>OY728147.1:1218224423-1219424423 GCA_963277665.1 Viscum album | reverse complement strand
ATGTGGCCTTCACAGTGGAACTCTCTATTCTACAAAAACTACAACAAGGGTATGTGGGAAAACCCTGCACCCAGGTTACTGGCCCTATCTTAGGCGCATGGTCAACTAGATAGGTGTGAACTATCCCTTTTGAAACCAAGATGAATATTTTTAGTATGGAAAGATGTGACACGTGGTTGGAGAATGGTTTGAAAAAATTTGTGGCAAATCCAAGAAGCTGACCCAGAACATTAAAAAGGTTGAAAATTATTATTCTACACTCCCCATATTTTATCTTCAAATCCCCTTTTTCTTGCACCATTTTATCATTCCAATCCTTGGTATTCCCCCCTTCATCTTGGCTCCCTTATACCTCAATATATTGGATATTTTGGCCATTAACCTTCATGAAATCATTGAGTAAGTCTTTCATATACTCTTTTCTTCCTTCTTTTTGGTATCTTCTTCCTTCTTCGATTTTTTATCTATTTATTGTATATAAGATGACCTAATGAGATTTTAATCATGATATATTTGGTTAAATATTGATGGTTGTGGTATAATATTGGCTTTATAGAAACTCTTTATGGGTGGTTGTGGTTTTTTATTGGTTTATAGAAGATTCCATGTGAAAGGTAGGTAGTTAAATGATTTAACATTTGTTGATGATTTATGTGTGATTAATTTGGTTTATAAATATGTTATATGAACTGTATGAGTGGTAAAAAATTTCATTAAAATGGTTTTAGTTTGTGTGAGGGTTTAAAAGGGGATTCACCTATTGTAAATGCTGGGTTTTCCGGCGTGTTTCTATTTTTGGATGTGTGTTTGTGTAGTAAGTGGTTCATATGAAATGAGAAACAAAATTAAACACAAGGTAATATATAGTATTAAGGTGGGAATACTGGGTCTAGTATGTTAGGTGGTCTGATAGGGTCGAGGCCCGATTCCCCATTATGGGATTGACGCCACAATACTGTCTAAATATATAATGATGATTAGAGACCACTAGACCTTGGGATGTGATTCCCCTATAGTGTCTCATACATGAGGATCCTGTGTGTGTTGGTACGTATCTGTCACTAAGGTATAAGGTTCGTAGGACCCCACTTACCCTAGTGCCTTTGTAATTACTCATGGTCCTCATGTGATGATATGCTTATCATTTTTCTTACGGTTGCGTTTAGTTTCGATTTTTATTTAAAAGAATTTTATCTTTTAAATTTTATCATTATTTTTTCATTAAAAATATCATTTTTATTTTAATTATGGTGTAATAGCATGGAATATATTTTGTTAGAATTCTACTAGGAATTGCATCACACCCTACATACACCATTTTATATATATAGACCATGTTATATTTGAATCAGGTAATGGGAAGTTTTTCTGTGGTGGTGATGTTGTATATGGTTTCTGGTGGTTCATCTTATTTCATGTGTTATTGGTGGTGTAATTGTTGTGATAACCCTCTTATTTCATGAATTCTTGGTTATGTTGTAGTTTCCCCTACCATGTTTTGGTATTTTTGATTTATTTTAAAAGTGTATGATGTTGGATTGTGATAGTAGTATATATTTAAGATATGATTATTGATTATGATGTGTTGTTCCATTCTTATATATTGTTTATAGTCAATTCCAATTGGAGAAATCATTCCCAAGCAAGATGTTTTGATGTCCAAGAACAAGTTTCCATCCTATGGGGATATTAAATTTTCTTCAGGCCTTTCCATGAGAGGTTAATATGGTTGGATGGGATCCTGGATTGGTTCATGAGAAATAATACACTATTAAAAATTTCACAACATTTTTTAGGGAAATAACAAATAATAGTGAAATATATCCTTATCTCCTAAAACATCAATGCCTCAATCAAGGAGATGCCTATAGGAATACCTGATCACCCAGTCCCGACTCCAAGGGTTCCTAAATTTTTTCATCATATGGCCATTTTCTACTATGGACTATAATAAGATACATTTGAATAAAAAAATCTTTCTCACAAATTTAAAAAACCAATCACAGTCTGACCATAACCAATCCACTCAACATAAACCAACAGAATAAAAATCAACATGAGCTAATGTAAAGTGCCTCAAAGGAATCAATCTAGATTTAATACTAAAAGTTGTTATTGTATGAAAACTTCCCCTGATCTATATTTTCAACCCAATATCCACCAAATTCAGGTGTTCCATATTCAATGATATCCTATAGTATATGGATACTTCTGTTTCAAGGACTCTTTGTCTTATGAAGATATGTTGTACTCATCCTTTTATTGAGACCCCATGGACATATACAATCATTCTAGAAACTCTGTGTGAAGTATGAGTCCAAATTAAATAATATGGTCAAATTTACACAATATAGCCTCATAATATCTGGAATGTACGACATACCTAACTCATCCATATAATAAGTATCAAAAATGGGAAACATATGTGAAACCATTAGAAACTAGATAACTACCATCCATATAGAAAAATGACCTCTCATGGTCCTCTGTGGTCTTGTAATGATGTCCACAGTCACCTTAATCCACTTACATACCACCATAAGAAGGGGTTTAAGTAAAACACATAGTCATTGATAAACTATCATTAAATATTTATAGGTAAGGAAATGATTGTTAGAACCCTCAACACACTTCATCATATCAAACCATGAAAAACAACACCTAATATTTTTTTAAATCCTTTGAAAACCATGATGTGTTATCCATATTGATTTATTAGATTCCCTCATAAACATTTCCCACATGGAAGTAGGGATAAACACTAAACCATGGATACATAGTACATCGTATCAGTCTACAAACCATCCTAGAATTGTAAGATCCCCAATGAGTTATTCTCACTTTGTAAGACAATCAGAATCTACCTACTAGATGGCCTTCACTCGATCCACTATTAAAGAGATTAAAACCATGTGAAAGCAAGAAACCTCCACCCGATCCTCTTATATATCCATCATCAAATTAACAAGAACCCACATCCCTTTCTACACATCCTTAAAAGTCTAATCTCGTTACTTCTGGGTCTTCTAACCCTAATAAACCACAAGGATATTCCATTTCTTAAAGAATATTCCATCTAAATGTTGAAGGACATAAAGCACTCCATCCAATATCTTTATAAAAAATTCTTTTATTTATATGAGAATGTATATCATAGGATATTTTGTCCATATAGAAAAAATATCTCACAATAATATATTATAGTGAAAACATATCATGGAATAAACTATATATGTTAGATCCAAATCATGGGTAGGGTAGTTGTGCTCATGGGGTCATAGCTGGAATGACCAATTTCTAATCATAAAACCCCTATACATTATAAAATCTCCCAGTACAACTCATAAGTAATCAAAATACTCCATATGAATAATCCATCAATTTGGAAAAATTTGAATCATTGTGGTCGTCAACCTCTTCTCGAACTCTTGGAAGGCCTCCTCACACAACAATTACACTTGAACACCCCATATTTATCTTCCCAATCATAGGTGCTTCAGAAGGAGATATGTTCTAAATGAACTGGATATAATACCTAAACAAACTAGAAAAACTAAAAATCACAAACACATTACATGGATATGCCAAATAATTCTCTACATTTACCTTCTCTGGATTAATATAGATGACCACATATATGATCATATTCCCAAGAAGGCTTACCTTACAATTCATTAATCGATGTTTTAAGTACATAATATAAAATAAATTTTCAAAAAGTATACTCAATAAAATCATATGGGTATCAATATGTGACTCCTAGGTCCCTGAATATATAAATAATTCTTTTAAAACACCATAATTAAAGTGTTTATATAAGGATAAAAAATCCAGGTCATGAGATCCATGAACACCACATATGAATTCATTAAACAGAACAACAACACAAGATAATCATACAAATTATACCTTATTATTGAATACTATATTCGGTACACCCTCCACCCTAACCCACTTCAAATGGTAACATTATCATAAATCAATCTGGGGGAACCATCTATCTCACATACTCTTATTGAATAGTTCGTTAATGGTAGGCAATAGATATGGGTTCTTCTCCATGGGAATTTTTATTTTCTTGTATCATATATAATTCTTAAAGTCCATCATTAACCTTATTACTGAATACAAGAACCTAAAGGAGAGGCTCTTAGATGGATAAATACCTCATCATTAAGGTCCTCAATATTTTTCAATATCTCACTCACCTATTATTATCCAATATGATAATGGAAAATTAATATTGGTTCTGCACCTCCCACAATAAAAAATTGTGAAAATTATCATTATATTAAGAATATTTCCTATGAAATAATATAGAAATATATAATCAAATAAGTCAACATCTATTGGAAAATTGGTTGGGAAAACAACATGATTTTCTATAATAAATACAACCACCTTCTACATCATAATGTCACCTACATAACATAAATAAATTCATAATCTACCAAACACTAAATAACATTTTCCCACAAAAAATAATTATATTATCTATGTTAAGTAAAAGAAAACAATATCTAGTAAAAATATGTGGTATCCTAAAATAACATTATCGAATTCATCCAAGAAAAGGATGTAAATTCTTTTTATATCTATGACCATAAAATTTAAAAAATGCAAGTAGCCCCCAACCACTATGGAACATGGTATACCATTTTGAACATAGTATGACCACTAATAAAGAGGTGTATACATCTCTAAAAATTTGGGAGAAAACACTACAGCTAACCTAAATCAAGATATAACATAGTAATAAATTAAGGAATGAAATTCTCTAATACCAAATATGGAAGAGAAAACAATTTTCGTAATCAAGGATGCACCTTTAATAGTAAAAATTCCCATTGATATGTCATCTAGAACCTAGTCAAAAGCATAAAACCACCTTTCCTTAGATATATGGTCATGTATCTATAATCCTTAATTAGAATGTGAAACTGATCCTTGGGAAATATTATACTATTAGTGAGACCCAATACCATCTCGATGGCTTGATCACTCAGAGATAACCTTGTTATCCATATGATATCCCACTAAAAAAGCCCTAAAATCCTATGATTGTTCAGAGATTAGACACATACTAGTCTAATATATCATTAAAAAAATAATTTATCCCATAGTAATGTATAATGCATCTTATATAAATTTCATTTCTATCTAAACTATAATCACATAGAGGAAGTCCCTCTATATGATAGAAGTGAAAATAAATTCCCTTTTATGAACGCCTTTAATGACCCTAGAACATCTCCCTAGAACTCCTCTTCCTACCACTATAAGAGGTACTAATAGATCAACTTGGATTACCACCTCCTAGGCCAAGAAAAAAGAGAAGACCCTACTTTGATTTCCTTTATTAGGCCATTCTAAATAGTGAGAGGATTTCAAACTAAATTATCATAAGAGAGTATGTAAAACATGTAAACCTTTCACCTAAATTTTTGAAATGGTTGTTCTCTATCCAACTCACCTTATAATACTCATTTATAGTCAATAATGGAGAAAAAAAGGAAAAAATACCCAAAATTGGTTGTGAATATGGCCATGGGAAAGGTACCCTACTGAATGTCCAATATCTAATCATTATAAAACATTAATATTTATAAAAAATCCATAAAAAGATATCCTGATAAGATTCCAATAAAACAATCTCATGTATTTGAGCTTATATCATCAATCACCAACAACTAATTGTATATCCAAATAGCATGTAAGTGGCTAAATTTACCTATTAGTAATAAAGTGTATCGACATGATTTAAGATCACAAAAGGTATCTTATTTCATTATTAAGAATCCTAAGGACCGCTCACACCCAAAACAATTAGTGGGCAATGTAGCTTTAATTCTTATGTGAAACCCACTATTTTATTCCCTCCCCAACAGACACCTCCACATCCCATAAAAGATACATTGAGATCACCCAACTAAATAGATTGTTCTTGTTGGACTATACGGGCATAATTAGAAGCAGTATTGACCTCATCATACTAGACATCTGAAGGTACAAGTGAATAATTCCATAATTCATGAGTTTCCTCTCCTTAATCCTTGGGTGGAACGATAGAATTTAAATGAGTAAAAATTATCCAAATTTCGAAAATGGATACTCAAAAACACCATTACCATCTTAAATATTATCAATAGAAATGAAATTAAGTGGTTAAAAGACATATAATAGACATAGTAAATACACAATTGAGGTATACCATTAGGTACTAGGTTAAAATCCCAGTACATACATATGTATTGTGCCTAAATCTATGGTACATTCATGTTAATAAAAATCAAAATAAGTTGAAATATAGGCACTCTCTTTTGAATATAGTTAAATGTCACCAAAAATGTATTTAGGAAACAATAAAATATTTTATTATGGGAATTAAATTAATTGAATCAAATATCAACCACAGTAAAGAAATAATTTTATATTTTATCCTACAAACCTATCCATGATGCATGAAATATCCCACTCTCACAAATCGTGCTGAGATATAATACCATAAACCATAATAACACATCAATATTATAGGAAAAACAAAAAACAATGACATCATAACAATTAAAAGTAATCCTTCAAAGTTGGTAAATTAGTTTTCCACTGTACAAGAATATGTTATTATATATGTTTTGTCCATCCTATCTCGATTTTACTATGCCCTAAATAGTAAGTAAAATGAAAAAATCCGCAGGTACCATTCTTTGATTCCTCATCCAAGACTATTGGTTATATGAAAATTTGTCACACGACATCAATTTTTCATCCCCATTTACAATAGGTTTTTGACTAGTAGTGAGATCCTTGGGAATATTATCCATTTAAGGATCCCACTCAACCGAATTAAAAAGGGGATTATATAAAAATTAATATAAAAATATGGCCTTTGGTATATTTGGATTAATAATAAGAAAAATAAACATAATAATGGAATAAATAACATCATATATTGAAATATAAAGTGGTTTAAAGTCGCCGATATCTCATGTTCAAAGCGATATCAAAATATGGTAGATTAATTCATATAAATTGAAAAAAAGAATAGAATAAAAAATAAAGAAATAATAAAAAATATATACATTCATGTCTTGATAAAAACTCAATATTATTCATCTATAATGATTCATAAATAAATCATTGGACTATTTCTTATAGATGGATACTGGCCAAACAGCATGAACTTACACCAAGATTTCCAGGAATGGTGTGTGTATAAAATCACAAGGACACCACCACTGAGCCCTTATCATAAGCACCAAAGATATATTAAGATATAAAAAGTGACATAAACAACAAATAAATAAACATAATACACTAAAGTAGTCACCACACACTAATTAGGATTCCATGAATCCCTAGACATACCTATTTGGATTTATGATAAAATGAAGTATATATAATCAACTTAGATATTAGTTAGAACCCCATATATTGTTTCTTCACTAAAAAATGGACCCAAAATTAACCACCCAACCCTAATATTCCCACTAAATGTTGGTCATAATCATATCCTAAACTATATTCTAAATCAAGGTTGGTCTCAAATCTTAACCATGATGTCTTACACAAGGCTTCCCATATCATGTATAAGGATACACCTTATCACTGAACATGAATCATAGCTTACAAAACCTACATTTCCTTCTTATCTAAGCCATGAAATAATACATATGAAGAAATATGTTATCACTCATGCCTATCTTGAAAATTAATAATCATATAACATATAACAATTAATTTCATGGTTTAAATTGAAAAAAAAATATTAGGGAATCATCACTCGAACTATTGTAACACTCTTCTATACCATCATGATATTATCCAAGATTAGATAGAATACTCAGATAAAAATTATCTCAGTGGATAAACCAACCGATTTCTAAGAAATTAAGTGAAATTACACCCTTTCAATGCCATGAACACATTACTATCACTCTAACGGGTCAATCAATGACATTAAATGCAAAACTAATCAATTTGATAACAAAAGAAGATTCCAAAATAGCCACACATACACCCACATTAAATATAATACCTAAAACATCATATTTAATTCTTTACATGTTAATTACTTCCAACGTTAACGTTAATGCAGTGTGATCACATAATATTACTCATCGATTAAAAATATAAACCATGAAAGATAAAAAATAAAACATAATTCCTCTAATTTAGGATTTCTATAGTGGAAAATCAAAAAATAGGGAAAAACGATTATGAAAAATGTATTTTTTACACATGTATAAAATTTATACATTAGGTATAAATTTATTATAAATTAAAATAATAATCATTTGAATGTAAAATTGGCATTTTTTTAAAAAAAATTATGCACAAAATGTATTTTTTTCTTTATTAATTATTTTAATCAGCATTGAAGAATTATTTTAATGAAATTTATATATTAAATATTTAATCAACTATTTTGACATTCAACTAATATTTGTAATTGGAATTTGATAAGAATAAATCCAATTTTATGATTGAATATGTACATTACTAAAAAGTGGTTTTTATTGTGTTTTTTTGAATATATTAAAACTTATTATTGATAATTATATGAATTTAATTTGATAAAATGTATTATATATTTAGAATAATTAGATATAATTTGAAATATAGGCCCCATTTATTTTGTATTAATATGAATAATAATCATGGTAAAATGTGTCACCCAAGTAAAGGGTAAATAATGATAATTTAGGTTAAAAATAAAGAATATGTCCTTTATTTTTCATAAAAATTATTATTGGATAAAGGAAATTAAACTCTTATCACCTTAGGCTCTAAATTAACTTCTTTAATGGATGATTCTCCATGAAAATTACCTATATAATATTTAATAAACATTAATTTACATAATGTCACTCTCTTCATTTTAAATATCCATTATGTGTCCACATATCGTCAAAAAGAAGTTATAAATAAATATTATTTACTATTTTGATATTAATTAAGTTGTGTTCATAATGAAAATTTATTTCTAATTTTTTGTAAGGATTATTAAATGATGACGTAATATTTTTTTCAATTAACAGAAAAAATAAATGATTTTAAAAATATTAAAAGTAAAATAATCGGAGTGATTTACATATTTCCATGTCTTATTATATATAAAAACAACATATTTTTGATTTTTAATATTATTATGTTAGAATTAAATCAGTGTATTTATTATATTTAATCATATTAAAAGAATAGTTTCAAAATTGAAATTATTAATATTTTATCAACATACTATTTTATTAAATTATCTAATAGTCATTAAAATTTCAATATTGAAAAAGGGGGATAATATTTGTTTTAAAATTTTATCCATTTTATATATTTGAAGTAATTTTTAACTTATGAGTAAAATTATTACCATTTAAGTGTATCAAAGATGTTTCAAGGGTTAATGAAAAAATTTGTTAACCAAGTTATTAATAAAAAACTAACATTTAAAAAACCACTTAAACCTATACAAATTTTATTGGTTAATGGGATTTAAAATCAAAACTATTTTATCTTCTAATTCATGGAATTTTGGATCCATTTGGAATTGATAATGACTTGATTATATATTAATATTTTATGAAATCCAAAGAGTTCCCCTCCCCTAAATAATAAAAAGTCACCCCTCTATTTTATTCACACAACATTGAGCCTTCTAAATCGACCAAAATTTAAAATAATCTCATGTCAGTTTCCTTATACACATTCTATAGGTTCTGATTTTCCAAAAATACCAACCCTAGGATCCTTAATATGATATGTGAAAAGGTTTTTTTGAAATATAAGGTAATCACTATAACCGATCACTTTATTTTTAGTTCATTTTTACGTCTAAATCAATTTTATTATTTTTAATATAATAAATTTTGTATCATAAATATACTAATGTTTTATTATTATTATTATTAAATGATTTTATTCACCCTTTTTCCATAAAATTGTATGTTAAGGTATATGTCATGTGTATGTACAACATAGCTTCTCTACATAGCGATACAACTCATTTTCCTTAACCATGTTTCATGGATTGTTATTATGATGGGTTTTAATATTATATATGATAATTATGACCTAATTTTTCTTCTTTAATGATAAAATAATCTCTATCTTCTTACTTTACAATCTATTGGAAAATAATAATTCACTCATGTGTACACATGGACTACCACCTCAATGAAGCAATGTGATTTTTTCATTCTAATTTTACTTGGATGGAAATAATGATGGATTTAATGAATATATATGATATATATGATATATTAAATATTCTTTAATGTAAATTATTATTTACCCATGATTTAGTTATTACAAAAAGGTTTAAGAAGAATATTCTTGCTAGTTTCTAAATATAATAATTTTAACATTTCATTACAAAGGTATAAAAGGAATGTTTTATTTTAACTTATACGAAATCAATAGAATTTACCACTATCATTAATAATAAATAATTTTAAGATTACACTATAATTTTCCTATCTTTTTTTCAATGAATTTTTTTTAAAATATTTTGGAAAATATTAGATTTAATAATTTTTATTTCCAAGTGAAAATGATATTTTCCCAAATAAATATTACAAATGATCTTTAAAGGTGTTTTTATCTAATATGAAATAATTTTTAGTTACTATGATTTACTAGGGATATGATCCTATGATACAATCCTTAATATATATCTAGAAAGATTATGTTTATGATGAAAAAAATGTTTATTGAACCCATTTCTTATCAATAAGTTATGCTACGACAAAATTTTTATGAAACCAAACTATTTTTAGGGGTTCTGATAGGATTAATGGTTTATTATCTAATGTAACAAATGTATATGGTATTTATTATGTGATTAGTGGGATAAAAATCATATAACACTTTAATACATTTGTTAAATGTTTTTATCTCAAGAGATAAACAACTATATAAAGTGGAGTGAACCCTACTCTATAAGGGACTCTTTCCACTATGATAGTATTTGGAGTGAACCTTGAATACAATGATAAATAGGGTAGTGAACCCAATAAACTATGATAGTATTGATAGTAAGTCTCAAATACTCAAGAAATTATTTCCTATGATTTAGTGTATTCCAAAAACATGTGTTTTTTACAAATGTTGATTCCATTGTGATTCATGTTTTATTAAATACCAATATTTATGCCATGACTCAATATTAATATCTTTTATTTGAATTGTATAATAGATCAAATATTTTTCTGATGTTCTCATACCCTTATTCAAATGTTACGTTTATATCTCCCATGTTTATCCTTAATGAGTGTCTAAGGTCATTGTTTCTTATATTTTCTTTTCCCCAGGTTATGAATAAATTTACTAAGTATGATTTGTATAAGAAGGCTTCAAGTTATGAATATTTTAGTAGGAGATGATTTAGTAAACTTATGAAATAGCTATTTATGAATCCATTTTTACAAAGATACTAGACTTTTACAGTTCTGTTTTGTATCATTTTGTTATGTAATTATTATTCATATAATAATATGTAATATCTATATATTAATGTAATGGGTCACTATAGTTTGTATCATATAAATTTTTGGTCAATATTACGAATCATTGATGATAAAACTCTAGTAAAAAAACTAGGGATATGTCTAATTAGAAGATAATATAATATTTTTTTTGTAATTATCATGGATAAACATGAATAAACATATGGTTTCACAGATTTTTATGACGGTGTCTTGTTTTAAACATCCTATAATTGTTTTTCAATGTTTATGTGGTTGTCCCTTTTATTTATAACACTATATTTCTTTGGTTTAGGCAGTGATTAAACCCTAAGGGAATCAGGTTAATTATATATACCACTTTCAATGAAATTATTATTCTCTTGATACCCAAATGTTATGTGGGATGGAATAATAAATTTTATTTGGGTAGTCATGAAATTTTCTGAAATTATGAGTCATAGTGAACTTTAAAATGATAGAAGGTGGTAAAACATTATATTGAGTCCTCCTATAGGAAACACTCTCTTTCTTTTAGTGGGTATTATGATCCATGATGTGATAAGAAATTTGTGAGTATAATTGAGAAGATATGTTCCATTATCTGGTGTTTATAACATGAAATTTTCATTTTAGCTATATATCCTTTTGAATGAGAATGAAAATAAATGGTGTATTCGTATCCAGAATATGATGAAATAATATTAAATTGACTGTATGGTGTGGGATGAGTAGAGATTATATTTCAATAATTACTTTTATTATATTTTTCATAAAAACTTGTTGAAGGGATTTATTATGATAAATAAGACAGTTGATGAATCTATTAGCACCTGTGATGAAAATTCTATTAAAATTTCTAGGAATGCTTCATGAATTTTCATTCAACCTAAAATTAAGGTCGATGGATTCTTTATTATGTTAAAACCAAGTATCCAATGTGCATTAACCAAAATTGACATTAGTATCCTTGAATAAATCATTTTATGTGTTATAAAGGTAGAAATAAAGATTGGAGTTACCCGTCTATCAGATTATTTTGATAAGAAAAGAAATATGGAATTTGAAGGAAAATTTAAAAAACATAGAGGGTAGAAGATTATAATTCTTTTATGCTCAATATATGGAAGGAAACATGGAAGAAATTGTCTTTAGAGGATTGGTAAAAGTTTTAAATTTGGAAGGGATGGTCATAGAAAATAAAATGCCAAAGTGATAGAAAGAAATTATCTAATGATGTGAATAGAGAGAATTCTCTATTGAAAAAACCAACCACATATATCTTAGTGTTCTAAATGAAAGGAGTATGGTAATTATTCTAATATCATCCCAATGTCAAATGTTAATGATGATGTTTTACTTAAAGAACCTTTTAATCCTACAGATAAAGCGAAATATATTGTGATCACTATTGGTGATGTGGAGTATGATAAGTAAGTATGAAAAGTTACACTTATGACCCACTATAGAACTACTAATGTCAAATTTGAATCAGTATCTACCAACCATTGTATTCATGTAGAATTTTCTGAGGGTATCAAAATGGTACACTAATTATTACATGTATAATTAGTTGATAATTCCCCATAATGGTATGAAGTTATCATCTCAATTCTATGATTCTATTCAAGGTTTATGTTTGTGTTAATGTGATCCCCATAAATCTCATTGTTCTACCTCTGGTTAAATTTTATTTTATATTGGTAATTTATTGGATTTATTTACATAAGTCTTAAATTAGATATTGGGGAATGGAATTTATGTTTTATATTTTAAACAATCCTATGATATTCTTTCATTTAAAAGATATATATGAATTTATTATGAAAATTTAAACCATTTTATTGGTCATGAATGCTATTCAAAAGGGGTGTTTTCCTCAAATAGTTGGGGAGAATCTCAACATAAATGTTATTCCCTATTTTTTATGTGTTTATTTTTGTTTTTAAGAATATTTTGATAGTTTTTTACAAAATTATGAAGTTGAGGTTTCCATAAAACTCATACCTGGTGATACACCTATATCAAAGGCTCTATGCTTAAGGGACTATATTGAGTTACTAAAATTGAAAAAACAATAGTAGATTCTTGAAAAAGGATTCATTCTACCAAGTGTGTCATTTTGGGGTAAACCCTTTCTTTTTGTTGGAATGAAACATGGATAAATGATACTTTTTCATTTATTACTGAGAACCTATCAATATCACTATTAAGAAATAATATACTATACCTAATATTTATTATTTTTTGATGAATTTTGTGAAGCTCAATACTTTTATAGATTTAAATATTATTGTCGATGTAATCAATTGATGGTCAAGAAGAAGGATATACTAAACAAAAAATTCCTTTTGAGGTATGGATACCTTAAATTTATTGTGATTCCATCTAGTCTTACCAATCCCCAAACTATCTTCATGGATTTAATGAACATAGTCTTTAGAAATTAACATTATTAGTTTTTAGTAATATTTATTGATGATATTATTATATATTCAAAGATAATGGAAGACTATGATGATCCCTTAAGGATTGTATTAAAGTTTCTAAGGAAGAATAATTTGTATGAGAAATTTAACTTGTTTTAATTTTGGATTTAGAAAGTTTTATTATTATGTCATATAATCTCATGTGAGCATATATTGGAGGACCCATCAAATACTGAAGTTAGTGAACATTATAATAGACTAACAACTTTGAATGATATCCCTAGTTTTAATGATTTGGATATATTTTACGGGTTCTTTATTGAGTGTTTCTCATACATGATTAATACACTCACCAAGTTAACTCACAAGGGATTCAAGTTTCAGTGGGAAAATTAATTTGATCAAAATTTCAAGGAAATGAAGTGAATATTAGTCCATGAACCTATGAATATATTACTTTATAGTAGATAAGGGTTAATAATCTATAGTGATTCATCCATGAAGGGGCTAGGATGAATCCTTATGCGTAATGACATGCTGGGGGCGTATCACTAGCGCCAACGTATGGTTCATGAGAAAAATTACACGACACGTTATTTAGAGATAGCAATGGTAATTATTTCATTAATGATATGTAGCTATATTTTTTATAGGTAGTGGTGTAATATATATACTCATTATAATATTTTGATGTTTATATTAACTCATAATGTGTTGAATATGTTCTAGAGAATATAGGTGGAGTTGATTAATGACTACTACTACTCCTCACATTACCACCTTGGGAAATAGAAAAATTTAAAAGATTATCTAAGTCAAGAGAATAATTACAAATTCTTTATGAGGGGAAACAGATCCAATATTTCAATATTTTTAATGTATATATTTTCAAATCTTTAAGGAAGAGGATGAATATTATATTTCTCAAATTGTGATTTAACCATCTATACAAGTGAAGAATAAAGAGGTTTTGAAGGGAGATGCGGAGCTATAGAATAAGGTTATAAATTTTAATAAATTTAATCATGATTATAATGGAATGGTATGGTTTAAGAGCCATGTATGGTTTTTACCCATACCTGATCTGATGAAGGAGAAATTGGATGACATTAATAGTTCATCATTCTCTACTCTTATTATAATTATGATGATATATAGAGATCTAAGATATTATTTATGGTGGGAAAAAATTAATAGAGATATTGAAGAGTATGTATATAGATTCTTGAAATTTTATATAGTTAATTATATGATACAGATGTCTAATATGATGTTACAACCATTACCCACACTATAATGGAAATGGGAAAACATCATCATTGACTTTGTCATCAGACTCCCCAAAACATTTAAAGGCCATAATTCAATTTGGGTTATAGTCGATTTCCTTATGAAGTAATCCCAATTTATTTCTATTATGGAATTTTTTATCTATATCATCATTTTAATATATACGTTAATGAAGTGGTAATGTTTTATGGAGAACCACATTTTATTTTATCTGATCAGGATTCAAATTTTACCTCAATGTTATGAATAATTCTTCATTAGGCAGGTCATAAAGATTTTAATTTTATTATGATGTATCATCCCTCTATGGATAGTTTATATAAGAGAACTATTATAACCCTAGATTATATATTTTGATCTTTTCTATATGTATTTTAAAGGTAGTTGAGATCAACACCTTCCTCTAGTCAGGTTTTCTTAATACAATATCTTTTACTCAAGAATTCATATGGATCCTTATGAAGACATTTATAGATATAACTATAGAACGCCATTATGTTGGGATTAATTTAGAGAATGAAAGGTACTGGTACCTGATCTAGGTATGTAAGTGGAAAAAAGTTATATTAATTCAAAAACACATCAATGAAGCTGAGGGTTGATAGAAAATCTATGCTTTTAATTTTTAATGTAAAACAAAAATTTCGTGTTTTTGAGAATATTTTTCTTAGGATATACCCTCTAATAATGTTATGTTATTAAAAAATGTAAATTTAATCCCTTGATATATTATCCCTTTCAATATTATCGATTGAGTAGGTATACTAGCTTATCACATAGAGCATCCATCGAACTTCTCTCTAGTCCCTGACACATTTTGTATATATCTTTTGAGGATGTACGTACCTAATCCTTCACATATATTGGAATCAAAGGATTTTATACTAGAAAATTAAAAATACAAAGAGTTTCATTGAGTATAAATCTAGTATTATCGATATAAATTGAAAATATAAAATACTAGTCACATTTTAAAGGTTCTATGGAGGAATCAGAAATTTGAAGAAGCTACTTTGGAACCCACATATATAATGAAAAAAAGAATATCCTTCATTATTTGTAAAAAAAGTGGTGAATTTTTTGGGATAGTTAATATTAAGGGGGTTATAAAGTACGATCTTCGTATTTTATAATATAATTCTCTTTAAATAATATTATTTCCTTAAGATATTGCATTACACACAACACCAAATTTAAACAAACTACTATATAATATTGAAATATTATAATGTGACCGTTATCGCATAATGGTTGGATTGGATGGTATAAATATGAATAAATAAATTATGAAACATTTATAGTTTATATATCTATAAAATATATCCAATGGGTATTAAATGATTTGAAATAAAAATAAAAATGATTTGAAAGTAAAAGAAATTTTTTTATAGAAAACTATTTTTATGTACAAAATGTAATTTCTATTAATAAATTAAGTTAATCGCTATTCTTGAAAGATTTAAAGGAAATTTTTATATTTTATATTCGGTAAATGTATTGAGAGTCATTAAATATTTTTTTTCCTATCATAATAGAAGAACGAATCCAATTTTATGTTTAAAAAAATATTTTTCGAAAAAATGGGTTTCAATATGTTTTGAACATTTAGCATAGAATTTTTTTCTATGAGTTATATAAACTGAATTTTATAAGTCTTTTTCTATATTTGGAATTAGGATGTTCAAATTTATTAAATAATCCCCTTATATTCTTGATCAATATGAATAGTAACTGTATTAAAATTTATCACCTTAGAAAAGGGTTAATGGGGTTAATTTAGGATAAATCTATGTGATAAGGAAATATTTTTCATAAATATTCTTATGTGTTGAATTTACATTGAAACTTATCACCTTATTCAAAAAAATTATTTTTTTAATGAAAATTTTCCATAAAAATGTGCTATATAATATATAATGCTAAGAAAGTAATATAATATCACTGTTTTAGTTTTAAATGTATATTATGTGTCGACATAGGTATAAAAGAATGTAATGAATGAATATAAATTTATATTATAATAATAATGAAATTATTTTTTATGCTGGAAATTTATTTCTATGTTTTAGTAATTATATAATTACCTTAAATTTCTATTCAATGCCGACATTGTATTTCATTAATAAAAAGAAAAATAAAATAAATGAATTTAAAAATATGAAAAGTTATATAATATGAGTGAGATATATTATTAATCAAATTATTTAGATAAATATATTTTATCTTTGATGCATGAGAGGATTGTATTCATATTACTACATTGTCTTTGTGTCTTTTAAGTAAAATTAAATGAATAGCTTCAAAATTGACATTAATGTTAATTTTTCAAAATAATATTTTAATAAATTATTTAAAATTAATAAAATTATTAAAATTATCAAAGGTTTATATGATATGGTCTAAAATATTATATGTTTATCTTTTATAAACCAATTGCTACATTATATGTAAAATTATAACTTTTAACATTAGAAATGATTTTATCGCGCTTAAGGTAAAATTGTTAACCAAATGGATAACAAAAAAGATAAGGATTAAAAAACCAAATATACATATAAAAATAATATTGGATTATGTTATTTCATCCCTAAGATATATTATCTAGAATTAACTATCCTATTTATGAACTTCTTCTTGATAATTACTTTACTATTTTTAATGATTTTAATAAATCCTAAAAGCACCCCTCACCTTAATTATAAAAGGTCACCCCTCTATTATTTTAAATTATTCATTTACTTACTCTAAATAAGTTATATTATTAATAAAATAATAAATTAAGTTTCCTAAATATAATAAATTTTTGATGACTATGAAACCACTTTTATGTACCCTATTTCCATTAAATGGAAGTGAAAGTATTACTCATGCTTGTGTACGACTTACAATCTCCATGTAGCAATAAAATAAATTTTTCACAACCATATTTCATGGACAGTTATTTTCACGGTGTTAAAGATAATATATTATATATTTTACATAATCATACTTATTTAATTATAAAATCAAATATACATTCTTACATTCAATTATATTAGTAACCAATAATATCACTTGTGCGTACGAGTTGACTACCACCTCCAATAAGCGATGCAATCTATTTTTATATTTTGTTTTATTTAGATGTTATTATTTATTTATTTAATGAATACATTTGATATATATGATATAATAATGATTATTTAACGTTTAATTATTATTTACCTTTCTTTTTCAATCCCTTAAAAATTGAAAATAATATTTATGCATACGCACGACCTACCGTCTCCATAAACAGTGCAATTCATTTTTCAATCTCAATAAGTTATGAATAATTATAAATATATATATTAGGGAAGTATATGTTATTTATATTTTTATTAACATTATTTATATTTTGTAACCATGAAAAAATTATATGAAAAAAAACTCTCTTACCAAAAAAATCATGAAAAACTTAGCATATATCACATAGTAAAGTGATTTTAATAAATAATTGTCAATAAATGAGTGATTAATGTATATAAGTAAATCATATAAGGTATTATATTTATGATTATATTTATTTAATATATTAATATAAAATTAATATTTTTTATATTGGAGGTTCGAACACATACCAAGGACCGCAAACCTAGGGAAATTTTTTATTATTACAAATTATGTTTTTTATAACACATTTTATATTATAAACATATCTTATGTTATGAAGGGTTTATATATAAAATCTGAAATAATATATCATGAATGGAATAATTATATTGAAAATTAATTCTTAATTTTATTTTATTATTTTGGGGGTTTATGATTCAAAAGTGGCCAAAGTGTTAAAGGTTTTACATTACACTTGCATAGGTTATTGGGATTTTTAATTATTATGATTCCAATAAATAAATATTATTATAGAAATCTCAATAAACTCATAAATATTATTATAATCTATTTATTACCTAAGATTACATGTCTTCTATTCATTTTCCTCACCATAAGTACCCAAGAGACTAAAGATAAGTTTTTTTAAGTAAAAAAATATCCATTTATCTCTTTGTTCTATTTTTTCTCACATGTCCATGTTTTATAAAAATATTTTTATGAATGTTTTAATTATTAACCTATGATTTTTAAATTAATTTTTACCCAATATTTACTTTTTACAAAAAAAAAATGTAATCTCCAAGTCATTTTTTAAATGAGGGATTTTGTATTTTTTTACCAAGCTATAATAGGAATGTTTTCTTTTACCTTATATGGGTTGAACGAAATTTCTCAAAAACATGATAACTCAATAATGTTTTACATACACTAAATTTTTAAAAGGTTATTTAAAATGAAATTTTTTTCACAACATTTTTAAAATTTTTATATTTTAAGGAAGTGATTTCAATGTGAAAATTTTATTTTGATCTTGAAATATTCGAAGTGGTATTTATAGGTGTTTTTAAATTAAATGTCATCCTTTGAAATTAATGGTGATTTATTGGGTATATTATCCAATGATATCATCCTTATTTTTTTCTATATGATTTATTTTTATTATTACAAGATATTTATAAAACCCTTTTTTCCAATGGTTGTTATTTTATGAAATGTTTGTGAAACCCATCTATTTTCATTGGTTTTTATATGTTTAATGTTTTTTGATCTTTTGGAAAAAACATATATTATTTTTTTATGTGATTGGGGAGTCCAGAATTATATATCCCTCCAATTTATTGGGTAAATATTTGAATTTCATGAGATAAACTTGATTAGAATCCGGAGTGGTCCGAGTTGAGTGAGGGACATTGTCTACAATGATAGTATTATGAGTGAACCTTTACAAATATGATGGTTTCTGGAGTGAACCCATCCAACAATTAATGTCTTGGAAGTAGGCCATGACTAAAAATGAGATTATTTCCAATTATTCAAATACTTATGTTTTATTTAAATGTTATCCTCTAAAGGCTCATTTTCATTGATACCATTATTATTCTTGTAATATAAACTATAAATATTTATTCCATGAATCAATATTATGGTATATGATATATATGTTGTGGTTTAGATTCCTTTTTTACCCTTATTATAAATCTAATTGACCCCTTTATTATGATTTCTTTTCCATAGGTTATGAATAAATTTATTTTGTAAAATATTTATAAGAAGGGTGATAATTATAATGATTTTAGTGGGATATAATTTCGTACCCTTATGAACATGTTGTTATATTTCTATGTTTCGAAAGATTCTATACCTATAATATTCTATTTTGGATCATTATTTTATGAAGTTAATATTAATCTAATAATATGTTATATCTATGTATTAAAATTATGTGTCACTATACTCACTAAAAGAGAACCATCATAATGAATCATTCTTTAAATGGACATCTGATAAGATTGTAGAACCTCAAACCACATTGGATAATCCTATAACATCACCTATGAAGTGTTGGGTTTGGGAGGAAAGAGGGACAAGTTTTGGGGTTGCATGGTTAAATTAAAATTTTATGCCTTCAGAAAACCACCCATTGACTCAGATGATATATGATGCAAACTTTTCATGGCCTCATCATACTGAGACGCTATAGTTTATTGACAACCCTATCCAAGGGAGATGAATTACCCCTTCACATTAACTATCATGTTGTGACTTCCCATTAATCACATAGTGAGCCTCCCCTTTTATCTAAGAATTATACCACAACACCCCAGCCACGCACTACGACTGCCACATACGGCATACATTCAATGGTAGGCCCAGTCTTTCCTTCTTGAAACCACTCCCAATATACCTTTAATAAACAAAAATAATGATCAATAATATGCATCAGAATAATAATAAATTCAAATATTGAAAATCCTTGAAATATGAGTGGAATTATGACCTATTTGTGGAAATATATTTATTAATCAAGTAAACGTATAAGTAAATTTTGAGGATCCACGTCAAAGGGTGCTTAGAATCTTTGAAGGTTTAACTATTAGGTTGTTTGATGAAAATTATTATTACGTTTTATGAAAAATAAATATTTTGAGATTAATGATCATAAATCTTAAAATATTCTAGAATTAGTGAAAAAGTATTTTGAAATAAATTATAAAGATATGATAGATGAAAATTTATATTTCTGGAGATCAGTTTAATAAATTTTAGGAATACAAAGTGGATACTTGAATATAATTGGTAAAAGATATATGATCCTTATGGTGGGATTGTTAGAAAATATATTAACCAAGTACACATCATTTATTTAAATATTGTTTAGTGTTATTATTATATTCACATTAATATATACACATCATAGAGGTGATGGTAGAAAAAGAAATATCAGTGATTGTTTTTATATTTATTAAAATTATTTGAAAATTCCATTCATATAATTTTTTACAAATAGATCCATTAACACAAAACAATTTTCTAACTTTATTGACTAATGGATATTATATAATTGATAACATAAAACAAATACATTATGCAATAGTTTCATGTGTTTTAATGACAAGTCTCTCTGAAAGATAATTTTTGTAAAAAGCTAACTTCAATAAAATAATATGGTCATTTTATCTATTTATCCTAGAATATACATATGGTATAACTATCCCTATGATAAAAGGTCTCAATAAATTATTTTACTATAATTTTATATGAATGAAGATATTTATCCTTTAAGATAGTGGTATAATGATATAATTATATAAGATTAAGTCTCTAGATGTATATGAGTTTGTATAAGAACACTAAACTCTACACGTCTTAGTGAGAGGAATTGTTCCAATGATACATACTTCATATGAATGACAGAATGAAGATGTGATTTTATATTCTCCATGTTATATAATATATTATTTGATAAAAATAATGACTCAAGGAAGGAAGATGTAAATGGAAATAAGATATGTCTTTAAGTATTATAAAAAATCATAAATACAATACTTTTACCAAAATACATTTCTATATATTTTTTGTTATTCCAGTTGGCGTAAATCCACTAGTGGGTATTCCAGAAGAAAATAAACATGTATTATAATATTGGTACTTATAAGGAACGATTTATGGAAGAAATTTTCTAGAAAAGGATAATAATAAACTGTGGTAATTTTTTTCACCAATCATCATGCTAAAATCAATTATAAATTTTACACATCATAATGACAAAAAATGATCAAATAAATTAAATATTAGTTGTTGAAACCACCTTATTTTATATAATCCTTTTGGAAGATATCTATATAATGTAACTAGATGGATTGGATGCACCAAATAATTCCAATATGGTATGAAGGATAAAAAGATCCATTTATGGATTGAACAAATAAATTTGATCATCGAATATTTATTATTATTAATCCATAAGATATTTTTGTTTTATTAAGAATGAAAATTTGAAATTTTTCTCCATGAGGTTTCTGGGAGCATCTTATTTTTCCATGAAAAATATGTTGATAGAAGATTAAAAATATATGATCTGTCTTCTAGTTAGATAAGAATAAGTGAAAATATATATATATAACACACAAAAATAGTGATTTATGTTATAAAAAATAAAAAAACACAATTATGGATATATGGAGATTATTAGATAAAATATTAGTAAATAAATTCATAAGGTATTGAGATATTCAAGATGGGAAAATAAAACAGTGAATTGATCCCTATGTAAATTGGGGTGAAATATCTCTAAGATGATGTGTTAAAATATATGAGAATATTCTAATGAATATAATTACATATATTTAAATTATCATAAAGAATCATATATTTTATGATATGTACTGATATTTGATATCTCATATTGGTAAATCAGGGTGGGAAAATATAAAATCAAATTAGAAGAACTATATATGTTGGTGGGAATAATTTTCTAACAATACTTAATAAATTGTGAAGCATTTGTTATTGATAATTGTAGAAATGAAAATTCTAATTGTTAAGGGAAAATAAATCTATTATTATTTTAGATGAATTTGATCTTATATATAATAGTTTGTTTATGTAAATAAGTAAGAAAATATTATTAAAGATCATCGAATCCATATATATATAAATCGAGTACATTATGAATTTTCAAGAATCATAGTAAGCAGTTTGTAAAAACACCAATATTTTGTATGTATTCCTTTGAGACAAATTTGTGGTATTCTAGAGATTTGTTAACACACAACCCAAGTCTAAAAAACAAAGATATATTATAACATTTAGAACCTATTAATTGTATTGGTGAGTATGAATAATAACAATAAAATAATGAAATATATATTTATGTTTTTTATTTAATTCATATTTATTAATTCATTTCTAAGAAATAACCATTAATTTTTTAAATTAAATAATTTCATGATATAATGACCTATTTAAAAAAACAATTATATTTATCCAAAATTTATGTGTTTTTATATATTTATCACTATGTGAAAGTAATTTTAATTAAATTTATTTACAATTTATGAATAATAATTCATAAATTAGTTATATAATATTTTGAAATGATTATAAAATCATTTTAAGGTGAAAAAGAATTTCCTTTCAAAAAAACTCTTTTAATGTGAACAATGTATTTTTATCATAATAAAGAAAATAATTCAATATTTTTAAATGATATTAATTTATCTAATATATTATATATTCAACTAAATATTTTTAAATTCATCTAATATTGTTTATTAATAAGGACAAAATGTAAACATAGTTTTCTGCTTAAAATGAATTTATCAAAAAATGGGTTTTATTGTGTTTTTCATGTTTATTTTAAAATTAATTTCTAACACTCATAGAAATTGAATTTGGTAAAATGGAATTCATATATTAAATCTGAATTTCCAAATTTTTTAATTAGTTCACCTTTATATTTTTTCATAATGAATTGTTAAAATGGTTAATATTTGTTTCAATAATTATTGTTAAAATGAGTTTACCAAGTGTTAAAGTAAGTGATATGTGTCAGAATATCACATAAAAATGTATAAATATTATTATTGGAAGATATTATGACCTTATATTGTCTTATATAATAATTATTTTCAATTTGGTTCCACTTTGACATGATATTATAATATGGTATTTATATATTTTATGGAATTCCCTATGTGTCCTTCCCCTTAATTATAAATGAGAGACTCTTGTCTTAAATTATTCAAAAACTCTATGTCCTCTAGCTTAAAAATTCCCAACCCAAACATATTCATATTTTCTGTTCCCCATTATCTATCTTTTCGTCTTACCCTAATGCCAACTGAAAAATGATTATGGTGTGGGCTAAAGGAGGTTTCTCACTGAATAGGTAGTTGTCTTACCCGAATTTTTCAATGTTTATTTCTTCTTCTACATCCTATAAATATGGTTTATCCATTTTAAAATATTAATTTCAGTTTCATAAATATTATGATATGTTATTATTATTATTTCACATCCATTTTCCACCTCATCTCTATCAAATGGGAAATGAAAGTATCGATCACGCATAGGTTTGGACTACCGCCTCAGCGTATTAATATGAATCAGTTTCCATTAATGCCTCACATTGATGGATATAATGATGTATTTAATTAATATATATGATATTTATGGCATAATTATTATTATAAAATGATAATATTTTATTAATATTTCTTTCATTCATTTCAATAAAAAATGAATGTCGTGTTCAAACGTACGTAATGACTATCGTCTCCAGGAATGGTGTAATTAATATTTTTATAAATTAATTTTATGAATATTTATTAATATTTATATGATTAATATATATTTTCTAATTTATAACATTATTTATGTGATTTAACTAGGATAAATATGAAAGTACCATAACTACCGAACAAAAACATACATAAAAAGGAAACTGTGAACACCCAAAGTTATGATAATAATGAAATATTATTAATGAATGGGTGATGTAATGTTATAATAAAATCATATAGTATAATACATATTAATATTATACTATTATATATTTATAATAAATTTAAATTTATTATACCGGTGGTTAGATAACTTATAAATTTAGTCGGATTCAATGTAACGGATTCTCATCTCACTATGTTTATGTGGGACATATGCCATATTCACCACTTGTTTCATTAATTTAGTGTATATAATAATCATTTTATATGGTATATGATAAATCTATTTATATTCATTGAATTTAATGCTTCATTTTTATTTACTTATTTCAAGGGTATTATGATTGGAACGTTTACAAAGTGGTATTGCTTTTATATTATAATCTAAATATTTAACTGGATTGTATAAACTAAAATTTCCAATGATGAAATTATTTCATATACCTCTCAAAAATATCGTATATCTTTTATAATCTAGATATTTCAAGATATTTTAAATTTCCCATTCATTTTCCTCGCTCTAAAAAATCATAAGACTGAAAGAATGTTTTTAAGGAAAATTAACATTTCTTCTATTCTATTGGGAATATTTTTCATCCATGCCCATAATTTTTTAATAATGATTTAAATTATATTTTAAATATTGTAAAATTATTCTTTTAATTCATTTTAATCATGCTTTACTTTCTATAAGATGTTGAAAATTAATATTATTATCATTTACTAAATGGTGTATTTTTTTACCGAACATGTGAATAAAATATTTTTTTAATGATTAACACATGAAATAAATTTATTAATATTGTGACCACTAAATACCCTGAATCTTAGTTTAATTTTTTTTGGTTTCTATTCAAAAAATTATCTGTCATAATATTCTAGAAATCTTAATGTTTTAATTATGCGATTTCAAAATAGATGGGGCATTTTCCTCAAAAAATTGTACAATAATATTTTAATTGTATTTTTATCTATGATAATAACCTATGATGTATCTAACAATTTACTAGGTATATGATCCAACATTACCAAATTTATTCTTTATTTGGATGGTTATTGACAATGGTAATGAAATATTTATTACACTTGTTTTATTTTCCATATATTAAGCTACGAAAAAATGATAAATGTTTTCAAGATCTTGAGAAATAAATCTAAATTGACTATTATTATGTTGTGGTTGGGTCCAAAGAAGATCCTAAATTAATTAGGTAATGATTAATGTTTACGAGTGCTAAGGGTACATGATTATTTATCACAAGATATAAAGAGGGTATGTATGAGGTTAATTTAATCCCAAATCGTGTAAGTATGTGTTTTCTCTATCCTAATGTGTGATGAATGTATTAGTGGGTATCATTGACATATTAATTCTATTATTATCATTATTCCAAACATTTTATGATAAAATATATGACACATTTTTATTCTTATAATATAATCTCCTGGTTTATGATATTTGTTTTACATATGATTCCTTTCATAAGAACTATCAAAGCCATATTCCGTAATTATGATTTATAAATTATTTGGTATAATTGTGAAATTTTATTCTTATATTCTCATACCCATAAACATATGATTTTATTACATATGATCATTGATTGAAAACTATAATATTTACCATTATTGATTGTATAAGATCCCAATATCTTATTTTTTCCTTTTCCCGGGTTATTAAGAAAGGTTCTAAGTATGGTATTTCTTAATAGTGTAAAATAAAGGAAGAAAAATTTCCGATATGTTGAATATATTTCATTAAATAAGATGTTTATGTATATTTTATCTAAAGAAACTAATCCCCAATAGTTCATGAGTGTGTATTATTATGAAATTAATTTAATATTCATCTAAAATAATAAAATATTTATATATGTAATGTTTTTCCACCTCAGATGGAATGAGAGTACAGTTATGTTTTTTGGGATATTAGGATTAGAGTTCTATAGTGGTAACTCTTAAGAGACCATAAGTATATGATAACATCCTTAATTTATGGTAAATAATGGTGTGTGGTTTTTCTAGAACCTGTATCCATGCCTTGATACTATAAAGTGGATGTGACTATGACATCTATGCACCTATGGGTAACAAATATGAAAAGGGAACATTAGGTGTTAACTAATTTGTCACCTGTACATGATGAGTGAGAAAACTAATTCACACATGACTAGATACTCTCAGAGGGATATGGTTGGGTAAATACACATTTTATTTATAAAGAATTATAAAGGATTTCAAGAGGTAATATTTATGGATGGATGAGGTTAGACCTAAGGTAACATTAATTTAAAAAAAGTTCCCTGATTTTGAAATCCTTGGAATGAATTTTCATTTTTATATTATTTATCACTATGATTACATTTTTTATCACTCTATGGTCTTTTTGGTTTTTGTAGTTGGATGGAATCAGAAGGAATCATTTTACTATTGAACATGATGGAAAATGGAATGATTATCCTTGTAAAAAATGAAATGATATTTGAGATATAATATGAAACTTTATGATTATTCCTAAACAAAAATCTTGATATATAATCAATAAATTGAACATGGATGAGTTTCCCGACACATAAATTAAGTGAAAAAAGTGTTTCATGGGAGTTTTGTTGATGTATATGACAGAGTCAAGAATATTCAACATCTTAGATATTAATAATGAGGTAATAAAAACCAATGTAAATGGTTCAAAGGATAGGGAAGATGTTTTATTTATGAAAAATAAGCCCATATAGAAAGTAATTTCTGAGTAAAAATGAATTGTTTGATGGAGTGAAATAAATTACATCATAAGGTACCACTTATTGTTCATTTTTTTATGTGTGGATACTTAAGAATTATCATATACAGTGACTTAATCTATATCCTAACTCCTACACCATGTAAGGGTGTACGATATTGTAACCATTGAAGTAGATCACAATGGTTAAGGAACTGTTTTCCTCTAATACATTATTGGGGATTTCATGTGGAAGGTGGTCAAAATGTTACCTATATAAATCTTGTTGTTTATTATTTACTAGAATTAAAAATGATTTAGAGAATTAAATAGATCTCCTTACATAGATTCTAAATAAATTTAAGGAATAAATAAACCACATTTGATATTCTAAATGAAACTATGAGTATTTATCCGTTAAGGTATGAAAACATGATTCTAATAGAAAATATTTCCATTTTATGGGTGCTTATTCCTATTCATAAAGGGAAATTATATATTATAGTCTGGTATAAACCTAATAAAATTTATATTCCTATAGAATGGGATATTGTTGAAGTCTTTTTATAAGAGATTCAGAGTCTTCTACTATATTAGGAAGTTTATTTTTCAATACAACTCATGCACAATTCTATACATATTTCAAAGTATCCATTTAGAATAGCCCTGATTGAGTTGGAGTAATTAATTAAAAACCCCAAGAGAATCTTGATAAGGAATTAATTTGATATAGTGTATCACCATGAGGTATACCTATTATTTTTATTAAAAATAAATATGGGTCAATGTATTTTAAAATTGATTGTTTGTATCATAACATCATAAATATTAAGAACAAGTATCCATTAAATTTTTTTGATTATTATTTTGATTAAATTTAAGGAGGTCAATATTTTTTAAAAATTTACTTTCATTATGGATACTACCAATTGATGGTAAAAAGTGAATGAATACCTATAAAAATATTATCTATGAGGTATATAAAAAATGAAATTATAGTAATTGTATTTTTTCTTAATAATTTCTCCACCATGTTCATGGATATATTGATAAGAGTCATTAAATATTACCATGATAAATTTTTTGTCATATTTATTGATGAAATTAACAAGTATTTCAAGTGAAAGTACTGGAAATAAAATCACTTGAGGAATGTACAGAATACTCTAAGGATAATTGGTTTGAAAAATTTACATAGTATGAATTTTGGAAATGGAAAGTGTCGTTTTTGGTTTATATAATCTCTACAGTGGGAATATGGGTAGATATTTCTATGATTAATGTCATTTAACACTGACCTAGAACAACCACGGTGACTAAGATCTATTTATTATTTTGGATTGATGGGATATTATCGATAATTTATTAATAATTTACCATGGATTTATAATCCACTCAAAAATTTAACACATATGTGATTCAAGTTTTTTTTAGTATGATGAATGTGAAAAAAAGGTCATGGAGATATAAAGAAAGTTATTTTGTTTCCCGGTACTCAAAATCCCTTGTAGTAGAAAAGATTTTGTGATTTATAGTTATGAATTAATGAATCATGTGTGATGTGTTATTATGAAGAATGATATATTTTTAGTTTATTCCTCTCACAAATTAATGGTTCATGATTAAAATTACACATCCTGTGATTTGGAGTTAGCTGTGGTAAGTTTTCCCCTAAATATATGGATGAATTAAATTTATAGAGAATGGTGTTATATATATACTAATTAAAATAGTTTTATGTATATATTCACCGAAAAGAGTTAAATATATACTAGATAAGATGTTTAGATTTGATTAATTGTTAGGATTTCTTAATACACTACCAAATTGGGAAGGGTAGAAAGATGATTGATGTGTTGAGTAAAAAGGATCATGATTGCTTTTCTATGTTGAGAATCACAAAAGATCCAATACTTATAGATTCTCAAAGGATATAAATTAAAATAATAATGGAAGGGGAGAAATTGTATCTTTCTAAAATTATTTTCAACCATCAATCCATGTAAATATTATTGAGGTAAAAAAGAAATATGTGGACTTGAAAAAGAATTTGATAAATGTTCTTGTGTTCAACCTTGACTGTAACGGATAGATAACATTTTGGAATATATTATGTGTCACTTTTATACTAGATTTAAAAAAGTATTTGTTGGATAAATCTCACAGATCATCATTTTTATTAATCAATTAAGTATCAGTATGTATAGAGTCTTTAAGGAGCATTAATAGTGGGATGAAATTAATAACAATATTATGGGGTATGTATCTCAGGGATTGGTATGAGAAAAAGTTAATGTTGAGTGATACAATTATACATTGATATTATAACCATTACCCATACCTATTTAGAGATAGAAAAATGTCATAATGGATTTATGCATATGACTTCCCATGATATATAAAGGGAATAATTCTATTTAGGTTTTAGTTGATCACCATACAAAGTCATTATATTTCATTGTTACTAGATAAGATTTCTAAATTAATTAGAATTCCCATATATGAATTAAAGAAGTGGTATGGTTACATGGATTAAAACATTGTACTTTACCTTATCAAGATATAAATTTAACCTTGAAATTCTAGATAATTGTTCACCATGATCAGGATACAAATTAGTGTTTCTATTCATTATATCATCATTTGAAAAATAGTCATTCTGGGAGAAAAATTAAATTACTAGAGCATATTCTAAGATCATATTTTCTATATTTAAAAGAAGTTTGGGATAAACACCACCATCTTATTAAATTTTCTAATTAAAATATCATTCACTTGGTGATTGAGATAGATCCTTATAAAATCCCAAAGGGAAATATGGGATGAAATATTACATATTGATATAGAGTTTTAAAAAGAATGTTTTTGGGACCTAAGCTATTAGAGGAAATGGTAGAGAAGGATAGATCCATTAAATATCACATCAATGAATCTTAGAGACTACTAAATACTTATGGTGACAATCATTGATGAGATATGGATTTTAAAATTGGTGATAAGGTATTATTTTGAATTTCTATATGAAATATGGTTGTGAGATTTGAGAAGAGGGGAAAGTTAAATATAAAATATATTATCCATTATTGATATTATTAATTAGATTAAGATGGTTACTCATCACTAGGTTCACAGAATGAATCTCTCCCATGTGAATGATGTATTCCATGTTCCACATTTATAAGGCCCAAGCCATAAACATTACATATTATTGAATAAATCAATAGTTCCCATTGAGGATACTTTCATGTTTAGAGCTGTAATGTCCAGGTTCCGGAATCCACCCAGTGGTGCCCCATACCCGGTTGGTAACATAGTCACAATTGCATTTCCCCAAATGCCAGAGGCTGCTGACTAGCAGCGAGGGACTTGGGTGTGATTGTGGGAACACAATGCCCTCATTGGCTGAGTAAAATTTTATAAATAAATAGATATAATAGCTGAAGCAGAAATAACATGAAATAAGTACCCAAAGGAAGACTAGAAGTACTAAATTACTAGAGGACACATATACAAAAATGTTTCACAATACAAATGTCATGGAACACATCTAGAAAAGTCACAATTATGGAATACAGTAATATAAAAAAGTACAATGAAAACAAATAAACTCCAGAAGCATCGCAATCTTCATCTTGGCCCCTTGCTCTCCAGCTCCATAGAAATAAAGTACCTGATGTTGAAGGGTGATTCCCTTATCTATATCTGCAGAAATATAATCTGTTTGGGCCCAAAAGAATGACATAAACAAGGTGTGATATGAATCCTAGTTGGAATCCACCCAATGATTTGTTCCAAAAAGTCAGTGAAAATATATGGAAGATAATAAGCAAAATGAAGCACTAAACAAGGAGGTACTCAAAAGTAAAAAATCCTACAGTTTCAATTGCATTCATTTTTTTATATCAAGTAAGAAAAAATTCAAAATAGGTAACCCTATGAGATGTACCCACAACCAAACCCATCTTGTCCAACCAATCAAACACAAGAAACCCTCTGGTAAGTACTCACAGTCTAACCCCTCTGGTACAGCTTTAGCAAAGACTCTCTGAGGAAGCACTCACCGTCAATTCCTTTTATGGTGTTTTATCGGTAAACTATAGACACTAGGGGGAAGAAATAAACATTTAATTCACCTTGTGGTCTAGCAACATGGATCTGTAGGCACTATGGGGGAGCACTCACATCCATCCCTCTTATGGTCTTGCAACATGAAAAGTAAATAGATACTCTAGAGAAGGCCTTAATGTCCATTATTCCTATGAACTACTACACCAGATTCCCACAGCCCTATGTAAGTCCATAATGAACAAAGATGTTTAACATCCAAAGAAAACATTGAGAAATACTTGGTTAAACAACTACAAGCATATAAAAACATGAGATAAAATCACTCCATCTTAGCAAGACTAGGTATGGAATGCAAGCAGCCTAATAGGAATAACTAGGACCAACACCCAATATGTCATGACCTGTCCACCAAGGTCCATGTCGTGACTTCCCCAACCCGCCTTCTATAGGCTAGGGGCTGGCGACTAGCACTAAAAGGCATATTGCCCAAAAACTGTGAAGGCTTTGCCTTTATATCCTGTAAACACACACGACCAAGAACATAGTAAGATATGAACACAAGTAAATTGAATAGTAAAAAGAGTGTGTACAGTAAGTAAAAGGGGCCTGAATACAAGTCCAACTAGAAAGTACAAGAAAAACTGGAAAGTATAAGTAAACTGAAACTGCTCATGTGAACACCCGCCAAGGATCCTACCTAAAGGGTAGGTACAACTCTCGAACAGTAGTCTCTCTGGTACGCCTCTTTTAAGGTCCACCTCTGAGCTAACTCTAGTCCTGATACTCTCATCCTCAGTCATCGTTGTCCATCGTTCGCACCATACACAACAAGGTGCGGGTGTAGCCCATGCAGGGGTGAGTATAATGATACTTATTAGGGACCTTAAGACCCTCAAAGGTCACACACAATCCACACAGGATAAACCCAAAAGCCCGAAAACAACTTTCAACCCTACTTAGGTATATGCCCATACCTATACCTAAGTTATCATGTTTACCCATCTCATTCATGAGGAATCCCAAGGCCCAACACATTAACTCAAAGCTCAACTATTCCATGAAAGAAAAGAATACAATGAAGCTAACACCACAATAGTAAGTAGCACAAAGGTAACATCACAAATAATAATACCACTGATCTATCACCATAGAGGAAAGAACCACACAGGTTCTCCATACAGAATAATACCACCAAGGTATCACCAAGAAGGAAAGTACCACACATGTACGCCACATAGAAGAATACCACAAAGTTATCCCCTTAAAGGTAAAGACTCAACTCACTCTAGGTATACCTTAGTTATGGTAATAAAGATGATTATATGTATCTAAGAAATCATCTTACTCTGTAAAGAGGTAGACCCGCATAGGATCCTAAATCATTAGACCCACACAGGATCCTAAATCATAAGACCCACAGATGATCCTAAATCTTCATATCCACATAGGATTCTAGTACATCATTAGACCTGCATAGGATTCTAGTATAGAAGACCCACACATGATCCTAAAGTAGTCCCACATGGATTCCTAGAGCGGATCCATGTGGGATCCTCAAGCACATACCCACAAAGGATCCCAAATCACATACCCACATAGTATCCCTTTCTCATGTTACAGCCAGCTACAGGGTTCCCGCACTAAGCTTGCATGATTTAGGGAGGGTCCCCTCCTCAAGCCATAGGTTGATACTCCAACTACGATTAATTCCCATAAAGAATAATTCAAATGTACTACCATGTAAAAGGGGTCTCAATTCAAGAGACAATGGGTCAATCGGACGTCCGGTCTGTATGTTATTATCCTTTTAGTACCGAGGGACCAGTTGGATTTGTGTTCGATCCAACCCGGCCGTACCCAAACATTATCCAAAACTCAAGTGGGATATACCAAAAGGACCACCTCGATCCAAGGTTTTTAGAATCGTAGATGGTTCATCAAACAGATGCCTGAAGCTCAAGATATAGCTGAAAGAGTGAAAATGGGTTGAAGTTTATCTCGGTCCATTCCAACCAGGCCTGGGCCGACTCGACCTACGATGTGGCGGCCCGCTGGGCTCACTGTGTGGCGGCCCGCTGCGCTCACTGTGTGGCGGCCCACTAGGGTCGCGGTGCCACGGCCTGCTGGGCTCTCAGTGTGCCGTCCCACTGGGCTCGCAGTGTGGCAGCCCATCATGGTTGGTCGGACAGCTAGCCCACTCCTCTGTGTGGTGCGGTCATACGCGACACCTTCACCGGCAGCTAGATCGGCCGACCACCCTCCCTTCGACGTCGTAGTAGAAGGTCGTAACTCTTCTTTATTGGGAAACATAAATTCACGCCATCTTCCCCTTCATGCGGTCAGCCTCCACCACCCTCCTCCATTGCTCCGCTATGACTGACGGGTCGCGACCCTTCTCCGGTGGGACGGTCGCACTGCCGCCTTCATCACAGTCGGCCGTGGTACCGACCACCATTTTTGAATCCCCCTGGTGTCAGTCTTCATCCCCCTCTATCGTGGAGAAAACATCAATAACCACAAGGATTTGCAAAGAGTTCAGACCATGTTTGTTTGGCCCATACCCTCTGGGTTAGAGCGGTAGCAAGCGGCTCATCAGAAAAGATTCAACAAGAAAGATAAATAACGATGATTAATTGAAATCGCACCCCTACATTGAAGGTATGTCGACGTTGGTGAGGAGGGAAGTACAGATGTCGATGAGGAGGTAAGGACGGATTTTAGTTCATTGTCATTGAAGAAGTTCCTCATTAGAGAGGGAATTCTTCATTGAAGAGCATGTTCTTCATTGGAGATCGTGTACTTCATTGGAGAGCGTGTTCTTCGTTGGAAGAAGAGTTTCTCCAAGTTCTCCCATTTTTAACCAACTAATCCTCCCAAAGGTAATGTGAAGCCAATATAATAGAAATAATTCTATCATATAATTCACGTTGTAAAAAATAATGTTGGCACAAATGGATTTGGCATAATTAAAAGTCACAATAAATAGAATTTTGTTGGCACAATTAATTAAGAGGAAACCTAAAGTCGCCTCTCTCATTAAAGAGGGAGTTCAAGAGTCGAGTGGTCCCCACCATTAAGAATTCAATTTGAGGGGTTTCTTATCTCGTGTGGTCCCCACCACTCACATTCAAATGGGAGGTTAAAATAAAATAGAAGTTTTTCTTTTCTTTTATTTTTATTTCCACTAAAAACATGAAAACTAACAATCAACCTCGACCAACTGTTGTCGAGGTGAAGGTCTCCTTAATCAAATACCGGTGTTTTTCATTCAACGGCATCCTCAAATTTCAATTCTATGCACTGATTTAAAAGTTACAAAAAACCTGCTCACACTTTTTTCTGATCATACCCGAAAAAAAGATCAAAAGTTTATTCTTGGCACCCCGGGTCTTGGAATCATGCACCGTCAATTTTCGTGGACTCATAATATTCCCATGTAAAAAATAATATTACATGGAATTTCTGGGTCTTTACATTCTCCCCACCTCAAGGCTTTGCATCCCTGAAAGCCACATCACAGAATCTAAGAAAACAAGTTAGGGTACTGGTCACAAATCTGAGCCTCCCACTCCCATGTGCTCTCATGGAGGTTCCCGTGAGGCCAATGCATGCGCACCAATGGTATTGACTTCCCATGAAGGACCCACTCATGTCAATCCTCAATATCCACTTGATCCTTTTTAAATGTCTTTCCATCGTCGATGTCCAGCTCGCTATGGTTGACGACGTGTGATGGGTCGTGGATGTATTTTCTCAGGTGGGATACGTGAAAAAACATCATGCACCAACTGCAACTGAGGTGGAAGTTCTAAGAAGTAAGACACATTTCCAACTCTACTGAGGACCGTAATGGGTCCGATAAAACTCAAAGATAACTTGACGCCCCAGCCAAATCTCTGCAAACCTCTTTGGCGTGAGACCCGTAAAATGATGTGGTCGCCATCCTAAAACTCCATAGGTCTCTGTCTCCTGTCGGAAAAAGACTTATGCCTATTATGTGCAGTATTCATCTACTCTTGGATGATCTGCACCTTATCTGTGGTAGCCCATACCATATCTGGTCCCATGAGTGTTGACTCCCCTGGGTCTGTCCAACACAAAGGCAATCTGCAAGGTCGGTCGTACAACACCTCTAAAGGTTCCATCCAAATAGTGGAGTGATAGTTTTTGTTGTATGAAAACTTGACCAAGGTCAAGTGATCCTCCTATTTATGACCAAAGTCGAGGATGCAAGCACGCAGCATGTCCTCGAGGGTTTGAATGGGCTGCACAATCTGGCTATCCGTCTGAGGATGGAAGGCAATGCTCAAATGAAGCTACATTATGAAAGCCTCCTACAATCCATTCCATAGCCAACAAGTGAAACATGAATCAAGATCAGAGACAATCATCAAGGGTACTCCATGTAGCCATACAATCTCCTTCACATAGATGTATCCTGAGAACTCTATTGAACCCTGCTCTCTGATCTGTAGGAAGTGGGCTTGCTTAGTGAGTCGGTCGACGATCACCGAGATAAAATCATGGCCCCAATATGTACATGGAAGTCCTGTCATGAAGTTTTTGGATATCCCTTACCACATCCACTCTGGGACCTCAAAATACTGAACTAAGCCTGTTGGTACCTAATGCTCCGCCTTCACTTACAGACGAGTGAAGCACCAAGAGACAAACTCTACTACTTCTTTCTTTATTCCTGGCCACCAGTGCTATCATCAGAGGTCCTAGTATATCTTTTCCACTCTTGGATGTATAATTAGATGAGATGTGTGGAACTCCCTTAACACTTCCTCTCAAAGATACACTAGTACCAAGGTATTTACTCTAAAGAAGATGACGTTCTCCCCACCGTCAAGACATCCATCAAGTTTCTACACTGAGGATATCTAAATGCCTCAAGCCTCGCAGTCTTTGTCCCCATGTTGTGCCTCCCTAACTCGATGAAGAAGTGGGGGGGTGACTATAAGAGACTGAAAAAAAAACCGCATCCTCTCGTTCCTCAAATGAAATCTTCAAAGAGGCCAAATTCACTGTTAATTCCACTAGCAGCTATATACCAGATCTCTTGCGGAGTGAATCTTCTCCAACATTCCCTTTACAAAGAGTATAGACTATCTTGAATTCATACTCCTGGAGGAACTCAAGACAACGTCGTTGTCTCATGTTCAGGTCCTTCTGAGAGAAGATATACCCAATACTCTTGTGATCATAGTAGACTGTAAAGCGTTCTCCCATCATGCAATGTCACCACATCTTCAAGGAAAAGACCACTGCTGCTAACACTAGTTCATGGGTAGTGTAGTTCTGCTCAGGTTATCCCAGCTATTGATAACTATAAATGATCACTGCTCTCTCCTATATTAGGACACATACATTTCTAGTCCCTGATGCATCATAGTAGACGACATACCCAACGCCCTCCTCCAGAAGCCTCAAGATAGGGGCACTAGTCAGCTTATGCCTTAGCTCTTGAAAACACTGCTGACATCTCTCCAACCACATGAAGGTTTTCCCTTTTTTCGTCAACGCTGATAAAGGTGATGCAACTCTAGAGAAATCTACAAAAAGCCTCCAGTAGTATCTGGAAAACCCCAGGAAACTCTATACCTTCTTCACACTCTTGGGTGGATCCCAATAAAGTATCACCTTGATCATCAATGGATCCACTACAACTCCAGCCTCAGAGATGACATGTCCTAGAAATTGAACCTCCTAGATCTAGAACTGGCACTTCGAGAGCTTACCATAAATCCGGTACTTTTGCAGTGTGTCCTGAACTATCTAAAAATGATACCCATGCTCCCCCTTGGTAGTCGAGTAGATCAGAATGTGGCCGATGAAGACTAATAGAAAGCGATCAAGGTATGGCTCAAAGATCCGGTTTATGAGTCCCATGAACACTGTTGGAGTTTTGGTCACACCAAATGACATGACCAAAAACTCATAATGGTCGTACTGACATCTAAAAGTCATCTTTTACACATCCTCTTCCTGTAATCTGAGCTGTTGTTATCCTGATCTGAGGGCTATCTTCGAGAACCACTATTCTCCCTTTAACTGATCAAAGAGGTCGTCAATCGTTGAAAGTGGGTACTTGTTCTTCACGGTTACCTGGTTTAGGGATATTAGTCAACACAAAGTCTCAAGCTCCCTTCCGCATTCTTGGAGAACAAAATCGGGTTTTCCCAAGGACAAACAATGGGATGGACAAACCCTTTCTCATGTAAGTCCTCTAGATGTACCTGCACTTCAAGAAGCTCTGTGGTTGCCATATGATACGCTAGTGCTGATATCGGTGCCATACTGGGGTACAAGTCAATGTAAAATTCCACCTCTCTACGAGGAGGTAGTCCGGGAACATCATTAGGGAAGACATCCATGTACTGGTCCACCACTACAGGATAGCTTGGACTCTCCACATCAACCGCTCTGTGGGTAAGGCTAGCCAACTGATTAGTGATCAGTTGCACTCTCATGCGGCTAAGTCCATACTGTGTTAAAAAGGCTCCCTTCTCGCCAGTGAAGCTAAACCTAGTCCCATAAGTGTGGGCACACCACACTTTTCTCTTAACATAGCCAATATGAACATGGACTATATATAACTATTCCATACCGAACATGATGTCGTAAGGCCTCGAAGCCGCTACTATGAGATCCCAACTGAAGCTCTTGCCTCCTAGAGTATAATCACACTATTGACACCAGTGTGTAATCGTATAATCCTCTCCTGTATGAGTCTCAAATAGTAAGGATCGAGCCAATCACTCCACTGAAATCTCTGAGCACCGAACAAGGGTAGTGGAAATAAAGGTATGACTGGAACCTGTGTCTATAAGTACAGCAAAATAAGGTTGAGTAGACCCAGATTGTACCTCATATCATCTACAAAGCACTATGGTCATAGGCCTCAGCTTCCTGGAGCTGATCTCACCCATGTCCACCTGCATCATGTGGTCGGAGTGGACCACCTGGTGGTGGTGGCGGTAACATCTCGAATCATCACCAACCACTAGTAGCACGACCTACTCCCTTAATATGTCTGCATGCTTCCTACGGACCTCCTCAGCTGAACCACTATCTCTGCCTGGGCGGTCCTTTGACCATCTGCTGATCCTCCGTACAGTGGGCCAGACAGTAACAGGCCATGTGCCCCTGCCCTCCACATGTGTGACACTGCCTGCCCCTTGCATGACTCGCTATATCTCTGGTGCCCCACACAACCAGCCCTGAATCATGCAGTCGTCCACCTGTAGGTTTTGGTCCTCTTGGACCTCTGTGACTTCTGTCTTCTGCAAGCTGTGTAAGACTCCACTACGTGATGCCCAACGGTGTGTCTTGCTGATGGTGACTGCTCAAAAAGAAAACTCTCCACTAAGAAGGATCACTCTGGCACCCCCTCCTGTGTTGGGATGCTGAGTGAAATCATCGAATCCCTGATCTCCCATCTAAGTCCCTGACCAAAGGGTCAATCCCTGAAGAATGGGTCTCGCACTATATCAGTGGAGTAGCGTGAGAGGTCAGTGAACCTCACTGAGTACTAAGCCCCAGTCTTGATGCCCTAATGAAGATGAAGAAGCTTATATATGTGCACTAAGTGAAGGGTCTTAGGGACAAACTCTGCCCGAAACAGGCTCTCAAAGTCTTCCCAGAGAAGTGTCACCTCATCGTGAACCACGAGCATCAAGCTCCACCATCATCCTGTTGCTGGCTGTAGAAGACTGGTAGAAAAAATCACGATGAGATCAGCTGGTATCCCTACCAGTAGAAAGACTCTCACCATGGCCACCATCCAATCCTCAGCCACCTGTGGGTCTTTCTCACCTTGAAACCTTTATGGCCTTTGGCACTGGAACTCATGCAACGCGTTCAAGCGGCGAGCACCCTCTACTGTTGGAGTTGGTGGCATTGGTGGCCCAACAGAAAATGGAACTGTTGGTGCCTCTTTTGGTGCTTCTACTGATAAAGGGCCCTGCACTGAGGCCTCATCGCTCAGTGGACTATCAGCGTGTACTATACCCAAAACCTTAGCTGGTTGTGTGAGTGGTGGAATCCTGAAAGGAAACCTCTACGCCACAGTCAATAAGTTATACCTGGTGAGAAGACTCATAGAGATCACAAAGAAAACTTTTGAAAACACACACTCAATCAGTGTTCTCATGCACCGAGTTAGAAATTAGATGTTAGGGTCCTGGTTTATTGATATGTCGGCCGCCGCACCAACACTGGATTCCCTAAACTGATAACCATACTCACTACACTTACCACTGTTGTGGTAAAAAATATCAGAGTCCAATGTTCTATCGTAGAACAGACTCCTCTAATACCAATTTTTCACAACCCGTCTATCGTGGCCCATGCTGTGACTACCCCAAGCTCGCCTTCTATAGGCCAGGGGCTGGAGACTAGCACCGAAAGGCATATTACTCAATAATCGAGAAAGCATTTCCTATAAATCTTGTAAATTCACACGACCAAGCAAACTGAAAGATATAAACACAAGTAAATTGAATAGTAAAAAGAGTGCGTACAGTAAGTAAAAGGGGCATGAATACAAGCCCTACTGGAAAGTACAAGAAAAACTAGAAAGTGCAAGTAAACATAAACATATCCTCTGAACACTTGCCAAGGATCCTACCTGAAGGGTAGGTACAGCTTTGAATGGTTGTCTATACGGTACGCCTCATCTAAGGTCCACCTCCGAGCTACCTCCAGTCAAAATAATCTTTTCCTCAGTCAGTGTTGTCTGTTGTCTACACCATACACAAAAATGTACGGGCATAACCCATGCAGAGGTGAGTATAATGATACTCGGTAGGGACCCCGAGACCCTGAAAGGTCTCACAAAATCTATAAAGGATAAACCAAAAAGCAAGAAAACAACTGTCAACCCTACTTACATATATTCTCATACATATACCTATGTTATCATGGGTACCCATCTCATTAATGAGGAATCACAAGGCCCAACTCATTAGTTCAAAGCTCAACTGTTCCACGAAGGAAAGAACACCATGAAGGTAACACAGTAATGGTAAGTACCACAATGGTAACGCCACATAGAAGAATACCACAGAGGTATCACCACAAAAGAAAGTACCACGCCTGTTCACCATATAGAAGAATACCACCAAGATATCACCATGTAGGAAAGTACCACCCAGGTACGCCACACAGAAGAATACCACGAAGGTAAAGACTTAGCTCACTCCGGGTACAACTTAGGTACAGTAGTAAATATGATTAGAGACATGTACTGAATCATATTATTATGTTAAGAGGCAGACCCACGTAGGATCCTAAATCATTAGACCCCTGCATGATCCAAAATCATCAGACCCACACAGGATCCTAAATCATCAGACCCACATAGGATCCTAGTACATCATCCGAACCACATAGGATCCTAGTATAGTAGACTCACACAGGATCCTAAATTAGTCTTACATGGATTCCTAGAGCAGATCCATGTGGGATCCTCAAGCATAGACCCATGAAATATCCCAAAGCACAGACCCACATAGGCTCTTTTTCTCATGCTACAGCCAGCTACAGGGTTCCTCCAGTAAGCTTTCTTGATTCTTGGAGGGTCCGCACCTCAAGCCACAGGTCGATACTCCAAATGCCATGAATTCCCACAAAGAAGTATCCCAAAGGTCCACCACATAAAAGGGGTCTCACCATAATAGACAGTGCGTCAATCTGATGCCCGGTCCAAATGTTATTGGCCTTTCAGTCCTTAGGGCCCTGTTGTATTTGTGTTCGATCCAACCCGGCCGCACCTCAAATTTATCCAAAACACAAGTGGGGTATACCAAAAGTACCTTCTTGATCCAAGGGTTCTGGTGCCACAGATATTTTGTCAAACGGATGCCTGAAGATCATGATATGGCCGAAAGAGTGAAAATGGGTCGAAGTTGGTCTGGGTCCGGTCCGACCCGGTCCGACCTGGCCCAATTCAGGTCGACCCGACCCACTCAATCCACCCCACCACGTAGGATCCGGCGTGGCCCGTCGACGCAGCTCGGCCCATCGACCTGCCCGGCCCGCTGCATCTTGCCAGACGGCCGCCCCCCTCCTCCGCACAACGCGGTCGCGCGCCACGCCTTCACAGGAGGCCGGATCGCTCGACGACCCTCCCTCCAGCGCCATGGCATAAGGTCATGTCTCTTGATTTTCAAGCAGCGCGGATGTTTTCCTCCATCCCTTTCATGCAACCAGCCTCTGCCCATGCTCCACCACGGCTGACGGGCCACGACCCTTCTCTGGCGGCACGGTCATGCCGCCAGCTTCATCGCGGCCGTTTGTGGTGTTGTCCATCATTCTGGAACCCCAAAAGTGTCGATCATTGTCCTCCTCCATCGTGAAGTACACATCAAGAACCTCAAGGATTTTTGGAGAGGTTGGGCCATGTTTGTTTGGCCCGTACCCCCCGCGTTAGAGCGGTTGCAAGAGGCTCATGGGAGGAGATTCAACCTGAAAGAAAAATAACGATGATTAATTGAAATCACACCCCTACATCGAAGTCTTGTTGACGTCGGTGAAGTGGGATGGATGGATGTCAGTTTGTTTTTGTGGAAGATGTTCCTCGTTGGATAGGGAGTTATTCGTTGGATAGTGCGTTCTTAATTGGAGAGCACATTCTTCGTTGGAGAGCGTGTTCTTCATTGGAAGAAGAGTTTCTCCAAGTTCCCCCTTTTTTGCCAGCAAATCCTCCCATAGGTAATGTGGATCCAATATAATAGAAATAAGTCTATCATATAATTCATGTTGGAAAAAGTAAAATTTGGCACAAATGGAGTTGGCATAACTAAAAGTTTCAATAAATTGAATTGAGTTGGCACAATTAATTTACAGGAAACCTAAAGTCACCTCCCTCATTAAAGAGGGAGTTCAAGAGTCTTGTGGTCCCCATCATTAAGAATTCAATTTGGGGGATTTCCAAGATCAGGTGGTCCCCACCACTGCACATTCAAATGGGAGGTTAAAATTAAATAAATGTTGTTCTATTATTTTATTTTTATTTCCACAAAATACACAAAAACTAACATTCACCCTTGACCAACTGTGGTCGAGGTGAAGGTCTCCTTAAGCGAATATCGGCGCTGCGAGTTCAACGTTGTACTCAGATTTAAATTCTGAGCACTGGTTTAAATGTTACAAAAAACCCGCTCACACATTTACTGAACGTACCTGAAAAAAAGTTCAGAAATTCATTTCGGGCACACCGGGACCCGGAATCATGCAACATCAATTTTCACGAACTCATAATATTCCCATACAAAAAAATATTACATGTAATTTCCATGTATTTACACAATATCTATTCAAACATGGAGAAATACATCAATATCGAAGTAAATAAGCTTAGTCACTTCCAAAAAACCTTTACTCAGGCACACAAGGCATAGAAGGCATTAACATGGCTAAAATCCCAAAACACGCAATACACCGTTCTTAGGTATTGGGAAATGTTTCTTATAATTATCAAAGACAAACTATGGAAGGCACAAACCATCGATCTCCGTGTTGTAAGATCAACATAGTGAAATCCCAACCTTTGATTCAACCTAGAATGCCATAGTTCTACAAAAAAAGACTAAAATGATCAACCATGAATATCTCATGAGAGAGGAGAAATCAAGAGACGAGGCTCTAGAATATGGAGGAACCCACTGATTTGATTCCAATGCAACTGGTAGAGTTTGATTCAAAGAATGGATGGTGATTATGAGGCTTGGAGAAGATTCCTTGGTATCTGTTGCTCCTAGAAAAGACGGACCTAGAAGAAGAGGTTTCTGTTGATTAGACGTGACCCTCTCCTGACATAACTATTAAAAATAAAATTAAATGGAATTTTCTTTAAAAGTACACGGTGTGTACTTTACATAACAGACATCTGCATAAGGAGGTCTCCAGGTTAACCCACATGGCCATGTACTCATCCGTTACATGGCCAGTACACAGTCACCCATGGAAACCGGGTATACGGTGTGTACCTGAATGTACACGGCGTGCACTCCCTAAATTTCTAGATTCTCATATGTTTCTAAAAAACAACATAAATGGAAAACCCATACCTAAAATGAATATCGGGTTTCTTACAAACATCCCCCCCACCTTAAAGAACATTTTATCGAATTTCTTAGCAAGGTAGCAGAGATGAATAATTCTTGAACAGCTCCGACCCCAGCGATCATAGATTGGCCTCCCTCTCCCAAGTCTCATCCTGTACTCACATGGGCTGTTACAACACATGTACAATAAGAATAGACCAAACATGAAGAAACATCACACGACGATCAATAATACAGATAGGATGGTCCTCAAATGATGCATTCACCCCTAGCTCATCCTCCGTAGGTTGAAAAAAATGAGACGAGTCTAAGAAGTAACTTCATAGATGAGAAACATGGAAGACGTCATTCATAACATGGTACCTCTGAGGAAACTGCAACGGATAGGCAACTGGCACAAATCTATCCAAAACATCAAATGGTCTAACATATATCGGTGAAAGCTTACCCTGTCTCCAAATCCTCCACTGTCCCAACCTCGGTGTGACATGAAGGAAAACCTGATCTGTGACCTCAAGCTCAAGAGTTCATCTCTGATGATCAGCATAAGACTTCTTTCATGATTGTGCAGCATCCATCCTCTTCCGAATCAAATCCACTTGCATTGTTGTCTCATCAAGAAGACAGGGTCCCAGGATAGCTACCTCTCCAACATCCTTCCAACATAGGGGTGATCGACATGGCCTATCGTGAAAAGCCTCATAAGGGGCCATCTGAATAGCTTCTTGAAAACAATTATTGTAGGAAAACTACAAAAGAGGAATGCGCTTCTCCCAAGAACCACCATAATCTCGGACACATGCTCGCAACATGTCCTTTTGCACTTTAATTATACACTCATACTAACCATCTATCTGGGGATGGTAAGTTGAACTCAGAAGTACCTATGCACCCGAAGATCTCTGTAATCCCTACAAATCTCAAGAAGTAAAATGAGCATCCCCGTCTGAAACAATGGAGTGCGGAACCCCATGTGGACATACAATCTCTCAGATGTACAACCTTCCCAACTCATCTACACCGATGGTCTCCTTGATCAGTAAGAAGTGAAAACTTTCCTGAGTCTGTCAATGAAAACCCATACTGCATAATTACCTTGTGGAGACCACGGTAAACCAGTCACAAAGTCCTTCGTGACATCATTCCACTTCCACTCGAGAAAAGGTAACTACTGAAAAATACCTTTTGGTCGTTGATTCTCCGCCTTCACCAGCTGACAGGTGGAACACCTCATGAAAGAACCTGCAGCATCTCTCTTCATACATGGCCACCAATATTGACGGTGCAGATATCGATACATCATGGTGGCACCAGGATGAACTTTCCAAACCGACGAATAAAGGTCCCGCATCAACTTATCACATATGTTTGATGGTACCCATATGGACCCATGAAAACACAAGATCTCATCCCCATCGATGGTCCATCCAGGAATAGGGTCCTCTCTGGACACACCCTCCCATTGGACTATCCCTTTAGAATCTGCTAGATATCTCAATCAAACTTGATCAAGTAGAGTATAAGAAACAACTACAATAGAAAGAAACATTTTCCCATGTTTGTCATGCACCTCCAAATTCATCTTAGAGAAAAGAGATATAAGATTCCATTCACTACTGTCTTTATGAACTAAATATATCTGAGTCCTTCTACTCAACGCATTAGCTACTGTGTTTCCTTTCCCAGGCATATTGGCATGCACAAAATCAAAAAGATTAAGGTACTCAACCAACCTTCTCTCTCTCAAATTAAGATCACACAGAGTAAAGACATACTTGAGACTTTTGTGATCTAGGAAAACAAAAAAATCATCCCCCATAATATAATTTCTCTAATAGCGTAAGGCATGAACTACTATAGCTAACTCAAGATCGCGCGTCATGTAGTTATTCTCATGTGGCCTCAACTACCGAGACCTATATGCAACGACTCCTTCCTCATGCATAAGCATTGCTCCCAGGCCAATACAAGAAGTATTACAACAAACAGTATATCTTTTTCCTATATCTATAAATACTAGTATCATTCCTGAATTCAACCTCCATTTCAGCTCTTGAAAGGCAGACTCACCATAATCAGTCCACAGGTACTTTGTACCCTTCTTAGTCAGGCCATCTGTGGTGATTCCAAGCATGAAAAGTCTTGTATAAAATGTCTGTAGTATCCAGACAGCCCTAGAAAACATCGTACCTCAAATATGATCTTTGGATACTCCCAGGAAACTACTTCTCTCAATTTCTTTGGGTCTACAGTTAAACCTATCTCTGAGATAACATGACCGAAGTATTGAATTTGGACTATTAAAAAGTCGCATTTTCAGAGAGTAGAATATAACTGATGCTCCCACAGAGTAATAAAAATGATCTCAAGATGTGTGTTGTGGTCATGTCGAGTGTGAGAGTACCACAAGATATCTTCTACTAAGACTACCATGAAATAATCCAATTATGGATTGACCACTCAGTTCATTAGTTCCATAAAAACTACCGGTGTGTTTATGAGGCCGAACAGCATAACCACGTACCTGTATAGACCATACCTACTCTTAAAGGCTATGATAGGTATATCATATGGTCTAACGCACAACAGATGATAAACTGATCTCATGCCAATATTCAAGAACACATGTTCTCTAATTTTATCAAAGAGTTCATCAATCCTCGACATGGGATATCAGTTCTTGACCATCAACTGGTTCAGCTTCCAAAAATCCACACAAAGTCTGAGGGTACTGTCCACCTTCTTTGAAAACAAGATAGGCAAACCCCAAGGAGAATTACTAGGTTGGATGAATCCTTTTTCATGTAACTCCTCTAACTATTTATTGAGATTCTTCAACATTGGTGAAGCCATCCTATTGGGAGGAATGGACACCAATGCCTCCCCTTGCACAAGCTCAATAGAAAAGTCTACCTCTCACTCAGGATGAAAACCTGAAAAGTCCTCTGGAATGACATCCTTGGAAAGATTGGCCATTGGAGGAATGTCCAACTCTGAAGTCCCCTAGTCATCCATATACAAACTGTAAATATTGGTTGTAACTCCTCCCAACCCATGATTCTCGGGTCCTTCTCTAATTTCCTAGACATCCCATTCACCCTTATCTTGATACAAGCCACACTCTGGTGTTGTGAAACTCAACCAATGACAATATAAATCAACCATAGCCTAGAAGGGAACCAAAAAGTCCATTCCAAGAATGAAATAATAGATTTTCATCTCTAGGACATAGAGGTCTTATAAGAAGCGACACCCACAAACCTCAAGGGGGGAACTCCTTGCACTGACAAACACTAGTCATTCTAGTCCCTAATGGAGTGCCCATCATCAAGAACTCTACAGAAGTCAATATATAAAGAACAAGGCTCTTCACAACAACAAAAAATATGAAACTATGGGAAGCCCATGTATCAAAAAGTGAAGAAGCTAAGACTGAGGCAACGTGAATCGGACCACGAACTATAGAGGGTCCGAAAACATGATCCTTCTCAGTCTGCTCCACTGCAAAAGTCTGGACTATACCATGGCCATGTGACCCTGCCTGACCACTTTGAGCTGATCCAACATATTTTCAATAAAAGTTGGACGACTAGATACCATATCCACTAGCTCCACCTCGGCCTGAACGGTCGGATGAACACCAGTTCCCAGACTGATGATAAACTGGTGGTGCATCTCTGGTTTGAGAGGTCGAAACAGAACATCAATCACCCACTATGAGTGAAAAGATCTGACAGAAACGTTGAATATGACCCATCTTTCCACAATATTGGTACTCCACTAGGGTTCTCGGGTAATGTGGCCTAATATTCTCATTCTTCTCGCACTGGTCGCACACCACCGGACTACCAGAAGAAGTATCCCTCTTCCTAGGATCCTCACACATAGAATCCCTACGACACTTCTTACTATCAGTCGAAGGGGTACCAACTATAGATGCTGAGCTGAGCTAGATCACAGCTCCAGAATCCATCAGATTGCACTCCGTGGTCAGTTCCTGGTTGACTATAGAGGTGACGGAATTCATCCTGAAGATATTCACCTGAGATCGGATGTTGTTCCTAAGACCATCCTCAAACATCCTCGCCATGAATAACCCATCACCTCCTGGGATGGGTGTGAAGCGCTACAGCTCTGTGAAGCAAGAAGAATACTCCATTACTAATAGAGTACCCTTCTCCAGACTCATGAACTCTTGGGCTTGATCGACACTCAAAGTCTTTAGAAAAAAGTTTTTGTAGAAGGCACATCGGAACTCATCCAACATCATAACATGCAGACATCCCACCTATGATATAACATCCCACCATCATTTGGAGGAATCTCATATCAATTACATAGATAGATTCAACCTCCTCTCTAGAGGCATCTCTAGATGCTTGATGATCGAATTCATGGCCTCTAACCATGATTCTGAAGCCTGAGGTCCTATATTCTCTAAGAAAGTGGGAGGATTCTGTTGTTGAAAGACTCGTGTCAAATCTACTATAGATGAGGCAGGAGAAGGTACTCCTGAGAAGGACTTCTTGAACCCTATAAAGCCTTATTAGAACTGTACATCAGCACCTATGTCTAGAATGACAATTGGTGCCAAGACTGGCATGACAGGAGGATCTCTTGGTAGTTTCTAATCTTTCATATCCATTGTCTTGTCTCTTCCTTGTAACTGGCATACAACCAGAGGACGTCTCAGTGGCATGACTCTGTAAGGTCAAACACCCAACATAGATCACGATTATCAAGGATTGAAACATAGAAGTGAAGGAGGGAAACATGAGAAGTAAATCATTCAATATTTCTAAAAGGTGGATACAGGGTGTGTACAACTCTTACATTGAGTGTTCCCTTAAGCTTTCACATGGATGAGTACTTTTTCCAGACTAGGTCATGTAACACCACATACACATCGCGTGTTTTCCTAAAACACAATGTTTACTTGAATCCTCTTCCCTTTCCCAAGTTCTTCTACATGCCTTAACCCACACAGTTCTCCTAGAGCAAGACTACATGACATGTTTTTTCCAGACACGACATTTACTAGAATGAACTTCACTGACCTATGTTTTTAGTTACACAGCCGGTTACACGAATGACTCTACCCACCATTTTGTGAGAGACACGGTGTGTACTAATAACCAACAGTCCACCCATGTCATTGGTCTCACAGCTGGACACATGGTCTCTACACACGGCATGTATGTCCAGTACACGGCGTGTTCCACCAAGGATTTCCCAATCCCGTGTCTCTACCCACACAACCAGTGACATGGTCAGAGACTGCATGGCGTGTACATACTGTACACAGAACGTGCATAAGAAAAATCTTTATTTCCTGAATAGAAGGTTACATGGTGTGTATTAGTCATTACATGTCGTGTATTCTAGATTTTTCTGTACAGTAAGCCTCATAAACTACTCTAGAACCCAGAAAAACACTTTAACGAACATCAAGGTGCAAATTCCGATCTGTGGGGCCCATAATCCCCACGAATCAAATATTTTCATCTTATACATGTCATAAACAAGCATAACGGTGTAATGATCGTCAAAATTCCAATACATGAGGGCCCATAACACCTCAAGAACCAATGTATTGAGTTCATTGAAATGAACCCTTACATATTATCATTACCCTATCAAATAGCAGGTATTTTGTCAAGGCATATATCACAAAAACATTCATATCTTGTACACCATCTATCACAACAACATGAAAACAGTAATGTACCCTAAATGTCATAGAAAGAATGCATGACATGTGATCTCTAACAAGTGCTTATATGATGCATGAGATGTCATAACCTCATCTCGTTGGGTTGAAATCTAAATAGAACCTAAAAATATCAACTATAATAAGAAAAAACATGTGAATCACCCAAATGTGAAATCAAATCAACTATAATAATTTAAAAACCGGAAAAATTTCAATAATCGAGGTAAATTAGCTTTTCCCTGTACACAGGTTAGCTACTCCTGGGAAAAAATTATTACCAATTACCTATTTCATCATATCCCTAATTATAAGCTCTAAACAGTAAGTCAGGATGAAAATATTTCCATTGATACCACTTTGTAATGTCCTGGTTGCAGAAGCCACCCAGAGATTCCCCATTCCTGATTTGTCATGTGGCCTCAAGCGCAATTCCCAAAACTCTAGAGGCTACCAACTAGAGTTGAGGGCATTGGGTATGATAGTGGGGAAACGTCTCACTTACTGGCAGAGTAACGCATCTGAAATAAACATATAACAATAGCATAAGAAGTAATAACATGCCATAAGTACACAACGGAAGACTGGAAGTAATAAATAACTAGAGAACATATATATATATATATATATATATAAATGATGCATGATACATATCTCTTGTAAAACATCCAAAAAAGTCACAATGAAGGAATATAATACAAAACCAAAGTAAAAAAAGAGAAAACTAATAAACTCCAGCCGCATTGCAAGCCTCATATTGGTCCTATGCTCTTCAGCTCCATGGTAATCAAGTACCGGAAGTAGAAGGGTGGTTTCCCTTATCAATACCTATAATAATATAATCTGTTTGGAACCAAAATCATTACCCAAATAGGTTGTGAGATGAATCCTAGTAGGAAACCACCCAATGATCTATGCCTAATAGTTAGTGAATATATATGACAGAAAATAAGAAAAATGAAGTAGTAAACCAGGAAGTACTCAAAAGTATACAATCTGATAGTTTCAATGGCATTCATTTTCATATATCAAGTAAGCAGGAATTCAAAAATATGTAACCCTATGGGAATTACTCATAGCTTAACCCTTATGGTTCAACTAATCAAACACAAGTAACCCTCTGGTAAGTACTCGCAGTCCAACCCCTCTAGTTCAGCTTCAGCAAACACTCTCCGAGAAAGCACACACTGTCAATTCCCCCAGTGGTCTTTTATTAGTAAACTGCAAACACTCTGGGGAAGTACTCAACATCCAACACCCCCTATGGTCTCGCAACGTGGATATATATACTCTCATAGGTAGAACTCACATACATCACCTTATGGTCTTACAATGTGAAAAGTAAATAGACACTCTGGAGAATCCCTCAAAGTCCATTCTTCCTATGGTCTGATACACCGAGTTCCCACATCCCTGTTTAGGTTAATCATGAAAAATGATGTTTAAAAGCCAAAGAAAACTTTATGAAATTATTGTATAAAAAATTTATTGAACTACCTTGATAAAGAGCTATAAGAATATAACATCATCAGATAAAATCACTCCATCCTAACACCATTAGGCATGGAAAGAAAGTAGTCTAACAGTCAAAAATAGGCCCAATGGCCAATATCAGTTCCATCATCAAATAATACATCCATATCAAGGTAAATAAACCTATTCACTACCATAAAACCTATACTCTGGCATAAAAGGAATAACATGCATTAATAGGGCTAAAATCATTAAACACGCAATACCCCGTTTAAGAGTATTGGGAACTTTTTCATATAATATTCAAAGACTAACTACAAAAAGGCACAACCCACCTACCTTGACAATGTAAAATTGATATATTTGAATCCTAGGATTTGATTCAACCTATAATTCCTAGATCTACAATAAATGTCTAAAAATATCATCCAAGAATATCTCACAAGGGCGGAGAAATCAAGAGATGAGGCTATAAAAGATGTAAGAACTCACTAATGATATTCTAACACAACTGGACGAGTTCAACTCAAAGAGCGGATGGCGAGTTGGTGGCCTGACGAAGATTCATTGGTATATGTCAGTCTTGGATGAGACGGAACTAGAACAGGAGGTTTCTGTCGATTAGACGTGACCCCAGTCTGACATTAAAAATAACAAGAAAATTACACATCGTGTGCTTTAAATGTACATGGTGTGTACTTTCCTTAACTGGCTTCCACATTAGGTGGTATTCAGGTCACCCCACACGGCCATGTACTTAGACGTTAAACGACCAGTACTTGGTCACCCGTGGGAACCTGGTACACTTTAGCGACCCTGAATTTTCATACATTACTATTACATCATTTTAAAGATAAACAACATAATAGTGTTACACATATAGGTTCCAAAGGTTTATTGTCTTGGGAAAACTAGGATCATACATAACAATTACAAAATCAAGCATAAACATTTATTTAATCTCTTCTTCTCTAGATTCTTATTGACACTTATCCTATCCTTAGTACATATAGCCACCTGAGGATATACATCAAAAGGGGTGAGCTAGAATCCCATTAAGAGGATAGATAAGATCAATATACCATGGGTTGATCATAATACTAACATGGGAAAAATATCATGAACATGAGAGGAAGCATAAATATAAGACCTGAAATGTGGAAATGCATAAAATGAAACATCATGTCTTAGTGGTTAACTACCACACATACTTGTGAACCAAGATAGAATGTTGTTAAAACATCATTTCACATTTACTCATGATATTTATCATTTTACCCAATGCATTTGAGCGCTGTATAATTCCGGGTGCACCCGTCTCATTGAAACATTCATATTGCGCTATATAATTCTGGGTGCACCCGTCACATCATAACATTATCATTATCATTCTTGCCACATAGATCACATATAAAAAAATTTACATAACTTACCCATGTAAAGGAATGGGTTTCATCTCATAAGAACGCATTCATAAACATTGGGATCCTAAAAGAAAGAGGGAATAACATACATGTTACAAGAACTGTCTACTTTGAGTGAGAAGAAAAATGCATGTTCATAAAAGGTGTGTTATTTTAGAAAACATTTTGTTTGACATAAAAACCAATGAAAAACATGTATATCCCAGAAATATAATTAAAATGATGAAAAAATGATCTCTTTTGAGTTACCATATCAAAAAGGGAGTGAAAGAGGGAGAACATGAAGGATGAAAGTTGGGTTCAAGAATTTCTCCTTACCTTGTATCTGAATTCTTCCTTCTATTTAATATCATGTATAATGAAATTATATTCATTAATTAAAAATCCAGAACCTTGGGTACATTAACATGGCTCATTATGGTTTCATTAAGTGATTTTATGTTTATTTTGATGAGTTATATGGTTTAAAAACACTATTTGGGAATGTTTGTTTTTATGGTTTCCTTGAGTGGTTCACTTGTATTCTTAAATTGATGTTTGGGTAAAACAAGGGTAAACATACAGAAATAATATTAGATGTTATTAATAATATAATAGTACATTTAATTATCTTATAATGAATCATATTATATCCATGTGGATGAATCATTAGATAATAATTAAATGATAATTATTTGGGATAATTTGGGCGGTTTTTTCGATCACAACGAACTTGTTTTAATTTATCACTTAGTAATATGGTCATAAGTTATTTACAAAACATTAAATATAGAATAATACATAAAAAATATTCTAGTTGAACCATAAAAATGGTTTCATGACCATATCTAAAGGTAGAAATGGAAGAAGAAAACTTGTCGTTCTTAAAGGTGATAAATTAACACCTCACAAACCACGTTCTCTGTAATAAAATAAAAGGAAGAGGGAAAAGGGTTTGGATGATATAATATCCCATTTTCATCATAAAATTACTGTAAATGTATAATAAAGGAGTTAAAATACCATTTGGATGAAGATATATTGGGAGAGATCAAGAAATAAAATTGAACTTGAAAGGAAATTAAAGAAGAAGAGGGAGAGAAATTACCTCTTAAATCATCCTCTTGAGATCCTCCTAAGGAAGCTAGGCATGGTCTTCTGATGAGACCATAAGCTCTAGAACATATAAGAGGGTCTAGGGAGTATTTTTGGGCAGATTTGTGATAAGTCTTGTAGCTTTATAGGTGTGAGGAAATGAGGGTGTGAAGGGTGGTTTTTATAGTAGAGGGGAGAGTGGTTTCCTTAATATAAAACTCATTAGTTCATTAATTTCTCCTAAGACAATGAATAGTGAGTCTTGAATGACCAAGAATAGTAATTTTCTCATGTTATTCTGAAACTTGTGGGATTACATCAGAAAAACATCACACATGACTCTATAATTAGCTAATTTAGCTTATTTTTTGTAAATTACGGTATTTTACTATTCATCAAATATTCAAGTATTTCAGAAAAATCCCAAAAATTTACCCCAGCCATTTTTCGACGTGTAGAATCCAAAAATGAAGTCCATTTTTTATAAATAATTTTCTAAATTTGATTAATTTAATATTTAATTAAAATCAGGGTATATTACTAAAAAACAGTTTTAAAGCATTTATTCACTTATTCTAAAATATTGGTACATCACACTTTCAGTTGAAAATTATTTTTATACTATAATAGGTAAGGTTTCTATTTATTATGTCATATCACTATTCATAAGGGTATGTTACTATTCAAAAGAGTAGGTTATTATTCACCAAAAATTAGTTTTGTTTTATTAGACTCCAAAAATCATCTTGAACACAACAATGTATGTCAGATTTTCAAAATTCCAAACACAGATGTGACAAACTTATGTATAAAGGTCACTTATCACTTAGTAGTTAATTATGATGTGTTTTAATGTTTTTTATGACATAATTATATGAAGGGAATTTCCATTGAAAAACTTCTGGTTGTTACATTCTTCCCCCCTTAAGAAATTTCACCCCGAAATTTCACTTTTCACAAAAAGGTGAGTGTGTTTATCATTCATTGCCTCTTCTGGTTCCCAAGTTGCTTCCTCAAACTTATGGTTCCTCCACAACACTTTGTCAAGATGGTTTGTCTTTTTTCATATAACCATATCTCTCCGATCCAAAATCATTATTGGCTGCTTCTCATAGGATAGATCATCTTCCAGCTGCACCACCTCTGATTTTAGTACATGAGAGGGGTCTGGTTTGTAATTCCTTAGTAGTTATACATGAAACAAATCATGAACTTGATACATATTCTGTGGAAGTGTAAGATGATAGGACACAAATCCTATGCGGTCTAGGATCTCAAAGGGGCAAATATACCTTGGGCTTATCTTCTATTTCTTCCTGAATCGCATGACTCTCTTCCGTGGAGATATTCGAAGGAAGACTATATCTCCAACGTTGAACTCCAAGTCCCTTTGACAGTTGTCAGCATAGCTCTTTTGCCTACTTTGAGCAGCATTTATGTGTTTCTGGATGACTTGAACCTTCTATGTCATCTCTTTCACAAGATCAGGTCCATGTAGCTTTCTTTCTCCAACTTCATCCCAACAGATTGGAGTTCTACAACGCTTTCCATACAGAGATTCATATGGAACCATATGATTACTCGAGTGGAAGATATTGTTGTATGAGAACTCAACCAATGGGATATTCTGATTCCATCCACCATTGAATTCTAGATATTAGGCTCATATCATATCTGCAAGTGTCCGAATAGTTCTTTTAGACTGATCATCAGTTTGGGGGTGATCGGCCATGATGAAATTTAATTTAGTACTCAAAGAATGTTGAAGGCTCCTCTAGAATTTATATGTGAATCTTGGATCACGGTCTGAGACAATTGAGAGTGGAACACCGTGCAGTCTCAGCACTTCCTTCACATATATCTTTTTATGTTGTTCAAGCGAGAGATCTTACCAAATAGAAATAAAATGGGAAGTCATGGTGAGTCAGTCAACTACAACCCATATCACATTATTTCCCTTCGACATCTTCGGGAGACCCGTGACAAAGTCCATAGTAACATTTTCTCATTTCCACAAGGTTATAGCCAATGGCTGCATCATACCTTTGTACTTTTGTTTCTCAGCTTTAACTTGCTGACATACCAAGAACCTTGATATATATTCAACAATCTCCTTCTTCATGTTATCCCACTAGAAGTGTTCTTGGAGATCCCGGTACATCTTGGTACACCCAGGATGGATAGATAATGTTGATCAATGTGCATTGTCCAATAGCTCCTTCTTTATCTCAGGTGATGAAGGAACACAAAGCCTCATTAAAAACAGAATCACACCATCATCATTGATATAGAACTCTTGGAGCTTCCCTTCCTTTACTGCATTCACCCTCCTTTGTATCTCCACATCATCCATTTGTGCCTCTTTAATCTTCTCCTGGATGGATGGTTTCAAAATCATTTTGGCAAGGTAGGATGTATCCCATGACCTTATGATTTCCAAATCCATTCTTTAAAAATCCAAGAAGATAGTGTCTTTCTCAATCCACAGCATGGATAGAGTAGCAGGTTCTTTTCTACTTAGAGAATCAGCTACCTTGTTCGCCTTTCTAGGATGATAGTGAATAGAGAAATTATAATCCTTGATTATCTCTAACCATCTCCTTTGACGCATGTTGAGATCCTATTGTGTGAATATATACATTAGGCTCTTGGGGTCAGTGTATATGTCACACATCTCACCATAAAGGTAGTGCCTCCATATTTTCAAGGAAAAAATCAGGGCTACCAGCTCTATATCATGTATCATGTAGTTTTTCTCATGGATCATCAACTGTCATGAGGCGTAGGATATCACATTATAATTTTGCATGAGTACACAACCCAAGACTTTCTTTGAAGCATCACTATATATAACAAAACCTTCTCCACTTTTTGGTAGTGTGAGTACAAGTGTAGTGATCAGCCTTATCTTTAGTTCCATGAAGCTTCCATCACATTCTTCCGTCTGGACATACTTTACCCCTTTCAATATTAACTTATTTATCAGGCTTGAAAATCGTGAAACGTTTCGCACAAAATGTTGGTAGTACCTTTCTAATCCAAGAAAACTACAGATTTTCATGACACTAGAGGGCCTGGGCCAATCCTCAATCGCCTTTTTTTTAAGGATCCAAAGAAATTCCCTCACTTGTGATCACATGTCCCAGGAACGTGACTTGTTTCATCCAAAAGTCACACTTTCTGAACTTGGCGTACAACTTATCATTTTTAATTTCTCCAAAACAAGTCTTAGATGTTCATCATGTTCCTCCTTTCTCTTAGAGTAGATGATAATATCATCAATAAACACTACCACAAAATTTTCAAGGTAATTTCTAAAGACACTATTCATCAAATCCATGAAGATTGCTGGGGAATTAGTAAGTCCAAAGGGAATCACTAAAAACTCATAGTGACCATACCTTGTTCGGAAGGAAGTCTTCTAAATATATTCCTTCTTCACCTTTACCTGATGATATCCAGAACGAAGATCTGCCTTTGAGAAGTATTGATCTACTCTTAATTGATCAAAAAAATCATCAATCCAAGGGAGTGGATACTTTTTCTTTATGGTGATCTTGTTGAGTTATTGATAATCGATACATAGCCGCATTGTTCCATCTTTCTTCTTCACAAAGAGCACTGGTGCACCACATGGTGATGTACTAGGGCATATGAACCCTTTGTCCAGATGCTATTGCAGCTGATTCATTAACTCCTCCAGTTCGATAGAATCCATCCTATAGGGACACTTCGAGATAAGGGTAGCTCCAGGTATGAGTTCAATGGAGAACTCTACCTCACGATACGGGGGAATTCTGCGTAACTCTTTGGGAAATACATCATTTTATTCCCTCACGATGGGCATTTCCTCAAGGTTGGGACTTTACTTCAACTCAACCATTTGGGTGAGGTATGCTTCTTCATAAGGAATCAACACCCACACCATTGAAGGATTTTTCAAAGAAGATTCACGATCTTCCTTGCATTTATAGAGTAACATGGGATGGTTCAGAATATGAAAATATATTTCCTTTAACCGACAGTGGATATTTTCCCTATATATCAAGAGCCAATCCATTCCCATTATAGCATCGAAATCCACCAAATGAAGTATTATAAGATTTTCTGGAAGAATCATCCCACATACGTCAATAGGAGAGGAGTCAAACACTTGGGTTGCAATGACTGCACCACTTGGTGTTTATACAGATATCTCTACTTCAAGGTTTCGGGGCTTCAATTATATAGTTATAAAAACATGAAAGATATAAAGGAATCCGTAGAACTAGAATAAAATAATAATTTTTCCATTCTTGAGTGAATAGGAAGTGTACCTTATACGACTTTATTATCTTGCTCCACTTCTGTAGTAGTTATGGAATAATCCTTACCTTGTTCCTTTGTCTTTGGAGGCTACTAATGCTAATTACCCTCAAGAACTAGAGGTTTAGTGAACTGGATTTCATATTTCCCTAGCTCTCTACAGTTGTAGCATTGAACCATGAGTGGTTCTCTCCTTTCATCAGCTACGTTATCTTTCCTCACCATGAATTTTCGACACTCTTGAGCATGATGTCATTCTTTCCCACACATAAAGCATTTCCCCGTACCTTTGAAGTAGTTACCATAGTGAAACTTTCCACATTTTTGGCATGTGGGTCATTGAGTTTTCTTCCCACCATTATCATTAGATGCTCCAGCTTGAAACTCCATCTTTCGTTTCTTATCACCACATCCACGAGACAATTATCCATACTACATATCCACTTTGATATCACATTAAACAAATTCTTCATATCTCCCAAAGTCTCAAATTTTAAGAGCCTTTTGAAGGTGTGGTTTTAATCCACTAAATAATCTATCAATTTTTCTATCATTGTTGATAACAAAACCCGAAGCGTACCTTTCATTCCTTGTGAAATTTTCTTCATAGTTTGTGACAGATTCTCTTTCTTCTTGCTTGAGCTCTATGAATTCTCTCTCCATTTTTGTGTGAAGAGTTCTTGGGAAATGTTTGTTAAGAAACGTTATCTTAAAGTATTCCCAATTGATCTCTTCAATTTCCTCCCTTGGCTTGGTGTTCATAATCAAAGCCCACCATTTATCGGCTTCTCCATCTCGAAGATAAACGAATAGGGTCACCTTCTCCATCACAGAACAATGAAGAACATAAAAGATCTTCTCCATAGAGCTAAACCACTGTTCTGCAACTAGTGGATCAGAAGATCCACTAAGCATCGGTGGTCGTTGCTGCATAAAATATTTGATATCCAGTTGCTCCCTCTTTGATGAAGGAGGACGTTCCCAATTATTATGGTTATTGTTCATAACCCGAGATAACTCGGTAAGAATCACCATGAATTTTTTAACGCCACCTCCCAAATCATTGGGGATGTCATTCGGGCAATAGTTTCATTGGCCCTCGCATGAGTTGTTGGTCTAATTTCTTCTGGTTCCCACCATTTTCTAAAATAGAAAAGGTTAGAACAAAACATAAGTAAACAAGTCATTAATACATAACATATTCATTTGAACAATTTATACTAAAAGCATAACATATGGTATCCCAATGTAATGTTTCTTGTGTGCCTATTTGTACTCAGTCTCATGCTATAGGTTTTCTCTAGGTTTCACAAATCCTAATTCCCAAATTAACTAAACCTTTCCTTTGATACCAACATTAGTGACCCTTCCTTTTCTTACATTACAATTACATGATTTTAAAGATAAGCAGCATAATATTATTACACATAGAGGATCCAAAGTTTTAGTGTCTTTGGAAAACTAGGATCACACATAACAATTACAGCATCAAGCATAAACATTTATTTAATTTCTTCTTCTCTAGCTTATTATTAGCACTTGTCCTCTCCTTAGTACATGTAGCCACTAGAGGATATACATCAAAAGGGGTGATCTAGAATCACAGTAAAAGGATAGATAAGAACAATATAGCATGAGGTGAGCATAATCATAACATGGGAAAAAGATCATGAACATGAGAGGAAGCAAAAATATAAGACTTGAAATGTGGAAATGCATAAAATGAAACATCATGTATTAGTTGTTAACTACCACACATACCTGTGAACCAAGAGAGTATATTGTTCACAAATCATTTCACATTTACTCATGATATTCATCACTTTACCTAATTCATTGGAGCACTGTATAATTCTAGGCGCACCCGTCTCATTGAAACATTCATATTGCACTATATAATTCTAGGTGCACCCGTCACATCATAACATTATCAATATCATGCTTTCCCCCATAGAACACATATAAAAAATGTACATAACTAACCCATGGAAAGGAATGGGTTTCATTTCATAATAAAAATTTCATAAACATTGGGTTCCCAAAAGAAAGAGGGAATAACATACATGTTACAAGAACTATCTACTTTGAGTGAGAAGTAAACGTCATGTTCTTAAAAGAATAGTTATTTTGGAAAACATTTTGTATGACATAAAAACCACTGAAAAACATTTATATCATAGAAATGGAAAGACAATTATGAAAATATGATATTTATGGAGTAACCATATCAAAAATGGAGTGAAATATTGAGAACCCGAAGGATGAAAGTTGGGTTTGAGAATTTCATTTTACCTTGTATCTGAATGCTTCCTTCTCTTTAATGTCCTATATAATGAAATTATATTCATTAATTAGAAATATAGAACCTTGTTTAAATTAATATGGTTAATTATGGTTTCATTAAGTGATTTTATGTGCCTTTGGATGATTTATAGAGTTTAAAAACATTATTCAGGAATGTTTTTTTTATGGTTTTCTTTTGTGGTTCACTTGTATTCTTAAATTGAAGATTGGGTAGAACATGGGTAAACATCCAGAACTAATATTAAATGTTTTTAATTATATTACATGATATTTAATGATATTATAATTAATCATATTATATCCATGTGGATGAATCATTTGTTAATAATTATATGATAATTATTTGGGTTAATTTGGGCGGTTTATTTCGATCACAACGAACTTGTTTTAATTTATCATTTAGTAATATGGCCATAATTTATTTACAGAACATTCAATAGGACACAATAAATATAAAATATTCTGGTCTAACCATAAAAAGGGTTTCATGACCATATTAGAAGGTAGAAATGGAAGAAGAATACTTGTCGTTCTTGAAGGTTATAAATTAACACCTCAAGAACCACGTTCTTCGTAATAAAATAAAAGGAAGAGGAAAAAGGGGTTGGATGATATAATATCCCATTTGAATCATAAAATTCTAGTACAAGTATAATACTATAGTTAAAATAACATTTTTAGGAAGATATATAGGGAGAGATCAAGAAATGAACTTGAACATGAAAGGAAATTAAAGAAGACGATAGAGAGAAATTATCTCTTAAATCTTCCTCTTGAGATCCTCCTTAAGAAAGCTAGGTTTGGTCTTCTAATGAGACCAGAAGCTCTTGAAAGTGGGAGAGGGGATATGGAGGATGTTTGGGAAGAGTTTAGAGAAGTATTTAATCTTGAGAGGTGTGAGGAAATGAGGGTGTGAACAGTGGTTTTTATAGTAGAGGGGAGAGGGGTTTTTTTAATATAAAATTCATTAGTTTATTAATTTCTCCTATGGAATAGTGAGTATTGAATGACAATGAATAGTAATTTTATCATGTGATCCTGAAACAAGTGTGCTTACATCATTAGATCATCACACATGACTCTATAATTAGCTTAGTTAGCTTATTTTGTTTTTGTAAATTACGGTATTTTACTATTCATAAAAAATTCAAGTATTTCAGAAAAATCCCAAACATTTACCCCAACCATTTTTCAACATGTGGAATCCAAAAATTAAGTCCATTTTTCAAAAATAATTTTCTAAATTTGATTAATTTAATATTAAATTAAAATCATGATTTATTACTAAATAACAATTTTAAAACATTCATTTACTTATTCTAAAATATAGGTACATCATACATTCACATAAAAATTATTTTTATACTATCATAGGTAAGGTTACTATTAATTAGGGTATATCATTATTAATAAGGGTATGTTACTATTCATAATGGTAGGCTACTATTCACCAAAAATTATTTCTATTTTATTAGACTCCAAAAATCATCTTGAACACAACCGCGTATGTCAGATTTTCAAAATTCCAAACAAAGAAGTGACAAACTTATGTTTAAAGATCACTTATCACATATTAGTTCATTATGTTGTGTTTCATGTTATTTTATGACATAATTATAATAAGGCAATTTCCATTGAAAAACATTGGTTTGTTACATACACGGCGTGAACTCCTAAAATTTCCAAATACTCCTCTTTTTTCTCAAAAACACCATAAAAGGAAAACCCAAACCTGAAATGAAGATCTAGGTTCTTATAAGTTCTTTTGATAATTAGGTCATAAAATATACATAACATCTTGATTATTACAAGAAAAGACTTCAACTCTCCATCCATTGTTTCTTAAAAAAACTCTTTAAAACAAAAAATGAAATTGTTTCATGTTTTAAAATTATAAATTTTCAATGATCCCATCCCTAGGTCTATTCTTCTTTATGTCCTTTAAAAAAAATTTCGAAACATTATATGAGAATAAAAAGCTCAGTAAAAGATACATAAATACATAAAAATTCTAGTCTTTAAATAACATGAAAACTATGAGGACTTTATTATAATGTAATACCTTTCACCTTTAAGAAGTAGTAAAAACACCTCAATAAATATAATCTCATTGCTTACCTTTTTTATACCAAGTGATTACCAAAATCCCATAAAATTCAATATATAACATATAAAGTAAATTTGGGACACAAACATACTTAAACGGAATAACTATACAACCGACATCCACACATATCACTAAATAGAATAGCTATACGACCGTCTTCCATACCCAATGCATTGGAGGTTATAACATAACCACCCGTCCTTGGTTTATCATAGAACCACCCATAATTTGTTTTATTACAAACCTCCCCTCAAATTTTCAAGTACCATTATATAATCATCACACATAAAAGATTTCAAATATCAACATTTAAAACATTAAATTTCATTTTTAATCACAAGAAATAATTTCAAATATTGAAATAGTAAATCAACTTTCAGAACCATTTTCAATGACAAAATAAGTAAAAACGGTATATAGTATTTATTTTCCATTTAGAAAAATAATGACATGTTAAGGAATAAAAATATCAAATAATGCTCATGGTGGTGGAAATTTTAATGTAGCCAAATTCGTTAAAAACATTCCTTTTGTCATTTGAAAAAATGCTACGTAGAAAAAATATTTCCTTTGAAAGAAAGTAAAAGACAAATGGGTTAATTATACACCGTGTTAAAGGAGGTTTATATTATAAAAACATTCCACAATGAAAGGAGATCCAGACAAAGTCCCTTACAAAGATCATTTTGTAATTAAAATATATCGATTGTGTGTATTCACAATAGGTTCACATATGTAATGTATAAATACTTTATATGACATCAATATTTATTTCTTATATAATAATAACATGAAATAATTAAAAGTAGAAGATTACCATAAATAATAGAAATTGGGTTAAGAAGTTTCATTATGAAAATTCGGCTGCCTAATGATGTCACTTAAAAACTCAAGAAAATGAGTTGATGAGAGAGAAAATGGTCTCCCATCACAAGGAAATAAAATGTACATAAATAAGGATATATAAGAACATATTAAAAAATAATAAAATTTCAATTAAAATACATTACAAAAAATAAGTCTTTGACTTTAAGAGGAGGGTGGAAGGTTCCCTTACCTCGTGTCCGACTTGACTTGTTTGTACTTTAATTTCCTGTATAATTAAATTAAGCTAATTTTAATTGATTAAGATACTTTTTCAAGTTTATTATTCCATTTATATCACTTATTACCATGTTAAAAAAATTACATAATTATTTAAGTTAATATCGGTCATTTGGTCGATATTGGGTACTTGAGTCAAAAATTATCTTGTTATAATTACAATTTTTTCCTATGGTCAAAAGTGAATTATATCCAGAATATTATTCATATATATATATATCATATATATCAAAAATATATGTATTTATAATATTCCATAACATTTTATGATAAGAAATTAAATGAACCGTTCATGGAGACGGTGTGTCATAAGTACGCATGAACACTACTTTCATTTCTATTTCATATTTAATGGAATGAAAACATAATGACACATAGGTATATTATAATTAAAATATAATATCATATTTTATATATGTTACATAATTTCATTAACACCATCAGTTATATGTTCCATGTATGGCATGAACGAGTCATATCCCGTTGATGGGGTGGTAGTCTGCACTTCCTCGAATGAAATTATCGTATTTATAAAAAATGAAAAGCATAAAGATGTGTTATAAACGAAAATTAAAGAAGAATATTGATAAAATAAATATCATAAATATCATATAATTTACAGTTCCTTCATAACAGTCACTATAATAGGTGGTAGAATAATATTGAACAGTCATCATTTCGTGAGGCAATAGTTCGATGTCCACAAAAACTGTATGTTCTATACCCATTAGATGGAGGTTTTTGTAAGTTTAATAATACTTCTAATAAAAAACAAATATTATATTTAAGATACTGGTGTTGTTATAATATAATTTAATACAGAGAGTTTAGGGGTTTGGAGAATGAAAATAAATGAAATAATCTTGAGAGAAGACATCACCTCAAATTAGGTAAATCCTTTTGATTTAAGCTAAAATGCCTTATTTAATTGAATTCAACTAAAAGTAAGGATTCTAGAAGAAATATAGGGTTATTTGAAGCTTATTTGGTTAGATGTTTGATGAGCCAAGGGGGATAGAGAGGTGTGAGTAAGGGTTAGAGGTGGGGTCCTTTTATTAGAGGGAGGAGGGGAACTTTAAGAATTCTTGAAAATAATATTTTATTATTAATTTATTTTTTAATTATAATAACCCCATAGTGATATTTTTCTAATATCAGATAATTATGGGTAAAACTAATCTCAAACAATGGATTGTAGAAAAGTTTAGGTCGTAAAATTTACCTAAACTTTTAGCTTTAACCCTTAGTAACCAAATTTAACTTTTACCATGTCTTATTGTATATTCATAATATATGGTTACCATAGTTTCTACAAATGATTATAGACCCCATAATGGGTCATTAATGAAATTTTTTACATCATATATGTCAAAATGCCGAATCATAGATTTTTAAGACTATTATATCATTTAAAAAAATATTAATTGATTTAGAAACTCATTTTTGTCAATTTTTATACTTTTCATATAATGACTTTTTAAAAATCCATACAAAAAATTATATTTGAAAAAAACATCATAATTTCAAATATAAAATGTCTTAATAGTCCTTAAAATTATTGGATGGCATAAAATGTTTAAAAATTAATTTATTTTAATATTTATAATCTCATTTATTTAAATATTTTATTAATAAGGTAATCCCTACAATACCATTGTGTCATAAATATATTTATATATATTATGTCTAAAAATTAAAAATAAAATACCATGATGTATGATATGTTTTTATCTTTCTAATGAATATTTATAGTCTAAGCGATCACTTAAATAATCTCATATAAAATTTATTTATTAAAATATACATGTTTAGCTTATATTTTCCATAACATTAAATTAAAAGTAATTAAATGACATTTTCACACACAAGTGGCTTCATGGGGTCCTAAAATCGACAAAAGGATGCCCATTGTCGTAAATATCTCATACAATAGGTCTAGAAAATGTGTTAGGGAAATTTAATATTATTATAATATTATTTCTGTACACTTATTTATCAGATTTACCCTTTAACCATGGTAAATAAAATATTTACTAAAGTTACTATTCATAATGTCTAAAAATAAAAGTTACTGATTTAAAAAATTTGGACCTACTGATTCTAAATATGGAATTCATTTTTTCCAAATTCATAAGACAAAAGATGTAGTAATTAATTTAAAATTAATTCCTGTTGTAGAAACCCAAAGTGGGTTTTTAAGAAATAATAACTATCCAAAGATTGACATGTGTTTATGTCCAATTAAAATGTCCAATTACTTAAAATTACCATAATTGGAGTAAATGATAAAAATATAATACAGTTATACTTTAAAACCATTAAAAAGTACAATCTAACTATATAAATTAATTATATGAAAAATAAGTTTTGAATTATAATGTATTATTTTTCACTATTCATAGAAATATCAAATATATGAGAAAAATACCACAATTAAAACCAAAGTAAATTTTTATGATAATATTATAAAAAAGATGTATATTTTTTTCAATGGAATATATAAAAGTGAGAAAAACTTGATATAATAAGGGTTCTCCATCAAAAGGCGATAACACTGCATTTTTAGAAAAATACTTCTTTTATCTGAAAAATTGAATTTTGTTCTTATATCATATATAGAGAACATATAAGGTGAATTTAAAAATTTACATTGATATATATCATTATATTAAAACACAATTATTCTCTTTTAAATTGGCTTTCATAAAAACACATTCTTTATATTCAATCAGTTTTTATTTCAATTTTTAATAAAATTGGTAATCAATGAATAACTATTTAAACCTGTGTAAACCATATTTCAAAATTAAGTTAATACTATTCATTCCTTCTATTCTAATGGATAGTCATAAACATCCATTTAAAATAATAATAATATTGTATTGTATTCCGGTATAACTCATTTTTTTGTGCATCGTAATTTTTCAGAGAAACTCGTTGTTACGTGTGGAGTACGCTATCAGAAGAAGTGTCCCCTTTAATGAAAAATTAATATATTATTCAAAATTATTAATATAAGTAAAAAAGTATTATTCTATAAATACATTGGTTTGTACATCCTTCCCCCTTTTGGAAATTTCATCCTCACAATTTTTAAAATTGGGCTCAGAAACATCATTGGAAGTCCCACATCAGAAAAAGAGTCAATAAAATTATCACAAAAAAATAAAGAAAGAGAATTAAAATGGTATCATAAGACAACACATACTATTCTTCAATGTATGAAAATGTGGATATGGATGAGAAACTAAGAGTAAAGTTCTGATGGAGACTGATTAAAAACATGATCAAAAGAATGTTAACCACCAGAAAACCATAAACTTGTGATAGGTTAACCAGTCTTTGATTTCATAGTAGGAAATGTAAAAGAACAAAGTTTTTTGTTTTAATATCCTTTTTATAATTTTGAGGAAATTATTTATTATATTCAATTATAACAAAAGTAAATTTACTTACCTTTCAAGTATAGTTTCATCCTTTAATAAATTTCTACCACAAACTCATCTTTTATCCAAACAATGAGTAGTCCAGATGGCTTGGTCAAATCTGAAGTGCTAGAATAAACTTCTAGAGAATCACATAATCCAAAAAAAGATTAAATATATATTTCCCCTATATTTTGACATTAACAAAAACCAAAATGGTTAGTACATGATTAGATAATCCCTAAAATGGATAATCCTCTATAAAAAGAAATACAACTCTTAGTCTCCAAAATTTTAAAAATAATACACATTTCTCAACAAAGACCATTCAATACAGAAAAGTCCATAAAACTACTCAAAATAATACAAACTAATATTGAAACCACAAACTTAAAAGAATTTGATCACGCAATATTCTATGAAAAATCGTAACATTTATCTCCAAATAACATAAACTACTCTTAATGTCGCATACTTAAAATTAATTAACCTAATCACATATTCTCAAAGATAGGTTAATAATTTTCCTAAATAACATGAATTGATATATGTCCACAATAAAAACATAGATTATTCTAAAATAATATTCCACCATTAATCCTCTAATAAAATCCCACAGAATTCAATTTTTATAATGCATATAGTGTTCCCAAAAGAGAGAATATCTTCTAAAATAACATTTATCACTTAATCACAAAATCATTTTCCTATACGAATGATATACAGTGGAAAAAACATAATTTCCAAAATCAAATTATTCTTGATTTATAAAAACTGTTAACAAAAAATAATAAGTCTTACTTACTGGAGACATCTTATAGGTCAATGGTAGATGATGCTCCTTTGTCTCCCTTTGGTTGTCGATTCGATTCAAATGGTTTTTTCAGAAGTGACGGGTTGGCACCCATTATGCGGGTTTTACTTTTTCTAAAACGGTATAATTTTATAAAATTATGAAAAATGATATAAATTCCTAAAAAACCATAAAATATATTAAACTAAAAGGTTATCTCATCCTCACATTTTTCAAACAAAAAACTAAAAACCCGTAATTGCCTCAAATTCAGGGATCATATAAACCTAAATTTTTTATTATTATAATATCCAAAAAATAAAAGATAATTATTCCTCAATTAACATTTTTATATAACAAATTAATTGTTACAAATACTATATGTCTTTCAATTTAATATCATCTTCAAAAGATCATTAATAATTTTCAACATTTCATCACCTAGATATCTAACATAACTCTTGAATTCCAAAAATGTAGTCATCTTAATCATCCAACATTCATCATGATAGCTTGACCATTTCTTTCCAACTTATTCTATAATAATTTTTTCATACAAACAATATCATGAATAATGTCCTAGGATTTTAATAATGTCAAAACACCAGCTATGGAATATTCCATAAAATTCATAATACATTTATAGTTTACTCATATTATATGAAATGAAATTATGTATTACATAATATATATCTGTACAGTATTGATGAACCAATTCCTAAACCTTCTTCTTAGGACATCTATTTTTGTAATTACAATGCACACCACATTTAAAACATTCAATGGATCCCTCATAAATAACTTATTTCCCTTTCCAGGAGCCAACTGAATGCCTCCTTCTCCATGATAGGTTATTGCTTTATGACCATCATTAACACCCCTATAAAATCTTCCCATCCCTTTGAAACATTTTATAGGTGTTTCTTTCCACATATTTGACACAAATGCTTTTGAATATATTTAACTTTATTATTATTACCTAAACATTCATAGGGATCCATTTCTCGCATATATGGGGCCTTTGAATAATCACCAAGGTTCAAGTCGTAAATCATGACTCTAAATAGTTGGTTAAGATTAATCACAAGAGTTATCATTGAAGATTTCATTTCAATCAGTTTCTTATTCAGAAAACCACCACAGTTTCATTCCCATCCATTATTACCTTGGTGCCAAATTGTTCTATCCGTTTACTAAAACCAAAAAGGTCAGTGTGAGTATATCAGTAAAATCATCATATGATGTCTTATGAGGTGGGTAAACAATAAGATATACTTATTCATGTAATCCTAAACTCATTCAAATTATCTAAAATAACTATGAATCTTTGTAATATGCTGACCATTATTGTTAAGTCACTTATGCTTAAATAGAAACCTAACCCCTAAATTTATCTAAACTGACATCAGTTACCAATTATAAGTCTCCCAGCCTTAAACATGAAATAATATTTAATTAAGTTAATAATTCACATTGATGACATTTTTAGGTTTAAAGCTTCAAAAACAATTTCAAAATATATACATAACATCTTGAATGTTACAAGTAGACACTTCAAATCACTATCCATTTTTTCATAAAAGACTCTTTAAATCAAAACATGAAAAAGTTTAATGTTTTGACAGTATAACATTTCCTTGATACCATCTTTGACTTTATTATTTTTTATGGCCTATGAAAAAAATATAAAAACAAGGGATGAGAATAAAAAGCTCAGTAAGGGATACATAAAGAAATAAAAATATTAGTCTTTAAATTATATGAAAACCATGAATACTTTAATATAATGTAATATTTATTACCTTTAAAAAGTAGTAAAAACACTTAACTATTCTCATTGCTTACCCTTTTTGCAACGAAAAGATTACCAAAATCCAATAGAATGCAATATATAACATAAAAAGGTAACATGGGAAATAAACGTACTTAAATGGAATAACTATATGATCGACTTCCACACATATCACTAAATGGAATATCCATACAACTAACTTCTATAACCAATGCATTAGAGGTTGAAATGTAACCAGATGTTTTTGGTTTATCACGGAACCACCCATCAATTTTTTTATCACCTAACCACATGTCAAATGTCCAGGTACCATTATATAATCAACACACATTAACTATTTAAAATGTCAACATTTCAAACATAAAATTCCATTTTAAATCATAAGAAATAATTTCAAGATATTGAAATAGTAAATCCACTTTCAAATCCATTTTCAATACCAAAATATGTAAAAAGTTTATATGGTATATATTTTCCATTTAAAAAAATCATGCCTTGTTAAGGAATCCAAATATCAAATAATTCTCTTGATAGCAGAAAGGTCGTTGTCACCAGATATGTTAAAAACCATCATTTTTTTAATTTAGTAAAACACAACGTAGAAAAAATCTTCCATTTAAATGATAGTAATATTCAAAAAGGTTTTTTATACACCATGTAAAAGAAAGAGGTGTATATTATAAAAATATTCCTAAATGTAAGAGATTGAGACAAAGTCTCTTACAAAGATCATTTTGTAAATAAGAAAGATCAATTATGTGTATTCACTATTGGTAAAAATATGTAATGTATAAATAAAAGAAATTAAAACAAAATTTATTTCTTACATAATCATGTAATGAATTATTTAAAAGTATAATATTAAACTAAAGAATGTAAATTGGGTTAAGAAGTTCCCTTACAAAAATTCGGCAGCCTAACAGCGTTACATATAAATTCATAAAATGAGTTGATGAGAGAGAAAAGGGTCTCTCAAAACATGGACATAAAATGAATATAAATAAGGATATAGAATACATTATCTCAATATAATAAAATATAAATTAAAATACATTATATAAAAGAATTCTTTGAATAAAAGAGGATGGTCAATGGTTCCCCTACCTTGTGTCTTATTTGATTCGTTCATTCATTAATTAGTTTAATAATAAACATAATTTAATTTATCACTTATTTAGATCATTTTTAAAGTTTATTAATACTTATATATCACTTCTAACCACTTTATAAAAATTACATAATTATTTAAGTTAATATTAGTCGTTTTGATGTTAATTGGATCTTGAATAAAAAATGATATGGTTATAATTACAATTTTTACATGTGGTAAAAAACCCATTATTGAGAGAATATTATTCATATATATATATATATCATATATATCCAGTATATATTTATTTATAATATTCTGTTACCTTTGGAGATAATAAATGAAATGCACCATTCATGGAGATGGTAAGCCATACGTACGCATGGACGCTACATTCATTTATATTTCATATTTAATGGAATTAAAACATAATTATACATAGTTATAATATAATTCTTGTATAATATAATATTTTATATATATGTTACATATGTTCATTAACTTTATCCTTTATACGTTCCATGTATGTCATGAACGAGTCATATCGCTTTGAGGGGGTAGTAGTCCACACTTCCTCAAATGAAATTATCGTATTTATACAACATGAAAAGAATAAAGGTATGATGTAAATGATAATTAAAAAAGAATAGAGATTAAATAAATATCATAAATATCATATATAGTTAAAGTTAAATCATAATGTCCACCAGAAGAATTGGTAGGAGAATATTGAACAATCATCATTTCAGGTGGTAATAGTTTGTCATCCATAGAAACTGTACATTCTATAACCATTAGACGGAGGTCTATGTAAGTGTTGTTCGAATAATTCTCATAAAAACAACATGCAATATTTATGATATAGCTATTTTTATAAATTAATTTAATAAATTGAGTTTAGGGGGTTTCTTAAGGATAATAAATTAAAGAATCTATTGAGAAGACATTACCTCCAATCAGGTAACCCCTTTGATTTAACCTAAAAGTCCATATTTAATTTCCTTATTCCAAAATTAAGGATTCTAGGAGGTATATAATGATTTTGGATGAACCAAGGGGTATTGAGAGGTGGGAGTAAGGGTTAGAGGTGGTGTCCTTTTATAAGAGGGGGGAGGGGCACTTTTGGAATTTTTTAAAAGTTTATATTATTATTAAGGGAAACTCGAATTATAATAACCCCAAATTGATATATTTCAAATATCAGATGATTATGTGTATAAATCCTCTCATAAAATGTATTTTATACATGTTTAGGTCATAAAATTATCCTTATAGTTTATCTTTAACCCTTAGTAAACTAATTTAACTTTTACCATGTCTTATTGTATGTCAATAATATGTGGTTACCATATTTACTATAAAATATAAAGAGACTGAAAAATAGATCATTAATGAAATTTGTAACATCATATCTATCATTTGGTCTAATATTATATTTTTAGGACTATTATTTATTTTAGTATAATATTAATTGATTTAAAGACCCATTTCTGTCAATTTTCATACTATTCATATCACGACTATTTAAAAATCAATAGAAACTTTATTAATTGAAAAAATCATAATTAATTTTAAGATAACAACTCATAATATTCCCTAAAATTTGTGTAAGGAATAAAAAGTATAAAAATAAATTTATTTTAATATTTATAATCTCATTTATTTAAATCATTCATTAATAAGGTAATGACAGCATTACCAATGTGTCATAAATAAATTTAGTTATATAATGTATAAAAACTATAAATAAAATATCAGGATGTAAGAATTCATTTTATCTTTATAGGGACCACTTACAGTCTAATAGAGAACTTGAATAACCCCTTATGAAAATCGTTTTTGTAAAAGATACATGTTTAGGTTATATTTTCCTTAACATTATATGACAAGTAATTAGATGTCATTTTCACATAGAAGTGGCTCTATGGGGTCCTAAAATCGACCCAAGGAATAAAACAGTTAGAAATATCTCATATAATAGAGTTTGGACTTGTGATAGGGTAATTTTTCTGATAGCGTACTCGACACGCAACAATGAGTTATTTTCGAGTCATATAATAGAGTTTGGACATGTGTTAGGGTAATTTATAACCGTCTACATAATGGCATAGGTAATCTTGTGTAAACGTACATTGAAATTAATTACATTTTTTTGGGTAAAAAAATTCTTATAAATTGTATAAATTTACATTCCCATGAATTGCATAAATTCACATTCCCATGTATTAACGTTATTGATGTTCATGTAAGGGTAATTGTGTTTATGTGTATGATTTTTAACTCCATTGTGTAAGGGTACCATTAAAATTTGTATATTTTCATAAGGGTAAGTGTTGAGTATAAAGGTAGCTGCCTAAGGGTAGCCAAAAAATCTAGAAGCTTGTGAAAGTATAGATAAATGTTATATAATGGAAAAATCATTATTGGGTATGGTTTACATGCCTTCCGTAAGTGTACATGGAAACCCATAAAAGGGTAATATTATTCTCATGTAAGGGTAATCAAAATATTCCTCATCTTATGCATGGGTATCATGAGTTTTCTCACCTCATGTAAAGGTTATTCTAGAGCATGTATAATGTTATGCAATGTAATCGTATTCTTAAAGGGTTTTGAACCTAAAAAATTCTACTGGAAGTGCTATGACACAACTATAGGCGGTGTGAACAAAACAATATATGGGGATATTGTTAGGTAAGTTATGATTCCATTGGATGGAAAACGGTTCTACCAAAAATTGTAGAAGATTCTATCATGGGATAAAATGTTATAAGATTTTACTATGACCTTCAATGATAATAGGTTCTATGGTGTTATGCAATGAACAAGGTGATTAATAATTAGGGTATCATGTCGAGCAATGAGAGTTATGGAAAAAAATTTCCAAGATTAATCAATTTCCCCATGATAAAAAACTAAACTAGATGTTGAATCTATGAAAAAGATTCATGCATGATATTTTTATGCATGTGTACGATTTTGAAGAATGAAATATATCACAATTGTAGAATCAAATACAAACATTAAAATGTTTGGAAATCTTTGATTAATGTATTAATATATTCTTAACAATATTACATACATGTATTTTTACTTTAACGTATATAGATCAAATGACATTATGGTAAATCCATGAGTTTTATGATTTTATGATATAGAAACATGATTACATATGTTGTTTTTAAACGAGGATGATAATACTAGAGATATGAAGAATACCCCCATGATTAATTTATATTTAAAATATATATTTAAGTTAAATAATTCTAATGGTTTTATTGTGGAATTATTGTTGGTTATTATTAATTAATTAATATCCATAATTATAAGTATAAAAGTATGATCCCTGATATTTGATGAGTTTAAGTTATATAAAGAAGGACAAGAAGATTCGAGTCTATTGGGTATTTTATTGATATTTTTTTGGGAATTATGTTAGGAAATTCAATAATAAATAATTTATGAAATTACTGAGTAGATAATTGGGAGTTAATACCAAATTATAATGAGGAATGAACAAGCTATCAATGATCTGCATGTTTTCAAACATAGGAAAAATTACTATAATAATAATGAGGATAATATTTTTGATACTATTATTGTAAATATAAATGATATATACAAGTGGTTGTGTTTGTTGTTGGAATAACTAATAACCGATACATATTATAAATGAAATATTTTCTCATATCAATGAAGAATAATATGATATTGAATCTGATTATTTAGTTACATTATAAAGAATTTTAAAAAAGGAAATCAATTGAATCCTATTATTCATGGAAGAATAAAGAGTGATGAAGACAAGAAGAGAGAAAAGTATTGTACACAAATTTGTTTCACTAGAAGAAGAATAATAATAATTAGTTTAGGAACAAGTATAAGAAAAAAAGGGAAGAAGAGAAGATTTTTACCATCATGTTTTGATATAAGAAGGTGACTAAGGCTTAATGTACTAATATTATAGATGATTAGTGGGTTGATAATTTAATAAGGAAAAGTCCAATAGATCATGACATTAGTGTAAAGTGAAATCTAATGAACAATTCTTAGGAGGTTTGTAAGGCTATTAAAAACAATGGGAAAACTAGTATAAAGAAAAAAGGCTTTCTTAATAGAAGGATCATTTGGTGGGAGTCAGTATAAATAACATTAGTGTGAATCTGGTATAAAATGTTCTTGGGAGATGGACCAATGTAATCATTAGTGATAAGAAAATATATGAGTTTTTTGTTTAGGATTTTTGGTATATTTTTTATTAATTTTGATCAAATTTCATTACTAGTAGAGAATTCTAGACTGAAATCTCCCCCAAAAACAACAAGCATGTAGTACCCCATATTGTTGGAGAACAATGTAAAAATCATTGTGTGATTTTTAGTGATTTAATTATTTTTTATATAGGAGGTTCAAGACATTAAAAAATGAGGAAAATTATTTAAACAATAATTTTGTTTGAATTATAAAAAGAATATTTAAAAATAAACCACTCATTCACCCACCTCCACAGTATCAAATACAATATAGGGATCTATAAGTTGTATCAAAGGATGTTACCGTAGAAAATATATAACCTTTACTGAAAACTACCGATGAAGTTTTTTAATTTTTTCAATATTATAGGGGTTATATAGTTAGACGGAAATTTATTTTATTAATTGAAGTACAAAATTCATCCATAACTTATTCTACAGTTCCTTACAGTTAGTGATGTTTTAATAGTTGGTTTTATCTTACCTATTATATATTCTCTCATGAACCATGTTGTTATGAGAAATATATAATTATTTAGAAAATACAAGAAATTAAATTTTTTATCCTTATCTGATAATGTTTTTAATAAGGTTATGGGACTAAAACATTCAAGGAAATATGGGATAAACATGAGAATATGTGTGAAGGGAATGTAAAGATCAAATAATCCAATTTTAATATATAGATATCTAAGATTAATGATATCCAAATGGATGATGATGGGACTATAGATGACTAATTTACTAGTTAAAATTATATAGTAAGTCAGATCTGGGGTTTTAGAGATACACTGGAAGTTATATATGTTGTGAAAAAAATAGATGTCTAACTTTCTTAATAGATCTGATCTAAATATTTCTACCATGGAAGAATTTAGAGACATATCTCTTAATTATATTAATAATACACTCCTCAATTATGAGATAAGAAAATATTTTATTTTCAAAAAGCAATATATTGAGGAAATAAATTTCAAAGCAATGAAAATGTGGAATCTAAAAGATAATATATATGAAAAATTCTCTAATTCTGATGAGGATGAGGTAAGTGGTGTATATTATTAAATATTAACACCCTCTATTTCCAAAAAAATATTGGAATTGGAAAGGGAAACATTAAAATGTTATCTTTCTTTAATGATATTTAACTATGAAAAAATTGGCCATTATACAATTGATTAAACAAATAAAGTTTATAATGGATTTTAGAGTGAATATGATGAACAATACTACACTAAAATAACATCTATAAAATATAAAATGGTTATACAAAAATAGGAATATATTTTCAAGGAAGGATAAGAAAAGTATGATTATTGGACAATTTGATGACCACTCATCAATAAGGAGTGAATCAAAAGATTAAATTTTAGCAAAAAATATAAAACATTCATATAAACTTTTATGAGGTATGTAGATTAATAAACTAAAAATGGGAATGAAGAATGGATTTTCCTTGATTTTATGCTTAGATATCAACATATAACATGTTTTTATCAAAATAATCAAACCAAAAAAACCATAAAATTTATAGAGAAATTCAAAATAAATGAGAAAATTAAAGAGAATTATCTTATTAGGGAGATAAAAAAATATAAGTAAAAATTTCTTAATATGATAATATTTTGAATGAAAAAAAAATTTCTATTAAAGAAGAAAAACTGAATGATATAAAGTCTAGGTGTCTAAAATCAAAAAATTCCATTAAATAATGAGAAATTATTTTCATAAATTAGTGGAAGTTCAAGCTGATCCATCCAAATTTTTCATGATGATCAGTCCAATGAAGTAGCAATAGGTTATTTCTAATTAATATAATGAATCTAAATATTTTTCATCTAGTATTGTGGGTTATGATGAAAAAACTAAATGAATATGGTCAGGTGATGATAATTACAACATAAATGAGTTAGGAAATTTGTTTCCAAAATAATAATGTAAAATCATAGTCACAGTGTATGAATACATCAAATAGTTTATCATAGTAAATTTAGAATCATGGAACAATGAGTTTCAAAGGATACTACTTGTGTTTATATAAATTTGGGAACAAATTTTAAAACTAACTGTAAAATATGTCACTTCCTCAAAAATATTATGCATTTAGAGTGAGATATTTTGGAAAGAGAACAAGAATCATTTTCATAAGGAAAAAAATCCTAGAATATATATGTTTTTTATGATATATCACTAAGGATTTTTTTAATTAGAAGAAATTGGATTTTGGAAATAAAATCTATGAAATTGTTAGCCAATAAATTCATTATTATAATAATTTCATGAAAATAATTCTAGGATAATTATTTTTGGATTATAAGGAAAAAATTATCAAATACTAAAAATATATCCATGCATTATAATTAAATCAAATCTTCTCAGAAGAGAAATATAAAAGAAATACAATAAAAGTTTTGGTCCAAAGGAAAAAAAGTATTCCTTATATGAGGATAAAGACATTATTTAGTATTCAAAACATAATATTAAAAAATATCAAATTTTTTGTAGAGGATTGAATGAAATTTAAAATATTACAATGAAATATGTGATTTTTATAACTACACAAGAAATAGAATACAAAAACATTTAAAAGGAAATAATATGATGATTCATGTTCATTTAAGGTGCATAATGGATAGAATAGGAAAACCATTATATCCTCAAATTCTCAAAAAAATTGAATTTCAAAAGAGGTTATATAATGAAAAGATGTAGAGCTAAATTTAAGAGAGTTTTCTGGTTGAGGAAATCTAATCCATATTTCTATAACTAACAAAGCATCGAAGAACCTCCTTGTTCAATATTTCTTCATGTGTTTGGAACTAAAATTAATTAAATGCAAGGATATTTTTGAGGATGTAACTGATAGATTTAATGAAGACATTTTTCCTGATTAATTCCACTAACTATTATGAAATGAAATAAGAAGAGTGAAACCCTTATGGGGGAGACAATTTTATAGGAATTTTCCATTATATAATTATAGTGAATCATGAAATTCGTGAAATATTTGTGAATTGTTTTTATAAGGTATGCCATTCACATTCAGAATCAAGAAGATTGATTATCTCAAACAATTTTTTGGGAGTGTGTTTATTGATGAAGATAATGAGAAAATGGGAGTTACATGACTTCCATATAAACAATTTTGGTGTTTTATTGAGATGTGTGATGGATATATGTTTATATAAAAATAATATGTTTTTTATATTTTCAATATTTTATAATTGATATTTTATATGAAAGATATCATATAAGTTATTGTTTATTGATAGAATATATAACCATAGATATATATCTCTTGTTTTATATACCAGGTTAGCATGTGTAGACTTAGAGTACACCAACTAATGTTTAATTTCTAAGAGAACCATGTGTTATCATTATTCTCTAAAAAAATATCGAATAGTATGGGTGTTGATTCAAAATGTATAGAAGATATGAGAATACACCGTTTTATCATTTTCAATTGAATTTAAATAATGGGAATAAATATATAATCTATCGAATAACGTGTGTTGATATTTTGGTTTATTATTACCAAAAAAATTAAAATGGGGATATTGATGTACACAATTAATAATTTAATTGTTTTATAAACTTTTAAATATGCTTTCGTGATGATTCATGGTTGATTAATGGTGAAAATTCATTGGATCTCATTCTTGATTATGAATCCACAGATGTCAACAAGATTATTGGGGATATAACTTATAGAACATGAATTGAGAATTTTAAGACAATTTTGTAACATAAATGGGATGGTTTTTAATCGATGTACATGCTATATTCATATGATAATATCTGTTGATGTTTTAAAAATGTTTAAAAAATGTTGATGTTGAATAAGAATTAAAAAATGTCATGGAATATAAATACTATTGAATGATGTGTTCTATTTTGAAGGCCTGTATTTTTTTAGATAAAATGGATACCTAAGAACAATTAAATTTGGGAATTTCATTAATTTTGTAATGGTATCACTATAGATGTAAAGATATATGAAAGCATATATACTAGTATATTTAATTTTATTACCTATGTATGAGTAGGTTCAAGTTCTTAGGAACTGTGTAGACTTACAAGAATGCTTATGTAAGGGTCAAAACCCATTCGTAAGGGCACTTAGAAACCCATGTAAGTGTAATCTGATCCTCACATAATGGTGACTGCGATCCTCCTATACTAACATAAGGGTACCCATGAGTTTTATCACCTCATATAAAGGTCAAAATAGAGATGGATTATAGGTAAGACATGTAAGGGTAAACATGGAGTGTTTTGTAATTGACACTTGATGTTGTCACTCATACCGCTAGTGCTACCACCAGAGATATAAATTGATGGTAGATAGTGTGACTGCAATTATAGAAGGTGCTACCATTAGTTTTAAGATTCTACCATTTGATGCAAGGCAGTTTTACTAATATTCATAGATGTTGTTACCATGATCTATAATAGTATAAGGTGATACCATGATCATTAATGGTAGGTGTATAGCAATGAGATGCAATGCACTGAAAAATAGTTCATCTAAGTATCATTTTGATCCTTCAGCATTGATCAGCTAGGTTTCCATGATCAATAAGATTTTCTAAGATAAAAAACTAAGCATAATGTTGAATCTACATATAATATTCAAAATTTTATTTTCATATAAATGTACTATTTTAAGGAAAAAATGCTGACATAATGATGGAATTGAGGATAAACCTTTAGATGTCAAGTTGATTGGATTAATGGTATGGTATATTTGAAATAATATTATATACATGAATTATCACTCACATTTACATGCATAGAATGAGAATATTGTGATTCCATGGGTTTTCTGAGATGGTAATAAGGAAACCTGATTCCTTCAAGAGTTTTTAAATGAGGTCAGGCTAATTAGACATGTGAATAACAACTAAAATATTAATGAGTATTTAAAATGATGATTTAAATGAAATAAATTTATTCTATTTAATGTGAAATAATTATGTATTATTATTCATGAATTAATACCCATAATAATATGTAGAAATATATGATTTAATGTATGTTATGTGTGTATGCCTTGTGGTGAAGGAGAATAAGACTTGATCTTGTAGGGTATTTGAGTGAGATTTTATTCAAGAATTATTCTGAGAAATTCAATATGAAATAATTTTCAGAATTTTTAAGTGATCAATTTTGGATTAATTAACAACTTATAATTATTAATGAAACTATTATCAATGATTAGCATCTTTCCATTATGTTATTGTGATAATAATGTAGATAATATCCATGATATTATTTTTGTGATTATAAAGGATATATGTAGGTGATGAAGATTGTTTTTTAAGAACTGATGATATGATATAGATTCTCAAGTAAATATTTTCTGGTATCAAATATGAATATTTAAATCCTAAATATGATTATTTAGATGCACTCTAAATGTAATGAATCTACCGAGGTTTCCATGAAACTAGGCACCAGACCCGATTCGTCACATACCATAAGGGCATTCTCGATCCCCACAGACTGGTGACAAGCACCCGATAATAAAAAGAAAAAAGTCAAGGTATCTATTTCACCCAACCTGAATAAACCCCACAACATATATATAGATAAAATAAGAAATAGCATAAGGTGATCAATTATCTATGCCATATGTCACACCCGGTTTTTCATGTCTTTTTTTGATCCGGTTCATTGGAAATATCTATCTTTTTCTTTGATATTAGGTGAAATTAATATTGAGTTTTAAAGATTCAAATATGTCTAATCACCTTAATTTGGTATCTCTATTTCTTGTTTAGGTGTTTTTGGAAAAGGGTGGTTATTTCATGATTAGGGCCAACCGTAATCCCATTTCCACATTAAAAAAGTTCTTTTATAACTCATTAATTTTTCAACTTTTTCAACTCATTCTACTTACCACTTGGCGTCAATGAAAATATTAATACTACCATATACTTTTAGACCCCTTATAAATTCATAAGCATGGTGAATTTGGGTTATTTATTCAGGTATTGGGCGAACCCGAGAGCCCATTTCCAGTTGTAAAAAAATAATTTGATTCCTTTATATCATGTCCATTGTTAAATATTTTTTAGTGATTCTACATGCCACTCGAATAATAAATCTATATCCATACCCCCATTATCTACTTTTACTCTTTGGATCTCATTTTTATTGCATATGAGGGAGAAAGTTTCTAGGGTTCCTCGAATCCTTAAAACTAGAGATGTTAAATTATTTCATCCATAAATAGTTATTTTATTACTATTTCCCGAAATATTTGTTTCCCCTGGTTATTACAGACCTAATGAGACCCTAGGCATAGTTTCCAGCCATTTAATTTCCTCCATGGGTTCATATCTAAGGGAATACGTAGAGATTTCGAGTTTCCAAGGTGGGATTTCTTCTCATTTCTCCTACCTCTTCCTCTTCCATTCATAATTTTTTGGTTTTATATTCTTCTTTATTCATGATCATACCATGGTTATATTATACCATGACTATTTATGGATTTTTTTTCTTTTGGTGCGGGTCAATATAGGTTTAGATTTTATAAACCCTCAGATGGTGATATCAGGAATGCGTTTCTATTACGCCAAGGATGTGAGTTAGGATATCAATTTCACATTCCTTTATCATTTAAGTTTTATAATTTTCTTATTTATCACACCTCATATATATATATATATATATTTATTATTGTTTTTATGCTTTTGGATAATTTTTTTCTGTAAAAAACAGTTGTTTATGCCTTGTTTTGTGAAAGATAGTGTTGTTTTGTCAGAAAAGTGCACACTAAGTGTTTGTTTAAATGTTTCCCAATCTTGTGAAACAATTTTTGTGAGGTTTAGAACATGGTTTATGGTATTTTGAAAACTTTATAGTATCCTGAATATAATATGTCATGCAATTGGTGTTTAAATTTTTGTAATGTGCTCAAAATAAATTTTTTTGTTTAAAAGTGCATGTCATGTGTTCGATAAATTTCCTGGTTGGATTTTATGTGTTAAGTGTGATTTAAAAATTATTTGTTTGGATTTATAAATACATTTGAATAATAAAATATATTCTTTTTGGGTCCTCTTATGGCATTCCAATTTGTATTTGGTTTTTCAAACAAATGGGTTTTTGTTAACAACATGTTTTGACCCGAGTTGCTGGAAAATGGCCTGTCTCGCATCCTTATGAAAATTGTTATGTTTTTTAATATTTAACCTACGTGTTTTAAAAGATTTATGAATGTGGATTTATAATTTATAGGGTGTGTAGACACCTCTTTAATAAAAGTGAAATGCATACCCTTGTTAAATGTTTGTTTTGTGAAAATAATTAAATGCGAGTTTGGCCTTTCCTAAAAATGAAGAATGAGTGTTTTACATGTATATGCCATGTTTCATTAGTTGAGATTATTTTAAGGTCCGTGAAATGATTTTATTAAATGTTTTTAGTGCATAAAAATATGGTTGGTTGTGGTTTTTTGATGTGTTTATAATTAAAGGAGTTTTTTTGAATGAGTTTTACATGAAAAGCCTCAATACACACCTTGAATTTATTTTGCAAAAAAAATTAGTGGTTTGTTGATCCATAAAAGAAATATGAAGAATATTTGTAGGTTTTTTTGTGTGATTACGGTTTTGGAATATAATTTTTATGTGGAAAGTTTATTTGGTAATATGTGTAACTTCATTGAGCACTAAAGGGAATCCTGAGTATCTATGTGGGCGGATGTGTACTGGTATGCTAGTGATCCCATGGGGTTTGGCCCATGTTTCATGTATCAAGTTTAACGATGATGACACTAACTGAACTTTGATGATGATTTTTTTAGGGGACCACTAGGATATTGGTATTATCTATACTAGTGGCTCGGGTGCACGAGAGCAGATATTTATTATGGTTACTTTCACCGAGATACGAGGTACCTAGGACTCACAACTAACTAGTGCCTAAGTGTGTTCCCAAGACTTGTCCTCATTGTCTATTTTGTACTCACTGTTGGAATATGGTGTGATTTTTTGGTAAATTCAAAAGTGTGTGTTTTTTATTTAAATTTTTACCTTCTTTAAAGCAGTCGTCTTGAAAACTATTTTGATTTTGAAGTTTCACCTCTTTGAAAAAATATTTCTAGTATTCTTGTTAATAAAACATGCATAGTTTTGTCTGATAATTATTATGGCACAGAACATCATTTAAAAAACATATTTTATATCTTGTATTTAAAATGGGAAAATGATGTTTATTTTATTTTAAAGGAAGTTCATTGGGAATATAATATCGATATATCCTAGTGAGTTTTAATATTCACACCTATTGTCTTATTCTATTTTTATCCCTTGTAGAGGTTTATGCTTGAGTTCTATCGCCTTGGGCAACATGTGATCATTGTGGTTGAGAGAGACAAGAGGGATCACATGGAGTTTTTTGGTTGTCTAGTTTGGTCAGTTTCATTGTTCATTTAGTTATACTTTCGATTTATTGTACAAATAATGTTAATTTCAATTTTTATTTAAATGTATTTTAGGATGTCCGTTTGTTTCCACTATTTGTTTGACTATTTATATTTGGGAAAATCATTACTTTGTGGACTCTGTTGATGCCCTTTGTGCTTCTCTCCATCTCGTGAATATTGGGAACTCTTCTTAGGACTTTTCATATGCTAGACTAGTGACCGGTTCAGGGTCAACTCAGGCTGGTTCGTAACAAAATGGTATCAAAGAAGGTCAGATCTTAGCAGACACATCTCCTTAGAGAACCCTTGTTATTTGGGAAATGTAAAGGTACATGGAGTTGGATTTTTTGGACTTCAGGGGTGAGTATGAGAATACCGTCGTGAAATATTTCTCATTGTGATCCTTAGGTTTACATGGGAAGTCTGGTTTTATTAGTGTCCTTTCTTTTTATTGATTGTTCGGTGTTGGGATATGATAAGGGGGTTCTGACTAATGGCCTCCATGATCTCGTTGGGCCTGAAAAGCCTTGGAGAGACAGGGCATGGTTATAGTATGTTCTTCTATTTTTCTGTTTTGTTTGACATATGGCCGCTAACCATATGGTCAAGTCACCCACCGACACTAGTTTCCTTTTATGGGTCTCTTGGACAATTCTTAAATTCTGATTTTTTGTTTTGAAAATCCATGTGTGTGAATTATGTAAATGTGTTTTTAAAGGCAGAATTGGGTTTTGGAAAGTGGAAAAGGGGTTTTCAAAAATTAAATATACGAATGGTTTTGTAAGGTTGTGTTTTCTTAATCAAATTTTGGGGAGGGAGTGGAAATGATTTAATTGGATTGGATTTTCGTTAATCTAAACTTGTGGTTTGTTTAAATAAAATTCTTTGAAAGTGTGAATCATTTTAATGTGATTCTAAATATTTGATTTAAATAGTGTGTTTTGGGATGTTGAAAAGTGTTAGAATCTGATAAATTGGTTTGGAAAATTGGTTTTGAGTGATTCATGTTTTAATAGAAAGGGTATAGGTATCAATGGCTATCAGATTATGAAAATATACCATTATGAATTTTAGAAAATTGGAAGGGGTTATTTGGAGTAGTTTTGTTGTTTTAAAAGTTGTTAAAAATGAAAAGTGGTAGGTTTTTAAGAAAATGGTTCTTGATGAAGTGTGATTTGTTTTGTGAAATCTGAAAACGGTCTTGACTTGCTGGTTAGTGTTCCATGGGAAGGTACATCATTTTTGGAATGATGTTGATTTGGTTTAGACTTTGGTGTTTCCATGTGTGCTTGCATGCATGGTTTTATTGATATCTAGAAGGATGGCCTATATGGAATGGTGGTTGGGTGGTTAGGGTGGCATGGAAATCTACATGTGAGTGAGACGTTATTAAATTCAATTGGTGAATGTGGAAATCAACCAACTTAGTATGTTTTTCAAGTGTTTTGAACTGAAAAATTATGGCATTTTTTATAAACCAATGGTTATGTGGCTAATTGTTTTTATTTATTAGAAGAGTTGTTTATTCATTATGCTTCTATGTGATCTTGAATTCACTATCTTATTATATCTTGAGAAGGGATCTTGTTGGTTTCTCGGTTTTGGAGTACCATTCAGTGGGTATTTAAAGATGTGTGGAATGTTGTGATGTGGCCAGAGATAGTTCTATATGTGTAAGATTTCATGTTGATCAACCTAAGTATTTTATCTCTTGTTTCACAAGATAGATCAACCTATTAAAATAATTCCTCAACCGATTTTATGAAATAGAGAGTTTTTTAGGCTTGATTAATATTGCCTACCTGTTAAGATGATTATCTCGGTTATAGAGGTTGTGTTCGGTGATGGTTGGTAATTTTCACCATGTTCCTTGTTCATTTCACTCCTCATTCTAAGTAATATAGAACAATAGTGTTTATCCTTCAGTATCAATTGGGTATTGTTGTTTTTTGAGCTAGTTTATTTTATGAGATAGTATGATTCGTAGCTCCGGACTACAGAAAAATAGATGCTTCAAATGTCAGGTCTCCATCCATAGGCATCGGAGTGAAGCTTTTCTGGTAGTCAAGAAATATTTAGTGGTGTGGGGAGATCAACTGGGATCTTGACTCCACTGTTGTGGTATGTTAGTTTCTATGTAAATATTTTTGTTCCTCATCCCTGTGAATTTCCTCTTGTCACAACTAGTATGGTGGACTTACCCCTCACACAGTGTCTATGGTTATGCCTTCAAGGATGTGGGTTTCTGATCAATGTCCCTGTGTGGATCACCTATGTAAATCGGGTTCAATATAAGTGTTTCATGTTGGTAGGTAGATAATGTTGGGTAGCTCTTTTTTTCTTTTGTGGTTTCAGAGGAATAATGATTGGGTTCCCTTCCCTACCCACCCCGAGTGGTGGGGGTCTGGATCCGTGTAGAAAGTGATGGCCCAGTTCTTGTCCCCTTTTTTAGGGAGTGTGTGGTTTATATGTTCATGTTGTAACCCTCTTAACATGGGTTTGTAGGTTTTTGTGGGAGAGTTTTATCAGTATTCTCTGGGGGAGGACCAATTCTAGTTCATGTTGAATTCCTTTTTGTCCATTTATAGTTGGTCTCTGATGGTAGGGAGACCCACTGTGGGTCTTGAAGATCTTTCCTTTAAGGATTTCTCATTTGGTAGTTTTGATTTAATAGTGGGGATCCCATTCTTCCCCCCCCCCCAATTAATTTTCTTTCGTAAGTGAACATTGTTATGGGTGATCATTGGGTTCATTGGGAGAAGACCCGACAATCTAGTTCCTGGCTAGGTTGTGGGGGTGGTGGCTTGATCATTCCATTGATTCTAAGGATGTGGTTGGGAGTTTGTGTTTTGTTTAAGAGAGATGACTATATTTTGGTTATAGTGAATGATATTTCCTTAGATTTATAGTCTGGATTATGCTGATAAGTAATCCTTAGGTTTTGATCAATCAACTAGAATGTGTTGTGGCTTTCTGGGGGTGGAAAAAGTTAATAGTGGGAGAATTATCACACCTGATATTTCTTATTTTTGTTTTTATCTAGTTCGTTGGAAATAATGATCCTTTTCGTGGTTCATGGGTGAGATTAGTGTTTATTTTTTATTTTTAATCTATGTATAATCACCCTAATTTGGGTTCTCCATTGCTTGTTTGGGAGTTTTTGGATAAAGGCTGGTTATTTCCGGATTTGGGCCAACCGTGATCACATTTTCAGATTTAAAAAACAAAATTTGTTTCTTTTATAATTCCTTCATTTTTCAAAATTATTCACTCATTCTACTTCCCACTTTCCCTGAAAATACGTATTAAATCTACCATATCCTTTTGGACTCCTTAAAAATTCATAAGAATGGTGAATTTGGGTTATTAATTCAGGTATTTGGCCAGCCCGAGGGCCAATTTCTAGTTTTTAAAAAATTGTTTCTTTTATATATTATTCATTTATTAATATATTTTGGTGATTCCACATCCCACTTGAAGACAAAATCATGAGACTTACCCTCATTATCTACTTTTACTCTTTGGAGCTCAATTTGGTCTCATATGTGGGATAAAGTTCTCAGGGTTTCCTAAATCGTTCAGATTTGAGAAGGTAAATTCGGTCATCCATATATATTTAATTTATTACTATGATCCACCAAAATTTGTTTCCCCTAGTTATTTCAGACCTAAGGAGATCCTACACTTATTTTCAAGCCATTCTCTTTCTTATAAGGGTGCATATTAAAGGGAATACGATGAGTTTTCTAGTTTCCAAGGTGAAATTCCTTCTCATTTCTGAGCCATATTCCTCCTCCATTCATTATTTCTGAGTTTCAAATTTTTCTATAAACATTATTGACCATTGGTTATGTTATAAAATTAATTTGGTTGGTTTTTTTCTTTTTGGGATTGTTTTCATTGGTTTAGGGTTTATAAATCCTCAGATGGTGATATCGGGTATGCGTTTCTATTACGCCAAGGATTTGAGGTATGATATCCATTACACATGCCTTTATAATTAATTTTCCATCATTTTAATATATCTCAAACCTTATATATATGTTTGTTATTGTTTTTCAGCCTTTGAATAATGTTTTCGGTGTGCAAAAATGTTTTAAGCCTTGTTTTTTGAAATATAGTGTTGTTTTGTCATAAAAGTGCACATGAATTGTTTGTTTAAATGATCCTCTATCTTTTGTAACTATTTTGAGAGGTTTATAACCTGGTTTATGGTATTTTGAAATTTTCCCTATAGCTTGAATAAAATACGGAATGCAATTTTTGTTTTATTTCTTGTCAATTTCTTAAAATTAATTGTTCTGTTTAAAAGTGCATGTCATGTATTTGGTAAATTTCCTGGTTGGATTTTATGTGTTGAGTGTGATTTAAAAATTATTTTTTTGGGATTAAATTTTTATTAAAAGAATGAAAAAAATTATTATTTGGTCCTTCTATGGATTTCAATTTTGGATTTGGTTTTAGAAACAAATGGGTTTTGGTTTACAACATGTTTGGGTTCGAGTTGCTGGAAAATGGCCAGTTCCATGTCCTTATAAAAATGGTTGGGTTTTAAATATGTAACCTAATTGTTTTAATGTATTTATGAATGTTGTTTGATACTTTAAATTTTGTGTATACACCTCCTAATTAAAAGTTAAATTCATACATTTGTTAAATGTTTAAAGGCCTGTTTGGCATTTCCTAGAAATGAAGAATGAGTATTTTACATGTATATTCAATGTTGCTTCAATTGGGATTGTTTTAAGGTCCATGAAATTATTTTAATAAATGTTTTTAGGGCTTCCAAATATAGTTGGGTATTTTGTTGTTGTGTTCTTATACTTAAATTAATGTTTTTGAATGAGTTTTATCTGCAAATCCTCAATACACTCCTTGAAATTGATTTACGAAAAATTTTAGTGGTTTGTTGTTCCGTGAAATAAATGTGTAGAATTTTTTTGTAATTTTTTTGTGTTTATGGTTTGGTAATGGAATTTTGTTCTGATAAGTGTATTTGGTAATATGTGTAACTTGATTTGGAACTAAAGGGAATCCCAGATATCTAGGTGGGCGGACGTGTACTAGTATGCTACTAATACTATGGGGTTTGGCCCCTGTTTCATGTAACAGTTTTGACAATGACAAAAATAACTAAACAATGATTATTATGTTGTAGTTGGACCACTATTCTATGTGTATGATCCCTACTAGTGGCTCATGTTCATGAGAACAGATATTTATTAAGTTTACTTTCACTAATATACGAGGTACCTAGGGCACACAACTAACTAGTGCCTAGGGGTGTTCCCATGACTTGTGATCATTATCAATTTTGTATTCACTATCTTCATACATTGTGTTTAGTTTCTAAATTCATAAAAATGTGTGTTTTATTTAAATGTTTAACTTCTTTAAAGAATCCCTCTTAAAAACTATTTTCATTTTGAAGTTGCACCTCTTTGAAAAATTGTTACTAGCATTCTTGTTTATAAAACATGAAAGTTTTTTTTGTGATAATTATTATAGCATGGAAACTAATTTGAACAACATAATTTTATATCTTGTTTTTAAATAATGAAATCAATTATTCTTTTATATTAATGGAAGTGTACTGGGAATAGAATATTGGACTAACCTACTGAGTTTTAATACTCACGCCTATAATCTTCTTATATTTTCATCCATTTTGTAGGTTTTAGCTTGAGTTCAACCACCTTGGGTGGTGTGTGATCATTATATGGGAGAGTGACCGGTGGGGTGACATTGATTTAGTTTGTTTTCAGGTTTGGTCAGTTGATTTGTACATTTAGTTGTACTTTCGGTATCTTGTACAAAAAATGTTCAGTACAATTTTCATATAAATGTATTTTGGGTCGTCTGTTTCTTTCTGATGTTTGATTTATTTTTTATATTTGGGAATAATTGTTCCCTTTTGTACTCTATTGATTCCATCAGGGCTTGTAGCTATCCCCTGAGGTTCATGAATGCATCTCAGGACTTGTTGTTGGCTGGCCTGGGCGACTAGTTCACGGTTGACTCGGGCGGGTTTGTGACACCATAACTACAGGGTAAAAATTGGAAGCTGAACAACTACAACAGTATCCAAAAACTCCAAAAGACAAGTCTGACTAAAAGGGACAGAAAATGTAACAGTTGCTCTAACAATTTCATGGACAAACTCCAACCATCTCACCACCAGCTACCCATCCTAGCTAAAATGAACCTTGGGGCCTCACTACAGAGCCTTGCCTATCCCTGCACTGGAAGACAAACAATGGTCTACGCACCACCGGAGTAGTGTGTATAGTGCGATCTAATAGCTTCACTAGTATCCCACCAATGTGTTCCATAAAAATATTCTATATAGAAAATCATGTATACTCCTTTTTGGAAATTAAACATGGACTGATAAGAAGTAAATAAGTTTTATAGAAAACATAGTAAACATTATCTTTTCCACAGTTCTAAAAAAATTAGGTATATCTATTTCAAAAAAACATTTTACATAACATTTTCGACAAGAATGAAAATTCATATCTAGACTAACTTATAAATCCAAGTAATAGAAACCTGAAGCACAAGTATCACATCACCAAGTAATGCTAAAGGTCTAGGTACAAAACTACTCATACCATAAGAATCAAGTGCACAAAACTAATCCTAGAAAAACATGACTAGTAAGAAAAAGAAAACCCCAATAGTAATCCCCCCAAAATGTCAATATCAGTCCTCAAGAAAAATAGGCCTTGGAAATAGAGGAATTTCCCAAGACAAAACTCCATGGTAATGACAATAATGGATGATGGACTCAAGCTAATCCTTCCACCAATGTACCCAAGGTAACCCATGTGTTCATTTTCACAAACCCATTTTAATGTGTTGAAAACCATTTAAAACAATTTATAATCCATTTATCAAAATATAGGGGAAAAATATTTTTCTTTCAAAACCCTTTTTCAACACACACAATCAGTCATGCCAATTTTATAAATCTATTTAATAAAATATAGCAATCAATCTCATTATCATAGGGTAGAGATAGAACCGCCTACATCAAATCTTCGGTCACATACACCCATGATAGAATAAAAAAGAAATGAAACCCAACAACACTGACAATGAAGGCCCTCAATAACGAACATCCACTACACCAAAACTAGCCAGGGAACAACCTTCAAGAAAGGATATCATAACAGATCTAGATGAAGATTAAAAGAATAAACCATCATGGATCAATGGATCAGATAATGTAAGTATAGGGTGATACTGAAATCAATCACAAGGAATAATAGGAAAGAAAACTTATATGGTGATACACACTACAAACCCAACATAGATCCAATGTCGATCAGTTCAATTCTGATGGTGAGAGACCTATGAATATAACCTAGGGAGAGTATAGGGTTGAGATCCAAGAGCTTCATGTGGAAAGGAATGAGAAAAAAAAGATGACTTAAACCTAGGCGTGAGCTGGTTGACGATGTTTACCCCTTGTCCACGACATGTAGTCCATGGTGGATAAGTTTCACAAAAAATCCAATCGCCTTGGGTAAAAAATTCACTATCTAAAACATACATGATGTTTACCATAGGTACACAACTTGTTCCATATAACGTCATGATATCCTCCTCATAATGTGATCTCATAGTCTTTAACATGAAACCAACACCAAGTACATGATGTGTACTTTAGGTACATGGTGTTTACCTATTCTGCATTCTTTAGTAAATCCAAAAAAATCACAGAAATGATTTTTAAAACTAGAAGGTACTTAGAAAAATGGAAAATGTACCTGATCAATGAAACAGAATGTTACAAACTCCCTAGTATAAGGACTTTCCATCCCTAGGATGTCATGTGGAAGATGTATCCTCTAGAAGGAGATGAGTCCACTGCTCCCTCATCAATGACTCTCATTCCCTAGTCTCATGTGTTCCTTATCCTGGTTGCCACAAAACTCTGACCAATAGAATCGAAATCCCACACAGGAAATTCTTCTCAGAGTCAATAATCTATACTAGTCTCTCTAAAACAGAAGCAGCTGGTTCTAACTCAATTTCTTTCCACCTCAGAACATGATAGTGATCTAAGTGATACTTCCTCAGCTAAGATATGTGGAATACGTCATGAATTTTTTTCATCTGAACTGACAGTGAGAACCTATAACAAATTTCTCAAGATGTTCATTGATCTCAAACTGTCCAATATATCTCAGATCCAACTATCCCAGTTTTCCAAGTCAACAGTTACCCAAGAAAGGATGAATATTAAAGATAACCCAGTCACAAATGAAAAACTCTAAATTATAATTCCACTGATCTTTATATTTTTTTTTTTGACTTTGGGATCCAACAAGACATTGTCACACTTCCTAAATCTTTATTGACATCTCTGAAACTAGACTTGGTCCAACCAAAGAGATTTTTACGACATCTTCCCAATTAAGAGGGTGCAAGGGGGAAAATAAAACACCTCAAAAGGATCCATTCTGATCAAAGATTGGTAAATGATTTGTAAACAAACTAAATTAGTTTTATATGGCTATCCCATGATCCACTAAAATCCAAGACACAGGCACGAAGAATATCCTCTTAGATCTGAATTACCCGCTCCATCTGTCTATTTTTCTGTGGATGGTAAGTTGTGCTCACCTTGACCTAAGTCCCTGTTGTCTCTTGACGACTCCTATTGAACCTTAAGGTAAACCTTGGATCCCTATCTGAAACAATAGAAGAAGGAATCCTAGGTAACCTCCTGATCTCTTACACATACAACTTACCCAGATCTTCATCTTTATTAGTGTCTTTGATCAGAATGAAATGAGAAGACTTCGTAAACTAATCACCAATCACCTAGATAGAATTTAAACCTCAAGGTGTATATGGAAACCCTAAAAATAATATAGGTACAAAGCATAGCACTTCCAAACTAGCACTGGGAGAGGCTGAATAAAACAATAGGGCTTCATGTTCTGTGATTTTATCCGTAGGTAGGTGTAATAGTGGGACACATAATATGCAGTTTCATGCTTCGTACCCGGCCACCAGAACCATCTTCTCATGTCGGAATAAATATTTATAGAGCACAAAATAATGACCCCTTAAGAGATATGAAATTCAAAAAAAAAACTAAACATACCATATATTCAGGGATGAAAACTCACTTTCCAAAGTGTTGTAAGCTATCTGAAGAAAGAGACCAACCAAGAACTGTCTCCCCACCATAAATTTTTTCCTAGATCCTTTGAAACACATAATTTTTCTATTGACCTTGTAAGATAGACACTAGGAGAGGTGATAAATGAAAACTAGTCAGAATCATACCTGAGACATCCTCCTAAGCATCCAAGCACAACTTAGTGATAAGCCACATAAGATTTCACTATTCCCTCAATTCTAGAACAACCTATGATGGTCCCTTCATTCTTAGAGAATCTACAACAAAATTCCCTTTCCTCGGGGTGTAAGAGATATCAAAGTCAAACATGTGAAGGTATTCTACCCACCTTATATATCTATGATTCAAGTCCTTCTAGGAAAATATATATCTCAGAATCTTATGATCAGTGAAAACTGTGAACTTCTCCCCAAAGATATAGTGCCACCAACATTTAAGCACATGAATCACCATATAAATCTATATATCATGAGATGGGTAGTTCTTTACATGAAATCAGAGCTGACGAGAGCCATAATCTACCACATGATCATCCTTCATAAGCACGCATCCCAAACCAGCACCTGATGCATCACAAAACACCACATACCCCTTACCTAGCTCTGGTAAGATCATAACATGTGTAGATGTCAAAAGTTATTTTATTTTATCAATGGAAGACTGAAACATTAAATCCTAATATAATTTCAATGCCTTCTTATTAAAATCATTCAATGGTGATTCCAGATTAGAGAAATCTTGGAAAAACCATCAGTAGTATACCAAAAGACCAAGGTAACATCAAATTTCAAAGACATTTTGTGGTTCCATTCATGACGAAACATCTTTTACATTCTATGGATCAACTGATAATCCATTATTAGAAATTATGTGCCCCCATAATTTCACTTCTCAAATCCCGAAACTGAATTTTGAATGCATCCCATACGTATATTGATTTATCAGAATCTCAATGTACAAACTCAAATGGTCCTCGTCCTCACTCTCAAACTTTAAATAAACTATAATATCATCCAAGAACCATACCATTAATATGTCAAGATATTGGTTGAATATTTGAATCATCAAGGCCATAAAAACTACATGAGTGTTAGTCAGACCGAAAGGTATCACAAGATATTCATAATGTCCATACCTTCTCCTAAAGGCCGTTTTTAGTATATCAGACTCTCAAACTCTGAGATGATGATAACTTGACCGAATATCAATATTTGAAAACCACATTTCTCCCTTCAACTAAACAAACAAATCATCCATACGAGGTAAAATATTTTTGTTCTTAAATGTTACCCAATTTAACTTGCAATAGTCCAAACATAATTAAAGTGAACCATATGCCTTCTTCAGAAAGGTCACAAGGGATGCCCAAGAAAAAACACTAGGGGTGAACAAAAACTTTCTCTAACAGGTCATCCAACTGAATCTTGAGCTTCTTCAACTCTGATGGTTCCATATGATAAGAATGCATTGATATCGGTTCCATACCTCACACTATGTCTATCATGAACTCTACTCTCTCTCTAAAGGAAAGAAAAAATAAGTCATCTAGGAAAATTTCGAAATGTCTCATACAACAATAGGAAGATCCTAAATAGAGGAAACATCATTAGGCTCAAAAGCTAGAGAAACCAACAAACTTATGATCTCGGGTCCCACTCCCCCGTGAAGCACATGAGAGCTCCCATAAACTGTAAGAAAAAAGAATTCTGATAATAACAATCAACCTCATCTTGACGAGTGATGAGCCAATTTATATAGATAATTATGTTAAACAGATCCAAATCAAGAATGATTAAATCCCATGCCAACATCATCTTAGCTACCGTAAATGAACAAGGACACCAGAACCCCTACTCTTTCCACTTTCTAAGAGGTTTCACTAACTCTATTATAAAGGGAATATATACCATTGGATGTCAAAGCATATCAACAAAATGTGTAGATATAAATTAGTGGGAGGAACCAGTGTCAAACAAAGTAGTAGCTACTAAAGCAGTAATAACGAGCATAACTATCACTATTTCTGGATCTGCATCAACGTCCATTAGATACACATCTACAATGTGTAAATTCACCACTCTTGAGGAATAAGGCTGTAGCCCTATATTAATTGATTCTTCTGACTGCAACACAGTATCCTTTGGTGTCGACGAACCCTGACCATAATGAGGTGTATTCATATCCTGATAAAAATGTTGTAGATGACCAACAACTCCAAAATTATTGCACATATGAACAGGTATAAGACAAGAATATCTAGTGTGGCCCCCCCTTGTAGCACATGTAGCAAGTCAGAGGAACACTTCTAGCTGAAACGAAAGGTGAAAAGAAGGATCACTGCTGAGACCCACCTACCCCACTCATACGATAGTCCTACCACTTCCTCTTCTTCCCACGCACATCTTTGAAGCCATCACCAGTGAGAAGATAGGATGTGGTAATGTTGACCTTTCATTTCATATTTCACTATTCTCTCATTTCTTTTTCCACTATCTCTGCATAGGTAGAAATATTCAACATGAACACCATAAATCTAATGTCCAGTTTCAAACCCAACAGGTTCTTTCATGCCATCAACTAGTCATTCTTTACAACATCTAGAGAAAAAATGAAAACACTCAGCAAACCAATTGGTGTTGGATGACACCAAATTCTCTCTCTATTACAACAATAGAATGTCCATAGATATTTCCTACATCAAATACTCTGAAAAAAACCACTAAAAAGTAGGATTTTGAAACCCTTCCAATCCAATCACACATGTCTGTCTACCTGGACCACAGAGTCCCACCAACGCTTTCTGGAACCCTCAAGTCTAAACACGGTGTACTTCACCATGATATCCTTAGTTGTCTCCAAGAAGTATAATATTTGATTAATCCTATCCATAAAATCATCCGCTTATTAAGGTTCAGTCGTCCCTTTAAAGGATAGTGGCTTCTCATACAAGAACCCCCACTATCGATCTCTTCCTCCTCCATCTATAGATGGTACTTCAACCACTGCATTTTAAACTCATGGTGTATCCGGATCGACAACATGGACTGCGTATATGATAGTCTCAATGATGTTCTGTTCCATAGGGGGATTTCCTTGAAGATCATTAGCAACACCTTCCTAAGGAACCTGTGGAAGATATATCGGAGGCATACTACTGCACACCAAAACATAAGAACAATCATACACAGAACAAATCTCTTTTCAAACTAGAAAACCCATAAGCAAAAACTGAGATTTTTTTAAAAAAACCAACTCTAGAGACAAATATCCCGACATCCCAAGGTAACTGGAGTCTTGTCACCACAAGAGCAGGCTAGCCACTTATCACAACATACCTCCCATGCCTCGAAAATCTATTTTTTACTCTAACATAAATCCCAAGAAAAGGATTCTATGGGACTGACCTTCTCTAATACCAAACTATAACAAACCAACTCAGGCTTCCCAAAAACTTGGCACCCGACTCGATCCATCACATACCCAGATAGCATTACCGGTCCCTATGTGATGGTGACAAGAACCCGGTCATCCAACAAAAAAGTTGAGGGAATGATTTCTCCCAAACTGAATAACCTCACAACATATATATAGAGAAAATAAGAAGTAGTAGAAAGAGAAAAAATATATATGCCATAACCATGAGGTAAAATAGCAGAAACTGAACAAATAGAAGAATTTCTAGAAAAACTAAAAGACAAGACCAACTCCAAGGGACATAAAACCAAATGACTACTCTAATTTTGGCATGGAAGAAATCTAATCTTCTCACCACCATCTACCCATCCTGCTGACATGATCCTCACCACCTCACTGTGGTTCCTTTTCTTCCCTACACTAGGAGACAAGCAAAGGTCTATGCACAACTGAATAAGTGCATAGGGTGTGAGCTAACTGGAAGAGTATAATCCCACCCAGGTGTTCTAAAATATAAATTTGTATAAAAAATATTGTATGCACATTTTTTCAAAATGAAAATTGGAAAGATTAGAAGTAAAGATGTTTTATAGAAATCATGGTAAAAATTCCTTTTTCCATAGTTCTAAACAAAATAAGTAATATCAGTTTAAAAACACATTTTCTATATCATTTTCCACAAAAATAAACATGCATATCATAACTAACTCAAATATCCATGAAATACAATGCAGAATCATTGGTATCACAACACCAAGGAATAATATAGGTCTAGGTAGAAAACTATTACTACCATAAGAACCATGTTCACAAAACTGGTCCATGAACAATGGTTCTAGGAAGCCAAGTAAAACCCCAAGACTAATCCCCCCAAAATGTAAATATTGGTCCCCTAGAACAATAGGCCTAGGAAAAAGGGGAATGTCAAAAGACAAACCTCCTTGATAATTTCAACAATGGACGATGGCGTCAAGATAAACCTTCAACCTAAGTCCCTAAGGTATCCCATGTTCCCTTTTTCACAAACCCATTTAAATATCTTTAAAACCATTCAAAACCAATTATAATACATTTATCAAAATCCAAGGGAAATCCATTTTTATTTCAAAACCTTTTTTTAACACACACAAACAATCATGAAAATTTCCGAATTAAATTTATAACATAATAGCAATCAGGCACATTATCATAGGCTAGAGACAGAAGCACCTACCTCAAATCTCGTGTTATAAATACCCACAACATAATCCAAAAGCAATGGACCCCAACAAATCCATCAATGAAGGCCCTCAAGAATGAACGTCTATTGTAACACAAAAATACAGGGAACAACCTTTGAGACAATAACTCAAAATGGATCTAGAATATGATGACAAGGATCAACCATCTTGGATCAACAGATCTCATAACATAAGGCTAGGGTTTCACAACGACCAATAACAAGGATGAATTAGAGAGAATGTTTACCCGGTGATACGCATGGAAAACCCAACATAGATCCAATGTCGATAAGATTGATCCGGAAGGCGAGATTCTAGGACCAAGATCCAAGAGGTTTAGGAGGAAAATACCAACAAAAATAGAATAACACATGAATTAAACCTGGGCGCGGTCCAGTTCATGATGTGTACACCTTTTTCATGACATGTATTCCATTATGGATAAGTTACACCAAAAAACCCATTTCCTTGGGTTAAAAATACTCTATTTAACCCCTACACGACGTGTACCATCTCACCTTATGATCTCCTCCTTCACAATGTGATCTCCCAGTCTTTACATAAATCTAGCACCATGTACATGATGTGTACTTCTGGTATACATTGTGTACCTGTTCTTCATTCTACAGTAAACCCAGATAAATCACATAAAGGAATTTTGAAACGATATAAAAGGGAAAACATAACCGATCAAAGTAACAAGATGTTACACTAAAGAGTGGAAGAATGAAATGGGGATCTAGTGCATCCTTTTTTGTGTTGAAGAATAAATTGGGAAGAATATCATAAGAGAAGAAAATACTATACACATCAATTTTCACCTGAAGAATAATAATAATTATAAAATGAAAGAGAATATGAAGGTATTTTTTCATTTATATTTCCAAATAATAAGGTGAGAAACTCTAGAAATACTAATTTAATAAAATATTAGTGACTTTATACTTTAAGAAGGATAACTTCAATAGATTACAACATTAGAAACATGTGTAAATTAAATACTTGTTCCCAAATGATGGGAAGACCATTAAAGAACTGGTGGGGTAAAAGTAAAAAAAATATATTTTCAAGAGATAGCTCAAATTGTAGGAGTTATTATCAATTATAGTATCAGGATTATAGTTTAAAGGTCTCTTTGGGAGACGTCCCATAATAATAATTAGTGATTGGAAATTACATATTTTTTCATTAGGAATTTTAGGAGATAGTATGTTCTTGTAATTTCTATAATTTACTATTAGATAATCTATATATCAAATCATCTCCAACACAAAAAGAATGCAGTCACCCATATTGTGGAATGATCTTTTAAAAATTCTTTTGTGATTTTTTGTTCGTTCATTTTTTCCCATGGTAGAGATGTGACTATAATGAATGAGGCATTAAGGATTCAGCCATAAACAATTTTTCAATGTAAAAAAGAAAATTTATGAAAATAAAACACTAATTTACCCCCACTTTTAGTAGTTTATGTGGCCTAGGCATCTATAAATTAGGTGTCTAATAGTTTGGAATAGATATAAACCCATTTAAAGGTAAAAAAGTGTTTTTTCAGAAAATAATTCTAATTGGTGAAAAATATTTTCATGTCAATAATATTAATAAATCGCAATTTATTGATGATATTAGTGAAATATATTAAATATATATTCAATAAAATATTTTAACATTCATATAAAACTTTAATATGGGAATGGAGTGAATGTAAATGTAGTTTTATGATTTTAATTGCATTTTTTAAAATGTTTTTTATCTATATTCTCCATTTACTTTAAAATTAGTTTCTTCCACTTATATAAATTTAAATTGATAAAATAAATTACTTATTTGGAATAATGTTTTCCAAATTTATTTATGAGTTTATTTTAATTTTTGTATAAAATTATTAGTAAAACAGTACAAATCTATCTTCATGATTAGTGTTAAAATGATTTTATTATTGGTGATTGTTAAAATACGAGATAAGGGTAAAAATTCCACATAAATTGGTCTAAATACTATTTTTTAATATATTTAGACCTTATATTTTCTAGCCATCAAAATCATATCTATTTTGTGCGAATTTCACATAAATGATACATTTTATTACCTAAATAATTTAAATATTTATTTATGTGTCCCTCCCTTTACATATAAAATGGAACATCTTCTCCACCCTTATACAAAAACCTTTAGCCCCTATCTTGGTCAATACCTACCCAATAAACCTATTTTCTTCCTTCCTCTCATTCTTTATATTTTTATCTTATCCTAAGACCACCCAAAAAAGTTTTTAACCCAAAGGAGGTCTCTCAAATAATTTATTGAAACATCTTTAAACAATTTTGAATTTATATAAAAATATATACAAGGAATATTATTTACATTTTCTGAATGAGGAACTTTATAAAAAAAGTGTGAATGATGTTTTTTTCATATTTACTACACAAAAAAAATTTCCAACCATCATGTCTAATCGTTTCTATGAACATTCCATTATAAGTATCCCTGTTTATTTTCAAGGAAATTTTTTTCATTAATTTTCTATAACATATTAGATTTTAATTATGTAATTTCAAAACAGAAAGGGTATCTTTCTCAAGAAAATTTCCCGTGATATTTTACTGGTATTTTTATCTATGATGACGTATTTTGATTTTTCTTATGATTAACTGGTGTTATGATCCAATGTTACCATTTTTATTCTTTTTCTAGAAGGATATTCAATATGGTGATGAAAACTTTATATAACTAATTTTTCTTTCCATGGGTTATGATATGAAGAAATATCAAATATTTTCCAGATATTTTGGAATAAATATGAATCAATTATGATTATGTGATAGGTGGTTATATTAAATTTCTTAAATACACTAGGTAATTATTAATGATTATGAGCTCAATGTGTATGTGAGAGGTTATCCCAAGCATGAAAGAGGGTACGTGGGTGGTCATTCTGAGCCGAATAAGTGATTAATGTATTAGTAGGTATCTTTGAAATGTGATTAAATGATTATGATTATTACACACCTTTATTCCAATCTATATAATGTGTTCTAATGATAATGATTTGACGTCATAGCTCAAGATCATTGATTAATCTTTGATTCTTGTATTATGAACATCCAAATCATTGTTCCATGATTATGATCTATGAATTCATGGGAATTATTTTTAAATTTAATCTCATATTTGCATACCATTATGCCCATTATATGATTAAATATGACCATTAATATATTTCTCCCATATTTACCCTTACTGATCATCTGATCTGAACCTTTACTATGGCTTCCTTCCCCATGTTATAAATAAAAGTTCAAAATTGTGTTTGTCGGGGATTTTTTTTTGAGTAGTACTTTTTGGGTGATGATAATGATATTTTATGAAATAAGGCGTATCTAGTATCCAAATACACTAAACCATTATATCCCATGGGTGTGTATTATTGTGAAATTTACTGAATATTCCTCTAAAATAATTAAATATTTATGTATATAATGTTTTGATAGACTCACATTTAAGAAATAATTGGTTACATATTTTGGATTTGTTCTAAGATAAGTGTTATTGTAATTTATATTATGATAAAATTTAGTCCATAGTGTTAGGAAATATGAAAATTCTATGACATCTTAAAAAAGGTAAATTCTAAAAAATGCTAACACTTATTAATTTTTCTTATAGAAATGATATCATATCAAGAAGAGTTAATGAAAAAGAAAATGGAAATCCTAAAAACCAAATCCATACCTCAATAGAATCATGTTTATCATGTTATATCAGACATAATATAAGTTATTTGTAGTGGGATCTAGTGTATTCGTGAGTCTGTTGATTTTTTTTTCATAAAACCAAATTATAATATACATTTTATTACCATTATATTGAAAAATATAAAATCACAGAATGATTTTAATTCTATCTAAAATTAATGTAATAATTTCCATTGATTATTGGTCTCATGAAATGGTTATAATAGTTTCTTATTATAATTAGAACCTTATTATGTTAGGATGATATTGTTGATAATATGTCTTGTGGTCTGGATAATATCTATTTGATATAAATTTATGTTGTTTAATTATTATGTTTTAGAGGCTCATAAGACATTGATACGTCTTATCACTATGTTCAAACAAAGTTATCCTCATGTAGGGAGGTTATGAGGATAGACCCTCCAATAATAATTCCACATATTTATGTGTCATTGAATATTCTTATATGTGATGTCACAAACCAGCCTGGGTCGACCCTGAACCGGTCACCCGAGCCAGCCCGTGGCAAGTCCTGAGGGGCGTTCCCGATCCCCCCGGGATGGAAACTAGTGCCAGGCATCAAACAAACAGTTGGGAACAGTTTAGCCCATAAAATAAAATATAGATAAACATAAATGAACACAATAAGACAGGTAAACAAATGCAGTGGAAAATAAAATTAGAGATAAATAACTAGACATACCTCCAAGTGACCCCATGGGTCACCACCGACATAGAAACACGCTTGTCCGAAAACAACCGAAGTCTAAAACCTGAAACTAAAAGTAAAGTAGACGTGAGCACCGAGGTGCTCAGTAGGAAAGCCAAAAGTTCAACAACATCCCATTCCCCTTCCCTTAATAATAATTTCAATCATGCAAGTTTGAAAATAAGACCTATTAAAATAGTGTTTTCCACTTCATTTAAGAATTCAAGTAACAGGTTTCACTTTTAAGGAAAACATTTATTTCCAAGATGTTTAGAAAATGGAATCAAGCATGCATTAACCTTTTGAAATGAAAAGAGATTAGTTTATAATAAAATGTGGTTTTTCACAAATGAAACATTAGATATGAAACAATTAAAATGGAAATCACACCACAAGTAGCATGTCACAAATGAGAACCATGGGAAATCCCTAAAGGTAACTAGCACAAGTGGGACCCTAGAGACCTCATACCTCGGTGAACCATATCATACATTCCAGTGCACGAGCCACTGTTAGGGAAACACCTCCTACCATAGTGGTCTCCAGTCATCATCATATATTTAGTTAGTGTTGTTGTGTCAATCATTCTAGACTAACTATGAAAAAACCATGCCATGTCATCTGGCGTACAAGTCCTAGTCCACCCACCTAGATACCCGAGGTTTCCCATGTTCTCTAATCCAAAAAGGTGGCGAGTTTTTATCAAAACAGAAATGAACATCACACTTTCTTTATCCAAGAACTCTCTAGACTGATCACCATTGTTCTCCCTCCTTAAGCGCATTCCCCTCTTTGACATTTAAAAAAAAGCATAAGCTTAAACTTTGGGAACATATTCATAGACGCAATGTAAAATCCATTTTCTAAAACCAAGGGGTTTTCTTTAAGAGATGTTTTCAAATTTTACAAAAAAAACAATTCAAGGGGGCCCAAATAGGATTCATTGTTTAATAAATAATAGTTTTCAATTTTTGAACACATAATCATCTAAACACTTTGAAAAACCTTTTTTTAACTAAATTAACAAACTACAAGTTAGATATTAAACAAAACAAGCTTGAACTCTTTCTTATAATGAAGAAATTCATTTATGAAAGTCCAAATGGGAATTAGTAATACACTACATTTTTTTTCAAAGCAAATGCATAACCAATAATAGCAATGGCACCAATATTTCATAGCATGTATATATATATATAGGATATATATGTATAAAACATAATTTCAAAACAAGCAAGAAATTATGAAATGAAAATTAAAGGCTTAGGCATAGGAGACCTACCTCAAACATGTCGTTGTTTGAAGATGACCACTCGAACCGACTGTTGGGACATACACACACATGCATTTATATATATATATATATACACACACCCAAAAATTCATTGAACATATTCCACGAGTCATGAGGGAATATGCACCAAAAGGGGATATCTATATATATATATATATGTGTCTTACCGCATGCATGTACGCGTGGGAATTCTCGGCACCCGCAGCCCAAAACCAACACAGCAACGTCCAAGGCACTACACACATAATTTAATAAAAACAATTTCGACACTTAAACACTCTATAAAACATTTCAGAATAACACATCACATTAATTCACATAGAAAAAACAAGATACGATGCACCCCAAGAACCATCATTTACCCACATGGATACCATTTTGAGATAATACACACACCAAAATAACTCCAAAACACAATCTGCACCTCCTTTACAACTTAACAAATCATTAAAACATTTTATGAAACAATTATAAATAAAAATATGAGACTTTTTTATCAAGAACGCACCCAAAGCCAACTTCAACAACCAAGCGCACATTGAAACCATACCAAAACACTAACTGTAATGTTTCCACACTTTAATAAACCAACAATACATTTTATAAATAGTAATAAGAAGCTTGACATGGGTTTTTCAAATAAAACACAGACATATCATATATGTATGCTACTAACAAAAATAATACACATTAAAACTCAAAAAAAACACGATTCACACCATAAAAACTAACAAGTAAACATTCTAAATCAATTAAAATCACAAATCAATTTATCAAATAATAATTTTAAGGGGGTCCGCCTACCTCGATGTAGGCCAACTTCACCAATTTGGTATGTAGAGTCCACCACACTTCAATCACACAATAACAAACTCAAATATATCCTAATTAAATAATTTGAACCAAAATCATCAAAATAGACCCCCAAAATATCCTAAAACCCTATCCTCAAATCTACCAATTGGAAGAACGAACAATCGATGCAAAAACCCACCTGCTGCAATGGTACGAAAATCTGATCGAGCACAACGGAGAGGTTTTGGAGATGCGTCGTGCTGCAAAACCGACCAAAAAATGGGGGTCTGAGTCTGGTGGTGCGGGCAGCAGAGTGGCGAGGGTTTGGTGTGACACGGATGGATGAGCAGCGTGGTTCAGGAGGTACGAGGCGAGGTGGTGAAGCTGGAAGTAACACCGACCAGAGGAGTTGGTTCAGTTTTGTGGGTAACAGGGAGGAGGAACACCACCAGTTCGGTGCGTTGAAGGAGGCTGGCCAACGTATAGAGGGAGCGGGTCGGTGAGTCTGCCGCGACAGAGAGAGGTAGGGCAAGAAGGGCATTGGAGGAGGTCGGCTGGGGTACAGAGGGAACAGGTCGGCGGTAGGGTTTGGAGAAGGGGGAAGGAGGCGGCATGATCCATAGGGGAGGAAGAAGGGGCTACACGACGTGGGGAGGAAAGGGAGAAAGTGGGAGGGAAAAGAAAAGTGGGGGAAAATAATAAAGAAATGAAAAATAAAATAAAATAAATTAGATTGAATTAAATTAAACATTAACAAATAATAAAAATAATCTTAGTAAGAATCTTAATAAACTCCAATAATAATAATAATTATTATTATTATTATATTCCTAATCTCTTAATAATAATAATATTATTATTATTAATAATGTTAACAATTTTATAAATATGTCAATAATTTAATATTCTAAGCCTAATTAAAATATTAACTAAAATAATAATAATAAAATTATAAACTGAGGTCGTGCACCGCGCACGATCGCACATGCGGTCGCGCGTGTGGTTGCGCATCACAATAATAACACATTTAATAACAAATATTCCCTTAACAGAATTAGGGATGGCGTAGGGTGTGCATACGCTCACATGTACGTATAAGAACAAATTTTTCTTTTAAATTAAACCGGTTCAAAAAAACAGTTCAAAATGAGACCCAAAATAATTAAAATAAAATAAAGCATCAGGTCGGGGTGTGAAAATTCTCCCCACCATGACACTTTCTACCCCCAGAAAGTCCCAAAAGACATGGTCAACCCATGATTCCAAGCAAGACCGCGAAGACACTTAAAACAATACCTCAATTTCCCAAAAATCGGGCATTCAAAACACACATAACCTGAAACCCCATTGATCTCAAATCTAGAATCATGAAGAAGAATAACCAATGACAAAATTCAACTTCAACACAACCTCAACATGGAACACTCTAACCCCTAACTTAGGAAACACCAAGAACCACTCACGACGTTGAAGAGAACTCACCAAGCTAGTCCCATGCTGGTCTCCCCACCATATTAGGATTCTTGTCAAACATTGATTCTCCAAACCAAAACGACTCCCATATCCAGAAAAATATACAACGCTGGCTTGATCTTCAAATCTCCCAAAAGTTAGACCAAACTCACACAAGAGGAGACGCTACCGAGACCCACAGTGGGTCTCCCCACCATTTTAGAATTTTTCTAACATGACGTCATTCACACAGTTGAGAATTGCTATGAAATACTTAAAGTGACTAATTATCCACACTAGAAGTTAGTGATTAAGAGGCTTTTTTTGACACAATAAGAACTGGTGGAAGGAGCTCTTTGAGAATAGGTCCCTTCGGTTCACCCTCCTCATTGGATGAGGGACCTTCCCTTGACACAACATGAACAATAACAACTATTACGAGCTTAAAGTTAATTCCCCCCCCACACTACCTCGGGAAAGCGTGAAGCTATCTCATAAAAGAGGTTAACACACTTCCTTCACCGTCTGTTGACTGGTCGAGCACCTACAAGCTTCACAACTTTTCCCCGCTTTCACTTCCTTAGGTATAGCAACAGGGTGAAGCTAGTCTTGAGGGTCACCAAAGACATCCATGTTCGCACTGAAAACAGAACAATCACGGATTACTTGTCTATTCCCTCTCCATTAGACATACTCAAGACAACTCACGACTACACCACACCTAAAGTTCCTCAAAACAGGACAACTCTCATCTTTCCCAAAGCACTCAACAATATTCAACTGGCCTCAACGTCTACAAACAACTGAACCAACCAAGAAGAACCCAACTCTATCACTCATCTGAGAGACCTATTTGAGCCATGAACCGAGAGAGATCCGCTGGAAGCCTATGGGACCTTTCTAGGGGGCATATCCAGAACCATAAACACAAAAACATCCTTCCAAAAAACCAAACAAAACATAAAACAAACATTCACACCTCAGACATAAGTCCAATAATTTCAATTTGAAAACATCAATTCATTTTCAAAGAAAAACACTCTCTTGGAAAACCAAGCACTATACAACAATGACCAAAATCTCTTCTGAAATGATTCTTTTCACTTGAACTCAAAAAAATCCAATTCAAATATCATTTAAGCACCAAAAACCCATTTTTTGAAAACCCCACTTTTATTCTCAGATCCTTTCAGATAAAATCAATGCAACACCTTTCAATAATCAAGGAGTCTCAGGAACTAATCACCCACCACTGGTAGTTCATGATGCCTCCCAAATGAACATTTTCATGACACTTTGGCACTCATCCACACGATCTACCAACTGTCCACTAATAACATCTTCATACACATGTGATCACCCATAGGAATACCAATGGACCAAACAAGGCCCTTCCACTTTCAAAAAAAATATTTTCAATATTCCAAAAATACTTTTTTTTTCAAGATCCATACCAAATTTTCAAGATGAAATTTCAAAATACTTTCATTTCCAACTTATATCACTTCAATTTCAAATAACCCAAGAATTTCCTTTATAAATTCAATTTCCACAATTCAAACACCAAATTAAAAAATCAAGATCTAAGGGAAACATGTCAAAAACCTATTCAAAATCTAACATGAGAAAATAAGACTAACCCCAAAGTCCATTTTCATCTTAAAACCCTTTCACGTCAACCCAAAGCAGAACCAAGTCATTACCAAAACTAAATTACCTGGATGGAGAACTACTGGTCTCGTCTAACCTGGCTGCATAGTTTAGCAGACCATGCCCTAGGCAAGCACCAACCACTAGGAGTGTTGAACCGTACTCTCGGGCATCACATGGGTCGCTACTTTATGTGAGACCATGAACAGTACCGATTTACTCCTACGGTCATCCTCCATCCACATAGACCAAAATAAAAAACTTAAATCCCGAACAACCCCTGGTTACTCGAGGATTGGAATGAGCAAGAATTCGCGACGCTCTTCCCGTACCTACCACTCGAGTACCGACAGCCCTATCTCCAATCTACCAGACATCCCAAATAACAAGAACAAACTCAACCTCCTTTGATACCACTTTTCCAAGAACCAGCCTGGGTCGACCCTGAACCGGTCACCCGAGCCAGCCTGTGGCAAGTCCTGAGGGGCGTTCCCGATCCCCCCGGGATGGCAACTAGTGTCGGGCATCAAAAAAACAGTTGGGAATAGTTTAGACCATAAAATAAAATATAGATAAACAGAAATGAACATAATAAGATGGGTAAAAAATGCAGTGGAAAATAAAATTAGAGATAAATAACTAGACATACCTCCAAGTGACCCCATGGGTCACCACTGACATAGAACCATTGTTGTCCGAAAACAACTAAAGTCTAAAACATGAAACTAAAAGTAAAGTATGCGTGAGCACCGAGGTGATTAGTAGGAAAGCCAAAAGTTCAACAACATCCCATGCCCCTGCCCTTAATAAGAATTTCAATTATGCAAGTTTGAAAATAAGACCTATTAAAATAGCGTTTTCCACTTCATTTAAGAATTCAAGTAACAGGTTTCACTTTTAAGGAAAACATTTATTTCCAAGATGTTTAGAAAATGGAATCAAGCATGCATTAACCTTTTGAAATGAAAAGAGAGCAGTTTATAATAAAATTTGGTTTTTCACAAATGAAGCATTAGATATGAAACAATTAAAATGGAAATCACACCACATGTAGCATGTCACAAACGAGCACCATGGGAAATCCCTAAAGGAAACTAGAACAAGTGGAACCCTAGAGACCTCATACCTCGGTGAACCATATCATACATTCCTCTGCACGAGCCACTGGTAGAGAAACACCTCCTACCATAGTGGTCTCCAGTCATCATCATACATTTAGTTAGTGTTGTTGCGTCAATACTACTAGACTAACAGCGAATAAAACCTGTCGTGTCATCTAGCGTACTAGTCCTAGTCCGCTCACCTAGATACCCGGGGTTTCCCATGTGCTCTAATTCAAAAAGGTGGTGAGTTATTATAAAAACCGAAATAAACATCACACTTTCTTTATCCAAAAACTCGCTAAACCGCTCACCATTATTCTCCCTCTTTAAGCACATTCCCCTCTTTCACATTTAAAAAATGCATAAGCTTCAACTTTGGGTACATATTCATTTACTTAACATACAATCCATTCTATAAAACCAAGGAGTTTTCTTTTAGAGAGGTTTTCAAATTTTCAAAAAAACAATTCAAGGGGGGCCAAACAGGATTCATTGTTTAATGAATAATAGTTTTCACTTTTGAACACATAATCAGCTAAACTCTTTGAAAACCCATTTTTTAATGCAATTAACAAACAAAATGTTAGATATTAAACAAAACAATCTTGAAATATTTCTTATAATGAAGCAATTCATTTATGAAAGTCCAAATGGGCATTAGTAATACACTACATTTTTTTCAAAGAAAATGCATAACCAATAATAGCAATGCCACCCAGATTTCATAGCATGTATATATATATATAGGATATATATGTATAAAACATAATTTCAAAACAAGCAAGAAATTATGAAATTAAAATTAAAGGATTAGGAATAGGAGACCTACCTCAAACATGTCGTTGTTTGAATATGACCACTCGAACCGACTGTTGGCACAAACACGCACATGCATTTATATATATATATATATACACACCCCAAAATGCATTGCACATATTCCACGCGTCATGAGGGAATATGCACAAAAAGGGGATATCTATATATATATGTGTGTGTGTGTGTGTGTGTGTGTGTCTTACCGCATGCATCTACGTGTGGGAATTCTAGGCATCCACAGCCCAAAACCAACACAGCAACGTCCAAGGCACTACACACATAATTTAATAAAAACAATTTCATCACTTAAACACTCTATAAAACATTTCAGAATAACACATCACATTAATTCACCCAAACAAAACAAGATACGATTCACCCCCAGAACCATCATTTACACACATGGATACCATTTTGAGACAATACACACACCAAAATAACTCCAAAACACAATCTTCACCTCCTTTACAACGTAAAAAATCATTAAAACATTTTATGAAACAATTATAAATAACAATATGAGACTTTTTTTTATCAAGAACGCACCCAAATCCAACTTCATCAACCAAGCGCACATTGAAACCATACCAAAACACTAACTGTAGTCTTTCCACACTTTGATAAACCAACAATACATTTTATAAAATAGTGATAAGAAGCTTCACATGGGTATTTCAAATAAAACACACTTATATCATATAAGTATTCTACTAACCAAACTAATCCAAATTAAAACTCAAAGAAAACACAATTCACACCCTAAAAACTAACAAGTAAACATGCTAATTAAATTAAAATCACAAATCAATTTTTCAAATAATAATTTTAAGGGGGGGTCCGCCTACCTCGATGTAGGCCAATTTCACCAATTTGGTATGCAGAGTCCACTGCACTTCAATCGCACAACAAAAAACTCAAATATATCCTAATTCAAGAATTTGATCCAAAACCTTCAAAATAGACCCCCAAAATATCCTGAAACCCTAACCTCAAATCTACCAATTGGAAGAACGAACAATCGATGAAAAAACACACGTGCTGCAATGGTACGAAAATCTGATCGAGCACAACGGAGAGGTTTTGGAGATGCGTCGTGCCGGAAAACCGACCGAAAAAATGGGGGTGGGAGTCTGGTGGTGCGGGCAGCAGAGTGGCGAGGGTTTGGTGTGACATGGATGGCTGAGCAGCGTGGTTCAGGCGGTACGAGGCGAGGGGGTGGCGCTGGAAATAACACCGACCGGAGGAGTCGGTTCAGTTTTGTGGGTAACAGGGAGGAGGAACGCCACCAGTTCGGTGCGCTGGAGGAGGCCGACCAGGGTATAGAGGGAGCTGTTTGGTGAGGCTGCCGTGACAGAGAGAGGTAGGGCAAGAAGGTCAATGGAGGAGGCCGGCCGGGGTATAGAGGGAGCAGGTCGGCGGTAGGGTTTGGAGAAGGGGGAAGGAGGCGATGTGATCCAGAGGGGAGGAAGAAGGGGCTGCGTGACGTGGGGAGGAAAGGGAGAAAGAGGGAGGGAAAAGAAAAGTGGGATAAAATAATAAAGAAATGAAAAATAAAATAAAATAAATTAGATTGAATTAAATTAAACTTTAACAAATAATAATAATAATCTTAGTAAGAATCTTAATAAACTCCAATAATAATAATAATTATTATTATTATTATATTCATAATCTCTTAATAATAATAATCATAATAATAATGTTAAAAATTTTATAAAAATGTCAATAATTTAATATTCTAAGCCTAATTAAAATATTAACTAAAATAATAATAATAATAAAATTATTAACAAAGGTCGGGCACCACGCACGGTCACACGTGTGGTCGCACGTGTGGTTTCGCATCACAATAATAACACATTTAATAACAAACATTCCCTTAACAAAATTAGGGATGGCGTAGGGTGCGCATACGCTCACACGTACGTATAAGAACAAAATTTTCTTTTAAATTAAACCGGTTAAAAAAACAGTTCAAAATGAGACCCAAAATAATTAAAATAAAATAAAGCATCGGGTCGGGGTGTGACATGTGAACATCTGTATTGATCCAATGAATTGATATTGTTATTGATGTTCATAATTAATTGTGTACTTTGATGTATAGATTGAAACCCTGATGATATTTCCTCGTGGAGACATATTATAAATTAGGTGTAAAATAAGTAACATTACATTAATTCAACAATTCAAGAATGATTTCTCTTCTACGTTATTGGAAGAATATATATATGGATTTTTTTGTTCAAATGTAAATGTATTATTAAAAAAATTATATGGTAGTTCATCAATGTGTTAATATTATAAAGTCAAATAGAGATAAATCATTCATATTGGGTGATGAAACAGGTATTTATCATGACGGATGAAATATTGAGGTAAATGGATCATGTTATGAAATAGTGTTCATTGGAAGGTTATTTTTATTGGAACATTAATTTATTTCTATATGAGTTCCTTTGCATGTTTCTAGAAACTGATTTTATACATTAGGAAGGTTAACCTACTACCACTAATAATGTTTTTTAGTGGTTCACACATTATGTGTATCCTAAATCCCATTAAGTTTTATTAAATTTAATTTAAATAAAAAAAATTATTCTTGGCTCATGATATATTAATTATTCATATATTGTGCACATCATAAAATAAATTCCTCTATATTCATTTTCAAAATATTTTAGTTATATATAATCTCTTGTTTATTATTCAGAAGGTAATAAATAATATGCATTTTTTCACATATCTAGTGAAACAATTAGTATCAATTTTCAATCAGTTATATAAATATTTATATAAGTAATTATTCATGATTTTAGTGGATAAAATAGTTTTCTTTTTAATGAAAAATAATATTTAAATATTTAAATATTTAATGTTTTAGTAAATTAACTAGTGGATTGATGGTTCACACTAATGGACTAGTAAAATGACATATTTTATTTATTATGAATTAAAGAAATTAATTTATTTATTTTAAAAAAAATTCTAATTATATTCAATTCATGAAATGTATTATTATTATTATTATTAAAGAACTGGGAAATTACATTGAATGAATATTGGATAAATGATATTGTGAAATTAGGGAATATTAATCCATAGTAAAAATTATTGCTTATATCATTTTTCAATAGTGGTAGTTGTTGTGAAAAATTGAGAAACTCTAAAAATATTCAATTAATACATAGAGACAAAACCATCCACCCTATGTCACACCAATTATATCTTTCTTAGATATTACATAATTATTTATTACTTATTTTATTTATTCTATTGATTCCAGATATTTTCTAATGAAAATTTTGAAAAATGGAGGAAACTGGGTTGTTGCACACTTTCAAATATATTAAGGAAATCATTGTGAAAAACTATGTAAAACCCTCAATTTGGTTCCAATTTTGATTTTCACTACTGGATCATGCTTCATTAAATCATGCGGCCATACCATATGATGTACCCATGTGAGGCAATGTTATCCAAATGATTGGAATATAGTTTGTAAAATCATATGGACACAACATTCATCCTAATATATTTTTAAAAAATATGAATTTAGCACTTTTTACAATCACTCATTTTAACTCTTCCGCCCCTCCTACCCCCCATCTCCATTCAACCAATACTCACACATGATATCCCCTCCATTAGTTAATTTTAAGTAGGATCATCTCATGTTTCTTCAAAATTTCATCATGTAAGGTCTTACTGTTTACTCTCATAGTTTCATCTTCTTTCCTATCTTAGTTTACTATATTCCACAATAGTATGGAGATATAGGGTTATTTAATCCAGAAAAATGGTATAAACCATATTTTTCTGGTTTCTTCAAGCCTTTATAGGGCCTTATCTCTTATTTTCATGTGGACACCCATCATGCATTTTTTATTTCAAGTGATTAAGGTTGGGGGTTTCCATATGCTCTTCAAACTATCCTCACGTATGTGGAATGTATTATATTGGTTATTGAGTGTACCAAGATCATAATATGAGGAACCAACCTTAGATACCCTATATTTTTTCATATAGATCAATTTTTCATTATTTTCATTATTTATATATTTATTTTAAATGTTTAATGAATGTATTAATTAAAAATGTTCCAAACTATGATTTTTTTCTAATAATTGTTATTCAAGAAACAATTGGTGAGATCCTACTCGGTTATACATTCTTATACCATTCACACACCCACTAGTTATGTGGATATTTTTAATTTTCATATAAAAGTTAATTAATCTATATTTTTTGGGTGGTAGGTTCTCTAATAGTAGATCACGGTTGGGTAGTGGTGGTGACATAGTGGAAATATGGACCTCATGGCACATAGGGATGGGTAAAAAAAATTGGTTTCATATTTTATTTTTATTTTAGTACCACCTACATTATCTATGTGTTATTATTTAAATCCAAGAGATTAAGTTTCCTGGTTAGGTAACATTGAAACGTGGTATCACATAAGATCCTGGGATGTTTGAGGACATGATGTATTATGAGAAGAGAAATAATTCATTTAATATGAATATATTCATACGATTTCTAGGATAATAAATATGGGTTTTGAAATATTTCTCATAGACTGTATCTTATCTAACATCTCTCGCCTAGAAAGGGGTATAGTTCCTATGAATTTCAGTGTGTTGGGTACATTTTGATTAGTTAAATAAGTTGTTGAAATTATCTTCAATTTTTATTTTACCCAAGTCTAGTTAGGTTAACATGGTTTACGATGATGAATTTTGTTTGATTTTTTGTTTATTTATTGTATTGGGTGATCATGAGGTGGCATATAGCTCTCAAAAACTCCAACAAGACAAAAAATACCCATCCCATAAACTTGAGCTATGATATTTTATCCATGCCCTTGAGTTTGGGAAATATTATCTTTTTAATAATATCATTCTGGTTTACTCAAATCATGAAATCTATATATATATTATCTTATAAAGACTTCATCCTTCGAAAAAAGTGATGTAAATAATTCTTTATAGGATTTTATTTTTATATAATTTATACACTGCGTAAGGTAATGTGGTAACTCATACTATATGTAAGAAATTGACCAATAATGAACTTAATTATTCCCTATATAAATTGAATTTAATGGATCTCTACACTCAAATAAATTTGGATGTGAATAAAGAAAAGGTTATAATGTTTCTTACAAGTTTCTAGTTTACTCATTCTCTTATCAAGATTATTATTCAAGATAAAATAGGTGATGAAGAGTTACAATATATCCAGAGAATATAATCTATTGGGATTCCACATGTGATTGATAATGGTCTCCCAATGTCATCTTTTATTTCAAATGACATTTTCAGGTTTTGGTATCACCAAGTAGGTGGTGATGAATTATTTCTACTAATTTTACTAGATATTCACCTATGGGATACTAATATGTATTACTATATCAAGTGTTAATTATGGTGTCCAACTATGAGATGCGACATTTAAAATTTTTGGTTAAATTGTTACACATTTCAAAATCCAATGTTTGAGCATCAAAATACTCTTGGTCTACTTCAACCACTTCTTATACATATCTAGAAGTGGAATGAAGTGTATTTATACATCTTTATTAGGTTCAATCATACCCCTATGGAATGGAATTCTATATGGGTCATTGTGGATCAACTAACCAAATCCAACCACTTTACTCTTATAATTTTTTCCATGAATGTGGAAGATCTTGAGAAGTTAAATGTGAAAGAGATCATTAGTTTCATGACGTTCCAACAATTATTATTTTATATAGAGATCCCTAGTTCACCCCTGACTCTATTATTTCCTCTTGAAGGTAATGGAATATCATGTAAGTAGAAACACATCACACATAATCAAAAATATGAGAAGACTATGTGAGTGGTCTTGATTTAATAGGATAGGATTTGTGCTTGTGTCTATGAATTTTGAGTCTCATGGTTTACTCATCTTCATTTGACTGAGTTTTCCAATAATAAATGTTGATTGCCCTTAGTTAGAATGGATACCTTTAACATGGTTTCCTATAGTGGTCTCCCATATATTATAGTGACATGTGTGAGACTTCTATTGTTGTTATGTGTTTTATATAGGATATATCAGGTAAAATTCAGACCATTTAAAATTGATAATCCATGACTTGAAGTGGTTGTAAGTCTTTTGACTATAGTTACCTCCATTCATTGGAACTAAAAGATGGTGACAGTGTGTTTTTTAAAAAATATCCTAAGATGGGTCATCATTAGTTGGGAATGTAAGTGAATATTTCTTCAACATTTGTTGATCCCTTTGATATTGTTGAGAAAATGGTGAAGGTTTTATATTTGTTAGTGTTACTTTATCTCATGGATTCAATTCAAAATACCTTCCATATTAATAAACAAAAAATTGATAACCGAAAACATTATCAGTTTCTCAATAGGGAGTGACACAAATTATAACCCAATAAATTTATGATGGAGAAAACAATTCAGATTATTGACACCCAAGAGAAGGTGTTACTTATGAAATTTATCCCAATATCTTGAGTATTATGGAATCCCAAGAATGAATCTTACAAGACAAGGGAGTGGTAAAAATTATCATGCCCACTTAGTTAGTGGTATAATTTTTAGTCGTTTAACCTCTTTTCTGATCAAGTTGTAGGCTTTGAGGGGAAGAAAGTGATATAGTGGGAATAATTATAATCCCAATGGATTTATCTTCAAGAATGAGTTGGTTATTCATTTATTATTTAATTTATTATTATTATTTAGGATATTATCCATTGAAAATATTTAAATATTGGTAAAACAAGGCCATGATAATGTTTTTACATGGTTAAAAATTCGGATTTTAAATAATGAAAAACCATCAATTTAGTGTCATATATTATTCTACTAGTTGGATAATTGTTTATAAACTATGAATCTAAACCATGTGATCTTCCTATGTGACATAGTTCAACCCACAGGGTTGGAATAAAATTTTTCAAATAGCATTAGAAAAACATGTGTTCTATATATATTTTTAATAAAAATATGAATTTCATACTTTTTTCACTCATTTTAACCCTTCCATCACTCCTCGCTCCCACATATAAATTTTTACATCCCTCATACATTATATCTTCTCCATATACCCTCCTTTGGTTGATTTAAAATGGGATTATATCATGTTTCTTCGTGATTTTTTTTAGGTAAATCCTTCTTCATTACTCTCTTAGCTTCCTCATAGTTACCCTATTAGTTTTCCCTCTAAACCTTGCCCATAGTGGATAAGGTTACATAATATTAACAAAGTGGTGTGATACTTAATGGTTATGGTTTTCTCTTTTCTCTATAATGTTTTCCCTCTTCCTGGATTGATTAAAATAACTAGACTTTGGGGACATCAAGTGGTTAGTGTTAGTGGTTTCATGATTTACTATTTCTTAATGAATTAAATATGCTTTCTTTAATTTATGGAGGATGTTTTAATAGATTTCAATCATAAAATGGTATTTTTAGGAATTCATATGTTTTTTGGATTCTTAAGAAATTATATTCATTTATATAGAGGTGGTAATTGATTGAAAATGTTATTCTTTGTTTATGAAAAAAAATCAAATTGGGATTTAAATTTAATGTAAAGAGAATAAAACATGGGGACTCTATGTACCTCATTATGAATATTAGGAAAAGTAATTCTAGGTATGTACCAGCCTCTATATCCATTAGAATATTATACAACACTATCTAAACAGGTATAGATTTGATGTGGTGCTATGGTGGATGGTTACCACTCAACAAGGAACATGGAAATACTTTCCCCAATAGCCGAATGTGCATGGAATATGTTGGATCAATAAATGAAAATATGAGGATCCTTAGATGAGGCCCCAAACTTAGTAACCTAAGGGATCTCCAATGGTGTTTTATTTTTGTTGCTTCTTATTATTATCCTATTTATTTTACATGTATATAATAAAATTAGTAATATTGTTTTCAAACAAAAAAGTTTGTGTTTGTTAACAAAAAGGTTTTTCATGAAATGAATAGTGGGATATTACTGGGTAAGATGTGTTCACACCCTAAATTCACCCATTAAGTGTATATGATCTTTTTTTCCAGGTATTGTTAAAATAAAGGCATCAATTTGGGGTAGTTATTACTCCTCTTAGTAGATCATGGTTGGATGGTGGTGGTGAAATGGTGGGAGGATGGAACTCATGTCACACTAAGATGGGTATAGATATGTGGTTTTATTTTTATTTTCTATAGTTTTATGTCATAAATTAGTTTTTCATATAGATGATTCAATATCAGATCCCACCACTTATATATATATATATATCATGGGTGTAAAACATCATGTATGACACCATGTGGTTATTTATAACCTCTGTCCCAATCCCACACACATTTAGCAAAAATTTGTATTCGGAGCCTCAATCCCTTTCCCACATAGATATATAACTATGGGATTTTGATGGATCAATACATGTCTAAAACATGAGTATCACAATCAAACACATATCACATCATTCACATTAAATCAATATTAAACCCCTTATTACATGTCATATCATAACTCTCCAATTCAATTTTAAAAAATCAAGATTCAATACATAAAACACATTTCATATAATCAAAAATTGGAAATTTAAACCATATACCTCTTTAATCCATTAATTAATTCATCAATTAATTAATCTAAATCTAGAACCCCATATACCATTAATTAAATCAGTGGTTAATTAATGTAATCAATTTAACAATCTCACAATCTCAGTATCTCAGCAATTCAAAAGTCAAAGTATTTTATTAATTAATCCACAAATTAGTTTACTCAATTCCACAATATAAATATCTCATTAATTCCACAATCACATTATTTGATTAATTAATTGAACAATTAATTAATTCAATTTTACAATCCTAGTTTTCCATCAATTTCCCTTTCACACATTTCATTAATTAATTAAACAATTATTTAACCCAATTCCATGTTTCCTTAAATTAATTAGTCAATTAATTTAATCAAACCAATATTTTATTTACAAATGCTCCTATTGAATTAGAACAACACATACATATATTTGGAATAAATACTATGGTAATTGAAATTAGATGACCTACCCCAAATCATTGACGAGCGATCGGAAAATGGTAATTCACCAAATTAAAATGGAAATGTCAATCATGTGATGTAGAATGAGATCCTAAATAATATCCAATAAACAAATATCAAATGAATCATGATCTATCAAAACTAGATCGAGATCTAAAACAAACATTGGAAAAAATCCCTTTAAAGGCTGGGAGAAGAACATAAGGAGGATGGGAAACCAATAAAGATGAGATTCTATTACCAAAAGATGGGCATATATTTAATATGTAATTAATATATACATAGAAAGTGGTGAGAAGGTATTTGAATCTTTTTGGGAGCTTCAAAAAATGAGAAGAATAGGTTATGGATTAGTTTGATTGAATTGGTGTGAAGAATGGGGTTTTTGGGATATTAAAATCTAATTATCAGTGTAATTAAAGTTTCATCCATGAGTTCTTAGATAAGGTCTCGTAGTATTTTAAAATGTGCCCCACTTGGGGGAGGGGATTTCATTGTTTCCCTAAAGAGAGCACAAGGTTTGGAAAACCGTGTTCCAATTGGGTGAATCCCCTCTGTTTGGGTTTTCCCATTTGGTTGGGATGGGCACACGGTTTGGGAAAACCCTTTTCCAACCATGTACTTCATCCCTCTTTCATAATTAATCAAATTTTCCACCCAAAACAACCACAGTACATTGCAAAAAAATATACTCAAAAAAGACAAAAGAATACAAAAAAAGATCAATACATCTCTAAAAATGGTCGAGATCTTACAATCTCCCAACCCTATAACAACTCATCCTTTATCTGTACTCACAATCATCTCTAAAATTCCGAGTCAAAAAAATCCAGCCAGTGAGCCCTCACATAAAATTCTCTATCCCAATTATCATCTTGAATATGACCATATTTCCATAACCCTTTAACAACTATCATGGCCTTTCCCCACAACACATACATACTATGATTCAACACATGTATTCCATTATCCTAAAATGATACATCTATATCAATTTCAACACAATTCACATCGATCACATGAGAATGTTCATGGTAATACCGATGAAGCTATGGGGCATGAAAAATTCATTCATAGAATTGTACCTATAAGGAAGAGACAATTAGTATGTCATTGACCTGATTCCCTCCACAATCTCAAACAGCCTGACGAACGAGGGTGCCATATTTCCATAAGATTGTATAATACAATGAAATGATCTAAGTGACACCTGAAGAAATATAGGATCACGCACTCTAAACTCTAGTGTTATCGAAATCTATCAATATACAACTTCTATATGCTCTGATTCATAGATTTATTTTTTCAAATCAACCAAACCTACTTCAACTTCTCATTCATGAGACTTGGTCCCATCAAATTTGACTCACCTACCTCCATCTATCATAGTGGCGACCAAGAAGGTCTACCATAAATATTCTCTTATGGTGCCATATATATAGTTTCCTGATAAGTTTTATATAAAAAATCAACTAATTCTGTGTTCTTGACCCATATCCCACCAAATTATAGAACACATGATCATAGAATATCCTCAAGATCATGTACAGTATTCTATGAATACCCATATTTTTATCGGTGGAAATCCAAAATCAATAAAACTAATGTACCGATATCCTCATGTATTGCATTCCAGAAGTGATAAGTGAAACATGGATCATATTCTAAAACAATAGTCTATAAAACTCTTTATAGATGGGATATCTACCGAATGTATAAGTCTCCCAACTTCTTCCCTGAGAATGTATCACATATAACAATAATATGTGATACCTTTTTTAAACAGTCTGCAATTACCCAAATATCGTCATTATTTTATGGATCCCTCAGAAGACCCACCACAAAATCCAAGGTAACATTATCCAACATCTACTCTGGAATGGGAAACAACTATAGTAAACCTACAGGCCATTTATATTATTCCATAACCTGTTGAAATGTGTAGTATCGTGTTGCAAATCCTAATTTCTCTTTTTTCAAGATCGACCGCCAAAACTGACATCGTAGGTCAATGTAAATCTTGGTCACACCTAGATGCACTACCCACTTCAGTGCATGAAATTTACTCATCAACTCATTCCACATTCTCATAGGCACAAGAACCAAATTTATAAAATAGATGATCTCATCATCATATATGGAAAAATAAGAAGGTGGATCCCCACATTCAAGGATTTCCATCACGTCCAAACATTCTGATCCTCATACTATCTATCTCTAATATAGCTCAAAAATGTATACTATACTAAAACCAGTACAATAGTCATCTACTCATAGATCACCTGAACCACAAAAAGTATATCATAAACGAATATCATTTTCTTCCCATCATCAATAGACTCTTGAACAAATTGATTCTTATTTTTACTACATAAAGTTTCAGAAATTTTTTTTCCCTAACCGAGCGTATATGCTTGCTCAAAATCAAATTACATCATACACTCAACTAACCAACCTCACCATATATTCAGATCTCACAGTAAAAATATATACTTAAAGCTCTTGAGATTAGTATACATGGTAAAATATTTAATAAATAGATAATGTAGCTGACACATTAGTTCAAAAACTAGTACCACTAACTCAAGGTCATGTGTAGGGTAGTTTTGTCCATGTGAACTCAACTACCGAGACCATTATGCTATAACTGGATCTCCCTAAATTAACACTACTCTAACTCGAATCCCATAAGAATTACCAAACATCATATATTCCTCATCTCACTCGGGTAGGATCATGGTTGGTGAGGATATCATGGTCTTCTTCAACTCTTGGAAGTAATTCTCACAAGTTTCCTACCATTCAAACATTATTCCCCTTTTGTTCATTCTCGAAAGTTTTGTTTCCAAGTGTGAAAAGTCCTAAATGAACCACCATAACTGGATCCAAAAAATCAACAAATATCAACCTCATTATTGGGATTATCCTAATGAAAAACATCCTACACCTTTTCTTTGTCTATAGAAACACCTTCCTCTAAGATGATGTGACCCCAGAAGTGTACCTAATCAATAAAAAACTAGAACACAAAAGGTTCTGCATATAGCCAATGATATATTAGTGTACTCATGATGAATTCAAGATGTTTGGATTGATCATCATGGGTCTGGGTGTACAACAATATGTCATCCAAAAACACTTCAAAAAAATCACTCATTTATGGGTTGAAGATTCCATTAATCAGGTATATAAATACTACTGGTGCGATCATCATCCCAAATGACATCACAACATTCTCATAAATTCCATAACATCTTCTAAAATTTGTACTCAATATATAAGAAGGTTTAACTGTCAACGGATGACACCCTGATCTCAATATAATATTTATGAAGATGCAAGTTCACCTAAACTAGTCAAAAAATTCATTAATATGTGGAAAAGGATAATGTTTCTTAATAGTTATTTGTTTCAACATTTGGTGTTCAACACACAAACATAGTGTCTTTTCATCCTTCTTATAAAAAAACTAGGGAACCCCAAGATGATGTACTTGGATAGATAAACCCCTTATCCATCAACTCTTGGAATTGAGTCATGAGATCTTGAAGCTCCATTGATGCCATTCATTATGGTGGAATAGAAACCGATTCATCCACACATAATATCAATCGAAAATTACATGTATCTATCAGTTGAAAAGACTCATAGGTCTTCATAAAACATGACATGAAACCAACATAATATTGGTGGGTTGAAATCATCCATCATACACCCATCATCTAGTAGAAGACTTTCCACTTGGGTAGTAAGCTCCCCCATTTGCTGATGAAATGGTCTTGCAGGGCCCACCTTATAATGCCACTCTCTTCGGTGAATATAACTATCACCCTATAGAGAAGTAAAATTCACTTTTTTGGTATAAATCAATTTGAGATTGGTATGCTAAAAATATTTCTGTACATATAATTCGTTCAAATCCTAACTTATGTAGAATATAATGATCCCAAATTAAATGATACTCCCCAACCTCGAGAGAACATCCTTTTCACAAATAGATGTCTTTTGAACATACTCCCAAATATGAATCAATCATTATCACCCCACACATAAACTCTATTATCAAAATCAAACTATTCACAAGTTCTAAATAAATTAAATAATTAGAGTCACCGATATAAAATAAGTCACTTGAATGTGTAGAAGCTATAAGAGTAACACCTCTAACTGTCAACATTAAATTCTCAATCTCCAGACATGTAATATGAACTACATGAAACTACCCTACCCCTCATTATGGTGAGGTAGTTTGAGTCCCCTAAGCTACAACACACTACTGATATGTGAACTCTTTCAGAAAATCATGAACTCCACTACCACAACCACCACATCTTGTAGAACTTTATTTTCTTGACTAATATTGTGTAGAATATCCCCTTGACACTCTTTGATTCTTTCAAGCTACTCCAACATTTAACATCTTTCATAGGTTCTTTAAGATCCTCTATAGATATCCCATCCTGGTATAGTATTTTTACTCTACATATGTTCTGGGAAAATCTCTATGGTAGTTGCCCAACCTACCTCCATTGTGGAAAATCATATGGGTAAGATCTTATGTAATTGATCTTTTCCACTGGCCAGTCTTCTTTCACAAAATCTAGTCAAAATTAAAATAATGATGCCTCCTTCCCTCAAAATATGTACCTCTAGATCGTCCAAAAGAAACCGCGTATCTTCCACTAGAATCCTTTTTGATGTTCCTCTCAGCTAAGAGAGCCTGATCCACCACCTCATCAAACTTATTTAATAAAAATATGTTAACTTGGTACTTAATCTCAAATTTAAGACCATCCTAGAAATGCCTTTCCATAGTTTTCAGATTCTTTTTCAATGATGTTGAAAAACACAGCAGTTATATACTATTTCCAGAATAGTCCATCACATATATACTCATTGGAGTCAACTACATGAACTAAACTTCTATCTATTATCTTAGTGTATCCAAATAATTGATTCTCCCAGAACTTCTCCAAAAATTCCTTTCATACCATAACCTCTACCTTACCTATCTAGGCCTAAATATCTTATAGGCTATTTACAGATCTTCATAACATATAAGTATCCTCCTTGAACCTATACATAGAATGAGTGTATAAATGGTCATGTATAGTCAGTATGGACTCAATCCTGAACTCAGCTACCTAAGGTCCACCACTCCAGTTAATGTCATAGGGTTCCTTAATTGATACTCCCCCATCAACTTAAACATACTCCTCACAAAACACTCTGAATTTTTGTTTATAAATTCAATGAAGTGGGTAATGTTGTCCTAGAATTTTCCTCCCACTTTTCCACATGACACTACCATTTCCTTAGGTTTTGATACTAGAGGTTCATCTCAAGACACATACTTATATCTTCCTATCAACAAGTGTCAACATGGAGTCATATATCTATAATTCAAAACACATGTATAAGGAAAACTAACACAACATTAACTCTTTTATCAAGAGGAATTTGAAAAATCCATACCAAGTCATCTCCCCAAAACCCTGCTATATGGTCAAAACCAAGGCACTGTCACTAACCGTAACCATCTGAAATCTTGGTCATTATTAGTTAATGTTAAACACCTTCTCATTATTCATGGGTCTCATTAGCCACCATTGTTTCATATATTTCACCATGTTAACATTTCCAATTTCATATATACAACCTTTTTCAGTTTAATTACACAAGAATGTAAAAAAAATCAATCTCAATATATTTACCAAAACACATTTTCTAGTGAATTCCTAAAATGATGCATGTAACATTAATTAATGAGTTTCTATAATTATTCATGTAACACAACTCTTGTTCCAAACCTGACCACGAGTCAAATATCATAAAATCCTAGAAACAATAACCACATCACATGACATGTGTGTCACTCAAGGGGAAATAGAATCAACTATAATAACAAACATCAATAACAACAATCCCACCATGGGTACTAGGATTTTACCACCATAAATAGGTCAGTTACTCCATTACAAGCGCTCTTAACTAAGGCCCAACTCATCAAATTCTCAAATCCAACTTTCTCAAATAGTATGACATGTGAGTGAAAATGAAACTCCATTGATACCACTTTGTAGCATCCCTGACCCAGGTTCCACACACCAGTACCCCGAGCTGGTCAATCAAATGACAACATGTGTTCCTCCTGGTACACCAGAGGCTGTTGACTAGTAGTGAGGGTCAAATATTGATCATGGGGAGTCTATACCATATTTATCCAGGAATCAAAACAACAAAAAGATAAATAAAAAAGAAAAACATACATATCCAAAAAACAAACCAAATTGTTTAACATGATGACCAAAACTGGAAGTACAATATCCAAACAAAATAGTAGATATTTTATTCTCTGTGTGTGTCAAGTGTCAATACGAAAACCAAAAATAAATAGACACTAAAAACTCCAATGTCTGTCCTGATACAATTTTCAATTACCCCATCCATTATCTATCATCCCTCATCCATCTAACATGTGTATCTTACCTTTATCTTGTCTGAAAACCATGAAATCTATTCAGGTATTGATTAGTGGCCTAAGTTGGGTGTGAGTACAACTCAGTAGGCCACCACTAATGGTGTCTAAAATAATATGAACTCAATAAAAATGTATACATTTGTATAAAGAAGAATGTACATTAACAAAATTAAATAATTTATATTATTCCATATCTCTTTATTTGAACACATAAATCACAAGGTTATCATGGAAACCTAAACCATCAATACCTAATTGGGCACATACCAAATTCATGAACCATTTCAAAAAAATTATATTTATTATATATCATTTCATATCAATTCCTACCACTGTTAATTGGAATTATAGTCCTATGCCAACTCATGGGTGTAAAAAAATTTATCTAATACCATGGGAATATTTAAAACCTCAGTCTCTATCCCACATGTCAATGCCACGTAGGTATTTGGAGGCTCACTACGTGTCCCATAATTCTATCTCATTTGGGTATTAGTATCAATAGTCCCAGGCCCACACACATTTATCGCACATTGGTATTTGGAGCCTCAGTCCCTATCGAACACACATATATCACTATGGGATTTTGAAGCTTTAATCCATGTAGTGCAAATGAATATCACAATCAAACATATGTTAAATATATCACATCATTCAAGGTAAATAAACATTAATCCCCTTATCCCATTTCACATAATGAAATGCCAATTCAATTATCAAAAAAAATTATGATTCAATACTTTAGTCACATGGAAGATAATGATAAATTACAAATTTAAGAAATATACCCCTTTAATACAATAATTAATTCATCCATTAATTATCCAAAATCTTGAATCCCATATACCATTAATTAATTTACATATTTATTAATCCAATCAATTTCACAATATGATAATCCAAATATCTCATAAATTCCACAATCATAGGATTTCATTAATTAATTCCGTAATTAATTAATTCAATTTCACAATATCAATGTATAATCAATTCCACAATCACAATATTTCATTATTTAATTCACCAATTAATTAGTTAATTCAATTTAAAAATCCCAAATTCCCTTCAATTCCCCTTTCACACATTCAATTAATTAATTCAATAATTAATTAATCCAATTCCATATTTCCATTAATTAATTAATATATTAATTTAATCAAATCTAGATTCAATTTCCAATTATTCCAATAGTATTATAACCACTCATAAATTCTATTGGAATAAAGACGATGTAAATTTATTTGAGACCAACTACCTCATATCATTAATGAGTGATTGCCCAAAACAATTTCCCCAAATTGAAATGGAAAGGTCAAACCCATAATGAAGGATGAAATTTTGAATCAAATACTAAAAAAAAGATCAAAATGGTCATGATACATGAAATCTAAATTTATATACAAAAATGATAGGGTAAAACATACCTTCAAAATATTGGAGAATAATTGAAAAAAGATGGTAAACCAATCGGGGTGATATTTTCTTACCGAGAGAGATACAAATCATAAATCTGTTTTTCAAAACATAAATCATGGAGTTTAGAAGGGCTTAGAATCTATTTGAAAGCCTACAAGGTGAAAAATATGTTAGGGATGATTAGTGATTAATTTGGGTGATGTCTGGGGTTTCTGGATTTTAAAATATAATTTTCAGGGTAATGAAAACCGCATGCATGATTTCATGGGTGGGGGAACATGATTTATCAAACAGTGCACCTCTTCAAGGAAGGGGTGAGGGGGGGGGGTGAAAAGTTTATCCAAATAAGGAAGTAGTTATTAAAAACCATGTTCCATAAAAGTTAATCCCTTCTTTTTTGGTTTGTACAATTTTTTGTGATTGGTGCATGGTTTGGGAAAACTCTAAGCTAACAGTGCACTACCTCCGTGTTTCTGAAGTACTCTAATTTTCCTACCAACGCACCCAAGATACAACCTTATTAATAATAATGAAAACAAGGAAAAATAATACCTGAAAAAAACCCCAACACACCTCCAGAAAGTTTTGTATATTACATTTTTTATAGGGAATGTACCATGACAACTCACCTTAAATTGAATCTCTCAATTTATTTCCAAGGGTTAGTAGCTCTAATAAGGCTCCCCATGGTCTTTTCATTCTCAACCGAGCCTACACCGACCCCATTAGATCCTATTTCTAAACACAATTCACAAATAAATTAGTTATATTATTGATTAGAAAAATAAATTTCAATTTATATATTAAATTAAAATGGATTGGGTTATTGTTTTATAGCAGATAAAGGTATAACGTTCCATCGGAGACCTGCATCACATCCCCATTACCAATCATGGACCAATCCTAATGTTCTAGAACCATATTCATAATTAATTCAATTTAATTTATTGAAAATACCTTAAATAAATCTGTGGTCTGATGTATCTTTGTTAGAAAAAAAATGATTGTGGTAAGATTTAACCATGGGAAGTCCAATAACAAGGATGCCTGAAATCCCAATTGATCAAAGATATTTACACCATGCTTATTTGAAAAAAAAAACCAAAATTGGTTCACACTATAATTAGAAACAATAGAGGATAGACAATGAATTAAGAGGAAAACCATATCTCTGATGTAGTTGAAACACATCTAGAGACTCCCAATATAGGGAAATGATAGAGGGGGAGGTCCATACAAGACAATCTTCATGCATCTTGTTCGTCCCATAACATGTCACCAATCACTAGTTCTCCCTCTAAACCATAAAATAAAACTATTTTACCCCTTTAACGATGTTATAAACCCCTTTTCACCTCATGAACCACTATCAAATCATGCTAAAAATGACTTGTAGCCAATTCTAATGCACCAACTCATCCAAAATATCTTCTGAATATCAAATATGATATTTACCTCAGAACATTCTTTAACTCACATCAATAATCCAATGAAAGAACTTTCCACACTCATGAAACTACAACCAAAGGTCATTATTTCATGGATCATGATCCATCGTCTACTACATGCAATGACTAGATATGACCATACCACTCACACCTAAGTGAAGAATTTAATATGAATTAGAACTCATTCCTGGATCATGGGAACAAAATCCTTGGAAACTAAAAAAATTCCAATCATAATGAGGGTAATATCATCTAATGGACAATAGTAAACTCCCCTCTATTTGGATTACATTGATCTTCTCCTCAAGTTCCAACTTAATAGGTTTCATCATTATGTGTGTGTCTCTCATCCTGATGCTTGCTCATCGATCCAAAGGAACTCATATGTTGGATCACCTTGGATCAATTGTTCAATTTAACTTTATACACATTTGATGTCTCATCTACCAAAGAGGTTCATTACACATTTTCAATGAAACTCTTGGGTTCCCTGAACCAAAACCTTCTCATTTATTCCCCTAATCCTCATCCTACACATGATAACTCCCCAATTTAAAAAAAATATTTTTATTTTTATACATCATAGACTTCTTTGATCTCATTTGAAAAATAATTCTCATACCCTGCACTACATATCTACTATAGAAACATGACTCAAGCTCCCATGAGTCTCACCCCATTGAAACTCAGTTGGTGCACCAATATTATCGATTGTGGTACATGTAATTTCAATTTCACTGAATGATATTTCCCTGGTCACTCCTCCTAAAAATTGTGCACTCCATTACATAATCATAACTCAACAACCCATCACATTAATTATTCTCAAAATCAAGAACATACCCATTCTTCCCACCTTAAAGGAACCATGAAACCTGATCCAACCCCTCTCAACGGTTTCCCTTTAACCTCGTAGGGATTGGGTCCTCTAAAAACCAAGTCATATATCAAGGTGTCTTGGTCCTCTGACCATGACCATAAAAAAATGTCTCACTAGGGACATAACTCAAAGGAAACACCACCTGATTCCCACCCACAACCATATGACATATCATTCACCAATACCCTCTAGAGGGTACCATCTACACAATGACATCACATTTCAACCAAAAAATTGACCAAGGCATTGATTCTTACTGACCATCCATACACTTGACTTATTCCTTGAGAATCACAATATCAAGGTGATTCTTCGTGGCATAATCTAAGATAATTCGTGTCCTGGAACCAGTGCCCCCCTATTCAGCTAAATAGAGTTTCAATCCAATCTATACCAGAAAATTCCATATATATTGTTAAAAAAAATTTAAATAACTAAACCTAAAAAATACTCATCTATAAGGGGTCCATCTCTAAGGCCCTAAATTAAATTAAAACCTCACAAGGTCTATATTCATCCTCTACCTGAGTGATTATAACACCATAATCACCCATAAGACCCACCACAACATAAAACACATGTATAAAAGTTATATCAATGTAGTAAAATTTAAACAAGTAATTATATAGAAAAATGTTTTTTGATTAGTTTTTGAGACATTGAATATATATGCCATAGTTGTGAGTAATGATAATCACATTATTAGAACTATATATCATTTGAATATTACATGTACGGTTTGATGCATGATATGAATCTCACATCTATAGGGTAAGAGAAAAAATCCCTGATTAACTTCTTTCCATAATGCCAAGTGAAAAAAATAACATAAATTAGTTTCAATATAACTAAAACCTCACATTTTCTTATCTAGGTTAAAATTATTAAAACTATAATACTGTAATACACGAACATCATTATTGTACACTTGGTAACCTATATTTCTGCTAAAAACTTGTTCATGAAAAATATGTATGGGTTCCATCACACGTTTTGACACATTATTATGTATTCAACATACATAATTTTAAAAAAGTGAGATAAAAAATAGGAATATAACACCTATTTATAATGCATTGGATAGGATCACGCTAAAAAATAACCAGACTAGACTGTCATGTGACTTTATACATGCCTCCCTGAACCCTAGAGGCTGCTGACTAGTAGTGACTGTCTAAGTATATATTGCATGGAGTCTATAAACCATGTATCAGAATGAATAATAGAAATATAAATGACCAATTATCACACATAATGTAAATAAAATGAGAAATAAAAGAGGAAAAATATAATACACGTGATAAATAAATAAAATCAGTATACAACATGAACAATCATGACAGAATATAAAATCCGACTTAAAAAATTACCCACTGGGTCGATAAAAATATATGAAATAAATAAAATAAAATAAATTTTAATATCTGGTACAATACAAGACAAATATTATCCAAATAAAAATATCTCATTGGAGTTTTATTTCTCACCCATGTAATATCGATTGTTGATCTCAAAGACTACAAGTTCCACTAAAAAAATTTGATAGGTATCTTAGAACACATGTGCAATGGAGTAATAAATATGGAATGAGTAAATATTTTAGTAGGAAACCACCAATGTGGTCCTATACATATCCTATAATTTTGATATATATTCTTGTGAAAAGCTCAATAGGGAACCAAAAATACAGCCTCATACCTTATTAGGTCAGTGCTAGAATGTCATTAAGCATGATCATCCCCAAAAGAGACCACTTTACTCACTCTCAAGATCCCAAAATAACAATTTCACCAATGATTAGTAGACATTGCGGGGTCATCATACACCCCTCATCCTCAATCCCTTTGTTGAATCCCATGGTAGTACCTGGGTGTTCTCAATGTCTGGATGGTGGTTGATTCCTATCAGGGGAGGTCCTAGGAAATCCTACACATCTAGGTATGAATGAATCCTAGATGAATCCCATAATCAATGGGAATACCATATCTGGATTTGATTATCAAAATATTGAACATCCAATATCCCACGAATCCTCAACCGAAGGGAAGAGGGTGTGTCTACCTGTTCCTAGGTGTATCCTATGCATCAATCAAGGGGATCCAATAGCATTATTCAAGATGTCCAACTTATATTCTTGGGAATATATGCCAATCCAACACCTCCTACAACTATTTGAATCTCAAGAATACTAGGCCATGACAATAGAGTAATGGTATCCCAAAATCAAATCTCAGGATCGTCAATAATTCTCAATGGTCCCCACTATAAATAGAGGAATCATAGACATCTCTAGAATCAATGTTTGAATCCTATAATTAGCTCTAATTCTAGATCTTGAGGACCATCTCGAAGCATCCACTATTTCATTAACAATATTTATTAGATTCTAGTCCAACAATGAACCCCTAAATATGTTTTTAGACTAGATTCTAAACATTCTAGGAATCCAAAGGCCTCATCCATCTCAAAATGTGATTCTCAATAATCTCAGGAAATCACATCAGTGTCAGGCCCAACAGTTGATTCCATGGAATCCAAGGAAAGCACAAGTCATTAAACATAAATATATAAAAGATCATAAGGGTTGGATGAGTTCATATTTCTAACACCTTAATAGTAGCACTATTTGGATCATATATTGGTTTTATTTCTAAAGTGGCACTGATAAATATTTATACCCCTAAACACATGAACACACTCAGTGTAAATCTCTTAATGGGGAACCCACTTGTTTCCCTAATGTCAACGTATAAGTCATGAACCCTCACTTGGGTATTTGACCTCAAGTTAGTATTAGGTTAAAACCTAATTCTCTACTGTCACCACAACCCATTGTATTATCATCATGATAACACATCCTCATTAGATTCTTTGGTACACCATAGGGGAAACACCCAAGGAGATAACATGTGACTCATCCTGATCATCAAGGTCACTCTAGGTTGGTCCACTCACCCAGTCCAGCCCATGTATGCCTAATGGACATCCACCTACGTCTCGTCTTATGTCATGGGTATAGATCACTAGACCCATAGTTTACTCCACAATTCTTTTGAATCCAATGGATCATAAGGGTTTTACCACATCCACATAGCACCAAACATTCATGAGTCACCTCATGAGGGTCACTAAACCTTACCTAATAAAGATCATTTAATTAACACCCCTTGTAATGGTCCAAGCATCCTAGGGATACGACATTAGTCCTATCCTTGACCATTAGTGGATGAGGATTCATGTTAGTAGAATATAACCAAAGTTGTTTCGAAACAGTATTTTATTCATAATTGGCAATTTTTTCAATTTAAACAAAGTAATGAAAATAATTTTACAAAAATGGCATGCCATAGAGGTAGCCCCAATGTACACATGAATATAATAGAAGGTATCAATGTTATAGGTCAAGTATAGGGACAAACTAATTCGAACTGAAGCTTTTTGTTTATTTCCAAGGGCTAGAAGCTCTACTATTGCCCGTCGGGGTCTTCCCATGTCCAATCGAACCGGTTTGAACCATCTAGTTTCCCATATCAAACCATGAAACCCAAATAATTTTTTTTGTATTATTAATTAAACAAATTAATTTGATCTATAATTTTCAATGAAAAATCTCTAGTTCATCATGTCACACCAGAACTACGTCCAACTTATCACAGTCAATATGAAACACAACCTTAGATCCAATCCATGCCTAAGCCCAAAGTGAAAAATCCATTTACACAATTAATATAATTTAATTTATCATGAACACATTAAATATATCCTCAATGTAATGTAACATTGAATAAATAATGAACTATTATAGGTGGACATCATCTCATGACCTCATCTCATTTGGCTGTATGGAAGCCCCATCAAACAGGGTGGTTTCATCCATGATCTAGTGAAAATCTATTAAAATACTTAATTAGTTAACACAAAAATTAGAAAAAACAAAGGAAAAAATGATAAGGGAATGTGGAGGAAGAAACCTGCCAATTATTCAATTAAAATTCACTTCATGTCACCCATGATGGAGGAAAAATGAGAGGGGGTGGTTTAGCTGAGACTCTTCTTGTCTGTCTCGTCCGTCTGAAGATGGAAGGGGGATAAACCGCATTTTACAAATTAAAAAAACAATTTGTCATGTGTGACAATGTGAAAAATGGGTTTTATACATGAACATAACGTATAGAGGGGTCATCCTCCTCTTTCATAAAAAATCTTGACTTAACTATTTTTTTAACATTATGAAAGTACTGTTGATAAAATACAGCAGTCTGGCCACCCAACCAAACTTCGATGCTCGCCAAAATCATTGGGTCCTCTACTGAAGCTCAAACTGTATCTGAAAATCCTATTTCAAGAAATGTTATCTTCAAAGACTCATTTACTATCCCGGTTCCCAAAATGAATCATCCAATTAATCAAAATTCTAATTCCTAGTGAATTTCACAACTCATCAAAACATGGGTTATTACAATTGACACCCCTCTCACTTATAAAACGTTCCCTTAATCAATTCAATTAATCAAAAACCATGAAAACATTAAATCAATGATACTATGCTAACAAATTACCCTCCCATATTTCCCATGACCTAGAGGTTATGGGATCGCTAAAAGAAAAACCTATGTTGGCTTAAGTATAGGTCCAAAGAAGGATATCCAAGGAAGATGCAATTGTTTTAATGAAGTTATTTCATGTTTATTTCTCCATAAACCTTATAATACTATTTTAATATAACATTAATATAATTAATATAATACTATTCTAATATTAAAATGATATTATATTGATTTATCACAATTACTTAACTTTTGATTCCCCATTTATAAATTAAAACATCGCTCATGTTACGCACAGACTACCACCTCCAAGAATGACCTATTTTATTTTTAAGAACATAGTTACATATATGGTAATAAAAAGGAATTTAATGAATAAATATGATTTTTAAAACATGAATCTAGTTATGGAAATATAATTTGGTCATTATATTAATTATATTAACAATACATAGTAATTGAAAAATTTAATCACCTAAAACTAGCATATGAAGACATTTTTATGTAATAACCTCCCACCATTTTGTTTCATTTATATTATGAAATTAAATATTCTTGAATATTATTTTTTACATCAATATAATGGGTTTTAAATAAATAAAACTTTTAAAAGTGGTATTATAACAATACAATAATGTGTTTCTATTTATTCAATTGTTCTAACATGTTCTTTTTTTTGGTTTTACTGACTACTTGAACGTTGTTATAATTTTTATCCAATAAATTACTAAAAAACTATAATATTATTTATAACATTTAATATTTTTTAATATAATATGTTGGAATAATTTTTTAGTGGTGATATTAAAAATTATATTTACCCATTAATTCAATTCTTTTGGTTAATTGAATAATCCTAAAAATATAATTTTAAATCTCTCCATGAAACCATCAAGATACGTTCCATTATATTGATATGGGAATGTAGAATGATATTAAACACATTAATTAACATCTCATGAATTTTTTTGGATATTATGGACTCATGGAAAATACTCAAGTCTTAAAATAATCAAACCAATGCATGTAATGTAAACATAATAATGAACACCCAAATGATTATTTTATAAATAAATAATTTTTATATGGGTAATAAGGAATTCTGAATGGATGGTTTAAAGTAAAATATAATTGATTAAGATTTCTATTCATATTAATAATAAACTTAAATTATTATATTGGATGTTAGATCTTGTTCAACTAATCATAAGTCTATGCTGGGAGAATTATAAACTCAATTTCCTTCCGTTGGGTTATATCACTTCTTCATTGACTTAGTTATTCCACGATTATGTGTTTTATGGAATATAAATATTTTATATTGTATTTAATATTTTTTATATGGATTTAAATTTTTTCTCATAATCAATTCATTGACACATTATTACTTCTATTGTCACTATCTTTTTAAGGATTTCCTTTCTCAATTTCTCTTCATTTAGCTAAGATTCCTTATGAGTTTTATGAAGAAATGAATCTTATGTGTGTTTGCTTCATTTTATGGTTCTTGAAAAATATATATGATGATGTTTGAGCTTTAGATATATCTATTAAATCCATTTGGTGTAACATCCCAAGCTTCCACGATACGCTTCTCTTTGAAGAATACAGTAGTGTGTGTTGTATGCAACTTCGAGTTCTAACACACGCCACAACCAATCAAACTAGCCGTTATGAATTTTAATACACAATTTTTGAAATTTTATAAATTTTATCTTTCAAAATGGACTTCATTTTTTTATTTAGAATATCAAAATTATCTTAGGGTGATTTTTTTGGTATTTTTCTGAAAACTATCAATTTTTTATGAATAGTTAAAAACAATAAGTTGTAGTTTAAAACCGAATTTTTATTTAAATAATTATTTATAATATTTAAATTTAATTAAGGTCAAAATAGATACATAATACCTATATAAGTTCAATTTAATTCATTGGAGTTAGTTTAGAATAATTTTAGATATATAAAAATTTTATTGAACTTTTCACTATCTTTTACCTACCTCCTAGGAGAATTTGGAAATTCACATAAAAATTAATTTTTCCGCTTCTATGAGTGGAATTTTGAAAATCTGAGAGACACGGTTAAAATCAAGGAGTAAAATGTGGTTCAATAAGATAAAAATATTGTTTTGGTGAATAGTAACTTTTTACTTTTATTTACCACGGTTAAAAGTAAATTGGGTAATTAAGGGTAAAAATGATATTAATATTACCCTAACACATGTCCTAATTCTATTGTAAAAATGTATCTCGACCAGAAACAACCTTAGGAATAAAATATTATTATTTAGGTCCACTTGGATTAGATTAGGACATTTATTATTATTTAATTCAAGAAGAGTTAAAAGAGTTAAAATCAAAGTTTAATAACTAAAACATTTTTAATATAGGGTTATACATAAGATATATTCCATTATAAATATTAATTATAAATATGGAGATATTTTCTATATAATGGTATTTTATTTATAATTTTAAGACAATAAATAATTTAATTTATTTATGACACAATGATGATGCAGTAATTACCTTATTAGTGAAATATTAAAATAATTGATATTATAAATACCCAAATAAGTATAATTCGATACTTTTAATGAATTAAAAGAATTTTATAGGTTAATATGACATGTTAGGGTTTATTAAATGAATTATGTTCGTAGTAATAATGCTGTTATAAATTTAGCAAGAACAAAATACCAAATAGTGTCAAAATTGACATAAAAGTGTTTTTAAAACAAATATTATATAAAAATTGATATTCAATTCATAAAAATAAAGTGTTCAGCCAAGAGACTTATATAATGATAGGTGTTTCATTAATGAACCACTTAGGATTCTCTTGGAAGTTTATTGTAAGATTATTAACCATATAATATAGAAATATAAAAAGACATGATAAATGTCAAACTAATTAACTAAGAGTTAAAACTAAAAGATAAGGTTAAAAAAGAGACCCAAACCTATCTAAAACCTATTTGTTGGGTGTTTTTCAACCCATCCCCACCTTATCCTCGAAATAAGTCACTTTGGATCAATTAGAACCTGAAAATGAATTTATTATAAAATAATATTTCTAGATTGTCCTAAGGTTCCCCTCACCCCTCTTATAAAAGGGCGCTCCCCCTTCTCTCAATTTCACACCATCAAAGATATTTTTCTGGGCCAACACATTCCCAAATATCCTCCCAACATCCCTCACATTAACCTGGAGGCCTTAGTTTAATCATAAAGTCATCCTAAGGAGCCCTTTTGATCAAATCAAAAGGAAGAACCTGAAGAAGAGGTAATGATTTCACCACCCTCTTTCAAGTTACTTTCTTCTTCCACTTCTTTTTTCTTTTATATTTACATTCTAAAATAATAACTCCAGTATCTTCTATATAATGTGATTTTATTATAAATATGTAACATCCTTATTCAGTATTCTATCCATCCTTTAAATGACATGTCACCATACATGCGTACGTACGGTTTACCGTCTCCACATCGAGGTGTAATTGTTATTCAATATATTATTATTTGTATGGGTATAATAATGATGTGTAATTCATGTAAATAATAAATATAAAATGTTAATTATTCTATATATATGATACACCATCAAATTATATATTATTTTAATATCAAAGGAATGATATTGCCGCTCGTGCGTACGTACGGACTACCGTCTCCATGAAGGTGATGAGATTCATTCCCCATCGTATCCATTCAAGACTAATTTTCATTTGATGATTAAAAATAATTTTTTTGGACTTCATATCATTCTGGGTATGAATAAGATACAAACTATGGATAAAAAACATGGCTTATGTAACAAAACATATAAAAGAAAAAGAGTAAGTGAACACCTGAAACGACAATAATACTAAAATATTATTAACGAAACAATATAAAAAGATCATATATGATATCATATTTATGTATATGATTCTTGTATAATTTAATAAAAATGATTTAAATATTATACTGGAGGTTAACCTACCCTCGACCAAAGAAAAGTACAAGGTATGAGTTTATTTCACAATCTCTTCATTATCCGAGGTTGTTTATATGTAATTATCTATTGGGACCTCAGTATCATCCACATCCATGTTTCTTAAAAATGTATTTCAAAACATTCATACTATTTTATATAATTTGGGTTAAATTCATTTATACCCTTGTTTGACTTTTTATAAGATATTTATAAAGAAATATTTCCATCGTTTTCCAAACAATGCTCTTTTTAACCTTTTCGACAGAATTAAGGTAAGAATGTATTTTCTTAACTTATATGGCGAGTGCGGCTATTTTCCACCATTATAAAATCATTGAATCATCCCTTAAAATCTTATAAAAATATTTTCAAAATAAATTTTTTCTTTATTATTATGATTTCAAAATAGAAAGAGATATTTCTCTAAAAAGGGTTTTGATTTCATCTATGTCAATATCCTTTGATGTATTTTAAGTTTATTTGAAGTTGATTTATTATGATACAAAACTTCTATATTGTATTGAAGGTTTTGTGATATGTTTGACTGTGGATGTGCTATTTTTATACCATTCATAGTTTATGGTTAAAGTATTGAAATTTTATATGCTAGTTTTAATATGAATGTTTATGATATGTTTAAACCTTTTCATATGAGGAATGTGTTGGACTTAATTAGTGATAGGTGGAGCCCGCTATAGCTCCTCGATGCATCCATAGGTCTCATGAGACAACTAGACATGAAATTGGCTGAGGCCCTTTCCCAATTTGATATATGGTTTTGGCCATGGCCTTAATCATTTTTAGACGTCTTGGCTAAGGCCTTGACAAAATGTTTCAGAATGTAGGGCATTATACATTCCCTCATTATGAAAATAATATTGATGGTTCTTGTGGTCATTCGACTAGTAGAATACCCATGATTATGTTTTATTATGGAATTATTTACTCATGTCATGTTCTTTCCATAAAAGTATTCATGTTTATTATTGGTAAAGGCATGTGGTTTCAATTATTCACCATGATTAATATTTATGTCATTTTCTGCTGTATTACATACCCTTACTGAGAATTTGAGCTCACCCATTTTTTATGTTTCATTTTCCCAAGATATTAAGAATTTAGTTATGAGTGACCTGGAGGAATAATCTAGGAGGCTTGGATGTTTCTAATGAAATATATTTGTGGTTTATTTCTCTTCAAGCTATAAAGTTGAACTTATGTATGAATCTTGTTTCCAATAATACGAAACTGATTGGTCTTTTGAGACATAATTTCCTTGTGATCATGCCAATGTTATGTAATAATGCACCGACTCTGGGTAACTAGGGTCCGGGCGTTACAATTGGTATCAGTGGAAGTTTAGTAAAAACCTTGGAAACTATATTTATATAAACTCTGATTAGAGCACATAACCCAAAGATAGACTTTGAGGATTAGTATAGGAGAACTTCCTAGAATTTTGGTATTGTAAATATTTTTTGACATTTCCAAAAAATACATCCCTTTCTGGATATGAGCAGGTAGAGGCGGCTCTAGCACAGATATACCTTGGGGTAAAACCCGAAAACACCACTTTGAGATAGACTCGAACGGGAACTCGTGCACGACAACGGGCCTTGCGACACTCTTGGTTATGACACTCCTGGGGGATATGCTTAGGATAATTCTCATTTTCTTTACAACCCATTATTAAGGATTTATTAGTATATAATTTCTCAAAGAAAACAATTTTATGAATATGGATTATATCCATAAACTGTTCAATTTATGTTAAGAATTTTAGAAGTTTGGAATTATATATTTCAATATATAAACTAATCTAGTTTATGCCATTGTTTAGAAATGGTGCCCAGTGGAAGGAATGGAAACCATATCAATGCACACACTCCATGTAGGGATTTCCCTCCTGCTCAGGATAATTATAGTGGAGCTGGTGATATAACCGGTGCTGATCAGCTTATGACCATACTGGGAAAACTCACTCAGGTTATGAATAATAACCTTACCCATATGAAGCACCCAGATCCACAACGTGGAGGATAAATGTTAGATCGCTTCATGAGACAACAACCATCAAAATTCAATGGGATTACAAATCCATTAGTGGCTGAGCAATGGATAAATTCCTTAGAGAAAATATTCCATGCCTTGGGGAGTAGTGAAAGGGAAAAAGTTATAATGGAAGTTTACCGCCTCACTGGAGATGCTGATCAATGGTGGTCATTGATTCAAAACACAAAGGAAGATGATGAAGCATCAAATATAGAATGGATGGAGTTCAAAGAACTTTTCTTAGAAAAATACTTTCCTCGTGACCATCGAGCAGATATGGAAAGGAAATTTCTGAGTCTAAGGAAAAAGGTGGATGAGAATGTTGCAAAGTATGAGGATAACTTTACAAGGTTAGCGAGGCATGCTGCAGATTATATACATAACCCAAGGAGTAAGATTGATCGTTTCTTTTATGGGTTAAAACCATTTCTCTGTCAAGAATTAGTATCACAATACTTCTCATCATACGAAGATATAGTCTCATGTGCTATCAAGAAAGAACAATAATTCTATAAGTCTTATGACTTTAAATCAAAACAAGAGAAGAAGAGATCTTCTGAACACTCTGGGAAAGTAAATAAGGAAATAGGGAAGAAGGGAAGAATTGAATTTCCACCTTGTGATAATTGCGGAAGGAAGCACCCTGGTGCCTGTCTAAAAGGAAAAGAAGTATTCTACAAATGTGGTCAGAAAGGCCATCTAGCTGGTGATTATAATGGAAATAAAGAAGCTACCAATGTTTAAGGATACAATTACAGGGAGATGGGACATTATGAAAATGAATGTCCTAAGCGTCAGGGAAACATACCTTAGAAAAGGCCTAGGGACCAAGGCCAAGCTTATGCAATTACTACTGGTGAGGTTGAAGCCCCAAAAGACATGGTGGTAGGTAATTTAATGGTTTACACAAGTTTAGCAAATGGTTTATTGGATTCTAGATCATCGCATTGTTTCATATCTTTCCAGTTTGCTAAAAAAATTAGATATTTCAGATTTGATTTAACAAGGGAGTTGTCAGTCAAAACTCCTAAGGAAATTATCATTCCTACAAAGTCTTGTGAATCAGTTCCCATTATAGAATATAAATTTTCTTTATCTTCTGATCTCATCATCATACCCATGATTGAATTTGATATAATCCTCGGTATGGATATGCTTTCGGACCATGATGCAAATATTTATTTTAAGAACCAGGAGGTTATGATTTTTGATGATGATGATAAAGAACACCTTATCTTTAAAGAATAATTGTCACCACCTGATTCTTATCTAGATCCACCCCCAGTATCTCAAATAAATTCAATTATTAGGGAGGAAGAGAAATAAATAAATGTGAGTGAGGAAAGGAATGTTTAAATAGAGGATATACCTATTGTAAAAGAATATGTAGATGTATTTCTGGAAGATTTACCTGGACATCCTCCAGAATGAGAAATTGAGTTTTCCATCGATTAAAGTATTGGTTCAAGTCCCATATCGAAGACCCCTTATAGAATGGCCATTGTGGAACTAGTTGGACTAAAGAAACAACTGAACGGATTTATTCTCCCTAGTGTTTCTCTATGGGGAGCCCCTGTCCTTTTTTAAGAAGAAAGATGGATCTATGAGGTTATGTATCGACTATAGAGAAATCAATGCTATAACAATAAAGAACAAGTATCCCCTACCTTTCATTGATGATTTATTTGACCAAATGCATATAGCTCAATACTTTTCAAAGATTGACCTTCGATATGGATACCATCAGTTGTGTGTGAAGAAGGAAGACATTCCGAAGACAGCATTTCGAACCAGGTACGAGCATTACAAGTTTACATTAATGCCTCTTGGATTGACTAATGCACCCTCTATATTCATGGATCTAATGAATAGAGTTTTCAAGGAATATCTTGATGATTTTGTGGTGGTATTTATTGATGATATATTGGTATACTCTAAAAGCTACGAAGATCATGAAAATCACATGTGCATTATCCTGAAGACTCATAGAAGACATAAATTATATGGGAAGTTTAGCAAGTGTGAATTCTGGCTTCTGGAGATTTCTTCTCTTGGCCATATTGTCTCTTAGGATGGAATCTCTGTTGATCTTTCTAAGACCAAGGAAATCCAAGAATGGCTAGCACCGACGAGTATAACTAAGGTACGCAGTTTTATTGGTTTAGCAGGTTATTATTGGCGTTTCATCCAGAACTTTTCCCGACTGGCTAACCCATTAACGAAGCTCACAAATAAAGGGGTTAAATTTTTTTGGACAAAAGAGTGAGAAGAATGTTTTGAATAACTAAAGAGAAGATTAGTGAATTCATCTGTATTGAATCTACCATCAGGGAATGACGGTTTTGTTATTTATAGTGATGCATCGAAGAAAGGACTTGGTTGTGTCCTTATGCAGAATGATAGGGTTATTAACTATGCATCACGACAACAGAAAATTCATGAGCAAAACTATCCGACTCATGATCTTGAGTTAGCGGCTGTAATCTTTTCTTTGAAGATTTGGAGACACTACCTCTATGGTAAAAATTGTGAGATTTATACTGATCACAAGAGTTTGAAGTATATTTTCTCAAAGAAAGAACTCAACATGAGGCAAAGGTTATGGCTTGAACTACTCAAGGATTATGATTGCACTATACATTACCACCCAGGGAAGGCAAATAAGGTGGTGGATGCTTTGAGTAGAAAGGATCATGGAGTTTTGAAGAAGATGGGAGTTGAAAAGGATCTTATATATATGTATCTAGTAAAGATGGACATGGGAATAACCATGGAAGGTGAAACATCAATGCGTTTCAAATGTTTTCCAAACCATCATTACTAGAAAAGATAAAGAGTTCTCAGAACGGTGATTAAGAGTTTCAAAAGAAGATTAAAGCTATGAATGATGGGAGATTGAGTGAATTTGTGTATGAAGATGGAATTTTGAAGTTTGGAAAAAGACTTTGTGTTCCCGATATAACTGATCTAAAAAGGGAATTGATGGACGATGCTCATAGTTCCAATTTCTCAATACACCCTTGGAGAACCAAAATGTATAGATATTTGAAGGAACCTTTTTAGTGGGACGACATGAAGAAGGAGATTTCTGATTTTGTGTCAAGATGTATGGTTTGTCAACAAGTGAAACCTGGAAGGCAACAACCTAGAGGAGTCATGCAACCTCTTCCCATACTTGAGTGGAAATGGGATAATATCACGATGGACTTTGTCATGGGACTAATAAAGACTCTTAGAAGGAACGATGAAATATGGTTCATTGTTGATCGTCTTACCAAATCAGCACATTTTCATGCTATAAGAGAAGATCTACCACTTGAGCATCTAGAAAGGCTATATATTAATGATGTTGTGAGACTTCATGGAGTACCCCTATCGATTGTTTCTGATCGTGATCCCCATTTTACTTCAAGATTCTGGAAAAGTCTTCATAAATCCGTGGATACTGAACTACATTTGATCACTACCTACCACCCCCAAACTGATGGATATTCAGAACGGACTATTGAAACCTTAGAAGACATTTTGAGATCTTGCTCACTTGACTTTCAGGGTATGTGGGATCAATATTTACCTCTGGTGGAATTTTCCTATAACAATAGCTTCCATTTAAGTATTTGGATGGCATAATATGAAGCATTATATGGAAAGAGATGTCGCACACCAACCTGTTGGGATTACATTGGTGAAAGAAAACTTGTAGGTCTGGAACTGCTGGAGGAAATGATGAAAAAGGTGAAGGTAAACCAAAACCACATCAAAGAAGCTCAAAGTAGGCAGAAGAGCTATGTCGATAACCGAAGAAAGGATTTGGAATTTTAGGTAGAAGATCATGTTTACTTGAAGATATCTTTATGGAAGGGAGTTATACGTTTTGGTAGGAAAGGTAAATTTAGTCCCAGGTACATCAGGACTTTCGAAATTCTAGAACAAATTGGGGTTCTAGATTATCATTTGGAAATGATGGAAAATCTCTCCAATATTCATGATGTGTTCCACATATCATTTTTGAGAGAATAAATGCATGAACCAATGCATGTACTAACCTATGAGGAATTATAACTGGAACCCGATCTATCTTATTGCGAAGAGCCCATCTTGATTCTTGATACCAGAGAACAAGTATTGAGAAACCAGAATCATCGTCTGGTAAAAGTTCTACGGAGAAACCATAAGATGGAAGAGGCAACGTGGGAACCCGATGACCTATTGATGAAGAACCACCTGAGTCTTTTTATGCAGTAATTTTCAAGAAAATTTGTAAGACACCAGTTTTTGGAAAGGTATGTTTTTATTGTGTTTTGGGATGAACCCTTTGTTTTGGGGCTTTAAAATGTTTCCTGAAAGTGTGAGAGGCCTTAGGGGTGTTCTGGGGGCTTGGGGTACGGATGAAAGAAAATCTGGGCAAGACAGGCCAGGGCGCACGGCCTGCGCACGGCTAGGTAAACCGTGCGGCCTGCCCAGGCTAAACCGTGCGACCCTTACTCCTCCATACAGAAGCATGAACACGGTTTGCGCACGATTTTCCAAACCGTTTAGATAAATAATGTGACCCCCCTCCGGACAGTGGCATGCGCATCGTCTGCGTAGGGTTTTCCAAACCGTGTGGCCACATAATGTTGGGAGAAATTATAGGTTTTCCACTCTGGGCTTTAAAACCCCACTCGATATTTCCTCTCATTCTTCCCCTCTCCACCCTAGGCAGGAACCAAATCCCCCAAAGACTCCAAGAGACTGATCTCCTTCGATTATAAGGCGTTTTTGGTGCCGTTGGTTGCGGATCGAAGCTCCAGGTAAGGCTAATCCCATCCTTGCTTCTCTTTTTGGTTTAGGGTTTGTATCTTCTCTCCCTCTCGTTCCAAATCTCTAAAACCCTAACTTTTGAGTGAGTTTTAGGTTTCAGCTCCAAATATTTGTTGGATCAAGGCCTAAGGACTCGATTGAGAGTGCATTCAACTGCGGTTTCGAGGTAGGTGGTCTACAAATGATATCCCATTGTTATTTGGGTGTTCATTCATGTTTTGTTGTGATCTTTCTTTTCTTTGGCTATGTTTTGAATAACCTTGGCATGTTTGGAAATAACTCTACTTAAAATGGTAAATGGGAACCCTCACGATCCCCATGGGATGAGTTGGGATAGACTTGACCTAATTGGGGGTCATCCATGGGATGTGCCGGCTTTCCCCAGATTTAGGGATTGATATTAAACAAGTGACGTTATTGTAATGAATTGTAGATCCCTTGATAAATATGTTGGCATGATTGGTTGAACATGGAATATAAGTTTGGTGATGCACCAAGACTTGGCAATAACCAAAGGGTTAGAGTAGAATGGGTTAAATGGTTGATTCATGGGAATGATGAATGAGTTAAATGGGTTAATGTGTAAACTGATTAAAAACCATAATGGGATAGATTATGGGTTTATTGTTGAATGCTAGTGAGATAGTAATAACACATAGGAATTGGGTGAATGGTTAAATGATGTGAAATGGTAATGTGTTAATGGGTTAAGGCATGATGTGGATTCCCATGTGGGTTATTATGAATAGTGTTTTCCAAAGGGAAATGGTTTGGATGATTGATGGTTACTTATATATAAGCATGTGCACATGGATTCATAGAGTGGGGTATGACATGAGGATCTATTCCCACGGGTTGAGTGAAGACTGAGGTTCGAAACTCTACCCTAAATTCACAGGTTCAGAAAGGGGACTGAGGGTCTATTCTCCTAACGGTTTCATCCACCTAGAATGAGTCTTCGAGGTGAGGTTATTGTTGCTATAAGGGGTTAGTCCTAGTGAGATAGGATAATGATGTGTTTACCCTCTTGCATGTGATTGTTGGACTTAGACCCACGTAACATAATGTTTGTGTTTAACCCATGGAAATGTGACGAAATGGTAGGTGATGATATTGGTACTAAATGAATGGTAATGGAATGGAAATGGCTTGGCTCTGAACTTGTTAATGGAACCTTAATTAATTAATTTGCAATTATCATTCATATTCCTTTTGTACGCACTATCTGTTTATACTGGATATTTTGTAGACACCGTTGGTGGTGGCCTACTGAGTTGTACTCACACCCCGCTCGGGCCGCCGCTGGGTACCCGAGTAGACTTCATGTTTGAAGGATAGGATAAGGGCAATGTTCCTTGCTAGATAGCGAGTGAGAATGGGTAGAACATGGTGGAGGATCCAGACTTAGAGTTGGGACCATTTTGGGGATTTTGGCTGTTGTCTTTATTTGGGGATTTTGTTCACTCTTTCACTTGTAGTAGGACATGGCATAATTATTATTGGAAATGGTTGTTAGACATGTTCGGTGTTTATTGGGAATTTTTTTCACTATTTGGTTTGTTTCTGTTGTGGCTTACTCTGATTAAAAAGGGATATAGTCTACCCACTTGACTCCGTAGACCCCCGCTGCTAGTTGAAAGCCTTTGGAATACGGGGAGGTGCACTTAAGGTCATGTAACCACCTGGTTCAGAGCATCGGTTTAGTGGCTTCTGGGTCGGGGATGTTACAATGTGGTATCAGAGGAGGTATTTCTTCTCCTTCTCTGAGGTCTTGTTATTTGGGATTGGTATATAAGGGTTAAGACGTGTTGGGCCTTGGTAATGAGCTCTTGCTTGGAAGTGGATAACCCATGTACGAGGTAAAACCAAGTCACCATAGGTGGGAAATGTTGTTCTTAGTGGTGTGTTGTTACAGTTGTTCATATTTCACCATTGGGTGATGCACATGTGGTTTGATGTGACTGTTTTATGATATTTGGATTTTGGCCTTAACGGCACGAGGATTGGCATTCATGCATCATTATAGGCACCTTGGGATATAGGTGACATGCATTGTATTAGACACACACACGGGGTGGGTGTGTGCGGCAGGAAAGTAGGGTGCATCATGCATTTCATGAAACCAAGAAATAATGAGAAGAAAGAAATAAAACAAGTGGGTAAGTGATGTTTAATGAAACATAAGTCTGTGAAAAAAATTGGAAAATGTCGTTGGGTTATTATATGAAATGGGTTGTTGTAGCTAGTAAAGAGATTTTGATGGAATCATGAACGTTTATGGTATGTGTTCTAAAATCTCGTGCTTGGAATTGTTGAGAAATGACACCATGACATCGGTTGCCAGTTGGGAAACGGGAGGATGTTGCTGAGAACACTCCTCTAGTAGAGGAGCAAGAAAATGTGGTGATAAATTAAGGTAGAGAGGACCAGTTCTAGGAGAACATGGCTCGCCTTATGCAGATGATGGATCGGGACCCAAGGCAGGTTGCACTGAGTATGTTTGAGCTGACCAGGGAGTTCTAGCTGCAGCACCCTCCGACCTTTACCAGAGAGGGTGGTCCAGAAGCAGTGGAGATCTGGTTAGAGTCTGTCTAGAAGATACTGGACCATCTGGAGACCCCTGTTGAAAAGAGAGTGAAGCTGGAATATTATATGTTGTGAGGCCAGGCTAGGCGTTGGTGGGACATTTAGGCTCAAATCGAGCAGGTTGGGGGAATGTCATGGAAGGTTTTTCATGAAAAGTTTTTGGAGAATTTCTACCCAGAGACCTTGATATAGGAGCAGGATTCAGAGGTTAAGAGCCTGACTTAGGGATCGCTATCGGTGATGGACTATGCTAGTCGCTTCACTGATTTGAGATGCTTTGTCCCAGTGTTAGCAGGGGATGAGGAAGCAGTAGAAAGATGTTTCTAGGATGGGATGATACATGAGATAAAGTCTCAAGTAAACATATTATGCTTGAAGAGGTTCGCAGAGGTATTATATCAGGCACTGATCATGGAAGGAAACCTGAAGGGAGCTTCGGGTAGTGGGCTTGTGGTGCCAGTAGGACAGACAACTGGTGCAGCTACCAAAGGTCAGAAGCGACGCCATGAGAGCTCACAGGTTGGTGGAAGTCTGCAAAGTGTCTGGAAGAGACATTCATCCTCTCAGAGTGGAAATAAGGTTTTCTACTATCAGTGAGGTAGGTCGGGGCATATGCGGGGTCAGTTTCCTCGACCTCTAGTTGAGTACGTTCGTGTAGTCGGATGGGGAATGTGAAGAGATTTTGTAGGAATTCTCAGCAGGTGGGAGAGTATGATGGTGGAAGGCAGGTACCGGATATGGGAAGGGGAATAGTTTCCCCGTATCAGGCAAGCATTTGGATCTCTACTGTTCGTACTGGTAGCGGCGGTGGACGTGGAACTCTAGGGCAAGATCGCTCACGCCAGCAAGGCAGTGCAGCGCAAGGCGTTCAGGATGGATCCTAGGGGAGAGAGGCAAGTCAGCTTCAGGCAGTTCAATTTGCACCTACTGATTATGAGGCTTGACCATCGACTGTTCAAGGTACGATCCTTGTAGCTTCTACTTTTTCTAGTGTGTTGTTTGGAACAGGTGCCTCACACTCTTTTTTCTCTAATCAACTTGTGGTAGCGCTGGGTTTACCTGTGGATGGGGTGTGTGGGGTGATGTCAATTGACACTCTAATGGGGTGTAGGATTAGGATATCAAGAAATGCAAGGGGTGTGCCTTGAATGTTAGTGGGTATTGTTTTCTGTGGGACTTGTTCATTCTTGAGATTCCAGGGTTTGACCTAATACTGGGAATGGATTGGTTGGTGGTGTATCAGGTGCACATAGACCGTTACATTCGCAGAGTATCGTTTAGGTCGCTTGAGGGTGATTCTTATGTCCACCGTAGGTAATGGGATGTAGGAGAAGGGCATGCAGGGCTGTTTTGTTAACAGATGAGTGAACACACAGCTTGAGTGGCATGCCTCATTCTTGATGACAATGCAAGAGGGGAGCAGTCTATTTTCTCTCATGTGTTGGATCAGTTTCAGGACGTGTTTCATTAGGATTTCTTGGGGTTACCCTCCGAGAGGGATGTTGAGTTCATGATCGAGTTGCTGCTAGGAGTAGAGCCAGTTTCTATTTCTCCATACCGTATGGCACCGGCAGAACTCCAGGAACTGAAGTTTCAGCTTGAGGAGTTTGAGCGTAAGGGGTCAATCTGTCCTAGAACGTCTCCTTGGGGATCACTAGTTCTTTTTACAAATAATGTTGATGGGTCATTAAGGCTGTGTGTTGACTATTGAATGTTAAATCAGATGACAGTGAAGAATCGGTACCCTCTTCCTCGAATTGATGACTGGTTTGATCAGTTGAGGGGTGCAACAGTGTTTTCAATGATTTATTTGAGGTTGGGTTATCATCAGTTGAGGGTGAGGTATTCCAATATACCACGGACATATTTCCGGATTCAGTATGGATTGTTTGAGTTTTTGGTAATGCCTTTCGGCTTGACCAATGCACCGGCAGTGTTTATGGCTTTGATGAACCAGATCTTTCATCCCTATCTATATCGGTTCATGGTTGTCTTTGTTGACGATATCTTACTGTACTCAAAAACCCACTATGATCATTCCCAACATCTTGACATCATCTTGGGTACGCTAAGAGATCATCGGCTATACGCCAAGATATCCAAGTGTCAATTTTGGATAGGTGAAGTACATTTTCTGGGTCACATCATCTCGGAGGCAGGTGTTTTAGTGGATCCAAAGAAAGTGCAAGCAGTTTTATCTTGGGAGTAGCCCAAGAGTGTTTCTGATGTTCGGTGTTTTCTGGGTTTGGCCGGGAATCACTGAAGGTTCATTCATAATTTCTCTCGCTTAGGAGCACCACTCTCGGGCTTGACCAAGACAAGAATCGGGTTCGAGTAGTTTGAGGCTTGTGATAATGCCTTCTAAGATTTGAAGAAGCGGTTGACGAACACAACTATCTTGATCTTACCCGAGCCGGGTAAGAAGTACATTGTGTTTTGTGATTCACCCGAAATCGGACTTGGGGTTGTGTTGATGCAAGATGAGCGGGTAGTGGCTTACGGGTCAAGGTAGTTGAGACCCCATGAGTGGAATTATCCCACTCATGACCTTGAATTGGATACAGTAGTGTGCGCCTTGAAGTGTTGGAGGCACTATCTTTTGGTAGAACGGTTTACCTTGTTTACCAACCATAAGAGTTTAATGTACATCTTCTATCATCGAGATCTAAATATTTGGAAGTGGAGATGGGTTAAATATCTCCAGTCTTTTGACTTTGAGTTGGTGTACATGCCGGGAAAGGGAAACAGTGTTGCTGATGCTCTAAAGAGGAAGGTTTATAATTAGATGGGTCAGGAGTCCATCACCGAGTGGAAGGTGATGGCATTGTTTGCAGAAATTCACCTGGAGGTGCAGGAGGAGAGTGGTTAGGTCACTCTTGCTTCCTTAACGATCGATTCGATGCATTTGAGTCGAGTTAAAGAATGTTATCTTGATGATCCTGAGTGTTTGAACATGAAGGAAAATCTTAAAGGTGGGGAGCTACCTTCTGGATGGGCCGTCGTCGTGGACGGTGTTGTTCATGTTCATGAATGTGTGGTTGTTCCAAAGTGTGTGTGAGAAGAGTTGATGCGAGAGTTTCAAGAATCAATGTGGGAAGTGCAACCTGGTTTGACCAAGGGGTACCGTGATCTCCGACGACAGTTTTGGTGTCCTGGAATGAAGAAGGAAGTTGCGGGCTTTGTGGCACGGTGTCTTACTTGTCAACAGGTGAAGGTCGAGCATCAATGCCTAGGTTCTTTGTTGCATCCATTTCCCATTCCGGAAAGAATGTGGGATGAGGTAACCATGGATTTTGTCAGCGGTCTTCCGAGGACGCCGCGGAATAATGATGCAATATGGGTGGTTGTGGATCAGCTAACGAAAGTGGCTCATTTCTTACTGATTCAGGAGATATTTACAGTCAACCAGTTGGGTGAGTTGTATGTTCGAACGATAGTGCGGTTGCATGGGGTTCCATGGACCATAGTTTCGGACAAAGACCCACGTTTCACATCGCGTTTATGGCAAGGGTTGCAGATGGCGCTTGGTACGCAGGTGTTTTTGAGTACGGCTTTTCACCCGCAGACGGACGGGCAGTCAGAGCATACGATCCAAGTGTTGGAAGACATGTTAAGAGCTTGTGTCTTAGTCTTTGGTGGTTCTTGGGAGATACACCTATCATTGGTTGAGTTTTCCTACAACAACAGTTTTTAGGCTATAATTCAAATGGCACAATTTGAGGCACTTTACAGAATGCCATGTAGATCTCCATTGTGTTTCCTAGAGGCTGGGGAATCTGAGTTGTTGGGACCAAGTCTCGTGCAGGAGACTTCAGAGAGAGTTAAGTGGTTCTGGAAGAGAATGGATATGGTTCAGAGTAGGTAGAAGTCGTATATAGATCGGCGACGTAGAACTCTTTAGTTTGGGGTGGGTGATAAAGTGTTCCTTCGGGTGTCGCCAAGGTTGGGTCACTATCAGATACGAATGCAGGGCAAGTTGGCGCCCATGTATGTGGGTCCTTTTGAGATTGTGGAGAGGATTGGACCAGTGGCTTACCGATTGGCTCTTCCAAAGTGGTATGGTGGGATGCATGATGTGTTTCATGTGTCGCAGCTTCAACGGTATCACCCTGACCCATCTCATGTGGTTGATGTTGAGGATGTGGAGCTTGAGGCTGATGTGTCCTTTGAGGAGCATTCAGATCGTGTGGTGGATCATAGTGAAATGGTCTTGCGAGGCAAGGATGTGCCATTAGTGCGAGTAATATGGAAGCAAAGGAAAGTTCAGGAAGAAACTTGGGAGTGGGAATCGAATATGCGGGCTCAGTGGCCCGAACTCTTCTCTTCGGTGGATCAATGAGGCTTGGAAACTCAGCTTGAGGATGATCCATCATAAGGTGGGGAGGTTGTAAGACCCCGGTTTTTGGAAAGTTATGTTTTTGTTGTGTTTTCAGTTTAACCCATTGTTTTTGGGGCTTTAAAATGTTTCCTGAAAGTGTGAGAGGCCTTAGGGGTGTTCCGGGGGCTTGGGGCACGGAAGAAAGGAAATCTGGGCAAGACAGGCCAAGGGGCACGACCTGAGCACGGCCAGGTAAACCGTGTGGCCTGCCCAGGCTAAACCGTGCGACCCTTCCTCCTCCGGACAAAAGCATGTGCACGGTTTTCACACGGTTTTCCAAACTGTGTGGATAAATCATTTCCCCCTCCTCTGGGCATTGGCATGTGCACTGTTTGCGCACGGTTTCCCAAACCGTCCGGACAAACCCTGTAGTGACATACAGTTGGGAGAAATTACAAGTTTTCCACTCCGGGATTTAAAACCCCACTCAGAATTTCCTCTCATCCCCCCCCCCCTCTCCACCCTAGGTATGAACCAAATCACCCAAAGGCTCCAAGAGACCGATCTCCTTCAATTCTAAGGAATTTTTTTTGCCGTTGGTTGCGGATCGAAGCTCTATGTAAGACTAATCCCATCTTTGCTTCTCTTTTTGGTTTAGGGTTTGTATCTTCTCTCCCTCTCATTCCGAAGCTCTAAACCCCTAAATTTTGGGAGATTTATAGGTTGAAGCTCTAAGGTTTAGTTGAATCGAGGCCTAAGGACTCGATTGAGAGTGCATTCAACCGCAGTTTCGAGGTAGGTGGTCTACAAGTGATATCCCATAGTCATTTGGGTATTCATGCATGTTTAGTTATGTTCTTTCTTTTCTTTGGTTATGTTTTGAATAAGCTTGGAACGTTTGGTAATAATGATGCTTAAAATGGTAAAATGGAACCCTCACGATCCCCATGGGATATGTTGGGATAGACTTGACCTAATTGGGGGCCATCCATGGGATGTGCCGGCTTTTCTCAGATTTAGGGATTGATATTAAACAAGTGATGTTGTTGTAATGAATTATAGTGCCCTTGATATATATTTTGGAATGATTGGTTTAAAATGGAATAGAAGTTAGGTGATGCACATAGACTTGGAAATAACACAAGGGTTGGAGTGGAATGGGTTAAATGGTTGATTCATGGGAATGATGAATGGGGTAAATGGGTTAATGTGTAAACTGATTAAAAAACCATAATGGGGTAGATTATGGGTTTATTGTTGAATGCTAGTGAGATAGGAATAACACATGGGAATTGGGTGAATGGTTAAATGATGTGAAATGGTAATGTGTTAATGGGTTAAGGCATGATGTGGATTCCCATGTGGGTTGTTGTGAATAGTGTTCGCTGAAGGGCAATGGTTTGGATGGTTGATGGTTACTTAATATAAGCATGTGCACACGGTTCGTAGAGTGGGGTATAACATGAGGATCTACGCCCATGGGTCGAGTGAAGACTAAGGTTCTAAACTCTACCCTAAATGCATGGGTTAGGAAAGGGGACTGAGGGTCTATTCTCCTAATGGTTGCATCCACCTGAACTGGGGTTTTGAGGTGAGGTTATGGTTTCTATGAGGAGCTAGTCCTAGTGAGATAGGATAAGGATGTGTTTACCCTCTTTCATGTGATTTTTGGGCTTAGACCAATGTAACATAATGTGTGTGTTTAACCCATGGAAATGTGACAAAATGGTAGTTGATGATAATTGGTAATACATGAATGGTAATGGAATGGCAATGGATTGGATCTGAACTTGTTAATGGATGTTTAATTACTTACTTGGCAGTTATCGTTCATATTCCTTTTGAATGCACTATCTGTTTATACTGGATATTTTGTAGACACCATTGGTGGTGACCTACTGAGTTGTACTGACACCCTGCTCGGGCCGCCACTGGGTGCCCGATAAGACTTCATGTTTGCAGTACAAGAGAAGGGAAAAGGTGCTTGCTAGATAGTGAGTGGACATTGGTAGCACTTGATGGAGGATCCGGACTTGGAGTAGGGACCATATTGGGAATTTTGGTTGTTGTCTTTATTTGGGTATTTTGTTCACTCTTGCACTAATAGTATGACATGGCATAATTATTATTGTAAATGGTTGTTATACATGTTCAATGTTTATTAGTTGTTGTTTCTGGTATTTGGTTTGTTTCTGTTGTGGCTTACTCTGATAAAAAGGGGGTATAGTCTACCCCCTTGACTCCGAAGACCCCTGCTGCTAGTCGGAAGCCTTTCACTTATGGAGAGGTGCTCTTAAGGTCGTGTAACCAACAGTCTCGGAGCACTGGTTTAGTGGCTTCTGGGTCGGGGACATTACAAAGTGGTATCAGAGGAGGTCTTTCTTCTCCTTCTCTCAGGTCTTATTATTTCCGATTGTTAGCTAAGGGTTAAGATGTGTCAGGCCTTGGTAATGAGCTCGTTCTTGGGAGGTGCTAAATAATGTACGAGGGAAAACCGAAGTCACCCTGGGTGGGAAATGTTGTTCTTGGTGGTCAGTTGTTACAGTTGATGATATTTCACCGTTGGGTGATGCACATGTGGTTTGATGTGACTGTTTTATGATATTTGTCTTGTGGCCTTAAAGGCACGAGAATTGGCCTTCATGAATCATTATAGGCACCTAGGGAGATTTTTGACATTCATTGTATTAGACACATGCATGGGGTGGGTGTGTTTGGCAGGAAAGTAAGGTGCATCATGCATTTCATGAAACCAAGAAATATTGAGAAGAACAAAATAAAAAAAGTGGGTAAGGGATGTTTAATGAAACATAAGGGTTTGAAACAAATTGTAAAATTTCGTTGGGTTAGTATTTGAAATGGGTTGGTGTAGCTAGTAAAGAGATTTTGATGGATTCATGAAAGTTTATGGTATGCGTTCTAAAATATCATGTATTGAATTGTATAGAAATGCCACCAAGACATCGGTAACCAGTTGGGAAATGGGATGATGTTGCTGAGAACACTCCACCAGTAGAGGAGTAAGAAAATGTGGTGATCAATGAAGGTAGAGAAGACCAGTTCCGGGAGAAGTTGGCTCGCCTTATGCAGATAATGGATCGAGACCCAGGGTGGGTTACACCGAGTATGTTTGAGCTGACCATGGAGTTCCAGCTGTAGAACCCTATGACCTTCACCGAAGAGGGTGGGCCAGAAGAAGCAGAGTTTGGGTTAGAGTCTATCCAGATGATACTGGACCATCTAGAGACCGCTGTTGAAAAGTGAGTGAAGCTGGCCGCTTATATGCTGCGAGTCCAGGCTAGGAGTTAGTGGGACATTTAGGCTCAAATTGAGCAGGCTGAGAGAATGTCGTGGAAGGTTTTTCGAGAAAAGTTTTTGGATCATTTCTACCCAGAGAAATTGAGACAGGAGCGTTCTGCAGAGTTTATGAGCCTAACTTAGGGATTTGTATCGGTGATGGACTATGCTAGTCGCTTCATTGATTTGAGATGCTTTGTCCCAGTGATAGCAGGGGATGAGGCAGTAGTAGCATGGCGTTTTGAGGATGGGCTAAGACATGAGATCAGGTCTCAATTAAACATCTTCAACTTGAAGAGGTTCACAGAGGTAGTATATCAGGCACTGATCTCAGAAGGAAACCTAAATGGAGCTTAGGGTTGTGGGCTTGTGGTGCCAGTGGGACAGATGATGAGTGCAGTTACCAAAGGTCGAAAGCGACCCCATTAAAGCTCACAACATGGTGGAAGTCTAAAAAGTGTCTGTAAGAGAGGGTTAGCCTCTCAGAGTGGAAATCAGGTGTTCTGCAATCAGTGAGGTAGGTCGGGGAATATGTGTTGTCGCTGTCCTAGACCTCCAGTTGGGTGTTGTTCGTGCGGCCGGATAGGGCATGTGCAGAGATTCTACATGAACCCTCATTAGGTAGGCTAGTATGATGGTGGAAGGCAGGAACCAGATCCGAGAAGGGGATCAGTTTTCCCATACCAGGCAGGCATTTGGAGCTCCACAGGCTATACTGGTAGGGGCGGTGGATGTGGAACTCTAGGGAAAGATTTCTCATGCCAGCAGGGCAGTGCAGTGCAAGGCATTCAGGCTGGATCCTAGGAGAGAGGGGCAAGTCAGCTTCAGGCAGTTCAGTTTGTGCCTGGTGATGGCGATGCTGGACCATCGACTATTCCAGGTACGATACTTGTAGCTTCTAATTTTTCTAGTGCGTTGTTTGACATAGGTGACACACACTCTTTTGTCTCTACTCAACTTGTGGTAGCGCTGGGTTTACCTGTGGAGGGGGTGTGCGGGGTGATGTAAATTGACACACTGTGGGGGGGTGCGGGTTGAGGATATCAAGCAATGCAAGGGGTGTGCCTTGGAAGTCAGTGGGTATCGTTTTCTCTGGGACTTGTTCATTCTTGAGATGTTAGGGTTTGACCTAATCTTGGGAATGGATTGGTTGGTGTTGTATTGGGGGCACATAGACTGTTACCGTCGTAGAGTATCATTCAGGTTTCTTGAGGGTGACACTTATGTCCACTGTGGAAAATGTGATGTTTGAGCAGGGTGTGTAGGCCCATTTTGTCAACAGATAAGTGGACACACAGCTCGAGTGGCAAGACTCATGCTTGATGACAATGTAAGAGGGGAGTAGTCTGTTTTCCCTCCTATTGTGGATCGGTTTCAGGACGTGATTCCTGAGGATTTCTTGGGTTCACCCCCTAGATAGGGATGTTGAGTTCACGATCGAGTTGATGCTGGGAGTAGAGCCAGAATCTATTCCACCATACCGTATGGCACCAGCAGAACTCCAGGAACTGAAGGTTCAGCTTGAGGAGTTGTAGTGTAAGGGATTTATCTTTCCTAGTATATCTCCTTGGGGATTACCCTTGATTTTTGCAAAGAAGGCCGACAGGTCGTTAAGGCTGTGTTTTGACTATCAAAAGTTAAATCAGATGACAATGAAGAATTGATACCCTCTTCCAAGAATTGATGACCAGTTTGATCATTTGAGGGGTGCATCAGTGTTTTATAAGATTGATTTTAGGTCGAGTTATCACTAGTTGTGGGTGAGGTCTTCCGACATACCGCGGACAGCTTTCCGGAGTCGGTAAGGGTTGTTGGAGTTTGTGGTAATACCTTTCGGCTTGACCAATGCACTGACGGTGTTTATGTCTTTGATGAACCGGATCTTTCATCCCTATCTAGATTGGTTCGTGGTTGTCTTTGTTGACGATATCTTAGTGTACTCGAAAAGTCAAAACGATCATGCCCAACATCTTGACATTGTCTTCGGTACACTGAGAGGGAATTGGTTATACGCCATGCTATCTAAGTATCAATTCTGAATAGGCGAGGTACATTTTTTGGGTCACATCATCTCAGAGGTAGGTGTGTCGGTGGATCCTGGGAAAGTGCATGCAGTTGTATCTTGGGAGCATCCCAAGAGTGTTTCTGATGTTTGGAGTTTTCTTGGTTTGGTCGGGTATTACCGAAGGTTCATTCAGGATTTCTATTGCTTGGAAGCACCACTCTCGGGCTTGACCATGAAAGAAATAATGTTTTGGGGGTCTGAGGCTTATGAGAATACCTTCCAAGAGTTGAAGAAGCGGTTGATGACCACACCTATCTTGATCTTACCAAGCCGGGTAAGAAGTACAACGTGTTTTGTGATGCGTCCGGAATCGGACATGGGGCTGTGTTGATGCAATATGAGTGGGTGGTGGCTTACGGGTCAAGGAATTTGAGACCCCATGAGTGTAATTATCCCACTCATGACCTTGAGTTGGCTGCAGTAGTGTACGCCTTGAATTGCTGGAGGCACTATCTGTTGGGAGAACGGTTTACCATGTTTACCGACCATAAGAGCTTAAAGTACATATTCTCTCAGTGGGATCTAAATCTTCAGCAGTGGAGATGGGTTTAATATCTCTAGTCTTTTGACATTGAGTTGGTGTACATGTCGGGAAAGGGAAACAGTGTTGTTGATGCTCTGAGCAAGAAGGTTCAGAATAATATGGTTCAGGAGTCCAACACCGAGTGGAAGGTGATGGATTTGTTTTTAGAAATGCACCTAGAGGTGCATGAGGAGAGTGGTTAGGTCACTCTTGCTTCCTTAATGATGGATTCGACGCTTTTGAGTCGAGTTAAGGAAGTTCATCATGATGATCATGAGTGTTTGGACATGAAGGAAAAGATAAAATGTGGGGAGCTACCTTCTCGATGGGTCGTCGGCGTGGACGGTGTTGTTCATGTTCATGAACATGTGGTTGTGCCAAAGTGTGTGCGAGGAGAGTTGATGCGAGATTTCCATGCATCAAATTGGGCAGTGCATCCTGGTTTGACCTAGATGTATCATGATCTCCGAAGGAAGTTTTGGTGGCCTGGAATGAAGAAGGAAGTTGTGGACTTTGTGGAACGGTGTCTTACCTGTCAGTAGGTGAAGGACGAGCATCAACATCCAGGTGGTTTGTTTCATCCATTTCCCATTCTAGAATGGAAGTGGGATGATGTAACCATGGATTTTGTCATGGGTCATCTGAGAACACCACAGAATAATGATGAAATATGGGTGGTTGTGGATCAGTTAATGAAAGTGGATCATTTATTATCAATTCAGGAGACCTTTACAGTTGACCAGTTGGGTGATCTGTATGTTCAGGAGATAGTGCGGTTACATGGGGTGTCACATACCGTAGTTTAAGACCGAGACCCGAGTTTCACATCGCGTTTCTGGCAAGGGTTGTAGAAGGCTCTTGGTATGCATGTGTTTTTGAGTATGGATTTTCACCCGCAGACAGACGGGCAGTTGGAGCATATGATCCAAGTGTTGGAAGACATGTTAATAGCTTGTGTATTAGACTTTGGTGGTTCTTGGTAGAGACACCTATCGTTGGTTGAGTTTTCCTACAACATCATTTTTCAGGCTACGATTCAGATGGAACCATTTGAGGAACTTTACAGGAGGCCATGTAGATCTCCGTTGTGTTGTCTAGAGGCCGATGAATCTGGGTTTTTGGGACCAAGTCTCGTGTAGGAGACTTACAAGAGAGTTAAGTGGATCTGGAAGTGAATGGCTATGACTCAGAGTAGGAAGAAGTCGTATGCAGATCAGCGGTGTAGACCTCTTGAGTTTGGGGTGGGTGATAAAGTGTTCCTTCAGGTTTCACCAAGGTTGGGTCACCGCCGGATATGAAAGCAGGGAAATTTGTCACCCAGGTATGTGGGACCTTTTGATATTGTGGAGAGGATCAGACCAGTGGCTTACTGATTGGCTCTTCCACAGCGGTATGGTGGGATTCATGATGTGTTCCATGTGTCACAGCTTCGATGGTATCACCCTGACCCATCTTATATATTTTATGTTGAGGATGTGGAGCTTGAGGATGATGCGTCCTTTGAGGAGCATCTGGTTCGTGTGGTGGATCATAGTGAAAAGGTCTTACGAGGCAAGGCTGTGCCATTAGTGTGAGTACTATGGTAGCATGGGAAATTTCAGGAAGAAACTTGGGAGTGGGAATCAGATTTGCAGGCTCAGTGGCCCGAACTCTTCTCTTCAGTGGATCAATGAGGCTTGGAAACTCGGCTCGAGGACGAGCCGTCATAAGGTGGGGAGGTTCTAAGACCCCGATTTTGGGAAAGGTATGTTTTTGTTGTGTTTTTTGTTGAACCCTTTGTTTTTTGGGGATTTAAAATGTTTCCTGAAAGTGTGAGAGGCCTTAGGGGTGTTCCGGGGGCTCGGGGCATGCAAGAAAGGAAATCTGGGTAAGACAAGCCAGGGCGCACGACCTGTGCATGGCCAGGTAAACCGTGCAGCCTGCCTAGGAAAAATTGTGCGACCCTTCCTCCTCTGGAAAGAAAAATGTGCACATTTTGCGCACAGTTTTCCAAACCATGCAGATAAATCGTGCGACCCCCCCCCCCCTTCTGGCAGTGGCATGCAGATGGTTTGTGCACAGTTTTCCAAACCGTGCGGAAAAACCATGCAGCCACTTAATGTAGGGAGAAATTACATGTTTCCCACTCCAGGCTTTAAAACCCCACTCGAGATTTCCTCTCATTCCCTCCCTCTCCACCATAGGCACGAACCAAATCACCCAATGTCTCCAAGAGACTGATCTCCTTTTATTCTAAGTCATTTTTGGCGCTGTTGGTTGTAGATCAAGGCTCCGGGTAAGGCCAATCCCATCCTTGCTTCTCTGTTTGGTTTAGGGTTCGTATCTTCTCTCCCTCTCATTATGAAGCTCTAAAACCCTAAATTTTGGGTGAGTTTTAGGTTGAAGCTCCAAACGTTGGTTGGATCAAGGCCTAAGGACTCGATTGAGAGTGCATTCAACTGCGGTTTCGAGGTAGGTGGTCTACAAGTGATATCCCATAGTTATTTGGGTATTTGTGCATGTTTAGTTGTGGTCTTGCATTCCTTTGGTTATGTTTTGATTAACCTTGGCATGTTTGGTAGTAACGCTGCTTAAAATGGTAAATGGGAACCCTCACGATCCCCGTGGGATGTGTTGGGATAGACCTGGCCTAATTAGGGGTCATCCATGGGATGTGCCGACTTTTCCTGTATTTAGGGATTGATATTAAACAAGTGACCTTGTTGTAATGAATTGTAGATCCCTTGACAAATATGTTAGCATGATTGGTTGAACTTGGAATAGAAGTCAAGTGATTCACCTAGACTTGGAAAAAATCTAAGGGTTAGAGTGGAATGGGTTAAATGGGTGATTCATGGGAATGATGAACGGGTTAAATGGGTTAATGTGTAAACTGATTTAAAAACCATAATGGGAAGGATTATGGGTTTATTGTTGAATGCTAGTGAGATAGGAATAACACATGGGAATTAGGTGAATGGTTAAATGATTTGAAATGGTAATGTGTTAATGGGATTAGGCATGATGCGGATTCCCATTTGGGTTGTTGTGAATAGTTTTTTTCTGAAGGGAAATGGTTTGGATGGTTGATGGTTACTTATATATAAGCATGTGAACATGGATTCGTAGAGTGGGGTATGACATGAGGATCTACGGCCACGGGTCGAGTGAAGATTGAGGTTCTAAACTCCACCCTAAATGCATGGGTTAGGAAAGGGGAATGAGGGTCTATTCTCCTAACAGTTTCATCCACCCGGACTGAGGCTTCGAGGTGAGGTTAAGGTTGCTATGAGGGGTTAGTCCTAGTGAGGTAGGATAATGATGTGTTTACCCTCTTGCATGTGATTTTTGGCCTTAGAACAATGTAACATAATGTTTTTGTTTAACACGTGGAAATGGGACGAAATGGTAGGTGATGATAATTGGTAATAAATGAATGGTTATAGAATGGAAATGGATTGGATCTGAACTTGTTAATGGAACGTTAATTAATTTCTTGGCAATTATCATTCATATTCCTTTTTGCATGCACTATCTGTTTATACTGGATATTTTGTAGACACCATTGGTGGTGTCCTACTGAGTTGTACTCACACCCTACTCGGGCCACCGCGGGGTACCCGAGCAGACATCATGTTTGCAGGACAAGATAAGGGAAAATGTCCTTGCTAGATAGTGAGTGGACATGGGTAGCACTTGGTGGAGGATCTAGACGTGGAGTCGGGACCATTTTTGGAATTTTTTTTGTTGTATTTATTTGGGTCTTTTGTTCACTCTTGCACTTGTATTATGACATGGCATGATTATTATTGGAAATGGTTTTTATACATGTTCCGTGTTTATTGGTTATTTTTTCTGCTATTTGTTTTGTTTCTATTGTGGCTTACTCCGATAAAAAGGTGGTATAGTCTCCTCACTTGACTCCATACACCCTCGTTGTTAGTCGGCAGCCTTTGGCATACGGGGAGGTGCGCTTAAGGTCATGTAACCACCTGACTCGGAGCACCGATTTAGTGGCTTCCGGGTCGGGGATGTTAAAAAGGGGTATCAGAGGAGGCCTTTCTTCTCCTTCTCTGAGGTCTTGTTATTTGGGATTGGTGGCTAAGGTTTAAGATGTGTCGGGCCTTCGTAATGAGCTCATGCTTGAGAGTGGCTAACCCATGTACGAGGGAAAACCCAAGTCACCCTAGGTGGGAAATGTTGTTCTTGGTGGTGTGTTGTTACAGTAGATGATATTTCACTGTTGGGTGATGCACATGTGGTTTGATGTGACAGTTTTATGATAATTGGATTGTGGCCTTAATGACACGAGGATTGGAATTAATGCCTCATTATAGGAACCTAGAGAGATAGGTTACATTCATTTTATTAGTCACAGGCATGGGGTGGGTGTGTGAGGAAGGAAAGTAGGATGCATCATGAATTTCATGAAACCAAGAAATAATGAGAAGAATGGAATAAAACTAGTGGGTAAGGGATGTTTAATGAAACATAAGGGTTTTAAACAAATTGGAAAATGTTGTTGGGTTAGTATATGAAATGGTTTGTTGTAGCTAGTAAATAGGTTTTGATTGAATCGTGAAAGTTTATGGTATGCGTTCTAAAATCCCATGCTTGACATTGTAGAGAAATACCACCACGATGTTGGTTACCAGTTGGGAAAAGGGAGGATATTGTTGAGAAAACTCCTCTAGTATAGGAGAAATAAAATGTGGTGATCAATGATGGTAGAGAAGACCAGTTCTGGGAGAACATTTCTCACCTTATACAGATGATGGATCGGGACCGAGGGTGGGTTGCACCGAGTATGTTTGATCTGACCATGGAGTTCCAGCTGCAGCACCCTCTGACCTTCACCGGAGAGGGTGGTCCATAAGTAGCAGAGTTCTGGTTAGAGTCTTTCTAGGCGATACTGGACAATCTAGAGACCCCTTTTGAAAAGTGAGTGAAGCTGGCCGCTTATATGTTGTGAGGCCAGGCTAGGCATTGGTGGGACATTCAGGCTCAAATCGAGCATGCTGAGGGAATGTCATCGAAGGTTTTCAGGAAACATTTCTGGAGAATTTCTTCCTAGAGACATTGAGATAAGAGTGAGGTGGAGAGATTATGAGCCTGACTCAGGGATCGCTATTGGTGAAGGGCTATGCTAGTCGCTTCACTGATTTGAGATGCTTTGTACCATTGTTAGTAGGGGATGCGGTAGCAGTAGCAAGGCATTTCCAGGATGGGCGGAGACATGACATCAGGCCTCAAGTAAACTTCTTCTGCATGAAGAGGTTATCAGAGGTAGTAGATCAGGCACTGATCTCGGAAGGAAACCTGAAGGGAGCTTCGGGTTGTGGGCTTGTGGTGCCAACGGGACAGACGAGCGGTGTAGCTACTGAAGTTCAAAAGCGACGCCATGAGAGCTCACAGCGTGGTGGAAGTATGTAAAGTGTCTGGATGTGAGGGTCAGCCTCTAAGAGTGGAAATCATGACTTCTTCTATCTGTGAGGTAGGCTGGGGCATATGTGTGGTCAGTGTCCTCAACCTCTAGTTGAGTGTAGTTCGTGCGGCTGGATGGGGAATGTGTAGAGATTCTGCGGGAACCCTCAGTAGGTGGGTGAGTATGATGGTGGATGGAAGGTACCAGATATGGTAAGGGGATCAATTTCCCCATATTAGGAAGGCAGTTGGAGCTCTACGGGCCGTACTGGTAGGGGCAGTGGATGTGGAACTCAAGGGAAAGATCACTCATGCCAGCGGGGCAGTGCAGCGCAAGGCGTTCAGGATGGAGCCCAGGGGAGAGGGGAATTTCAGCTTCAGGCAGTTCAGTTTTCACCTGGTGATGGCGAGGCTGGACCATCGACTGTTCTAGGTACAATCCTTGTAGCTTCTACTTTTTCTAGTGCGTTGTTTGACACATGTGCCACACACTCTTTTGTCTCTACTCAACTTGTGGTAGCACTGGGTTTACCTGTGGAGGGGGTGTGTGGGGTGATGTCAATTGACACTTCATTGGGGGTGATGGTTGAGGATATCAAACAATGAAATGGGTGTTCCTTGGAAGTCGGTGGGTATCATTTTCTGTGGGAGTTGTTCATTCTTGAGATGTTAGGGTTTGACCTAATACTGGGAATGGATTGGTTGGTGTTGTATCGGGCGCACATAGACTGTTACCATCACAGCGTATTGTTTAGGTCGCTTGAGGGTGACTCTTATGTCCACTGTGGCGAATGGGATGTTTGAGAAGGGCGTGCAAGGCCATTTTTTCAACAGATGAGTGGACACATGGATCGAGGGGCATGTCTCATGCTTGATGACAACATAAGAGGGGAGTAGTCTGTTTTCCCTCCTGCAGTGGATCGGTTTTAAGACATGTTTCCTGAGGATTTCTCGGGGTTACCCCCGGAGAGGGATATTGAGTTCATGATCAAGTTGCTTCCGGGAGCGGAGCCAGTTTCTATTCCACCATACCATATGGCACTGGAAAAACTCCATGAACTGAAGGATCAGGTTGAGGATTTGGAGCGTAAGGGTTTTATCCATCCTAGTACATCTCCTGAGGATCCCCCGTGCTTTTTTCAAAGAAGGTCGACAGGTCAATAAGGCTGTGTGTTGACTATCGAAAGTTAAATCATATGACAGTGAAGAATCAGTACCCTCTTCATATAATTGATGAACTATTTGATCATTTGAGGGGTGCATCGGTGTTTTCTAATATTGATTTGAGGTCGGGTTATCACCAGTTGAGGGTGAGGTCTTCTGACATAACGCGGACAACGTTTCAGAGTCGGTACGGGTTGTTTGAGTTTGTGGAAATGCCTTTCGGCTTGACCAACTCTCCAGTGGTGTTTATGGATTTGATGAACCGGATCTTTGATCCCTATCTAGATCGGTTCGTGGTTTTCTTTTTTAAAGATATCTTAGTGTACTCGAATACTCACGAAGATCATGCCCAAAATCTTCACATCGTCTTAGTTACACTAAGAGAGCATCATCTATACGTAAAACTATCCAAGTTTCAATTCTAGATAGGTGAGGTACATTTTCTGGGTCACATTATCTCAGAGGAAGGTGTGTCAGTTGATCCAGAGAAAGTGCAAGCAGTTGTTTCATGGGAGCAGCCCAAGAGTGTTTCTGATGTTCAAGGTTTTTTGGGTTTAGTCGGGTGTTACCTAAGGCTCATTCAGGATTTCTCTCGCTTGGCAGCACCACTCTCAGGCTTGACCAAGAAAGGAATCAAGTTTGAGTGGTCTAAGTCTTCTTAGAATTCCTTCCAAGAGTTGAAGAAGTGGTTGACGACTGCACCTATCTTGATCTTACCCAAGACGGTTAACAAGTAGATCATATTTTGTGATGCGTCTGGAATCGGACATGGGTCTATGTTGTTGCAAGATGAGCGGGTGGTGGCTTACGGGTCAAGGTAGTAGAGACCCCATGAGCGGAATTATCCCACTCAAGACCTTGATTTGGCTGCAGTAGTGTAAGCCTTGAAGTGCTGGAGGCACTATCTGTTGGGAGAACGGTTTACCGTGTTTGCCGACCATAAGATTTTAAATTACATCTCCTCTCAGTGGGATCTGAATCTTCGGTAGTGGATATGGGTAGAATATCTCCAGTATTTTGACTTTGAGTTAGTTTACACTCCAGTAAAGGGAAATGGTGTTGCTAATGCTCTGAGCAGGAAGGTTCAGAATCAGATTGTTCAGGAGTCCAACACCGAGTGGAAGGTGATGGCTTTATTTGCAGAAATGCACTTGGAGGTACAGGAGGAGAGTGGTCAGGTCACTCTTGCTTCCTTAATGATGGAGTGGATGCTTTTGAGTCAAGTTAAGGAAGTTCAACTTGATTATCCTGAGTGTTTGAACATGAAGTAAAAGCTTAAATCTGGGGAGCTACCTTCTGGATGGGCCATCGATGTGGATGGTGTTGTTCATGTTCATGAATGTGTGGTTGTGCCAAAGTGTGTGCGAGAAGAGTTGATATGAGAGTTACATGCATCAAAGTGGGCCATACATCCTAGTTTGACCAATAAGTACCGTGATCTCCAAAGGCAGTTTTTGTGGCCACAAATGAAGATGGAAGTTGCGGGCTTTGTGGAATAGTGTCTTACCTGTCAGCAGGTGAAGGCCGATCATCAACGCCCAGATGGTTTATTACATACAATGCCCATTCCATAATGGATGTGGGATGATGTAACCATAGATTTTGTCGTGGGTCTTCTGAGGAGGTCGCGGAAGAATGATGCAATATCGGTGGTTATGGATCGGTTAACGAAAGTGGCTCATTTCTTACCGATGTAGGAGACCTTTACATTCGACCAGTTGGTGAGCTGTATGATCGGGAGATAGTGCGGTTTCATGGGGTGATGCGGACCATAGTTTGGGACTGAGACCCATGTTTCACATCGCGTTTCTGGAAAGGATTGCAGAAGGCGCTTGGTACACCGGTGTTTTTGAGTACGACTTTTCACCCGCAGATGGACGGATAGTCGGAGCGTACGATATAAGTGTTGGAAGACATGTTAATAGCTTGTGTCTTAGACTTTGGTGGTTCTTGGGAGAGACACCTATCGTTGGTTGAGTTTTCCTACAGCAACAGTTTTTAGGCTATGATTCAGATGGCACCATTTGAGGTGCTTTACGGGAGGCCATATAGATCTTCGTTGTGTTGGCTAGAGGCTGGTGAATCTGAGTTTTTGGGACCAAGTCTCATGTAAGAGACTCCAAAGAGAGTTATTTGGATCTGGAAGCGAATGGCTACGACTCGGAGTAGGTAGAATTTGTTTGCAGATTGGCGGCATAGACCTCTTGAGTTTGGGGTGGGTGATAAAGTGTTCCTTCGGGTGTCGCCAAGGTTGGGTCACCATCGGATACGAAAGTAGTGCAAGTTGGCGCCCAGGTATGTGGGAACCTTTTAGATTGTGGAGAGGATCCGACCAGTGTCTTACCGATTGGCTCTTACACAATGGTACGGTGGGATGCATGATGTGTTTCATGTGTCGCAGCTTCGACGGTATCACCCTGACCTAACTCATGTGGTTGATGTTGAGAATATGGATCTTGAGGCTAATGTGTCCTTTGTGGAGCATCCGGTTTGTGTGGTGGATCATTGTGAAAAGGACTTGCGAGGCAAGGTTGTTCCATTAGTGCGAGTACTATGGTAGCATGGGAAATTTCAGGAAGAAACTTGGGAGCGGGAATCGGATATGCAGGCTCAATAGCTCGAACACATCTCTTTGGTGGATCAATGAGGCTTGGAAACTCAGCTCGAGGACGAGCCGTCATAAGGTGGGGAGGTTGTAAGACCCCGGTTTTTGGAAAGGTATGTTTTTGTTGTGTTTTGGGTTGAACCCTTTGTTTTTGGGGCTTTAAAATATTTCCTGAAAGTGTGAGATGCCTTAGGGGAGTTCCAGGGGCTCGGGGCATTGAATAAAGGAAATATGGGCAAGACAGGTCAGGGCGCATGGCCTGCGCACAACCAGGTAAACCGTGCGGCCAGCCCAGGCTAAACAGTGAAAGCCTTCCTCCTCTGGACAGAAGCACGCGCACGGTTTGCGCACGGTTTGCGCACGGTTTTCCAAACCATGGGGATAAATCATGTGACCCCCCCCCCCTCCGGGCAGTGGCATGCACACAATTTGCGCACAGTTTTCCAAACCATGCGGACAAACCGTTTGGCCACTTAAAATTGAGAAAAGTTACAAGTTTTCCACTCCAGGCTTTAAAACCCCACTCAGTATTTACTCTCATTCCCTCCCTCTCCATCCTAGGCACGAACCAAATCACCCAAAGGCTCCAAGAGACCGATGTCCTTCGATTATAAGGCATTTTTGAAGTTGTTGGTTGTGGATCGAAGCTCCGGGTAAGGCTAATTCCATCCTTGCTTCTCTTTTTGGTTTAGGGTCTGTATCTTCTCTCCCTCTTGTTCCGAAGCTCTAAAACCCTAACTTTTGGGTGAGTTTTAGGTTGAATCTCCAAAGTTTGGTTGGATCGAGGCCTAACGACTCGATTGAGGGTGCATTCAACCGCAGTTTCGAGGTAGGTGGTCTAAAAGTGATATCCCATAGTTATTTGGGTATTCATGCATGTTTAGTTGTGTTCTTGCTTTCATTTGGTTATGTTTTGAATAACCTTGGAATTTTTGGTAATAAAGGTGCTTAAAATGGTAAATGGGAACCCTCACAATCCCCATGGTATGTGTTGGGATATACTTGACCTAATTGAGGGCCATCAATGGGATGTGCCAGCTTTTCCCGGATTTAGGGATTGATATTAAATAAGTGACCTTGTTGTAATGAATTGTAGAGCCCTTGATAAATATGTTGGCATGATTGGTTGAACTTGGAATAAAATTTAGGTGATGCACCTAGACTTGGCGATAACCTGAGGGTTAGAGTGGAATGGGTTAAATGGTTGATTCATGGGAATGATGAATGGGTTAAATGGGTTAATGTGTAAAATGATTAAAAACCAATAATAGGATAGATTATGGGTTTATTTTTGAATTCTAGTGAGATAGGAATAACACCTGGGAATTGGGTGAATGGTCAAATGATGTGAAATGGTAATGTGTTAATGGGTTAAGTAATGATGTGGATTCCCATGTGGGTTGTTGTGAATAGTTTTTGCCGAAGGGCAATGGTTTGAATGGTTGATGGTTACTTATATATAATCCTGTGCACATGGCTTCATAGAGTGGGGTATGACATGAGGATCTACGCCCAAGGGTAGAGTGAAGACTGGGGTTCTAAACTCCACCCTAAATTCATGGTTTAGGAAAGGGGACTGAGGGTCTATTCTTCTAATGGTTGCATCCACCTGGACTGAGGCTTCGAGGTGAGGTTATGGTTGTTATGAGGGGTTAGTCCTAGTGAGATTATATAATGATGTGTTTACCCTATTGCATGTGACTGTTGGCCTTAGACCCATGTAACATAATTTATGTGTTTAACCCATGGAATTGTGATGAAATGGTTGGTGATGATAATTGGTAATAAATGAATGGTAATGGAATGGCAATGGATAGGATATGAACTTGTTAATGACACCTTAATTAATTACTTGGAAATTATCATTCATATTCCTTTTTCATTCACTATCTGTTTATACTGGATATTTTGTAGATACCATTGGTGGTGCCCTACTGAGTTGTACTCACACCCTGCTCGGGCCGCCTCTGGGTACCCGAGCAGACTCCATGTTTGCAGGACAGGAGAAGGGAAAAGGTCCTTGCTAGATAGTGAGTGGACATTCGTAGCACTTGGTGGGGGATCCAGACATGGATTCGAGGCCATTTTGGTAATTTTGGTTGTTGTCTTTATTTGGGGATTTTGTTCACTCTTGCACTTGTAGTATGATATGGAATAATTATTATTGGAAATGGTTGTTATACATGTTCCGTGTTTATTGGTTATTTTTTCTGTTATTTGGTTTGTTTATGTTGTGGATTACTTTGATAAAAAGAGGGTATAGTCTCCCAACTTGACTCTGTAGACCCCTACTGCTAGTTGGAAGCCTTTGGCGTACGGGTAGGTGTGCTTAAGGTCATGTAACCACCCTGCTCGGAGCACCGGTATAGTGGATTCCGGGTCATGGACATTAAAAATTTCAAGGAAGAAATTATTTGAAGGAGGGGAGAATGTAACACCCCACACTTCCACAGTACACTTATCTTTGAATAATATAGTAGTGTGTGTTGTACGCGACTTCAAGTTCTAACACACACCACAACCAATCAAATTAGCAGTTATGAATAGTAATACCCACTTTTTAAAATTTTATAAATTTTATCTTTCACAATGGTTATCATTTTTGGATTTGGAATATCGAAATTAGCTTAGGGTGAAATTTTGGTATTTTTCTAAAAACATTTAATTTTTGATGAATAGTGAAAAACACTGAGTTATAGTTTAAAACCGAATTTTTATTTAAATAATTATTTATTTTATTAATATTTATTTAAGGTAAAAATAGATACATAATACCTATATAAGTTCAATTTAATTCATTGGAGTTAGTTTAGAATAATTTTAGATATATAAAGATTTTATTGAACTTTTCACCATCTTTTACCTACCTCCTAGGAGAATTTGGAAATTCACATAAAACAAAATTTTATCCCTTTTGTGAGTGGAATTTCAAAAATTCGAGAGACATGGTTAATATCAAGGCGTAAAATGTGGTTCAATAAGATAAAAATAGTTTTTGGTGAATAATAACTTTTTACTTTTATTTACCACGGTTAAAAGTAAATATGGTAATTAAGGGTACAAATGATATTAACATTACCCTAACACATGACCTAATTCTTTTGGAAAAGTGTATCTCGACCAAAAAAACCTTAGGAATAAAATATTATCATTTAGGTCCACTTGGATTTGATTATGATTGTTATTATTATTTAATTCAAGAAGAGTTAAAAGAGTTAAAATCAATTTTTAATAATTAAAACATTTTTAATATAGGGTTATACATAAGATAAATTCGATTATAAATATTAATTTGAAAGATAAAAATATTTCCTACACAATGGTATTTTATTTATAAATTTAAGACATTAAATAATTTAATTTATTTATGACACAATGATGATACAGTAATTACCTTATTATTGAAATATTAAAATAATTGTTATTATAAATACCCAAATATATATAATTTTAGACTTTCAATGAATTCCACGAATTTTATAGGTTAATATGACATGTTAGGGTTGATTAAATTAATTATGTTCGATGTAATAATGTTGTTATAAATTTAGAAAAAACAAAATACCAAATCGTTTCAAAATTGACATAAAAGAGTTTTTAAAAAAAAATATAATATTAATAATTGATATTCAATTCCTAAAAATCTAAGGTTCGGCCAAAAGACTTATATAATGATTGGTGTATCATTAATGAACCACTTGGGGTTCTCTTGTATGTTTATAGTAAGTTTATTAACCATATAATGTAAAAATACAAAGAGACATGGTAAATGTCAAACTAATTAACTAAGAGCTAAAACTAAAAGATAAGGTTAATAATGTGACCCAAACCTATCTAAAACCTATTGGTTGGGTTGTTTTCGACCCATCCCTACCTTATCCTCGATATGTCACTTTGGAGCCATTAGAAACCAAACATGAATTTATTATAAAATAATATTTCTAGTTTTTCCTAAGGTTCCCCTCACCCCTCTTATAAAAGGGAACTCCCCTTCTATCAATTTCACACCTTCAAAGCCATTTGGCTCGGCCAAAACCTGAAAAACTATCCTCCCAACTTCCCCCACATTAACCTAGAGGTGTTAGTTTGATTAGAAAGCCATTTTAAGGTGCCCTTTTGATCAAATCAAAAGGAAAAACCCGAAGAAGAGGTAATGATTTCACCACCCTCTTTCATGTTCCTTTCTTCTTCCACTTGTTCTTTCTTTGATAATTCCATTCTAAAATAATAACTTCAGTATATTCTATATACTGTGATGTTATTATAAATATGGTACAACCATATTCATTATTCAATCCATTCTTTGAATGACATGTCACCATACGTGCGTACATACGACTTACCGTCTCCACGTCGTGATGTAATTGTTATTCAATACATTATTATTTGGGTGGGTCAAATAATGATGTGTAATTCATGTAAATAATAAATATAATATTATAATTATTCTGTATATCTGATACAACATCCAATTTTATATTATTTTAACATCAAAGGAATGATATTGTCGCTCGTGCGTACTTACGGACTACCGTCTCCACGAACGTGATGAGATTCATTCCCCATCCTATCCATTCAAGACTAATTTTTAGTTGATAACTAAAAATAATGTTTAAGGACATGATATAAATCTGTATATGAATAAGATACAAAATATGGATAAAAAAATGGCTTATGTAACAAAACATATAATAGAAAACGAGTAAGTGAACACCCAAAATGACGATAATACTAAAATATTATTAACGAAACAATATTAAAAGATCATATATGATATCATATTTATGTATATTATTCTTGTATGATTTAATAATAATGATTTAACTATTATACAGTAGGTTAACCTTCCCTCGACCAAAGAAAAGTACAAGGTAATGGTTTATTTCACAATATCTTCATTATCTGAGGTTTTTTATACGTAATTATCTACTGGGACCTCTTTATCATCCACATCCATGTTTCGTAAAAATGTATTTCTAAAAATTCTTATTATTTTATAGAATATGGGATAAAGTCATTTATATTCTTGTTTGACTCTTTATAATATGTTTATAAAGGAATCTTTTTGTCATTTTTCAAACAAGGTTCCTTCTAACCCTTTCGACAGAATTAAGGTAAGAATGACTTTCTTTAACTTATACAGTGGGTACGGCTATTTTCTGTCGTTATAAAATCGTCGAATATTCCCTTACAAGATTATAAGAATATCTTCAAAATAAATGTTTTCTTTATAATTATGATTTCAAAATAGAAAGATATATTCATCTAAAAATGGTTTTGATTTCATCTATGTCAACATCCTTTGATAGATTTTATGTTTATTTGAAGTTGATTTATTATGATACAAAACATCCATATTTTATTGAAGGTTTTGTGATATGTTTGACTGTGGATGTGATATTTTTATACCATTCATGGTTTATGGTTAAAGTGTAGACATTTTTTATGCCTTTTTTAATATAAATGTTTATGATATGTTTGATCCTTTTCATATGAGGAATGTATAGGACTTAGTAAGTGACGGGTGGAGCCCGCTATAGCTCCTCGATGCATCAGTAGGTCTCATGAGACAACTAGACGTGGAATTGGCCGAGGCCCTTTCCCAATTTGATATATGGTTTTGGCCGAGGCCTTAATCATTTTTAGACATCTTGGCCGAGGCCTTGAAAAAATGTTTCAGAATATCTGTAATTATACATTCCCTCATTATGGAAATAATATTGATGGTTCATGTGGTCATTCGACTAGTAGAATACCCATGATTATGTTTTATTATGTCATTATTTACTCATCTCATAATCTTGCCATAAAATTATTCATGTTTATTATTGGTAAAGGCATGTGGTTTCAATTATTCACCATGCTTAATATTAATGTCATTTTTGGCTGTAATACTTACCCTTAATGAGCATTTGAGTTCACCCATTTCTTATGTTTTATTTTCCTAGGATATGAAGAAGTTAGTTATGAGTGACCTGTAGGCATAATCTAGGAGGATTGGATGTTTCTAATGAAATATATTTGTGTTGTATTTCTCTTCATGTTATAATGTTGAACTTATGTATGAATCTTGTTTCCAATAATACTAAACTGATCGGTCTTTCGAGACATGATTTCCTAGTGATCATGCCAATGTTATGTATTAATTCACCGACTCTGGGTAACTATGGTCGGGGAATTACATTGGGTACTAATTTATTCTAAAGACAAATAATGTTGTAATTAACCTATTATAAGTTATTCCATTATGGTTGAACAAAAGAGAATTTGAGAGATGAATAAAATTTGAAAAGATACCTTCAATGTTTTTATATACTTTTTATGGGTTATAATGGTTTTTTCAGATAAAATTTTTACTTCACATAGATCATTATTGTTAACTCATATGAATTGTTTTATGTGTTATGTCAAAGCCAGTGCATGTGTGAGTATAAAGAAACCTAGTACGCTGACTCAGAAACACAAAGTAAAGATAAAAAAACAATTCATATAAAACCAAGACCAGAGAATAATAGAAGGAATGCCAAAGGAACCATATCTTATTTAATTAATAGATTTCAATGGGAAAGGGAGAAACTAGTCTTAATTTTTCCGAGCATGAAAGGATCACATCACATTAGAAACCAATGATACCTAAGGTTGTGTAAGCCCCATAATACATTATATTAGTGGTCATTATTCAATCCATAACAAAAGGAACCCCCAAATGATCAAAATTCCACTGGTATCCTATTATAATTTAAATGACGTTTGGTTATAATTCCGTCAGATCCCAATTTACTAGTAATATATAACATCCATACCACCTCTATAGAACTAGTATGGGGGATCATACCCTATTTATGAATATGTGTATGGACAGAGTGACTACATGATCCCCATAGAGGATCACCCCCTAAAATATGTGTGAGAACCGACATAACTAATGGAGAATCATGCCTCAATATATGGTTGATTAATGAGATTGTGGATAGAGGATCCAGGCCTAACATACATGGTAGTGCGTAAAATCCATCATCATAAGGGGGATTATTCACTATGATTTATATATCTAAAATTAGGTTCCTAAAACCCATATATGGAGGACACCACTAATACATGAGAGAGTACCCTAGTATAGTTATGATGAATTGTCCCACCCTCCATCCAATATCCTTCTTGCGGAGATAAGATCCTAAAACTACCTAAATTCAAATGTGAGCATTCAATATTGTACAATGGGATCATACCATTTTCATTTATGTGTGAAGATAATCAATTTTGAGTACTCATATGTCTATGTATGTCATCTTGGAAATAAATCTTAATGAATAATATAAATAGACCAATAAACAATGTTCCCAATAGGGTATATGATGTGTAGGGATCTCAGGAAAGGCTATACATGTACTATCATAGATCAACTTGTCTGGAATCCATAGAAATATCAAATCTAGTGTGGTGAATGACATTTATGGATATGAGGTACAAGACTTAATTTGACATATGTGGAATGAATGTTATGTTATCCTTAAGTATATTAATTGAGATTTAATGAAGTAAAGAGCATGTATCTTTCTTCCCATGACATCTATAAAGAATACTCGACATCTAATTCTACATGGCTATTGAAATTTAAAACTTGTACAAGATAAGACACCCAACCCAATATGACAGATGTATAATTTTTAAGTATATTTTGCATTGTCCTATATAACTATCATTTCATCTTCACATTTTCATGCTGTTGTTTGTGGTATCCCAATACACAGCCTATGTCCCAAGGTCACATGACATGTAACATTTTAAATATAAAGTATTACAATGTTGATTCACTCTGGGAGTCTCACAATGTGAGGTTTTTATATACATGTTGCGTGGAATTAAATAAAATTTTGAAAATATTAGTGGAAAGGTAATTGATGTGTGACCTGAGACTATATGCTATTTAGTAATGAAGTGTCCATAATATAAAAAATTGTCTCTTCACACTATGAATGTCACCATCACCTCCACTGCTACCCACACAACCACATATAGTAAAAAAAATCACACTTTAATCCATTAATTCACCTCACTAGATTAATTTTTTTACTCTAACATCATCTTTTAGTCCATCATCATCCAACCATACATTGAATGTCTAAAAATCATGTCACATTTATACTTCTATGTGTCTGAACCCCAGATTACTTGGTGGTCCTCTATTTTATCATCATTATATCACCAATATATCTCAATTGTGGAGAACAAAATAATAATATTGAAAATGGTTATAGGAGTATGAATACTCAAAAACCCAAGGAAAATCTCACATTCGAGTTCATTGATGAATAAGAAGAGAGAGAAAATTAAAAAAAATCATATTGGAAAATATCTCAATAAAAAAATGGATATTTGATCAATGTTTCATTTCACATAGAAATAATTTTTAAATAATTTATTTAATTGATGGTAAATATTCTATTTAATTTCATGATAATGAGAAAACATAATAAGGGTAACAAAAAACACTTGATATAAAATTCTAGATTATGTGGATGGTTTAACCCCTGATAAAAAATAATAATTCTATAATTAGACTACTATATCTGGAGAATATGGTATAATAAAAGAATGATTTTTCTATTTTGTTTTATAGAAAGAATCCAATTTAATTACATAATAAAAAATATTTTTAAATCCATATCTTTTTGATAATATATAAATTATCCTATTATCATGGGTCACAAAATGAATTTTTTTGAATATTGAATTTTATTTTTATTATGATTTCCATGATATAGTAAAAGAATAATATTTTCAAATATTATTCATTTTTATAATATATGATTAATTTTCCCTTATAATGTTCTATTAACCATGTTTATAACAAGAAAGATTCAATTTGAAATAAATAATTTTAAAACAGTGAATTTTTTCTTTGATCTCTACCAAATAAAATCGATTACCAAAGTACATATAATGAATCGTTTTTTCAAACATTGAATATAATCATTGTTTTTATGAGAAAATTATCCTTATCAAAAATACCATCCAATATTTGGTAATTAATAATATTAAAAAAATTATGTTTTTTATTCATTTGACCACTGTAGATGTTTTAATTGATTTTGTCACAAGGGGACTGGAATCAAATCACACAACATAAATGAGACAAATAAAACAATATAATTTCAAACATCAATGGAAATTTTCTAGATGATAATGATCTGATTAGGTTATTTATTATTTATTTTAGTCCCAATTATAATGAATGTGAATAATTTAGAACAATTTCCTCTATTTTGTAAAGAGAGGGAGAGAGAGTAGAATTGTCTAAGATGATCCACTAATAAAAAATTTACAAGGGAGATAGAAATTACCAGAGGGTGAAAGAAATTGTATTTAGGGAAATGTAAATATGTCACTTCTATAAATTTTATTTACATACCGACCATTATAACTTAAGGGATATTTTTTGTGTTGAAAAAATTTCATCCCTATTTCACTAACTAATATTCCTTGAAGAACAAGCTTGTTTCATATATTTTCATGCGTTTGGAAATAATATAAAGAGAATTGAATGATATTTTTAAAACTACCACTCTTAGAAAGCATCAGGAGACTCTTCCTCCTATATTCTACTAATTTCCATGAATTTAAATAAGAAGAGTGAAACCCTTAAGGGAGAGGGATTTTTGAAAATAATCAATCATTATATAATTCCAGAAAATCTGTTAATTCATAATTTTTTTGAGAACTGGAGTTATGAGGTATGCCAATCCCACATAGAGTCCTATATTTTTAATATTTAAAATTACTTTGGGAGACATTTGATTGATGAAAATCACGATAAAGTGGGGTAGTTACATGACATTTACAATAAACATTTTTTTTCTTCAGATATGTAAGGGTTATATGTTTCATTTAAAATATTTTTTTCCATAAAGACCCTATTTGAGAATTGAGTTTTTCTGAGCTTGATATAACATGCATGAAAGTTTATTGTAAAAATATACAAACATGGATATAAATCTCTAATTTTATAGACTAATTTATCCTATATATACTTAGAGTATACCAATTGAAGGTTCTTTGTTAAGAGAACCACATTGTATAATCCTTCTCCCAAAAAAGAGGGATGTGTATGAGTGTCTTTTTAAAAGGAATTTAAGATCTGATAATACCCACTTGTATGCTTTGTATTATATTTTTAATAATGGGGGAATGAAAGGATCTATCCAATACCATATGTTTATATTTAGGATTCTTATTTAAGAACATTTGAGTTGTTTAGATTAAAAAAATCTACTTGTTGACAACTATCATTTTTTGTAAAATAATGTTTTTGTTTTTTAGAATTTGTCCCAATAAATAATAATGAGTTTTTTGTAAGAAAGAAGAATGTTTATGAATGTTCTGATCCCAAAAAAATGGGAGAGAAATTATTTTATCTTTGAAAAAGATGATTTCCTGATAGAAGTTTCCAAACACAAGTTTTTGGACAGAGCAGTACGAGACATAGATGGTGTATGGATGATAGAAGTTAAATGTTATATAAAGTTGTTGATTGGATACACCATTTGACTCAGATATATCAACCTGATGTTGAATATCAATCATAAAAGATACTTTTAAAAAAAATCAAGGAGATGTTGTGAACAAAATCTAGAGTGGTGTTAAATCATTCTATGCAAGTTTCATTATAATATTTGAATTTCAATGTTATTTATTTTATAATGATGTTATAGATGATGATTTTCAGTTTTGTAACTCTAAAATATCATAATTTTTCTGAAGAAAAATTGATAAAATCCTTTTGATGAAAATGGGAAGAATATGTGCAACTAATCATATTGATTCTTGGTTGGAAATAAATAAGATGATGAAAGTAAGAGATGTCATAATACTTTTCTATATAAATCAGATGATTCTTTTCTAAACATGAAGGTCTTATAAATTATGAAAACACTATAGAAAAAATACAGTTATGAAATGTATGAATCATAAGGATTGTATCGGCTCAAATAATCAATGAATTTTTTGTATCAGATCTAGAAGTACCGGGCACAAATGTATTAAGAAGTACAAATGAGTTATAGATGATTAGGTTTAAAGAATTTCAAAGTCACATATTGGATTTTATATCATAATAATAATTCCATCATAATAATAATTTTATCATTACGTGGATTTTGTTGGATCGAATCTAAGGGAGTTCCATCACACTAAATCAGAGGAGGAAATTCAATCAGACTAGCTATCTGGAGGAAGGTAGATTAGATTGAGTCTAAGGAGGAAATTTAATCAAACAGAATAAAATAGGCGAATCAAATACACTCTGATAAAGAAAGAAAATTCTGAATAATATGAGGATGTTCCATCATATTGTGATGACGATCTTCCATCATAATGAGTTGTGGAAGTTCCATAATTATGAAGAAAAGTAAATAAGTACAACTAGACTAATTAAAGAGGGCATTCATGAAGAGTTCTAAATATTTTTGAAGAGTTGAAGTTGTCCAACTAGAAATTAAAATTTGTGTAGATCTCAGAGTTTTTAAATTTGAGTAAGTTGGAAATGATTTTTAGTCTTAATCCTTTTATATTCTGATATGTCTATAAATAGAAGAATATTAAATTCACACTTCGTAATTTTTATGTGAGAAGAAAATTCTGAGCCCTAAAGAATTCGTGTTAAAGATATCATTATAGACTAATACATCATTAAAAGGTCTGGAATATAAATCATTTATTTAATAGACTAAGGAATATGATACTGATCATTTGATTAGATTTTGAGAAATTTATATTGATAATGGGTTCATCATACCATGTCCATCATATTAAATTCATCAGATCAAGTCCATCAGACCCAACCTCATCAGACTGAGTGAATCAGACCCATCCACATATGGCTACGGAATCCAGATTTTAATTTTTAGAGTAGTTTGAACAAATTATTTATTCTATTTTTGGATAAATTGTTCATCATAAAACTTTTTAAATAGATAGAACTTAGTATGATTATTCTTTTCAAGAGATAAAAGGTGTTTAATAAGATTTGACACAATTTATATACACTTCTTCATTAAGGTAAATTTTTATAAACCCATGAGATTGGCTATGGAAATAATGTAGGCTCTCACATTGAAGCTGAACCTTAAAAATATTATGGGATTTACTTTATTTCATACTTTTTAATTCATGAGTATTTCTTAAAAATGATAAAGATAAAAAATTTAACAGGTTTTAGGAGTTATTTTTTTAAAATTATTATATCTTATAATAGTGAACAGCATATTCAAATTCACTTCTCAGTTTCTATTCAATCCTTTGTAAATTCAATAGTTATCAGATATAAGGTTCCCTAATTGAATCATTTTCATGGATAATACCAACTCTATTAATATTATATAAATTACTAAATTTTATGGAAAAATTATTATTCATGGAAAATGAGTATGATTCCTTGTATCCAATCTCTTGGCTGTGAAGTTTCTTATGCTACTATAATTGTTTTTCCACATATTTATAAATATTCTTCTATGATTTGTGATAACAATATAAATATATAATTTTATGTAATGTCTAAAACTTCTATACTTTTTTCCTTATTAAAAAATGATTTTTAGAAGGTGATGGGTCTCAAAATATCACAGATTATGTGGGAAAAGCTGGATATAATTTTCGAAGGGAATACTAAAGCGAAGGATGAAAATATAAAAATATATTGTAGAATGTTTTAAGACATAATAAAGATATATAAATAATCTATTTGATGAATAATTGACTAGTGTAAATGAATTTATTTTGGAACATCGTAGGATTTGGAGAAGTTCAGGAAGATTCTACAATAATATATATACTTATGAGAAACATTCCAGACAGTTTTGATTCCAAAATTTCATATTTAGAAGATAAATATGATCAATCTATTGATGAATTCATAACATATTTATTTATTTTGAAATGTGGAAAGGTTAAATTTTTAAAAAGAAGATGAAATATAAAATGACTTTTGATGCTTTAAGAAAAAAATACTAGATTATGGGGATATAAATTCTTGTGATTCTGATGATAAAGGGGATGATTATTTGAATTATAAAACCATGTATATTATCTATAAAAACTATGTAATGAGAATATAATTGTGTGGATAAAACATTCCATCATTTTTTGAGTGTGGTTGAATCAGAAACATTTCTATGTATTACACTAATAAGAAATTGGTGAGTATCGATATGATTCTGATGAAATACATTGATGGAAGAAGATAAAAAAATGATCTAATGAAGAAATGTCATCCAAACATCACTAGAAGAGTTTTAAGGAAAGAAAATATGTATTTTGAGTAAGAAAGTTGAATCAGACTCAAATGGTGAATAGTATTTAGAAGATGAATGTTTAGAAAAATTCAGAACCTTCCTTGAAAAGGTTGAAAAAAATAAGGTTCGTCAGATAGTAAAGAATGTGATGTAGAATAATATAGAGAGTATCAATTAAGAAAATAACATGATTCTGGTATTTAGCAAATAGAACCCTCATGAATGAAATTAGAGTAATGATGAATGATTTTGAAGAAGTTTCTAAAGGAAGAAATGATATCATCATGTAGGTGGAGGATTAAATTCTAGAGATCTAATTAATAAATTAGGAGTTTCCGTACATGGAATGATGGTTGGACAAATCAATAAGAAATTGGAGTATATTAAATAAAAACTAAATTAGATTTATTATACAATTATTGACTCATAAATTACCATGAGTAAGATAAATGAAAACTTAATCAAATGTCCATAAGAAATATATGAGAATTCTAATGTTGTTGAGAGAGATCTAATGAAGAATCTGGTGAAATCCTAACCCACCAAAAAGGATATTAAATCAACTTTTTATAACATTTCATGTTCTATAAAAAGTGTTGAGAAGTCATGGGTGAAAAAATAATATGAAAAAATTATTTTATCCAATAAGAAAGAAAATCACTTAGGTCAGTATATGGTCCACATCTACAGATTTTTAGTGTAGAGATAAATTATGAACCTCAAAATAAGATTCTATAGGGAATAATAATAATTAAATAGAAAATTTATATTTGATGTTTATTACTGGTGTTGTTGAGTATATGGGAATTAAGCAACTAATTCTTAGCATTACATATCTTTTTATGGACGATGGTTAGAACATAGTTGAAGTAATTGTGAACTTAGAATGAGAAAATTTCCTAACACACATGAAGTTAGAAAATAAAAATCACAAGATTTTAGAAAATTTTTTAAAAAATCATTTTGAATGTTTGGAATATGTTTTTAAAAGAGGTGATCAAGATATTCAATATGATAAAAGATATATGACACTCCTTCCAGAACAAGTTTTTTTAGGTGAAAAGAAAAGGAAGCCAAAAAATGTTTAGGAATGTGCTTTTTTTGAGACTTCCCTAAAAGAAATAAAAAATAAGAAACCATGGATACATGATAGAGTTTTTTATTAAAACATGATAGGTGATTCTAAAATATTGAAATATGTTTAAAATAATATTGGAGGTGATTCTACCTTCAAGAATGAAAATTCCTTAAAAATAAGATGAATCAAAATGGAAGAGATTCAAGTAGCAAAGTTGAAATCTAAGGATATTTTATTTTCTCATGGTCTAAAAAATTACTTATACAGTTTAGTTAAAAACTTTGAGGATGTAAAAGTAGTAGTTTTCATATAATATTAATGAATTATCAAATGTGTCAATGATGAAAATGTTATTTAAAAAGTAGAAAGAACCAGTGGGAATATCGTCCCAATAGAAGAATTTAACAAAACCTATTACCTATGTACTGAATATGAGAATAAGTTATTAAAACAAATACTTTACCATCTAGGGAGAAAAACATGAAATAATTTTATAAATTTGATGATAAATAATTTTTAACATAATTTAACATAAGGGAGGATGAAGATTGTGTTACTTGTTAAAATGGGAAGATGACTAATAAAATTCATAATAAAAAAGAGATTCAGTATACCCGACATCTTAAACATATTAAATAATATTTATGTAAAAAAATGAGATATCAATCAACAAAAGGAAATTTGAACTTTATCACTTTTATTGATGAATTCAATCAGATGAAAACGTCATATTTATGAAACAAAAGTTAGTGGATGTGGAAATGATCAAGTTTTTTAGAATAGATGTTCAAAAATAAATAGGGGTTCATATAAAGAATTTGAGAAACCATAATGATTTTGAATTGACAAGAAATAATTTTGAAACATATCTAATAAATAATGGTATCAATCATTAGTATAGTTTTCTCTACCCTACACAAAAAATGTATTAGAAAAAATAATTAATATAGATTTGGTAGAAAGGAGAAGCAGTATGTTAGCATAATATAGTCTTTCCAAGTTCTAATGGAGATATGCCATTAATACCACTGTACATATTCTGAAAAGATTTTTGTTGAGACCAGAATCCAATATAATTATTATGAATTGTGTTAAAAGAAAAAACCTTCATTGAAATACTTTAATATTTTTTGAAGTCAATGTTCACATAAAATAAAAAATCTATATTTGGGAAAGATTGATGAGAAGGATGTGGAATGAAATTTTATGGGGTTTTCACCCAATGGAAGAAGTTAAAAATTTTGGAATAAATTTTTACAAATGTTGGTGGACTCAAATGATGTTAATTTTATTGAGAATATAACTTATTTAACAAAAGTGTCCAGGAATTTTGAAGAAGAAAAATTGAAGGTTTCAAATGAAAACGATTCTGGGAAAAGTAATGTTCATGAAGATCAAGATGAATAATGTGAGGAGGAAAGTGAAGATGTGATAAGAACTCTTAAATTTATTATTTTTTCAAAACATTTTGAGACTCAAAATATTCTTGGGAACCTGAAGCCTCTTGTTTAGACTAGAAGACAGATGAGATGGTAATATCAAACTTCTCCCATCTCAAATAAAAAATATGAATTGGTTTTAATTCAATTCACCAAAATGTAGGGGTGATTTATATAAATGAAGAGTTGTATCAGATTGAGAAAAATTAACCATGGGAACTTCTTCCATGTATAAAAGGTAAAAATATCGTAGAAACAAAATGGGTTTATAGAAACATATTTAATGAACATAAAGAAGTTTCAAGAAACAAAGAGAGACTTGCCTGTAAAATCTACAAATGATCGAAGGTGTGGATTTTGATGAAAAATTTTCAACTATTGTATGGTTAGAAACAATAAGAATGATTCTAGTAGTGTATTCTCAAATTAATTATAAATTACAACGGATGGATGTAAAGTCATCATTCCTCAAGAGATAAATTAAAGAATAATTTTAAATGGAACATTCTTGCGGGTTTTTAGTTGATAATAATGAGAAAAATTATGTAAATTGAGGAAATATTGGTATGGTATTAAACACACTCTTCATGCATGATATTATAGACTTGATAATTATAGGATAATGTTGATTTTTTTTAAAGGAAAAGTTAAAAAAACATATATTTGAAAGATACAAACTACAATACTATAATTTTAATTGATTATGTGGATGATATAATTTTTTATGGGGATTTATAATATGTTTGAAGAATATTTTATGAAATAATTAAAGTAAACTTTGAGATGTCAATGTTTGGGGAATTCAAATTATTCATTTGTTTATAAGTAAAAAAAATAAAAATAAAAATTCCAATCTCAATAATGGTATGCTAGTTAACTATTAAAATAATTTGTCATGGGTGAATCCAAGTATGATTCTACTCCTATCCCAGTATGTATAAAATTGACTAAAGATGAGTCTAAGAAAAGTGTGAATCGAAAATACTTTGAAAGGATAATAGGAAGTCTATGACACCTTATAACATCAAGGATGGATATTGTTTGTGTTGTGAAATTGGGTTCAAGGTATCAAAATTATATTAAAGAATCACATATGTTTGAAGAAAATTGACTTTTAGGATAATTCAAAGGAACAACTTCAAATGGGTTGTTTTACAAAATAAACTGTAAGATGAATTTCCATTTTTATGTTTATATTTATTGGGATTCAGATTTTAATAATGAAAATCAAAATTTGGAGGAACATTTTTCATCATTTAATGTTCTGTAAGTTTGCACAATACAAAATAAATTTAGTAACATTAAGCACAAAAGAATAGAATATGTTGTGACTACATAGGATTTTACTCAGATGTTGTGGATGAAAAATGAGATAATTTATTTGAAAGTAAAAGATTCTAAACCATTGAATATACTTTGTGATAATTAGAGTGTAACTTATCAATCTAAATATCATATTAAATATTGAATATTAAAAAAATAGATATAAAATATCAATTTATAAAATAAAATGTTGCTGATGGAGAAGTTTTGTTTGAATATATATCAATTAAGATTCAAATTGATAAAATATTCATTAAAAATTGCCAAAGAATGTTTTGTTGAGTTGAGTTTTCTACTTCATGTTTAGACTACACTAATGAGTTCTTAAATCTCATAAGGAATTACCAAACCATGCATTGGATAATGTTGACAAAGGGGGAGAGAATATAACAACATGGTACTTTTTAATAATTTTTTAACTTATCTTTAATTTTTGAATCTAACAATGTGGTTATCAAATAATGGGGGAGATAAAAATCATGTAGGAGAGAAAAAGGAAAGTCAGAGAAGATAAAAGTGAGGGGGTGGAGGGTTTGTCCTTACATGCCCATAAGATTTTCTTATCACCAAGGGATGTAATTTCTTCAAAAAAATTACATGAACCATTATTATGAAAGATGGAAACTCTCTTTTAGTAAATGGTATGTTTTGAAATAATTTGAAAACATTGAATTGTTTAGAAAAGTGGTTCTGTGAAATTTTTTAAAAATTCAAAAAAATTTCTAACAAGAATTTTCTAAAAATCTAACAGTGGATATTGAAGAACCTTTTTGATGTTTTTTTTATCAAAATTCTGTATTTGTTGAATGCTAACATTTTTGTAATTTCTGTTTCTTCATAATTAAACTCAGTCATTTGTGATGGTTTTTTAGAATGATAAATGTTTTTAAATGTTACAAACCAAACATAGAGATGAAAATGTTTTTATATTAGTGAAATTTTTATTGTGAACCCATCTTTCCAGACACTAATCTTTTGACTATGTAGTACCGAATGAGGAAGGTGTAAGTAAGATATAATATAGATGTTTTTTAAAGGTGTTGAACTAAGAAACCATCAGAGTCAGATCCATTAGTATGATGTTCATGATAAAATACGACATGATATTTATTATAAATACAAGAGAAACTATGAACAAAATTTTTAGTGGTGTTGATTCTTGAAAAGTAGGTTTCAAGGGAATCTAGAATTAGAATGTTTATTTTATCCTAACAAAGATCCATAAAATTATTTTAAGGGTTATAATCATCAAATATCATAATTTTTCCATAACACTTGTGATTCAAGCCCTATAAAGAGAAGGGGGTAGAATAAGAGTAATCAATCATATATGAATTTTGTTGAAATTATATAAGGTGATGAACATTAGTGAAGTCGTAATACATTCGTATATATGTGAGGTGATGCTTTTAGAATCTTGAAGTTCTCACAAACCATGAAAATCTCATGATAATAGAATTTTATGAAATGGAGGAATCATAATGTTTTTATCAGTTCCAGGAATCATGAAAATGTTTTCATTATATCCATAAGAATCAGGAATAAAACTTGTTATAAGTCTGAATGAGTTATAACTAAAAAGTATTGAATAATTTCAAATATATAGAGTGGAGTTTCCAATTTAATTATAATTCCATAGAGATTATAATTCCACCTTTATTAGGATTCCATCAAACCAAAGATGAGGAACTTCTATCAGAATAACTCTAAGAAGTAAGGTCAATCAGACTAACAATGCAGAGGAAAGTTAATCGGACTAACTCTATGGAGGAAAGTCTATCAGAATGACTTTGAGAAAGAAATTCAATTAGACCAACTCTTATGGGGAATTAAAATTTGGAATGAGCTGAGGCAGATTCCTCATAATATTCTAGAGGAAGTTCCATCGTAATGAGTAGACGAAGTACCATCATAATAAACTGAGGAAGTTCCATCATACTAACAAAAAGTTACGGATTATGAGAAGAATTATTTAAAATAATAATCAAGAATAATCCAAAATATATGTGATGATTTGAAGTAGAAATATTGAAATTAAAATATGCATATATCTCAGTGTTTTCGAATTTGAGTTAGTGGGAAAAGGTTTTTAGTTTCTCACCATTTCCATTTTGAGATCCTTACAAATTGAAGCACATTATATTCATACGTTTTACATTTTTATGTGACCAAAAAAGGAATAGAATTGAAGAATTAATGTCAAAAATATCTTTTAAGACTGAGAAATCATTAGAAGATCTTAAAAATGAATGGTTTTACCAGAATGATGTAGACCAAACTATGAATTTGAGTAGAATTTTAGAAATTCAGATTGAAAATGGCTTCATTTTATTGTTTCCATCAGACCCAACCTCATCCAACTTAGAGAATCAATCATAGCCACATCGGATTTAAGAATCCAGATAAAGATCATTTGTAGAATTTTGAACAAAATCTTTATTCTTTTTTTCATCAATTGTTTATAAGAATACATTGTAATCTAATGGGGGTTAGTATACTTATTCCAATCAAGAGAAAAAAGTTTTCTAATGGGTGTTAACACAATTATTATTCACTTATTAATTATATGGAATTTCCCTAGATCTATAAGAGTGGCTATAGAAGGGATGTAGGATCATACAATGAGGCAAAACATTGTAAATATTGTGTTATTTACTTACTTTCTTAATTTTTCATGCATGAGTATATAGTAAAATATGATATGGAAAAAAACATAAAAATGTTTCAGTTTTTATGTTTTGAAAATATTTTAATTTTATAAAATTCAACAACTTATTCACCCTCCTTATAAGTTGTTATTTGATCCTTTGTACCATAAATTGGTATTATAGGGAAGTTTCTATTATTGAATCCTTATCATGGATAATATCAATTATATTAATAATATAGAAATTAGTACATTTCATAAAAAAATATTATTATGGATTGAGAAATATAATGATTTCTTATCTCCTATCTATTATCCTGGATGTTGATGATACTACTAAAATTGGTTTTCCACATATATAAAAATATTCTCCTATGATGTTTTCTAATAAGATAAATATTTAAGTTGATCGAAAGGATATAAATGATATCCTTATGTAGTTATCACAAAATGTTCATATAAAGGTGATGTGTTGCTAAACATCAAAGAGAATACATGAAAAAGGGGAATTTTTTCGAAGGCATTAATAATGTAATTGAAGAAAAGCTAAAAATCAGGTGCAGTATGTTTCAAGGAATCAAAATGAGAGATAAAGAAACAATTTATGAGTACGTCCCCATTCTAAATGATTTTTTTTTTGAAAAATCAGAGGACATGGATTATTTCTAGAATATTATATAATAGTGATGAATCTTACAAGAAAATTTAGGAATGTGTTTCATTATAAAATTTCCTCTTTAGTAGATACATATGATTTATCTCTTGATGAATTTCATAACATTACAGTTTCAAATAAAATGTGGAAAGCTCCAAAATTCAAAAATAAGATGTTATATGAAATGGATTTTGAAGCTATGAGAAAAATGAAAAATCTAGATGCTGAAGATGTAAATTTTTGTTCTTCTAAAGATGAAGAGGATGGTGAGTTGAATGATAAAATCATGTATCTTATAACTGTGAACTATAGAAGATGAAGACGAATTTATGGAGGAAAATTTTCTCTCGTATTATTCAAGTGTGGTGGAATCAGATTGTTATATATGAATTTCCCCATGATTAATATTGTTGAGTATCAAGATGGTTCTAATGAATCACATTGACAGAATATGTGAAAAAAAAGATATAAAGAAGAAATTTCATCCATAAAAAAAGAAGATTACTCTAAACAAAAGATTTATGTTGAAAAAGAATGTTTAATTAGATTCAATTAAAAAAATCATTACAAAAAAGTACTACATTTTTTTGAAAATTCATTTCAAAAAATGAAGAAATAAAATATTTTGAGATATTGAAGAAGGAGGAAAATAATCATATAGAGAGTACCAACTCAAAATATAACTTGTTTCATGTCTTGAGAAAAATAAAACTATCAAGAATGAAATCAAAGTTGTGAAGAAATATTGAGAAGAATTTGCTAAAGAATGAAAAAATGTCATCATGCAGTAGAAAGAATACATTCATAAGATCTTAAGTTTCAAATAAAGAGTTAATTAAAAGGGAATTATGGTTGTATATCCCATTAAAAATTTATATCTAAGGAATAAGAAGTAAATATGTTTAAATATATACTTCTTGAGTCTAAAATCACCTTGAGGAATATAAATGAAAAATTCAACAAAGCTACATATGTAAAATTTAATAATTCTAATGTTTCTGAGAGAGATCACTTCATGAAATATGTGAAATTATCACAACAAAAACTAATATTTTTCTTCTTTTTATTACAATTTACGTTTTGGAAAATTGATTTGGGAAATATTGGGTGGAAATTTTTTTTGAGAAAAATATTTCATTAACAAAATATAAAATATCAATTAAGAGGAATGTTGGTTAGCATCTAGAGATTGTTAGAGTATAATAAAGTTATCAACCTCAAAATAGAGAAAGATATTACTTTAATATGAAATTAATATTTAATATTTATTTTTGGTTATGTTGAATCTATTGGAATTGGTCTTATAATTTCTAGAATAATATATCTCTTCTTGGAAGAATGTTTTAACATATTAGAAGAAATAGTGAATTTAGAATGATAAACACTAATAACAAATATGAAGCTAGAAAATAAAAATATAAATATGTTAGAAACTTACCAAAATAAAATTTCAATGTCTGGAGGATTTTTGGGGAAGATTATATCAGGCTGGTCATAATGATGAAATAAGTTTGAAAATACTTACAGAACATGTTCCTTATCAGAGAAAAGAAAAGGAAGCTAGAAAGTATTAATTTGAGGAAATATATATTTTTTCAGATTGTCATGAAATAAAAAAAAAATCATGGATACATTATTTTGTTTGTTCTTCACACATTATAAGTGATTTAACAATATTAAAACATGTTTAAAATCATGATGATGTGTTTTACCCTTTGGGAAAGATAGTTCTTTAAAAATCATAGGAATCAGAACAGCCTAGATTAAAGCAGAATAGATGAAATCTAAGGGTGTTTTATTTTTTTATCGGCTAATACATAACGTACATTGTGTGTGTAAAATTTTTTAGGATTTAAATTTAGTTATTTTTATAAAATTTTCATTTATTATAATAAGTGAAAATCATGGAAATTTTTTTACTAAAGGAGAATGAATTAGTTGGATTCTCTTCCAAATATGAGAATTTAACAAATCATGTTACTTAATTATTGAAGATGATAATAAGTTCTAGAACCAATAACTTAGGAACCTTGGGAATAAAAACAATAAAAACATTCTAAAGTTGATGCTCTAAGAAATTTTCTTGAATTTAAATGAAGAGGGGAAGATGTTAGTGTTACTTTTCAAAAAGAGAATATTACTTTTAAAAGTCATAAAAGAGTTGAGATTCATTCTATTAGATCAATTTAACTTATTCATTCTGATTTATGTTGGCCAGTGGGATATTAATAAAAAATAAAGATTTATAATTAATCACTTTTTTGACGATTTAACTATGATTATAAACATTATATTTATGAAACCCAAGATAAAGGGTGTGCAAATGTTTAGATTTTTCAGAAAAGAATTTGTTAAAGAAATTGGGGTTTATATAAATATACTGAGAACAAATAATGATACTAAATTCATAATAAATACTATTGAAATATATTTGAAAAATAATTGTATAAAAAATAGTATAGTGTTCCCTACACTCCACAAAAAATAGTTTAGTAGAAAGAGATAATATAAGTATAATATAAATGGGAAGATGTATGTTAGAAGAATAAAAACATTAAACATTCTATAATAGAGAAAATATTAGTACTACCATACATATTTTGAATATAATTTTTTTTGTGACTAGCATTCAAAATGACTTCTTTGGAAATATATCATTACAAAAAACCTTTATTGAAATAATTTTTTTTTCAAATTCCATATTTACATAAAATATAAAATTTAGATATGGGGAAGTGTGATGATAAAGATGAAGAAGGAAATCTTATTGGATATTTACCCAATAAAACTAGACAAACAAGTTAGAAAAAATGTTTACAAAAGATAGTGGAATCCTATGATGTGAAAATTTTTAGAATTCAAATTCATTAATAGAAGTTGTTGGGAATGATGAGGAAAAAAATATGAATGATTCTAAAGAAAATGAATGTGAGAAAAGTAATATGAATAATGATTTAGATGAATCTTATAAAAAAGAAATTTTAGTTAGAAGAGGAACTTGAAAATTTCCTATGTTAGAAAAAACATATAGAGAATGAAAATATTTTTTTGAATCAAAAGGATCTATTTTATACCCAAAGAAATATGTTATTAGAAAATCATACGTCACTAACCTAAAAAGATGAAAAAAATCAATTTCAGAAGCTATTCAACTAAAAGAATGGGTGAACTCTATGAATGAATAGGTGGATAAATTTGATAAGAAAGAAACATGGGAAACTATTCCATATCTAAAATGTAAAAATGTTATTTGAACAAGATGGGTTTCTAGAAACAAATTTAATAAACATGGGGATGTTTTAAAAAAATATTTGTTTTTTATAGAGGCTATGAGAAAGTATATGGTGTGAATTTTGATGAAACCTTTCCATCGTTTAATGGTTTGAAATTATTAGAATATTTCAAGCAGTGTCTTCTCACTAGAATTAAAATTAAAGCATATGGATATAAAGTTAGTAATTATAAATGATGATATTGAATATAATTTTAATATTTAAAAACCTTGTGGGTATTTACTTTATGAGGATGAAAAAAAATTAAATTGAAGAATTATTTATATGGGATGAAACGAGATCTGTGTTCTTTGTATTTATAACATGATGGTTTTTGAGAATGATGAATTTTTCCAAAGGAAAAGTTTTTTAGAATCATATATGTGAATGATATTGACTCCAAATTCTAATTATAATTGTTTATGTGTATGACATGATTTTTTCTAGGGAATGGGAAGATGTTTTTAAAACATTATTTAAAAAACTATAAATAACTTTTATATGTCAATTTTTGGATAATTTTCATTATTATTTGGTTTAAAAGTTCAAAAATAAAAATAAAAAATAAATTTCCCAATCCCAAGAAAACTATTTTAGGAAAATGTTAAAAAAAATTGTAATAAAAGAATTCAAAAAAGTTTCTACACCAATATCCGTGGGGATAAATTTGTGTAAGGATGAGGCACAAAAAATGTTAATAAGAATGAATTTATGAAGGTGATAGGAAGCCTACATTACCATAAATCCTCAAGTCCTGATATCTACTACACAATGAATTTTTATGATATATAACAAAAAAACCAGAAAGAATTACATATGTTGGAGGAAAATATAATTATGAGATATGTTAAAGGAACAACTCCACATGGTTATTTATTCAAAAGAAATGGTGAGATAAAGTTTCAAGGTTATATTGATTCCGATGGGGATGGAGATTGTAATTATAGAAAAACAAATTCATGAATAACGGTTTTCTTGGGAAAATGTTGTGTATTTTGTTATTGTGTGAATCAATGTTCAGTAAATTTTAGCACCACAGGGTTAGAATATATTGTAGCTACTTTTTATTTTTCTCAAATGTTATAGGTGAAAGTTTAGATGAAATATTTGAAGTTAAATAATTATAAATTATTAGAGTTAAATTGAGATAATCAAGAAAAAAATTTATCTATCTAAAAATCCTATAAAACATTCAAAATAAAAAAATTATTGATTAAAAGTTTCACGTTATAAAAGATAATGTTACTGTTGGAGATGTTTTTCTGGCATATATCTCAATTAATTATCAAAAAATTGATATCTTCAAAAAATAAATGCCAAAATAGTGTTTTGTTAATTCAAGGTTACAGATTCATGTTTATCCTCTTATGATGAGTTTGTAAATCATTTAAGGAAGAACACTACCATGATTTTGAGTATGTTGAAAAAGGGGGATAGAAAGTAACAATATTTTATATTTTAAGTTGTTTTTTTATGAATCTAAATATGTTGTTTTTATATAATGGGGGACATTACAATCAAGCCATAGAGAAAAGGAAAATTGACAAAATATAAATTTGAAGGTGAATTTATCCTTAAATTTTTGCAAAATTTCCTTGTGGTCGAGGGATGTAATTCTGTAAAAACATTACTTTATCTAGTAGTGTAGTTTCTTGAAACTCTCTTTTGAGAGAGGCTATATTTTGATAGATGTTGACAACTTGGAGCTGTTTACAAAATTTGGGTTGTGAAAAATTTATAAAAGTTAAAAAAATCATTAAACAAGTTCTATAAAAAAAATTAAAAGCGAGATATTGAAGAACCTTTGGGATGTTTTGTTTTTAACAATGTTTTGTATTTTTCAAAAAATAACATTTTTGTAAAAGAATGTTTTTGTCCTTTAAGATCGAACCCTGCCATCACAATGAGTTTTTCAATGAAAGATAACTATTTTTTATTTTTTTTAATCCACACACAATAAATGATAAATATTTTTATCATTGGGAATGATTTTTTTATAGACACGTGTTTTTGGACACAGGTTTTCAGACTGGGCATTAACGTATGTAGAAGGTATAGGAAAAAATGAAGCTAGAAGTTTTGTAAAGATTTTGATCTGCGGAAAAATCGAACTCAAATCCATTATAATGAATTTCAAGATAAAATTTGACATTATATTTTTTTTAACTTCTAAGATAATAATTGAAATAAAGCTAGTGTGGTCTTGATGCCTGGAAAGTAATATTTAGGGTAATTTGGATTTCAAAACATCTTTAGATTTCAACAATGATATAGGAAATTATTTTCTATTAATAAATTCTAAAATATAAAAATGTCTATGTGACTCATGTAATGTAATCATTATGAAGAAAAGTGGGAGAATAGGTGCATCTATCTGTATTAATATTTTTTGGAATGAAATAAGGTGATATAAGTAAGGGAAGTAATAATACATTCTTATGAAATTAATGAGGTTCTTTTCCAATATTGATGTTATAAAAAATATTGAAAAATTTCTGAAAAAATACTTTTATGAAATAGAGAAATCATTAGTATTGTATTTTTCCATGAATGAAAATAATGTTTTCTTTGTATATTAAAGTACTGGGCATAAAAGTTATCAAAATTCTGAATGATTTATAAATAATATGGTTCAAAAAATGAAAAATTTTGTGAGTGTAGTTTCAATAATAATAATAATTTATTCATGATGATAATTACATTGTTATCAGGATTCCATCATACCAAAGATGAAGAAGTTCCATCGGGCTATCTCTAAGATGGAAATTCAATAAGAATGAATTTGGGGAGGAAATTCAATCAGATTGACTCTGAGGTGGAATGTCAGTTGGACCATCTTTGAGGAGGAATTCCAATAAGACAAACTCCATCTAGGAAAGAAAATTTAAAATGAGGTGAGTTAGTTCCATCATAATGAACTAATAAAGTTCCACCATAATGAACTGAGGATGTTCCATCTTATTGATCTAAAGAAGTTTCATCATACTGAATAGAAATTATGATGTCCAAAAAGACTGATTTTGGAGAATAATCAAGATGATACAAGAGAATTTATGAAGATTTGAAGTTTTTAAACCATAAATTAAAATATTTGAATATATTGGAGTTTTTAAATTTTGATTAAGCAGGAAAAGTATTTTAGTTTCCTGGATTTTACATTATGAGATGCCTGTAAATATAAGCACAATACATTTTTATTATTTTCTTTTTAATATGATAGGAAAAGGAGGAGTGCAAGAGAATTCATGGGAATGTTATATTTTTGGACTGAGACCTCATTAGAATGTACTAAATTTGAATGTTTGGTTTACAGAGCTGAGGAAGATCAAAGTAATCATTTGAGAAGAGTCTGAGAAATGGTGATTGAGAATGGGGGCATCATATTGAGTCCATTAGACTAAATTCATTAGATTATGTTCACCAGACCCTGCCTCATCAGTCTAATATAATCATACCAAGAAACATCATATTGAGGATTTAAGAAATGCTTTTGTGGAGTGGTTTGAACAAAGTCTTTATTCTTTTTTACACTCAATTTTTAGTAAGAAATCATTGTAAACTGATAACATTTAGTATAATTAATCATATGTTGAGAAATAAGTTGTATAATGGGAGCTGCCACATGTTTTATTCACTTATCCATTATATTGAATTCTTGTAGTGCCCTATAAGTGGCTATGGAATGGATATAGGTTATCACACTGTGGTCGAACCTTGTAAATTGGTTGTTATTTACTTAATTTCATTAATTTTAATGTATGGTAATTTAATAAAAGGTGGTAATTAAATTAGAATTAACAATTTTCAAGGTGTATGTTTTTATAAGTATTGAAACATATAAAAGTGAAAAACTAATTCAACACCGCTTAATTTTTATTCAATCATCGGATGTTCGCTTATTACCAAAATATTTAAAGGGGAATATTGTTATACCCATGTATGTATTTAAGTTGTTTCTAATTGTTCAAAATATTTAATTGATGATTCTATTTGGATTAATGGATTAAATTCATTGTATTTCTTTGTTGAATAAGAATGTATATATGTCTACAAGATAGATGTGGTTATAGTATGATAGAATTGAATGGAGAAGTTTATGTAAATATAGAAACATAAATGTGATGATTGTTGATCCATTCTTCATGATATATACATGTAATCTTTTTTTTCATGACTTTTCTGAATATTCCCAACTTGTTGAAGAAGAATGGTAATTAATGAAGGTCTTAGAATAAATATTTTATTGAATGATGTGTTTTTCATTAAATTTAGGTATTGTTTTTGACATAAAATGTATACCTAAGTATATATAAATTATATAGTTTCAGTACATATATAAAGGTATCACTAACTAAGAAAATGAATAGGGATTCTTAGGTAATTGCACGCTGAATTTCATTACCTATAAGATGGTAGGAACATGTTCTTATGTAGTTCATAATGGTGCATTCCCTTGTATAAAGGTAACTAGAGTTCGCGTAAGGGAAACAAGGTATATGTATAAGGGTGTCAACACAACTATGTAAGGGTATTAGTGAATTTATTATATCTCCATAAGGGAAACTAGTTAGTGTAAAAGTATATATGAAATTATAGCATTAAAATTTGTAATCTTTCATATGGTTAGTTGAAGGTTTATTAAACGTAGAAGCATTATTGTATAAGGGTCGCACTCCTTGCATAACAGTACATTGAAACCAAAGTAAGGGTAACCTAATCGTCATGTAAGCATGACCACAAGATTCATCTACTCACATAAGGGTATCCATGATTTTTCCCATATATTTTATAGGTCAATCTATAACACACATAAGGGTATGAAACATAAGGTTAAACTTTTTGGGTTTTGAACCCAACACCTACAACCAACACTCCTACCACCAGTGCTACCACTAATGATACCACTCATTGGTAGGTGGTGAAAACATAATGATTGAAGGTTCTACCACTAGTCACCATATTTTACCATTCAATGGAATATGGTTTTAACACTAGTTATAATATATGGTACCATGAGATATAATAGTATAAAGTGCTTATGTGATCAACAAATGTAGGATTACTGCAATGATATGGGATTCACTGATTAATAGAGCATCTGAGTATCAGTAAAGTCCTTCTTCATTGATTGGGAAAGTTTCCATGATCAATCCATTGTCTCTTAATAAAAAACTAAGCACAATGGTGAATATAATTTAAAGATCCATGCATGTTATTTTCACATTTGTGTACTATTTTTAAGAAACAATGCCGACAATATGCTAAAATTGAGGACATGCATTTTGTTGTTTTAAAGATAGTATTAATGTGATAATATGTTTGAAATAATATGATATACATGAAATTTCACTTGCATTTATATACATTGAATGGAAATATAGTGAATAAATGTCACATAGATGAATTATTTTGAAGTAAAATTTCAATTAGTTTCCATTCATTCTTTGTTTTGGGGGTTTTCAAAGCTTTTATGGAGGAATGGGTGAGTTTTTATGAATTGGGTCAAACCGTGATCCAAATTCTAGATTTAAAAATAAATTTTAATTCCTTAAATTATTCATTAATTTTTCAAAAAAATCATCCATTATAACTCTTAAATTTCATTCTCTGACCTATTAACACCACCATATTAATTTGGACCACTTATTCATGGTGGATATGGGTCTTTTATTTAAGGGATTGGGCCTGCCCGAAAAGCCATTTCCTGCATTAAAAATATGTTTTAAATATTTAATATCTCCTTCAGTATTTACGTTTTTTCAGTTATTCCAACTCCTCCCCAAGACCACATTTTAATGGCGCGACCCCATGCTCTCCTACTCCTATTTGGAGCTCGGTTTCATCACGAATATGAATGAAACCTCTTAGAATTTCTCAAATCACCCAAATTTGAAGAGATAAATTGATTATTTCATAACTATTTCATTTCTCACTCTATTCCCCCCATTATAGTTCCTAAATGATCTATTTAAACTTTTTAGAATCTCCCTTTAATGGTTGGATGTTTGAAAATTCAGATACTGGTGTATTTGGGGTGATTGTTTCAATATTTTTTAAGGTAAGTGATTTATTCTTGGTTTTTTCATTTCCCTTAGGGTTTCCTCCCTATTTCATTATGTTCTTAAATGTACAGAATTTAGGGATAGAACCTAGTGTTTTATTTGGTGTCTTTTTGGTCAAATATTGTGGTTAGGGATGGATTTATCTTCCTTGTGGTGTGGCGGTGGTGCAGTTGATGTTTTGCACCACATTTTGAGGGATTCGACACTTTTGGTAGGTGATTCCATGGTTAAACATTCTTTGATGAGTTAGTTTTCTAGTTTTACTAGTTTTTAATTTTCACCATATGCTCTATGTGGTGCGAAAACAATTTTTGAGGGATTTTGTTAGGCATTTAATTTTATAATTACATTTTTGTTGAAGTTGTGAACTTTTCGACTGTAACACATGTGGTATCAATTAATGTAGTTTTATAAAATATGAAATTGATTTATTAGTTGTTAAAGGGGGATAAAAATTCTGTTTTTTTAATTCCTTGGTGTAATTTAGTACTTGGAAGGGGGTTTTTATAATACTATTGGTGTGTAGAACTTTGTTATACTTCTTGTGAGAAATTAATGAAAACGGGTGTTTTAACTTGTATGATTCGTGGTATTATTCTAGGTGACTTTAAAACACTTTATGTTGGTTTTATAAATGTCTATAGGGCTTATAATTATTCATTGGTAGTGTTTTGGTGTGGCTTGATCCTTGAAATATGGTTTTGAAATGGGTTTTACAGGAAAAGTTTGGGTATACTCTTTAGAATTGTTTTACGAAAGATTTGAATGATTTTATATTTTTTGTAAGAGGTGAAACCATATTGGGAAACAATTTTAGAGTGTGTATATTTTAAAATGGTACATTTTAAATGTGAAAGGAATTTTTTTGTGATGTGTTCCATCTTGGAAATTTTTTATTAAAATGTTTGGAGGATTTATTAAAGTGTGTAAGAGATGTGAAGGTGATGTGGGATGTTTTGTGTGAATGTGATGTGAAAAATGGATTTTGGTTATGAAAAGGGTATTATGTAACATGTGAGTTGGCTTTTATGTGAGTTGTAATATATTGGAATGGTTTTATAAAAAAATTTAATCGATTTGTGGAAGTGCTGAAGAAATGTGAAAAGTGTTGTGGGCTATTTTGGTGTGAGTTGGATTTCAAATCAATTTGAATGAAAAGTTGACTTTTGTGACTAGTGTGGTATAAATGTCGGTAGTTTGGTGAATTTTTGATGAGTAAATGATATTTTCATGTGAAAATTATATTTATTGACTTAATGAACTTGTTTGAGCAGAATGGGAAAACTTGGGTATCAAGGTGGGTGGAAGTGTACAAGTATTCTAGTGAATCCATGGGGTTTGGACTTAGTTTCAATTAAAAAGATTGACCCTTAAAACTCTAACTAAACTATGACAATGATGATTTGGGATCACTAGGTTATGGGTATGTTCCCTACTAGTGTCTCGTGCACGAGAACAGATATTTGTGATGGTTACTCTCACCGAGATACGAGGTACCTGGGACCCACAATGAGCTAGTTCCTATGGGTTAATTCCTATTTCTTGTGCTCATTAGATACTTTATACATACCGTCGGCATATGGTATATTTGTCTAGAAAATTCAATAGATTTGTCATTTATTTTAAAAGTGTTGATTCTTTAAATTAGCCACATGAAAATTGAATTTTTTTAAGTTGCATCTTTTTGAAATTATAACTAGAAATTACTTTTTTTTAAACATGCATGATTTTCATCATTGAATGTTTATCACTTGGAATCTCTTTGTGTTGTTATCCTACTAGTCATTTTCTCACACACTACTTACACCCTTGGGTGTAAGTAGACTTGGTTAATTTTTTTGTCACAGGTTGGGTACAATTTTTAGTTCCAGTGGTTCGGGTTTCTAGCAGGTCCTCGGTGTTGAAGTCTTGTATAGATGGGTTGAGGGTGGTTCCCCTTATCATGAGGGTTCTTGAAATGTTTCCTTTTGGTTTTGTACCTTTTTTATATTTTTTTGAGTTGTTTTAAAATATGTAACTTGGTTCTGGATTTTTGTAAAAGATTGTTTTGTTTGAAAAATCCATATTCGTTTTGTTTAATTATTTTGTTGTTTTAAGATTAGAAACTCAGGTAAATCATACCCAATTATCGTGTTATAATACCCAGGCACTTGTTCCAGCCTGTAGGGATCAGAAACACCCTTCGGGCTAGGTCACGAGCTGGGCTTGGTGCCGGTTTTGGTGGCGACCAAATCTGGTTCGTGATAAAATGGTATTAGAGGAGGATCTGGTTAACTCTATGGGTCACATTATTTAGGGAATTGTTGGGATAGTCCGAAGTTAGGATTTTTGGGACTTTGTATTTAGGTTATGAATAGTTATCCATATCACCACACCTCATGACGGGCTTTGAGTCGCCAGGGGAAGTCGGTATTTATATGAGTTCTTGGGATTTCTTGAATTGAAGATGATTAGGGGAAATGAAAAGAGAGTTGGGTTAATGGTCTCGGTGAGCTCGCAGGGTCTTGAAAGTTATGTAGAGCCAGGGATATTCACTTGAACACTCTCTTTGATGGTGAAGTGAATGTAATATGGCCTCCAACCATACTTCCAAGTCACCCACTGAAACTAGTTTCTTATGGCATTGTCTTGTGTTCTTTAGTTTTGAAATCATGGAACTTTGGTTTTAAAGTGACTTGGTTTTAAGAAGCGTAAAGTTTATGTGAAATGATTATATAATAAATATGGAATGGATTGATTTTTAAAAATGGTGAACTGAATTTTCATAATTGTTTTGGAATGGAAAATGGTGTGTTTCAACCTCTTTTGAAATCAAGAACTTGGTCAAGGTTGGTTTTGAAAAAGTGTTTCTAATAGAGTTTTCTAAACCATTTAATGGTGATTTAATGGAATGAGATTTTTTGAAATTTATGTGACTAACTTGATAGTGATTTTTCATTGGAATCATTTTTCCTTTCGGAAAAAAAATTTATGCGGTAATTTGGGTTTGATTTTGTGGTTAACTGTTTTAAGAAAAAGGAAGTATTGGTTGATCTTTTTGGTTTTGAAAAGTGGAATGAGTTTCTGTATTAACCATTGGTATTTTCTTGATTGAACACATACATGGGGTTATATGGGGTGATGGATGGTTAATGGCATGATTGGATGAGTGTCGGGATGGATATGAGGAGGGTTCTCGGTGTGGTACGGAAACATGCATGTGTGGGGCCCATGGGGTATCATTGGGGGATACACTAACCGTTGAACCATTTTTTTCAAAGATATGATTTTAAAAGAAAAACATGATGTCTTGATGAGTGGTTTGGGATGGTGTGTATGATGTGTTTTTGGAAATGTTGATGTTGTGGAATGTTTTGAGTTCCAGAACCCCTCTTATTTGAATAGTGTTTTGGTTTTGTGTTTGGTTGATAAGCTGGGTTGAAGGGATGATTGGTGGTCTCCTATGAGAATATTTTGGGAAGACTTTATGGTGTTTCCCCTCAACTGTTTTGATATGGTTGGGGTATTTCTTCACTAATGGACCAGTTTGGTTGGGTCCTTGGGTTCTCTCATAGTATTAGGTAATCCCCTTTAAGGGTTGGTGCAAAACTAAAGTGCAGCCCAAGTTGTTTCGCTGTTGGAAGATCCTCAAGTTGATCAATGAATGTAATATTTTTCTTGAGCTTTTTAGATTTAGGCTACACCCTTCCTTTCTTGGTTTTGTGTAACCTTTTATAGTGGAAGAGTGATCTTAGAAGGTTGAAAGATACCTTAGCCTCTTATGTTTCTTGATTTTTCGAAGGTGGAAGTGGTCTGGGGTTGTTAGCATGGATGAGTATCTGGATGGTTTCTAAGATGTCCTCTCAGTCCTTCGTAGTCTCTTCGAAAAAGGAGTTCATGTTAAACTACCAGTGTGGGAAATCTGGTCACGAGAGGATATTATGGCCACTTTTTAGAATTGTGTGTTGTTTGGGGATGTTGTATAAGGTCCCTCTCCATGCATTGTTTATATCTGTCGTAATGGCCATTTTCAGTGATGCCTTATGATGCCATGCACTAGATTGACTGTAAAGGTGAATGTCATGCAATCCTCTGAGAGTCTCTATTATGTTAGGATAATGTCTCTCTTGGAAAAACAGCAAAATCATTCATTTTAAAGGAAGGTGAGAATAGGTGTTCATTGCTTCTATTATTTCTCACTTGAAGAAACAAGGTGTGATGTGTGTGCATCTTCTATTCCCTTTTTTCAGTGAAATATCAAGATAGGGTAAAGTGAGTTTAGAATTTGTAATTTATTGGAAATCTTATCGGAGATTGTAGTGTAGTTGTTGGTGGCACTGAAAGAATAATTCTTGTTTAGGGGGTTTCCAAAGCCTAACTACGAGGCTGAATATGCTTCAACCATTTGAGCTCCAACCATAGGTCTCGGAGAGAATCTGGCTCATAGTCAGGGGAAATCAAAGGGTCATTTAAACCCTTATACAATTTCCTATCCTCAGTATGAGTGATAGGAAGAGTTTAAACCTCTGGTGTCATCATCTTTCTTCTGTTTTTCCCATTTAGTAGAAATTGGTGGAGGGCCTCGTACCCATGTCATCACCTAATGCCATTCTATCCCCTTTTGGTTTCCAATGATTCATTAGAGAATGGTTAAAAATATGGATAGATGTGCTAAAGAAATAGTTTGGGCACAATTAGTAGTGATCGTGTTCCAAGAAGCAATGCAGAAAGAATGATCTCCACAGTTTGTGCATGGTTTCCCAAACTGTGTTGACTAACAATGCATCCTTCCCAAATATTTAATTTTTTTGGGTCTTTCTATGTCGGCCTATGCTGGTCGGTAAGGATGGTTGGTTCTTATGTTAGGGAGACCCAATATGATTATCATGTATGATCCTTCATAAACATTGAATGGAATTATACCCTTTGTACTAGGGAGTCTATTCAGGCCTCCTCCTGTTAGTGTCCTGATTCCGTCTCGGAAAAATATGGGTTGTCTCTTATGGTGGGGTGCCTATTTGTGTCCCCCCGTACCAATAGATCAGATTTATCCAAGTTCCTGGCATGGAGAAAGGTATTTCTGTTTTGAACTATCTAGCTACCAACATCCTCCTTGAGTAAACGTTGGGATTGGAGAGAGCCCAATGGTTTTGTTAAAGTAAGGTAAGTATAACCTTTTTTGAAGTTATTTTTTGTTTGGGTGGAACTACAAGAAATACGGACTATAGCAATGGTTTAAAACCATGGCTATATGTCCTCAAACCGTGGCTATAGGTAATAGCCCCAGTTTGAGAAATTGTGGCTAAGTTTGGCATGTCTATAGGCCTAGACTTATAGCCAGGGTTTGGAACTGTGACTATAGGTCTAGAGCCACGTTTCAAACCGTGACTACAGGTATACATCCATGGTTCAAACCGTGGTAATATAAATATAGCCACGGTTTAGAACTATGAAATTACTAGAGGAGGGACACAATTTATTTCCATGGATAGAAAATGTGGCATTAGACCAATAGCCACATTAAAACCCATGTAAATAGACTTATAGACACGGTTAGAAATTGTGGATATAGGGTCTGAAAGACCATAAAAAATATCCCCCACCCCCAGCCTACCCCCCCTACAGTATCCCACCCCCTACATCCCCGTCACTCCTGGACCCCACCCCCACCCTACATAAACTCCCCCACCCCTAGACAGCCCCCTCTCCCTACAAATCCCCCTAGATATCCCCCTCCTGGACAGACCCTGGACACCCCCCAGACAGACCCTAGAAACCTCCCCCTAGACCCTGGACACCACCCAGACAGACCCTGGACACCCCCCGAACAAACCCTGGACACCCCCATAACCTAGGCACCCCCCAGATAGACCCAAGACAGACCCCCCCCCCCCCTGGACCATAGATTCCCCCTGGATAGACCCTCAACACCCCCACAGACCCTGGACACCCCCCCCCCAACCCTGGAAAGATCCCCATATATATATCAGACCTCCAATCACCTGGACAGCCACCCCTACCCTCCTGGACAGACCCTAGAACCCCCCCCCCCCATACCTGGACACCATCCCCGAGCCTCCAGTACCCAGCACAGACCCCCTCCCACCCTCCTGGACAGACCCTAGAACCCCCCATAACCTGGATAGATCCCCCTGGACACCCCCCCAGAACATGGACACCCCACCCCTTGTACCCCCTTCCAGCTACCCCCCCCCCTTCCAGTACCCTCCCCCTACTAGTTTCCCCCCTCCCCTACCAGTCCTGCACCCCCCCCCCCCACCCAAAAAAACCTGTACACCCCCAGACCCCCTGGACAGACCCCCCAGATAGACCATGGACAAACCCCCCAGGACAGACCCCCCCCCCCCCACAGACCCTGGACACCCGCCCTGGACACCCCCCAGACCCTGGGCAGATCCCCATGGATATCCTCCAGAACCTGGACAGCCCCTAGAACCTGGACACCCACCCTTGCACCCCCTACCAGTTACCCCATCCCACTGCATGTTCCCCTACCAGTCTCATCCCTACCAGTCCCCTCCCCCCTGCCAGTCCCCCCGGCTTGTTTCCCCCCCTCCCCCTATCAGTTACCCCCTCTCCCCTACCAATCCTGCCCCCCCCTGCCCGTTTCCCCTCCCCCTACCAATCCTTCCCCCCCCCCCCACTATGCATGTTTACCCTCCCCCCTGCCCCTACCAGCCCCCACCTGCACCCCCTTCCAGTTTCCCCCCTTCCATTCCCCTCCAAATTAAATTATACACTAAATCTACTTACATAATAAGAATTAAACAAATCCAAATATAAAAAAACACATAACAACACTTACATGAGTTTCCTAATAATACAAACTATCAATGAAGTCTGTAACCCACTCAAAAGTACCCTACAAAACAAGGTAGAACATAGTAGTGCTCATCCCCAATACCCACACATCTCTCCCCCACCCCCACCTCTCTGCCCCCTGTTGGACCCCCCTGGACAGTAGCCCCATCCCCATGGACAGTAGCCCCAGCCCCCTGGACATCCCCCCCCCCCACCATGAACATCCCCCCCTGCTGGACCCACCTAGACAGCACCCCCCCCCTACTGGACCCCCATGGATAGTAGCCCCCCTGCTAGACCCCCTGGACAATAGCCCCTCCTGCTGGACCCCCTAGAAATCCCCCCCCCCTACCGGACATCATCCCCCCTAGACAGCAGCCCCCCACCCCCTGCTGGACACCCTGGACAACAACCCCCCCCCCCCCCCCGCAGGATATCCCCCCCTTCTGAACCCTCCTAGACAGCAGTCCCCCCTGTTAGACCCCATGGACAACATCCCTCCCCCTACTGAACATCCCACCCTGCTGGACAGTAGCCCCCCTACACATCCCTTGCACATATCCTAAGGGATCCTTATTTAAGAAGAATGACCAAGCAGGTGAGCTTCAAGATTTTCCCTTAGATGTACCTACCAAATCATAGCCTGTAGAGGCTGCTTTACCTAGTGTTGAGAGAATTGTTACCCCAGTGCTTTCAGATTTTGTATCTATATTATATTGATAATATTTCAGAGAAAGACTTATTTTATATTTTAGTGGAATTTTGAGTTATCAGGAACCTCCCATTGCTGCATCTACATCTAGTGCTCCATCTCCCTCGGCTTTAGTTGATACTGATTCAATCTAGTCTATAGTCAAATAATATCTCCATGTTGTTATAGGTGATGTGCATTCATCTCATCGTGATTAATTTAGGAAGATTATATAGAATGGGTTTTCAAGGAATAGGTTGACCAGTTGAATGTGATGACAACTCTACTCAAGCTATTCATGGAAGAGAAGATTTATTTAGTATTATAGAGAGATGAGGAAATATTATTTTAGACTTTTTCAATTTATGAAGCCTTTCCTATATGTATCCAATACTCTAGTGGCTACAGGCTGGAAGTCAAAAGTGCAACAGTAAAGTGGAATCCAAATTATTCACTACTATAGTGGTCAAAGTTGATACAGTTGCGGGCCACAAGCATTCGGCCCAATCGGATTAGGCTACAACAATCCCACAATCTCCATTAGTTCATCCCTTGATGAGAAGGAGGTTAAGAGTGACCTTTTGTCTCTAAATATTGACAGTGTGGCTCATCCTGATGGGTTCTCAGATGAATTCTTTATGTTCTACTAGGACATAGTTCGTGATGATCTCCTTAACTCTATGAGGGAGTTCTTTAACGAAGACTCAATGCCCAATGGAATCAACTCCAATTTTATTTTCCTGATCCCAAAGATGGAAAATGATGGGATATAAATGATTTAATACCTATTGATATTGGGAAAACCTTTCCAAAAATCATTATCAAAATTATTTCTATGAGGTTAGGAATCATTGTTCATGGGCTTATCTCTTCAAATCATCCCATCAGATAGCCCTTGGACACACCCCCTAGACAGCCCCCTAGACACCTTCTTGCACCCTTACAGACCCCCTTGACCCCCCCCGGACAAACCTTGGACCCCCCTGGACAGCCCCCTAGATATCCCCTCTTAGACACCCCACTTGAACCCTCCCACCTTCCCTGTAGCCTCCCCCCCCCCCCCTCGGACAGCTCTTGGACACCCCACTTGCACCCTGCCCTGTAGACCCCCATTGACAACCCTTAGACACCCCCTGGATAGTCCCTCCTAGACACCCCACCTGCACCCTCTCCCTGCCCTGCAGACCCCCCCTGACACCTCCCCCGGATATCCCTTGGACACCCCACCGGACAGTACCTCCTAAAAAAATTCTATAGCATTCAGTACCTTCACTTCATTATAAAAGAATGCTAAATGAACAATGTGTTGAAACTTTTCCAAGAATAGTCTTTTTCTCGCTTAGTATGAATAATATACATCCACCATTTATAACTCGGACCCTCTAGTGGGATATATACAAAAATAACCTTAAGAGACTCATAAATCTAAAGTTCAATGAAAATATCCTCAAACTTCAGTACTAAAACCAATTCATCCTAATGATATTGTTACCCAGGAATTATTGTGGGGCTACCATCTTGATTCTGGGGTTCTTAGGTGTTCCTTCAAGATAAATTTATTCAAGGATTTTGATTTGGTCAGGTGGGACTTCATATGGGATGCTTTATATCTGCTCGTCTTTCCTTCTAGGTTCTCGCCTTGGGTTAAAAGATGCGTCTCTACCCCAATGTTCTCGGTGATCATTAATGGCAGTTTACATGGCTACTTTTCAGGGGAAAGAGGGCTCTGGAAAGGGGATCTAATTTCTCTTTTCCTTTTTGTAATTTTCATGGAGTTTTTCTCATGAATCCTAGAATGTAGGAGGTTGGGGGCTTGTGTGGGGGCTGGTGTAGGCTGGAGAGGCTGGTGCGGGCGAGAAGGTAGGCGATAGGGGGATGGAAGGGGGCTGGTGCAGGCTGGAATAGGTGGCAGGGGGATGGGGTGGGCTAGATTGCAGGTGGCTAGGGGCTGTTGGGCATGTGGTAGGGGCTGGTGCGGGCTTGGATGTTGGAGTCCAGGGGCCGGTGAGGACCAGAACTGGTGGTTGGGGCTGTTTTGCAGGTGGCAGAGGGCTGGCATGAGTGTTTTACCGGAGGCTGAGGGGTGGTGGCTGGTGTAGTGGTTAGTGCGGGCTGGATTGCAGGTGGCTGGGGGCTGGTGCGGGCTCAAGTTCAGGTGGGAGGGGGCTAGAATGTGGGTTCAAGGGGGCTAGTTGTAGGTGTTGGGGTGATGGTGCGGGCTGATTCGAAGGTGGAAGGGGGCCGTTGGAAGCTGGAATGCTGGTGGCAGTGGGTTGAAATGAAGGTGGAAGGGGGCTAGTTTGGGTTGGATGCTGCGTGACCGCGGTGTAACCATGGCGTGACTGCTGTTTGACCACGACATGTTGGCTCGGTCCAACGACATCTACGAGGCAGCGTATTCCAGCCAGAAGTGAAGGGAGTAGGAGGAGGTGGGGAAACATTCCTCTCATCGCCCCACCAGAAGAAATTGTGATTAGTCAGTCTCAACATTGATCACAAGACTCATGGAATACTATCACTACGAGCTATTGTTGGGTGTCCTCCTAGAGCAGGGCCAAATCACGTAATTACCACGACGTGACTGCGGAGTGACCGTGGCGTGACCATGGCATGTTGGACTGGTCTAGAGACACCCTCGGGGCAGCATCTTCCCGCCAGGAGCGAAGGGAGTGGGAGAAGGTGGGGTAACATTTCGGTCCTCTTTCCACTGGTAGTAATTGTGATTAGTCAGTCTCAAAATTGATCACAAGACTCATGGAATACTATCACTGCGAAACATCGTGGGGTGTTGTCCTGGAGGAGGTCCAAATCACGGTGTGACTGCAGTGTCACCGCGGCGTGACCGCAGCGTGACCGCGATGTGACCGCGTGGTGTAGGCCCTATCCAGCGACTTCCGCAGGGTAGGATCTTCCGGCCAATTGGGAAGGGAGTGGGAGCAGGCAGGGCAACATTCCGACCGTCACCCTTCCAACAAATGATAGAACAGATCAACTATTTAATATGATATAACAAGGGATCTCTAGAGAAGGTTGTATCGAGAAACACAATGATGCAACATCTAAAGGGAAAAAAATGACGGAAAAGAATCATACACCCTACACAAACCATTTACAAATTCATTCACTTTGTATAAACATGGAAATTTTATTTATAATATTCAAATTGTGAAAATGATAGTGTCATAGTCAAGGCATATGCCTAATCGGGTAATGTCATTTGAGTTAAACGAGTATGATAATCCAATTTATATTATTCAAAGAAAAGAAAAACTAACTATCCACAAAAAAAACACCGACAAGATGCATATGAAATACTCAAACCAAATCTAAACATGATAATAATAACTACCACTACTCTTTGGTTTAGAAGACAGCGCACCTCCATTGGAGGGGTTTTATTATAAAATCATGGAATTTATTTATCACACAATTAAATTAATTATATTAAATTTTTTTCTAAATATCATTCAGCACAAATAAAATGAAATAATTTAAGCAACTAGATCAACATAACTATCACTGTGAGTTTTTGCTGACAGCGCGCCTCCATTGGAGGGGTTTTATTATAAAAACATGACTTTATTTATCAAATGAAACAATCATATTATAGAACACTTATTCAATATTTTCAATTCAATAGAATTATGTAGAATTAAGAAAGAATCTAAATTCAATTTAAAGGATTCTTGAATTAAAGAGACTAGAAGAGGGATCCTACCTCAAGCTGGAACCAAACCGTCCACTTCAGCTCTTGGAGATTTCTAACTAAAAGTTGTTTCTCCCACACTAGGTATATGCACCTTCACACACATGCAAGGAGACCTAGCCCCTATGCACACACCTGCATGTCCATGAGAATGTGCAAGGGGATCCTTGCACATATGCTTATATGCATATACCAGTCTCCACTCACCTGCGTATGAATTTATATATATATACATGGGCACACATAGCCCCATACGTGCATAATCACTACCATGGTTGACCATACACATAATGAGGGAACCCAAAAACATATACTTTCTTACCTATGCACATGCATGAAAGTCCCCCTTAACTTGGCTACTCAAAAACAACGAGAAAGGATCAACACACTACACAAAGGATATTAGGAACATTAAAACACATAATGGATGCTACATAACTAGTGAGAAACCAAACAACGACATTAAAGCCTCACCTCGATTGGGGGAACCAAATCCACCCGAACCAACACGAAATGATCCAGCGCCCTACTGAAAATATAATATGGAGTCAGAAACACTGAAATCCCAAAATACATGAGGTGCGAGAGAAGTAGTAACCATATAATCTTACCTCAGATCAATGCTGGCAGACTGAATCAATCTGACCCCATTTGCCACCCTTTGCAGAATATAATTACCCTTTGTCCATAGAAAGAAGTAAACGACCTAAGTGGCCAATGCGATAAAGAAAATAAAACTAAAACTAAATTAAAACATACCTATCTCCTATGACTACACATGTCACCACCCAACATATAAGAACAACAATGCCCCATGGGTCAAATCATGTTCCTGCAAGCAAGGGGGAAATAGATCCATGTTTCAAAATGGTTCTATCAAATAGTACATTCCTATTAATTAACAATTATTCTTCTTGTTAATGGTATATAATTAGTTTGGCTTGAGTTTCAACTTAATTTGGTTTTGTTCGATACAAGTTTTTATCCCACCTAATAATTAAAGTTTACTAGAGGAAACAAATTCTAATCAAATAGAATATATCATAACAAAAAAAGGGATCCACACCAATGAATAAGGTGGAACATGATATGAAATAATGTTTGATCATATAGTCTGATGAGTTATAAAAGTATAAACCAAAAAAAGAAAAACATTTAGTGTTCTCTAATTTCTCAAATGAATATGCAATTTTCAAACAATAATAAACATGTGAAAGAATAGAAAACCATATTTCCTCAATATAAATGTTTAGAATCTGAGAAATAAGAAACCGCAAAGAAAAGGAGGATAGATAGTAGGATCCAAATCTATCTTTATAAGCTATAATTAAAAAATGTGGACATAATGGCCTGGATTTTTAAAATAAAATGTGTTAAATCCATACCAATAACAACTAGTGGTATCATACAAACTCTGATTTGTTGCAACTAATATCAAGCCATGATTTAGTGAAAGAAATATATTGTAAATAGAAGGGCATATTTGGAGAAACCAAATCAGGAAGAAATGGGGGAGATAGAGATGGATTGTAATGCTTATTCAACCTTATCCAAGATTAAAGAAACCTATAGAGACTAACTACACCCCCTTCCCCACCGCCTTTCCCCACTTCCCCACTACCCCACCCCTCGTGCACCACTCCCCCCTCCCCTCCTGCCCTACAGACCCCCATACAGACCACCCCCTGCCCGACAGACCTCCCCACTCCACCCTTCCCCCACCACCCACCCCCTCCCCCTACCCTACATACCTCTCCCCGGTCCCCTACTCTACAAACCTACCCCTCCCCCTCCCCCTGACCTACAAACATCCCCCTACCCCCTCCACCCTGCCACCGGCCCTCTGACCCTGCCCCTACCCCCCTCCACCCTGCCCCCTACCCCTACCACCCAGCCCACGGTCCCCCTCCACCCACCCCCTTACCCCTGCCCCCCTTCCCTGTAGACCACCCCTTCCCCATACCCCACCACCCTGTCCCCTGCCCCCCTCCACCCACCCCTTCCCCCAACCTCCCTCCACCCACCCCTACCCCCTACCCCCCGCACATGATCATATTACAGACTATGAGCACCTAAACACACATGGTATTCTTCCTTAATAGGATCCATAGTCTCCATGCCCAGATAATCCTCACCTTCTTTGGATTTTATCTTAGATGTTTCTGGATTCTTGCTTACAACCCTTGAAAATCTCTTAGGTACTATGGCGCCTGATTTCTAAATAGAAAAAAAAGTAGGAGACACTTGTCCCTCCTTAGGCTTAGTTTTATCTGAAACATAGGGGTGTTGTACCTGATGATCTTCAAAACATTCATAGAATTATACCCCTACTAAGTTTAAAGGACAATGTGACTAGATGATCCTTCTCACCTCCCCTTAATGTGTCAAAGGACCCTTGGTATCCAGTGACTCACTAGCTAGAGAAACATAAAACACATGTTCCCCATCAAGATGAGTTCTAGATTAAGCCTTGAATATACCTTTGGACCGAGACTCTAGTAGTTCACTATGTAATTTCCTTAAAGAAAATAGAAAGAAAAGTACTCCTCTTATGTTTCCTAGACAATGTGTTGTTTAAATTTGAACTATTTTTTAACAGATAGCCTAATAAACTCTAGATGTTTCTTAGTCATGTCAAGCTCTACAAACAAAAAATAATGAATGTGATGTTTCCCTTTAAGAATATTCTGATCGATCTAAAATATTTCCAGGAATGTTGCGGCAAATTGTAAGAAAAGAGGGATTTTAAAAAGGAAGATGCAATCTGATAATCAAAATCCATTGGGATGAAAACTGAAAGTCTCTCCAAGATTGAACAATTAGGTTCCACTGGTAGAGGAAACATGTTTTATAGTTGAAAGAACATGAATATTTCGACAAAGACAAAGCTAGATCCACCACATCATGCAACCTGAGAAAGAATCAATGATAACTTAGTTCAGTACACCTATGGTGGATCAATTCTTATATTATGGAAGTAAAGAATTAGAAAATATGAGGGAATAATGTTCGACTACTGGAAAACATTTGAAAAATACTAAAACATTCTGGTTAACCTGAATACTAGTGATTGATGCATGTCAAACCCTGAGAAAAAATACATAGAAGAAAAAGGTAAATGAGACTTCAAGGTACTGAATAATAGATAAGGTGAAGGATGGGAAACTATGAAGGGAAGGAGTAGGCCCAAAGTTTGCTCCAAACTCCTGAAAATTCAAGTAACCTATGACGCTTAGTAATTTTTTTCATTGATGAGAAGTCATATAGTGGATAGTTTGTAATGACTATGGATTTCTTTTTCGGGTTCTTAAAATATAATTTTGGTGATTTCTAATTAAAATCATTAATTTTTAATTGAAATTTTATGTTTCAGGTGGATGGATTTAGTAAAGGGGGGAAGAATTATGTGGCGTTCCAAAAAAGTAGTAGATGGGGCCACCAGTTTGCTATTGTAAATCACAATGAAAATATTAATAGTGATAGTGTAGGAGGGTTGTCTCTAGACTAACTACTAGATGGATGATGGTTGGAACAAAAAAGTTTGTGGCCATTGGTTGGTTGGTGGTTTTCCACTAGGTAATCAGTGCCTTCCTTGACCTTGTTTTTTTAAGGGAAATTAATGTAATTTTTATCATGTATTTTGGAGGTGGATTTGAATGGAATTAGAGGATCTATTCCACTTAGTTTCAAATATTATGATATGGATGGAATGAGAAGATGTTTTCTCTGAATATTTAAATAAATGAATGCTAATCTGTGACGACTAGAGGACTAGATGAACCATGATGAAAATAATTCGGTGAGTTTTAGAGATCTAGAAATGTGTAGGAATACCTAGGGGAATACTCCATGGGATCATAAAAATCACAGGTTACATAACATGTAATCTGACATAACTGTTACTGTGGGACCATTGGGTTGTGTTACTGGGATTTTGGTTGGATTTAAATATCTCATGCCATGTGACATGGTCACACAACATGGGACCCATCCCCTTGACCCCTGCAGACCTCCTCCCTCCCCCCTCCCCCCTACCCCCTGCCCTGTAGACCCCCCTGCAGACCAACCCCCTGCCCGGAAGACCTGCCCCCTCCCCACTCCCCTACCCCCATGTAATAAATTTGCAAAATATATATTGTAAATGGTGCAAGATAAAGGTGGAGGTATAATACATGGGCTATATACATTCAAATTAGATGGATTCATGGTGTGACTATGATAAAAAGACACATAAGTTTGATGTTGGAAAACAATGTGGGTGATCTAAAAGAGATACCTTTAATAAGATGATGCAAATATATTACTGATCATAATTGGTAATAGGCCTTTAGAAAAATAATAATTTTTTATGAGGATCAAATAAATGGTGAAATGTTTTATCTATCTCAATAAGTGGTTTTGAAAAACCACATTAAATTTAAAAATCCAAATTTGGAGTTGCTTGCTGGAATAATGAAGAAAAATTGAAGTAGTGCCTGATCAAAAGTTCAAGAGCTATAAAATATATATTTAAACATTTCAATGGTATTAAACCATAATTGAAGATAAAAAAGTTATATAAGACCACATTTCAAGTGGTATGGGACTACCAAGAATATTAAGATAGTACAAAGTGGCTTTGTGATGAGGAAATAAGAACCTTGTGATAGGTAGAACCAAGCAGTATTCAAGATCTAGTGGTTTTGGTATAGGTTAGAACCAAAGGACTTAAAAATTGGAATATGTATCATATTGAGTGATGAAATAGTGGATGTCTTCACTAATGTCTAATTTGGGACTCAGAAATATAGTGTCAAGAAAGAGAGGAAGACCACCCCATAGAGCATATGGACCATGCTCATAGTGGATAGAAAATGGATAGTATTTTTTACCATGTCATGGTAAAAATTATGGATGTAATGTTTCATTTAAATTATTTATAAAATAGTGGAATCATGATCATTTTTTATTCCATAGTCGATGTAATAAAAATGAATATAAGATTCATAAATCACCCTGTGGAGAAATATTTAGAGAATTTGTGTGAATTAACGGAATATATTTGACCATACTAAAACCATACTAAAACCATGCACAAGCCATTCTATCCAAATCATGTTATTCACTTAGTGGTTACTTGGTCATTATGGGAAATTCCATCATAAAAGTCTAACATCATAGTGGATAGAAAATGGATAGTATTTTTTCACTATGTCATGGTAAAACTTATGGATGTAATGTTTCATTTAAATGATTTAGAAAATAGTGGAATTGTGATCATTTTTCAGTCCATAGTCGAAGGGATAACAATGAATAGAAGATTCCTAAATCTCTTTGTGGAGAAATATTAAGAGAATTTATGTGAATTAAATGAACAAGTTTGACCATACAAAAACCATGCTAAAACATTACTAAAACCATGTACAAGACATTCCATCCAAATCAATCTATTCACTTAGTGGTGATTTGGTCATTATGGGAAACTCCATATTAAAAGTATAATGACACATAAAGAGTGTCTTGGTTCAAACAACTATTTTAATAAAAAAAAGGGAAACCACCTACAGAGATATAAAAAGGGTCATGTACGATGTGTGATTTATGACTAACAATGACATAAAGTATAAGGAAAACACCAATGCAATAATGTTATGCAAGGTATACCACTGTCAGTTTTCACAGATATCACACCTCCATTGGAGGGGTTTTATTACAAAACCATGATTTATTTATAAAAAAAAACAATTATCTTAACTAAAACGTATTCAAAAATTTCAATTTAATATAAACATGTAGAATTATGAAGGTAACTAAATGCAATTTAAAACATTCTTGAATTAAATAGGCTTGGAGAGGGACCCTACCTCAACCTCAAGGCACGTTTTCTATTGATGAAAACAACTCGAATCTTCCTTTTTTCTGCTTGCATGCATATGTAACTTAACATATATATATGGAAACCTATCCCCTATGTACATATTTTCATGGAAAAATATGCACAAGGGGGTCCTTAGATATTTGTTTATACTTGCATATACCTCGTTACACTTACACACGTATGCATTTTTCATATCTATATATAAGCACACCTAGCCCCAATATATATGTTCATAATTCCATGAGTGAATATATAAAAAGGGGGAAATTATATATGCATATGACTACCTATTAATACCCATGTAAGCCTTCATCAATGGTGACTCAAATCCACCTCAACGAAATACAAAACACACTACAAAAATATAAGGAACCCAAAAATCAAAAAATCCCTAATTAAAATTGGTCCAAAGAATAAAAATGGAGTAAACCTTACCCAAATCTTGAACTCATTGTCTTCGCTGGTGGTGGATAGAACCGGTCTTATCATAAGAAACCACCTATAAGAAAATAGTGGGAAAAGAAATGAGATATAACAACTTCTTATATATATGTGATCAGTATGTCAACTGTACATGATAAATGATACCTGAATCCAAAAACAACAATTAAAAAATAATATTCAACCTGATATATACATCCCAATAATAAATAACATGATCATTAATAAAGAACTTTATTTTTAAAACATCACCTTTAATTTCCTATTCAGAAATCAAAAATCACCAAAATATGAGAATAAAGTAAATCTCCATCATCCCTCAAAAGCAAGAAATAGGGATTTGACATTGTTCTTAACCTAGAAAATCCATTCCCAGAATGTATAAACTATCTAAAACTATTCATGCCTATATCCTTCTTAAATTTCTAGATTAGAACCTCATTTTTTAGCATGTTATTCATCTGGAATTCACATTTATTCTTAGTTTATATAGGTTTATCAATTTTATAAAGTGGAGAATTTTCCTTCTTTTATTCTTACTCAATCTGCTTGAATTTTTCAAAACCAGTTTGATAATATGAATAAACAATATTTTGGTGCAAGATATTCCTTATTCTTGATTTTAAATTCCTTTTTTGTAGAAACTATTTCCGAACATGAGATAATAGGTTCTTTCCTTTTATCTTTCAACAAATATTATTGTTATGGAATCTATGTCGTAAATTCTTAACAATTTGGACTACTTGGTTTTCCTTCCACACACACATTCAACAGCCTTTATAGTACCATTTTTAGGATCCCTTTCAAACTCCACACTAGAATTGTCAAGCACTATTCCACTACAATATCAAATATTGATACTTAACCCAACACATTGATCTGAATGACATATTAGAAATACAGAAGATCTAAATAGAATATTTACCAATATATACTCCTCGTAATTAAGTGAACACATTGACTATACCAACCACTATAGGTAAATCATTAATTTTGGTGTGGTCTTGGAACCAAATATGGTTAATCCAACATCCATCTCTAGACACTAAATTCATCCATTTACTGTCTAAGTTCAGACATTTCACAACCGTGATAATGATCACCATCCCTTAATATGGATTTCACTCAAAAAGGAAAAGTATGAATATCTCCACTATAGTATAATTGATACCATCATTAATCCTACATACACATGTGTAGTGTCTCATATCAAAATATCTTCACTATAGAAGATCCTAGCCCAATAATCTCAACAAAATTTATTCATCTAAAAACTATCATCCTTAAAACACAATTTATATCCAACAAAAATAATACATTAAAATATATTAGATAGAGAAATCCACATTATAGAAAATAATAATTACTTTAGGAATACCTCAAAACGTATGGTACTAAAAGTAACTTCACATAGGATGTCTTATCCCAATAAAATAATATAGAAAGCCACATCTCAACACATACATGAAACCTATTTTTTCCATCCCAATACTAAGGGAATTCACACACATTCTTGATACATTAGAAATAGACCAGGGTTCATTTATTTTTCTAATATTGAGCAGAGATATTACTTATTCAATTTAATCTGTTACCCTTATACTCAGGCTCACCATCCAACATTCATTCCTACCCATTTTCCATCCTTCTCCATGCATCATCCTATGCAACGGATGTATCTAAATAGATAGCTTAGTCTTTCTTGAATATCTCTTAGTAGGTGTCTAGATAAAAGGAAGCTACTCATGCCCATAATGAGTACATAAGACCATTTAAAAAATAGAATTCATTTATGAATAAATTTCATTTGAAGGATGGCATTAAATGAATAAACCTTTAAAATTTAGTGGCATACTTCATTACTGATTCCCATAATGATATAGCTCCATTTATCCCCAAAACATGCTCTTATTCTGTAAATCTAGAATAGCCTCTATTAGAAGAAGGAATGAAACTCGATCCATAAAACCTCCTCATTCCTTCTTTTATGATCAAATGTATTTATCCATTCTGATTCATCTCCTTTGAATTTAGAAACTTCTAGTTTCACCCATATATCCTCTAGAGTCCCAATCCTTTCAAAAAAGAACTAAACATTCTTCAACATATTCTAAACATCCTATGATCCCATGTCACTACTAAAAATTAGATACTTCTACTCCTAGAACTCCTGGATAACTTAGAAAACCATTTCCTTTCCTTTTCGAAGGCCTTGGTCAATGGATCAAAGTAGTTGTAACATAATATGATGGAAACAACCACTTGAGAAAATTTCCCATGGGAACATAATGTCATATTAATTATATGATTTGTTAATGAATTTTGACTCAACATCATATTTTAATAACAACATTACTAATTATAAACCCATCACGCCACAATCCTAAGCATGCATTATTACCAAAAAATCATGAAACTACCTTTAATCCTTACTTCATAACAAAATATCATTTAAAAAACACCAAACCCTAAGGTTTATCATAATAATATAAGGGTTACTCTCCTACACACCAAGCATAACAACAAAAACCCACACATTTACCCCTGATAATAAGAAACCATCCACCCCCTTAACTAATCTAATAGGCAACTTCCTAATAAAAATACACAGTCAAATCACCCAGAAATCACCAAAATTCCCTATATTAAGATTTTTAAATCAAAACATCAATAAACACCCCAACAATATCCACCAACTTAAGGGATTACCACCAAACCAAACCCCCAAAGACAAATCCAAACCATAACCAATACATAACCATCATACTCCAAATGCCACACTAACACCTGAACTCGTCTGATTTGAATAATACAAATGTATCTGGTTTTTCATCCATCATTTTATATTTTAAACCACCCAAAATCCCATAAACATATAAATTCCAACCACTGGAGAAAATAAACGAGTGAAATTTGAGGGGTTAAAAACCTTAATACCCGGTTCTTGTTGAGAACATCATAATATGTTTTAAAGAGTTCACTTCCAAGCTGACCACCACTTTTGGAGTTGATGAAGACCAAAACAGGACAAGTTTGTGAGTGGGAATCATTTATGAAAAAGGATTCGGGTTTAAAAATATAATTAGTAATGCAAAAAACCGTCACATTTGTATTGTAATTATTTCCTCCCATGATAAATTTTCAACTGCGCGTTCATATTAGATTGTTATTGCGCTAGAGAATCAAAGGTTTTCAATGTAGGGAACAAGGACCTAGAATCATATCCCCTCAGTTTTCATAATACAAACACCACATGATAACTCAATGACCAGAATCAGCAGCCATATACAGAAAATTTTGAACTCTTTCAAATTTGAACCACAAAACATGCTAACAAGATTATCAATGCAAAAAGTAACATTTAAGAGAAAAAAAGAGAGAATCACAAGAGGATAAATAAAACCCTGCATCCCCAATTACATGGAACACAAGACAAAGGGGTCTTTCATTTAATGCACCATGCAAGCGTAGGTTCTCCAGGAAAAAAGGTAAGAAAGTGATAAATGAAATAATCATGGGATGTAAAAGGAAAATCGAATACAAATTAACAAACTGGTTCTAGCAAGTAACTTCACCTGAAAAGAAACAAATCAATAAAAAAAATCCAGAGGCATGTGGAAATTAAAAACAATGCATCAATTCTACTACCTCACAAATCCAAAAAAACCAGCCCAAGCAGATAACATTTCTTTGAACAAACAAAAACTAAATAAAACTGCCAGTTAGTAAATAAATTGAAATGATGATCATAAATTCCCAACTGTACAGGAAGTAAAAACTGAATCCACTCTTTCTTCCTCCCCCAACTCTCCATAGTCATCCAGACCATGTGATTATCATTCTATATTGGAAATAAAAAAATTTAACATCGTCCATGGGAGTATTATGCTTCGATCGACAAAACATAAGAGGTTTATAGTGGGAGGAAAATAGAAGGAGGGAGATTCAGAAAGAACACAAAAATTGTAAGCTGAAGGCCCAGTGGATTCTTGCTTCTGGAGGGCCACCGTGAATAGTGTGAGAGATTTCATAAGAGAGGTCGATGGTTTGGAGTGGAGGGTCATGGTGAGAGAGTTTGATGGTAGAATGAGAGAACGCGTTGATTGGGAGCATCGGGAGGAGGGCTCCATGGTGAGAGATGTAGACGGTTCATAGAGTAGGGTCGCGGATCGGGGGAGGAGGATTGGAGTGGCCGATGAAATTGAAAAAAAACTAAATGCCAATTTTTAGCCAATTTTAGCAATGGATGTTTAATTAAAACGTGGATATAAACAACCTATAGACACATACCTATAAAACAGTGGTTATAGGTCTGTGGCTATAGCTTAAATTTCTAGTACTGTGAATTGCTAGAGTCTAATTTTGATAGTGTTTGGGGATTTTTCTTATGGGATAAATTATAAATGTGATTGATCATTTAAAGAAAGTGGTGTAAGATTGGGTTGTGAGATTAATCCTTCCTTAATAGATTGCTATAGGTGATTTGGCCCTTGGGGCGATGCTTGGCAAAGAAGTTCATCATGGTTTATCAGTTGGGTTTGGTTTTTGTATCTGGCCTTGCTGTGGATTTTCGGGGACAGAAAGTTTCCATGGTGGGAAGAATTGTCACATACATGACTTATTTTAAAGTTAAATTTATTTTAATTACCATTCATGATTTGTTTTGTGGGGGTTCCAAAGCTTTTATGGAGGAATGAGTGAGTTTTCATGAATTGGGCCAAACTGTGAGCCCAATTCCAGATTTAAAAACAAATTTTTATTCCTTTATAACTCCTTAATTTTTCAACATTTTCATCCATTAAAAATACTACTTGTCATTCCTTGACCCATTAACACCACCATATTAATTTGGACCATTTAGGAATCCATAATCGTGGTGGATATAAGTTTTTATTTAAGGGATTTGGCCTTCCCGAAAGCTCATTTCATACATTAAAAATATTTGTTAAATACTTAATATCTCCTTTAGTATTTACATTTTTTCACTGATTCCAACTCTCCCGTGAGCCCGCATTCCTAAGGCGTTCCCCCATGCTCTCCTCCCCCTCTTTGGATCTTGGTTTAATATCGAATATGGATGAAACATCTCTAAATTTCTCAAATCACCCAAATTTGAATAGGTAATTTTATTATTTCATAACCCTTTAATTTCTCACACTTTTTCCCCCATTCTAGTTCCTAAATGATCTCTTCAACCTTGTTCGAATCTCCCTTGAATGGTTGGATGTTTTCAAATTTAGATACAAGTGTATTGTGGTTGATTTCTTCAATATTTTTAAAGGTAAGTGATTACTTCTTGGTTTATTCATTTTCCCTTAGGGTTTCCTCCCTCTTTCATTATGTTCTAAAATGTCCAGAAGTTAGTTTTTGAACCTAGGGTTTGATTTGTTGTTTTTTTGTCAAATATTTTGGTCTATGGATAGTTTTTTCTTTTTTATGGTGTGGCGGTGGTGTCATTGATGTTTGGCACAAAATTTTGAGGGATTCAACACTTTCAATAGGTGATTCCATGGTTAACCATTCCTTGATGATTTATTTTTATGGTTTTACTAGTTTTCATGTTCACCATATGATGTGTGTGGTGATAAAACCATATTTAGGAGATTTGGTTAAGCATTTAATTTTCTGAATTCATTTTTTTTTATGTTGTGAACTTTTCGAATGTAACACATGTTGTATCTTTTGTGGTAGTTTTATAAAATGTGAAATTGATTTATTAGTTGTTGAAAGTGGATGAAAATTCTGTTTTTTTAATTACATAGTGTCATGTGGGACTTGGAAGGGGGTTTTTGGAATAATTTTGGTGTGTAAAACTTTGTTATACTTCTTGAGAGAATTTTATGAAAATGGATATTTTCATTTGTATCTTTCGTGGTATTATTCAAGGTGATTTTATAACACTTTAAAGTGGTTTTATAAATGTCTATAAGGCATCAAATTCTATATTGGTAGTTTTTTAGTGTGTTTTGGTCCTTGAAATATGGTTTTGAAATGTGTTTTATGGGAAAAGTTGGGGTATTCTCTTAAGAATTGTTTTATGAAATATTTGAATGATATAATGATTTATGTAAGAGGTGAAACCATATTGGAAAACTATTTTAGAGTGTGTATATTTTGAAACAGTACATTTTAAATGTGAAAGGGGCTGTTTTGTGATGAGTTTCATCTTGTAAATGTTATATAAAAATGTTTGAAGGATTTACTAAAGTGTGCAAGATATGTGCAAGTGATGTGGGATTTTTTGTGTGAGTGTGATGTGAAAAATGGATTTTGGTTATGAAAATGATATTATGTAACATTTGAGTGGGTTTTTATGTGAGTTTTAATATATTGGAATGGTTTTATAGAATTGTTTAATTGATTTGTGGAAGTGTTAAAAAATGTGAAAAGTGTTGTGGTCTATTTTGGTGTGAGTTGGATTTCAAATCAATTTGAATGAAAATTGGACTTTTGTATCATTTGTGGTATACATGTGGGCTTCTTGGTGAATTTTTGATGAGGGAATAAAATTTTCATTTGAAAATTGTATTTCATGACTTGTTGAACTTGTTTGAGCACAAAGGGAAAACACGGGTTTCTAGGCGGGTCGATGTGTATTAGTATGCAAGTGAATCCATGGGGTTTGGCCTCTGTTTCACTCAGCAACATTGATGCGTAAAACTATAACTAAATTATGATGATGATAATTGGGGACCATTAGGTTATGGGTATGTTCCATACTAGCGGATCATGTATGAGAACAGGTATTTTTGATGGTTACTCTCACCGAGATACAAGGTACCTTGGACCCACAACGAGCTAGTGCCTAGGGGTTATTTCCTATTTCTTGTGCTCATTAGATCCTTTGTACTTACCACCAACATACTGTATATTTGTCTGTAAAATTAAGTATCTTTGGAATTTATTTTAAAAGTATTGATTATTTGTATTATCCCACTTGAAAATGGATATTTTTATGTTGCATCTTTTAGAATATGTAACTAGAAATTACATGTTTTTGAAAACATGAATTCTTTTAGTCATTGATCATTTATCACAAAGAATCTCTTAGTGGTGGTGTCTTACTGGGAATTATCTCACACCCTACTTACACCCTTTGGTCTAAGTAGACTTGGTTATTTTTGTTGTCGCAGGTTGGGTATAATTTTTAGTTCCAATGGTTTGGGTTTCTAGTAGGTCTATGGTGGTGAAGTCTTGTAAAGATGGCTTAATGGAGGTTCCCCTTACCATGAGGGTTCTTGGGCTGTTTCCTTTTGGTTTTGTACCTTTGTTACAATCTTTTTGAGTTATTTTAAAATATTTAATTCAGTTCTGAATTTTTGTAAAAGATTGTTTGGTTTAAAAAATCCAGATTCATTTTATTGGATTCTTTGGTTGTTTTAAGATTATAAACTCGGGTAAATTGTTCCCAATTCTAATTTTATGATACACGGGCACTTGTACCAGCCCGTGGGAATTGGGAACGCCCTTCGGTCCATGTCTCGGTATGGGTTTGGCACTAGTTTTGGTGGCGACAATATTTTGTTTGTGACAATCCATGGGTTGTCTGATATGAGAATATAGAAATCTAATTCTCAAGGGTGTCTATAAATGTGTTAAGGGATTCATGGATATATGAAGAACACACAAAAGGTTTTCTTGTATTTAAAATGTGGATTTAAATGAAATAATTCACCTATATTTAATGATAAATTACTATGGTTAATTATTAATGAATTAATATCCATAATAAAAATTACAAAATCAAGAGATGTCGTATTTGATGAGTGTAATACATGTAATTAAGGATAATAAGACATGAGATTTTTGGGTATTTTAGTGAGCTTTTATTCAGGAATTTTCTTTCCGATTCAACATGAAATATTGTCATGAATTTTTGGGGGGATAATTTGGGAGTTATTACCAAATTGTAATAACTAAAAAATATATTGTGAGTGATCATGGTGTTTCCACTATATTATTATGATAAAAAAGTGGACAATATGAATTATATTATTTTTTTGAATATATGTTATATATGTAGGTGATGAAGATTGTTTTTGGAAGAATTTATGATTTGATATTGTTTGTCAAGGAAATATTTTTTGGTATAAAATAAGAATAGTTAAATCCTAATTTTGATTATTTAGATACATTAAAATGATTATAATAACTAAATGGAGATTTATTGAATCCTATTATACACTTAAGATGAAATAAATAATAAGAGAAGAAGATAAGAAAATACTATGCACATCTGTTTTCCAATGAAGAAGAGGAAAAAGAATAAAAATAAATGGAAGAAGAAGAGATTTTTATTTTAATAATTCCATATAATATTGTGATCAAGGAAAACTATAATGATATTAAAAAATATTAGTGAGATCATACTTGACTAAGGATAAGGACAATATATTACTACATTAGAAATGACTGGAAATTAAATACATGTTCTTAGGACATTAAGATGAAAAATGAAAAATTGTTTTGATGCTAGTATAAAAAAGTTGATATTTAAATGATATAATTATACTATTTGGGGTTATTATAAATAAAATTAGTGGTATTCATGTATAAATATCTTATTAGAAGATGTCCCACTATAACCATTAGTGATCAAGAATTATAGAATTTGTTTTCAGGAATTTTATGGGGTAGATTATACTTGTAATCATTTAGATATACTAGAAGATAATATACGTCTCTTATCATCCCTAGAACATCAAGTATATATTCATCCACATTGTGGGAAACCATTTTTAAAATCCTTGTGTTTTGTTTATTTGTTTCATTTCTTTCCAGAAGGAGAGATGAGATTTTAAAAAAATGAGAGATCAAGGATTTAACTTGACACAATGGTTGTAATAAAAAGATAATTTGTTGAAATAAACCACTAATTCACCCACCTATTAATAGTTAATATGGAACAATTCTCTATACATTAGTTATAAATTGGTTAGGAAGGACGATATAACTATTTTCAAGTAAAAAAGAGTTATTTCTGAGAAAACTATTTCAATATTTGAAACATGTTTTTATCATAATAATTTGAATAAATTATTATTGGTTGATGATGTTAATGAAATATATTGAATATATATTCAATAAAATATTTTATCATTATTATAATAGTTTTTACTAGGACATGAGTGAATATAAACATAGTTTTATATTAAAAATTAAATTTTTCTAAATACAATTTTTATTGTGATTTTCTAATTTATTGGAAAAATACTTTCTTTCACTTATAGAAATTAAATTCAATAAAATATATTTTATATTTAGAATATTTTTTCCAGATTTCATTGTTATTCCATTTCAAATATGTTCATAATTGATAAAATACAGTAAACATTTGTAACCATGATGAGGGTTAAAACAAATTTACATTGGGGGGGGGGGGGGGTTCAACTAAGAGATAATGGTAAAAATTCATAATAAATTTGTCTAAATATAATTTTATGAATATACTGAGACCTTATATTTTTAATGGTCAAAATGTTGTCCATTTAGTGAAACTTTTACATAAACATTACAATATATTATTTAAATCATTTGAATAATTCCAATTGTGTCCCTCCCCTTACTTAGAAATATTTACATCTTCTCCTACCTTATTCGCAAACATTTATCCCTACATCTTGGTAAATCACTACCCAATAACATTCTTCTATTCATTCCATTAATTCTTTATTTTTTTATTACCCCAATAAATTTCTAAAAAGTCTTATGTTTAATCTGAAAGAGGACTCTTATTGAATAGAAAACCATCTTACTCGACACTTTAAAACTCTGTTTCTTCTTCTATTTCAATTAAATATTCTGTATCAATAATTAAAGAATTAAAAAATTATAATCAATACACTAATATTTATTATGATTTTGGAAAAACCATTTTCAACCATTTTCTATAAAATGGGAAATTAATGTATTTCTTGTGTGTGTGTCTGGACTACTACCTCTATGTAGTGATATATATCAGTTTACGACAACTCATAAAATTGAGGGAGAAAATGATGAATTTAACAAATATATATTATATTTTTGATATAATTATTTTTTTCAAAAATGAAATATTATTTATATTTCTATACCATATTTTGTTTTAAAATGAAAACAATGTTCATGCATGCATACATACTACCATCTCCAAAAAAAATGTAATTAATTTTTCAATAAATTATTTTCATGGATGGTTAGAAATATATATATATCACATATATATTCTATTTATATTATTATTAACATTTTGTGGTGATTCATGATTAAATATCCATAACATCCAAACATAATTTTACATAAACAGTGAAGAAGATAACAACTAAAATGATGATGATATTGAAATATTGTTAATGACTCCGTGATAAAATGTTATAAGTAAACCATGAATGTTACTATATGTATATATGATTTATTTTACAGATTTATAATATATTTATTTTAATCATATAAGTGGTTAGTGTGCATATGAAGAAAGTCATACTTGAGGAATGAGTTTCTCATCTCACATTGGTTTCTATGAGACATGTGTCATATTCACCACTTTTTTATTTCAGTATTGTATAAAATAAAAATTAATATATTATATAATTAATAAATTTATATTCATGGTATTTTTTGTTTTATTTTATGTAATTTATTTAATGTAGTTTCTGATTCATATGTTACCAAAGTTGAATGGGTTTTATGATACAATCTCACTATTTTTCATGATTATTTAGGCTTAAATTTATAGAGATAAAATTATATGATCTAAATATCTTAAATAACATATATTTTTTTATAATCTACATATTTATATATATTTTTCATTTAAATTACATTTTACACATTCTATGTACACATAGAAAAAAAATATTTTTAAATAAAATCAACATTGTTTTTTTATTGGGCTAGTAATATTTTACTTCCATATCTATATTTTCTTTAAAATACTTTTATTGAAGTTTTTAATATTTAAAAATAATTTATTAAACAAATATTTACCAATTTTTTACTTTCCATATATTTACAATTATAATTCTTATCTTTTTCAATATGAGAAACATTCACCAATGGTGGGAATGATCTTTGTTTTAACATTTACCATAGAAAAAAGTTTTCCAAAGATCATGAATATTGTTTCTTTTAATATTTCATTAAAATTATCATTTTTTATTTTCAAATAAATGTTTTTCATTAATTTTCTATAATTTTTAAGATTCTAATTATCTGATTTTAAATTGGAAGGGCTATTTTTCATGATAAGTATTCTAGTGATCCTTAACTTTTATTATTTTCAATTAACACATATCTTTATTTTTATTTTTATTTCCTAGTTATATGATCTTGTGATAACATTTTTAGTCATTCCCTATATGGTTATTCAATATGGTGATGAAATCTTGATAGAAAACATTTTATTTTCTATGGGATCAGCTATAATGAAATGTTAGATATTTTCATTATTTTGTGGAATATATATGAATGGATTATGATTATATATATGGTGTTCTATTAAATAAATTCATTTTATTAGGTAAATATTAATGTTTCTGAGCTCAATGTGTAAACGAGAGGTTATACCAAGCCTAAGAGAGGGTATATGGGTGGTTAGCCTAAGTCTAACAGTTATTAATGTATAAGTGGGCATCCATGACATGCAACATCTATGATTATTATTAGGACACACTTGTTATCAAAGTCTCTATGACATGTTCTTATGATTATCATATGATGTTATAACTCAGGATCTTTGGTTATTCGATGATTAATGTTTTGAGACACACCAAATCATTATTCCCTGATTATGATCTATGAATTGTTGGGAATTATTATCAAATTTCAATCTCATATCCCCATACTTGTGTGCTCATAAAATTATTACATATGATCATTGATTGACTTATCCCATTTTAACCCTTAATGAGAATTTTATATCAACCCTTCATATGGTAGCTTCCCATATGTTTTGAAAAATGGTTCTAAATTGGGTATGTCTTAGAAGTGTACTATGTGAGAAGAAATTTATGGTAGATGTTGAACATATTTCATGAAATAATATGTCTCTACTCTCCAACTAAACAAATGAATTATATCTCATGGGTGTGTATTATTTTGAAATGTATTTAACAATCATATAAAATTATGCAATGTTTTTGTATATATGGTTTGGGTTTCCTTATGTTTATGTACAGATTGTTTAAATGTTTTGGATTTTTACCATGATAAGTGTTATTGTAACATTTATTATGATAAAATCATGACAGTGATATTAAGAAATATGTAATGTTTGTGGCATAGTATAAAAGGTGAATTCTTAAGGATATTACCTATTATTAATATTACAAAGAGAAATGAAGTCACAATAAGAAGAGTATCTGAAAAAGAAAATATAAATCCCAATAACCATTTCCATACCTCAATAGAATCACGTTTATCAGGATAGACCTAACATACTAAAAGATAATTGTAGTGAGATCTAGTGTAAGTAATAATCTTTTAGTGTTTTTTCAATATAAAAAACTATCATTATAATATCAATTACCCTAATATTGATAAATATCAAATCCCATAATGATATTTATTTTTTGTAAAACTAATATAATATTGTACGTGGAGTATTTTTTTCATCAAAAGGTTATAAAAGTTCATTATTATAATGAAAACCTAAAGATGTTATGATGACATTCTTAAACTTATGTCATATGGTCTAGATAATATTTCTTTCACAGGGATGGATGATGTTTACCTATTAGGGTATAGAGTCTCATAATACATTTAGACTTCATCTGATGAAGTTTAAACATAGTAATATCTATGTAGGGAGGTTATTAGCATTGAACAGCCAATAAGAATTCACCTTGTTTAGATGTCATTGGATATTCGTATATGTGAGAATGTGTAATGATCATTATACTTGGGATTATTATTATATTTTATAATGAATTGGGTACTTTGATGTATTGATAGATAAAATAATGACATATTCTCAAGGGGAGTTTGTATAACTTGGGTGTATCAAAAGTTATATTAAATTAATATAACAATTCAATAATGTTTTCCCCTTCATTTTAGTAGAGGACTATATCTACATCCTTTTGATTCAAATTGAAATGTATGATTAAATTTATTTATATGATAGTTCATCAATGAGTTCACTTCATAAATTCAAAGAAAGATAAATAATTCATATTGGTTGAAGAAACACGTATGCATATTTTTCGATGATATATTGAGGAAAATATCATACATTATGTAATAGTGCATATAGTAATGTTATTTTTATTATGAAATTAATTTATTTTTCTATGCTGGTCTCTGCATGTTTCTAGAGCCTAACTTTATACACTAGTTTATTTCACCTAATTCCACTGAGAAATATTTCTAGAGGATCAAACACTCTGTGTATCATGAATCATAATATATTCTATTATATTTAATGTAAATAAAAAAAATTGGATCATGAAATTATAATTATTCAAGTATTGTGGATCACATAAATTCATTCACTATATATTCATCTTTATATTATTTGAGTTAAATATTATCTCTTATTGATTATTCGCAAGGTAATAAATAATATGTAATTTTTTCAATAGTATAGTTATTATATTAATATAAATTTTTTAATATTTAAATTAATAATTAAACAATTATTTATTAATTTGTTTTGTTAATATAGTATTTATCAAATTATTGGAAAAATAATACTTATCTGGTTAAATATTTTATTATTTATTGGTTAAATAACTTCTATGGAGGATTGATGGTAATTTATAATGACCCAATAAAATGATTTATTTTACATAATGTTATTTAAGTAAATATTAATTAATTTATTTAAAAATATTTTTTAAATATATGCAAGTCATGTGATATTTTTATTATTTGTATTTTTATTAGAATTAAGAAAATACTTTTAATAAATATTTGATAAAGGGATATTGTTCAATTATGAAATATTAACCATTAGTCAAAATTTTAACATATATAATATTTCAATAGTGGGAGTTGTTCTGCACATTGGGGAAAATCTTAGAAAAATCTCTTAAGCCCGAGAGAGAAAATCCTCCACCATCTATGACCCAAATTATATCATTTTTAGGTATTATTTGGTTATATATTACTTATTATATTTATTATCTTGATTTCAGGTCATTTTCAAGGTAAATCATGAAATCTATAGAAAATATATTGTCACATAAATTCTTCATTGTCAGGGAAAACAATGCAAAAAAGGAAAAACCAAAAAATTTATGTGAAAGAAAATTTTTCATGGATGGCGCACAGTTTATTAAATAGTGCGACTATGCCATGAAAACTTTCTAGGTGAGACAACATCACCAAAATGATGGGTCTATAGTTTGTAAAATCATATAGACAAACCATTCAGTCTACTAGTTTTTAAAAAAAATATGAATTTACTTCTTTTACCCTCACTCATTTTAACCCTACCACCCCGCCTATCTCCCCCATATAAAATCTTCTAATCCTCACACAAGATCTCCCATAATTATAGGATTTCATGTTGGTTCATCTCATTTTTCTTTAATATGTCATCTTTTAAGGACTTACTCTTAACCCTTTTAGCTTCTTCCTCCCTCCTCTATTAGACTACTTTATACCCCATGAATATGTTGGATTAGGGTTATTTTATCAGAATAAAATAGTATAAACCATGATTTTTATGGTTTCCTACTACCATTATAGGGTTTTCACTGTTATTTTCATGCGAAAACAAACTAAAAATTGATGATTGCAAGTGATTAAAGTCTTTATTTTCATGTTGTGGTATTTCAAGATGAATTTAATATTATTATTTTAATTTAAAATGAAGGATTTAATTATTTCGATGCAAAAAATGGTTTTTTGAGGACTCATTATAAGTTTTTGGTTGATTATGAAAATTTACCCCTTTTTTAGAGGATTAAATAGATTGGAAATGGAATTATTTAGTTTTGTAATAAATTGAAAGTTGAATTTGAATTGAAAGGAAAGGGAATAACACATAAAATACTTGGGTACCTAGGTGAGAATACTAGGAAATGTACCACTCTGAAGGTTATACCATCCATAGCCTTTGGAATATATTAAAAGAATAACTAAATATTATGAGATAGGATGTGGCTCTGTGATTGAGTTTCACTAAGAAAATGGGCACATGATGCTTTTTTCCATAGTATCCCCACATATGTGTAATGTATTAGATTGGTCATCAAATATGAGAGGATTGTAGGATGTTGTCCCAACCTTGAATACTGATGTTTTTGCACATAGTGATCAATTTTTCAATATTTATATTCTTCCTCCCTTTATTTTAAAGGTTAAATCAGGTTTATATAAATTTTTTCGAACTAGAGTTTTTTTAAACACGTTATTCTTGAAACAATTGGTGAGATACTATAGGGTTATATATGATTTTACCATACACACACCAACTAGTCATGTGAATATTTTTAATTTTCATAAAAAGGTTAGAGTAATACACTAAGTAGGGGAGAAAGGTTCTCCTTCTAGTGGATCTTTGTTCGGTCATAATGGTGAAATAGTAGGGGGATGGACCTCATTTTAAATATTGATGGGTAGTGAAATTTGTTTTCATATTTTGTTTCTTTTTTATTACCACCAATGATCTTTTTTTATATAACCGATCCATATTCCCATCCTATCTCTTCAATATATATTTTCCATTCTCATTTGTGATTTTATTTGGTTTTTATTTTTCATATCGATTGTTATGGTTTATTTTTAGATATAATTTAAATTCTTTTGATGTATTTAGTAGTAAATATATTACCAAGGTATGTTTCTAATCACCATAAAGTATTTTCTAACCCTTGGGGATTTGGAACATTCTTCGATCCATTCTATAGCTATAATCATGTGACTAAGTCAAGGGGTATCTCATTTTGGTTAATGAAGAAATGTTATAAATGCCGAATTTTGATTGTATATCATTTAGGATGGGGGGATAGATATTATATAAGGATGTTGAGGCTTAAGTTATTTGATTCGGGGGAGTTTCATTCCAACATTATGCATTAATAACCTTGGGTCACCATGGGATGTTATATTTTTTTCCATTTAAATTTTTTTTCTTCTTTGACACTTCCCTTGGGTTGGATTCATGGGATGCAAAACACGGATGAATTCCCCAAAGGATTGAAGAGTGTAATTTTTTTTGTGATTTTATTAATTATTTATTAAATTGTATCATGAGTAATATTAATTAATTTTATAAATGGTTTTTTTATTTTTATCTGATTTTTTAGGGATATGAATCCAAGAAGACCTCTGATTGACCTACTAGAGGAGGTTGTAGATAAATTTTTATGAGTTAATCCAAAAGTGGACAATAACCTAATTGAGTTAGTGTTATGATCAATTCAAGATATGGACATGGGATGGGTTCTAGTCCCAGTCATGTTAAGAAATCTTGTTTTTTAACTATGAAGTATTGGACTTAGGAATTCATCAAGAATAAGAATTTATATTTCTAAGGAAGAAATAATATTTAAGAGGACATGAATTGGATGGAAAATATTGAGATAGTATTCTAGTTTTAATAAAATCTAGAATTCATTAATGTAATGTGTACAGCCTTCAGGCTTCAAGGAAATATTCAAAAGTGGAAATAATTTAACAATTATGAAAAGTAGTATGGGAATATAGGGTTAATTGATGTCATGGTGATATTTAAATGATGTTTTTACACTTAAAAGTAGAAATCAATTGACCATAAAGTATTTTAATTAGTTTAATCAATTATTTCATTGCTCTTCTAAAATAATTTTTAAAGAAAATGGGAAATCCTAAAGTATGTATATTGGAATTCATCCCAATATAAAGACATATGTCTTCTTATTAATGATAAAGACCTATGTTGACGTTGTTGACTGATCTTTAATGGAAGAGACTGACCAGAAATGGATTTCTAGGATGATTGGAGTTCCTTCTACACATATTGTAGGTGGGGGTGGTTCCTTAGATATAATAGAATGTATGAAGAATTAGGAAATGGTAGTGGAATCATCTGTAGAAATCTCCCCTGATATTTAGTGATGAATACTTTAGGTGGTGGGTCTATTTTCTTCCACCATTATACAAGGCGGGGTATATGTGAACTTTATTCTTATTGGTTCCCATGTCATGTCATTCATGTGGACCTATGATCCATCATCAGATATTTTGTTGCTACAACCATCCAATCTAGAGTGGTACTAGATTTTTATCCCTTATGGGATCTATGGAGTCGTCTAACTCCCACCGAGTAGTGGAACCCCATCGTCATCAGTAGAGGGTTTTTATTTCTTAATTTTATGGTTGCAGTTAACATAGTCACATCTCTCAAGAGGAAGTTGCAACAATTGATTAAGCTCTATTAGAATTGGTGGAAGGGTCAGTGATAGTGATTGGTACTTTTCTTATTATATAGACTATGGATACTACTTTATTTGATATAGGTGTATCTCACTATTTTATATCTTCTTATATATGGGGATTATTGAAACTCCTTACTAATATCATGACTTACATTATGGATATAGTCACACTTCTTGAGAGGTAAAAATAATTTTTCTTCTGGTTCTCTTCATGTATGATCTCTGTGTCTAAATTAGAGCTAGAATGGGATTTTATTTCCATAAAAATGGACCGTTTTATGTAATGCATAAGATGTAAAATATGATGAACTATATATATCATATCGATTGTTACAATTCGATAGTGCCTTTCACCAACCTCAATGGGAGAACACAATTGTTCAATGAAGAATGAGACACATGGTCCTATTAAGTTGGGACTCGACATATAGAATGATGCATGATAATATTTCAGGTTACATATCCATTATTATAAGCTAACAAGTGAGGTTATGGTGTGAGTTACCAATAATGGGTAGGGAATTCATTGAGGTTTCCCCAGATGATTTCACAGGTTTACCCCCAGAGAGAGAAGAGGAATTTTCTATTGAACTAGTTCCATGGATGATGTTGATGTATCTACCACAATATCAAATAGATCCCATAGGGATAAAAGAACTGAATATTCATCTAGGAACCATGGAAGTAAAATTTTTCATTTATCTAATTGTTTCATCTTAGGTGGCCCAATGTAGTCCTCTTGTATGGTTAATGAGACCCATCATTTGTGTATCGATTACCCAAACTTGAACAGAGTCACGATCAGGAATGGATATCCCTTTACATGTATTTATGAATTCTCTAAAATTTTAATGGAGTAAAGGTAGTATTAAAAAATTTATCCTTTTTGGGGTTATCCCCAGCTCAGGGTGAGATTGGTTGATGTTACTAAGGATTCTTTCTAAAGTATAGTTATTTTGAGTATGTGGTAATTCTATTTGGGTTAACCAATTTTATTATGGTCTTCCTAAAGCATATATACTGGAAATTATATAGATACCACAATGCCTTCATTATGGTGTCCATGGATGATATTCTAGTTTACTATAAAATGGAGGAGGATAATGTGAGTCATATAAAAATCACATTTGGTACCTTGTGTGATCACCCCATTTTTTTCTATGTTATCTATGTGTAGTTTTTTTATATCTAAGATATTTATTTTCTTGGTAATATACTATCAAAAAATGGTAACACATTATAACCTAAGAATTTTGTTTCCATGATGTATTAGGGGGAGCTTAAGAATTTATTTTATATGAGGCGATTCTTGGGGATTCCTAAATAATAAAGACAACGTTTTTAATACATCTTCTAGATCGTATCACCTATGAAATCACTCTCTTATAAAACAGTTAATTTCAAATGAATTTTATATTTTTATGTTCATTTTGAATAGTTAAATAAGTGGTTAAACTCATCTAGTATTTTTATTTTTCCTAAGTCCAATAAGGGTAACATGGTTTAATATGATGCATGAGGTCTGTGTTTGTGTTTTGTGCTGATATAGGGTGATTATATGGTGGAATATGCCTCTCAAAAACCTCAAATAAGATACCCATCCCATGAAATTGGGAACACAGATTTCATACATACTATTAAGTGTTGGCACTATTTTACTTTTAAGAAGATCATCTTGGTTTTCTCTAATCATGAAATCTTAATATATATCATATCTAAAAATTATTTCAACTGTATGTAGTAGTCATGGATATAATTCCTTTAGTGAATTTATTTTTATATCATTTATACACTATTTAAGGGTAATGAAGTCACTCATTATTTTAGTAGAATGTGGACCTATCAATAAATTAATGATTTCCAAGTTGAATAAAATTTAAGGGGTAGGTTCACTCAGATTCATTTGGATGTAAAGGAAAAAAGGTTACCATGTTTCTTACTAGTATCTAGTTGACTCATTATATTACTGAGCTTATTATTTTTTATAAAATAGGTTATGAAGAGTGCCAATGTATTAGAAGAATATAATCAGTTGGGATACCACTAGTGATAGATCTCTGTCTCCCAATGTTATCTTTTATATTCAAGGATGTGTATCTTATTTTATTGAGGAAGGTGGTGATGAAATATTTCCCCCAATTTGAGAACAATATTCTCCTAGAATCTACTAAAATGTATTAAAATATAAATCTAAAATTATGGTGTCTTGTTATGAGGTGAAACACTGAAAATTTTCAATCACGTTGTTAAACTTGATAAAAAATAAAATAAGATCATCATAAGCCTCTAATATTTCTTCAACCAATACTTATACCAATATAGAAGTGGAATGAGGTGTATTCATACATTCAAACTATGATCTATCATTACACTTATGAAAGAAATTATATATGGGTCATGATAGATAAACCAAAAAAATCAACTAACTTCATTCATATTATGTTTTACATGAATGTGGAAGAGCATGAGAAGTTTTATATGAAATAAATCATGAGTTTCATGAGGTTCCATCTAATATTTTTATTAATAGGGATCCCCGATTTACCTACCAACTCTAGAATGGCCTCTATAAGGTGATCAGATACCATGTAGACCTAAACACATCCAACCATGATAACACATAGCGAGTGATATATTTTTGAGGATAGGGTTTGTTCCTGTGTCTTGGATTTTTGATAATCATAGTATACTCGTCTATATATGACTGTGTTTCGCTATAATAAAAGTTTTTAGACCTTAGTTATAATGTATCCATTTTATATGGTTAGCTATAATGGTCTCCCCTATATTAATGTGGGATGGGTGAGACTTCTAGGGTTAGGATGAGTATTATATAGATGATATCAGGTATAATTCAGACCATCTAGAAATGACTGTCAATGACTAAAAGTGGTCATAAAACTTATACCTATCATCAGGTCTATCACTTATAATTCTCAATTAGTGATAAAATGTTTTTAAGGGAATATCCTCAATTGGCTGATCATCATTTGAGAATGTAAGAGAGGCTTGGAACACAGTTTCTTGGGTCTTAAATGACTATTGATATAATGTAAAAGGTTTTATATTGGTTAGTGTTTCCTTCTCACATAGAATCAATTCACAATGCCTTCGAAATTTCTCAAATGAAAATATATAACCGAGAACACACTTATGTTATATATTTGGAAGAAATATAATTGTATCTCAATGTATTGATGACCAAGAATTCAATTCAAATTATTGACTCCCATGAGAAGGTATTACATCAGAAATATATTACATTGTTCTGAGTGTTATGGAAACATGAGAATGAATCTTATGAGACCTGAGAATTGAAAAATTTATCACACAAACTACATTAGTGTTATGATTGTTAGTGGTCTCAGTGATTTTTAGATCATGTTGCTGCTTTTTAGTTATAGAAGGTGTTATAGTCAGAATAATTATCACACTTATAGTGTCATATTCATATATGAGTTGGTCATTTATTAATTATTTCATATATTATTTTAATTTACGGTAATTTTCATTTAAAATTATTAAAATGTTGGGGAAAATAGGATATCATGATTTTTTTTACAAGGCTTAATAAAATGTAATGGTAAACCAAAAAACTAAAAATCTAGTGTGATGGATGATTTAAATTGTGGGAGTATAGTTTACTAATGTGTGGATACAAACCATGTGAACTACATATGTGAAATAGTTCCACCCACAAAATTGGAATATAATTTTTCAAATAGGAAGAAAAAACAATGTGTTTTATAAATAAGAAAAAATGAATTTTCTGATTTTACCATCACTCATTTTAACAGGACCACCCCTCCTCTCTCCACCATATCGATTTTTTCATCCCTCTTACATGATATCTGCTCAATTTTCTTCAATATTGTTTCATGTAAGGACTTCTTATTTACTCTCTTGGCTTTCTCTGCCTTATCCTTATATATTTCTTTCTTACCAATGGATAGGGTGGCTAGGGATTATCAAACTAGACCCAATGGTGTGATCATTAATGGTTATGGTTTCCTCATTCCTCTATAATTTATTCCATATTATTTTCCTATGTACATTAATCATGTATTGGTGATTTAATATTATTATGGTAGGTGATTTCATGATGTACAATTCACTATGGAATAAAATGTACTTTAAATATTTTCACTAGGCTGTTCTAATTGTTTAGAATCATAAAATGGTATTTTTCAGACTACTTATATATATTGGGTCTCTTGATAAAATTTTTCCCTTTTTATGGAGGTGGAAGTTGAATGAAAATAGAATTATTTTTTATAGAATAAACTTATTGTGGGATTTGAATTGGATGGGAAGAGAATAACACATGGGAAACCCAGGTACCTAGGTGGGAAGGTTAGGAATATACTCATAGGTGTGACCCACCCTCCGTATCCATTAGTATATGATAAAACACAATAAAACATATATAGATTAGATATGGTTCTATGGTTGAGTGTCAACAGTATACCAAAAACATTAATATAATATCCGTAGTAGCCACATGTGCATATAATATATTGGTTCAATCACTGATAATATGAATATCCTAGGATGGGCCCCCAAAATTAGATACCCAAAGGATCGCCTATGGTTTCAGTTTTTTCTTAATTATTATTCCACTCCTGATTGTTTTACATTTCAAAGGAACATCCAATTTATATAGTTTTCAAACAAAAACACTTTCATTGTTCAAAAAATGTTTATTCAAGAATCAAATAGCTGGATATTACTGAGTTAGATGTGTTCACACCCTAAATTCACTCAATGACTATCTTTGGACTTTTTTCCATATATATGAAAATAAAGGCATCCCATTGGAGAGGTTAGTACTCTTGGCAGTAGATCTTGGTTGGGTGGTGGTGGTGACATGGTGGTAGGATGAATCTCACCTCCCACATTGATGGGTAGACGCATTTGGTTACATTTTATATTTTTCATTATATTAAATCATATATACTTTTTTTATATAACTGTTTTAGAATATCATCCCATCACATGTATATTATTTTTATTCTCTTTTGTTCCATGATTTGATGTTTATTTTTCATATAGATTGTTAATATTTCATTTGAGGTATCATTTATATGTTATTGATATATCTATTGGGAAAGCCATTCCCAATGTTCATTGTTAATTCCTACGAACTAGTTTCTAGCTCATGAGGATCATGAATTCCCTTTCTACATTTCTATAGATTGGATCGAGTACCCTAGTTATGGGTATCCCAGGTTGGTTCTTAACACCCTCCTCAAAAAAATAGAGAAAAATAAAATCTATTTTTATGAACAATGAACAAAATGAAAGTATAGGTACCTCTATACTATCACTCAAAATACAAATAAAATTTTTCTTGTATTTTTGGAGTGCATGTGTATACAACAAGAAGATTACTCATTTTATTTCGTTATCACAATGAAAATAATAAAAAATAAACATCACTAATTTTTCAAGAAGAATTATCAGGTTTTAGTTAATTGTTTTTTAAATTTAATTTTTTATTAAATGTGAATGATCCCCCTGAAATTTTATGGGGTTGAATTCATCATGTTATTTGGATTTATCCATTGACATTGAACGAAAAAAATTGTTCACCTGACCTCTCATTCAGTTTCACCAAAGAACATTTATTATCTTCTAATCATTTATCCTATATCATTATTTATTAATAAAAAATAATGAACATAAAAGCGATAATAATATACATAAAATCATAGAATCACTATTTTATTTGACGAATTTTTAAGAAAGTATGAATTATATATTATTTTTAATATAAAAAGTAGATTCATTCATGTTTATGAACTTATTTTGTGAAAGAATACTTAAACAGTAATTCAAATATGAACGATTCAAATAGTTTTTTTGGATCTTATACATTAAAATAGACAAATTTACACCCTTAATAAATTTTTTCAGTCTATAATTAGGATTATCAAATTTAAACCCCATCAATCTTTTCATAAAATCATAACATTTTTAAAAAATTAATTAGAAGTTGAGAAAGTCTTGCATTGAATGATCTATAAAAAAATATTCATTCTGGAATGTAATATAAAACGTAAAACGACACTTCATGCTTGAGGATAACTTATTTTTTTATATCTATGCATGAATAAATTATTATATTATTTTCCATAAGAATAAAATAAATTATGTAAGAATAATAACTAAATATAACTAATTTAATAATAAATTGTATTTTATGGAATAGAAATCATAAAAATTAAATTGATTCTCATAAGAACCATGTATGAAAAAAATTACACTACAAAATATTGTTACTTAGTATATTTCATATACTCAATAATAAACTCTTACATTCATTGACTAGGTAATACTAAACTGTAGGTACATACATTTATTTTTAATTCTGAAAAAATCCTTTATGTAAGAGTAAAATACTTATTGATCTTTATTTGTAGGAGTTTCCTTTCTTAGGTAACATTTATTGTTGATAATAATTCCTTGAATATAGTTAATAATAAATATTCTTACAAATTTTAACCATTGACCAAATATAACGTACTTATAAATAGCCTATCATATACTTAAATTAAAAGGATTAATAACACAAACATTTTCATTTATAATCATAAAAACATGGGATGTATTGTAGTATATCTATCCCACATATTTATCAAAATCAAATTTTTGAAAAATTATATAGAAAATTTCTACTCAAAAATTTTATGAAATACCTAACGTGCATGGAAATTAACTAGCCTAAATATTTATCAATCTATTGAATTAAAAACCTTGTTAATTTACAATCATAATCTTAGGAGTTTTCATTGAATACATTATTAATATATATTTTAAAATGAAAATCACCCATTAAATTAATTAAATTTTTTTATTAAAAAATACATATTTATAAATTTGAATATTACTAAATGATTTGAGAAAAACACAATTGACCTAAATGAAAAATCATATAAAATAAAAATGTATCAAATACCCAATGAATTGTGAGATTAACTTATGCCCATTGAATACTGTAGGGAACAATTATATTGGATGAATTTGGATGAGACCTACTAAGGTATATTCTAACTTCTTCAATCAAAACAATATTTATAAATCATTTACATATTTACCTATGTGTTAATAGGGTAATCATGATGAATACTATTAGCAATATAATAGCATTAATTAAATTAGTAATTTGGATGGTCACCCTTCATACTATATTTTTTTGGATTTTAATTAAAAATGATCCAAAGGGAAATCAAATTTATTAAAAAACCACAATGTTGTGGTAATTATGTAGACAATTTCATCAAGATGGTTTTATTTTGATAAAAACATAAATCTTAGAAATTAGTCTGTTGGGTCCTAATGAAATAAATGTGTAGGGCTTAATATTGGGACCATTAAATTATTAAAATACTCCTGACCTTACAAATATAACAATGATTAAACACCCACTATATTCACACTGACCATCAATAAGAATTGTGTTATCCAAATCCCCAACAATTCCAATCAAACTAAACTATACCAATAAAAGTAAATAAATATTACATTATAAGAAAATGTCACCGAGGGTTGAAAAAGAAAACATATTTGAATGAAAACATTATATAATTGCATATGGAAATAAAATGAGGGATATTTCATATGTAGAAGCTTTCATCTGATGAATAACCACATTACTAACACTAGTTCAACTTTAATTGATGAAAAAACTCATTATTAAGAGATCCACTAACTCTACCACACTGTAATCCCCAATATATCTTCAAGATTCAACACTGTGGTAAAAAACCAATAACATAATCCCAAAAATTATTCAACAATGGATCGTAAGTTATCTGGGGAACAATGAAACCCTATTAATTGAGTGTTTATATCATCTAAAATTGTACATAATGTGATCCCTCAAAGTCAAATGAGAGGTTTTATCACCAAGAACATCTTAGAAGGAACCAACTTTTCTAGAGAGACATCCCCCAAGTGTATTTAAGTTATAGTAAAATAATTAATCCATCGACTAGGCTCACAAAAAAATATAGCTACAACAAAAAAAGAGAAAGGATACATAATAAATAAACATTAGACACATTTACTCTAATAGTAGATGAAGGGAATAAAGGAACAATGGATGAATCAATAAGATGATTGTGGAAAATAGTAACCAAAAGTATAAGGGGAAAATTATAGAGGAAAATTTGAACACAAGATTAAACACCAATTTAATAATTGGTCTAAGGGAATCCATGAAAAAGTGGAACATTAAGTAGAACAAAACACTAAATTAATTTGAAATCAGAAAATACAAGATAATTTCCATAAGGTTTGATAGAAGATAAAACAACTTATGGTAACCTTCGAATGCTTAATAGGAGGATACTCTTGAAAGACCTTTATTAAGGAGATATCCATGAAGAAGAGGTGAAACCACATTGAATATGAAGATTGGATAACGTAATGGAAATTTTACCTAATCCTAAATAAAAACCTAAGAAATAATAGATTATTTTCTAATGTGATTAATCATACCATTATAGAAAAAATCTACCAACTATAAGTATTCTCCCTCACTTAAATCCATGCTCATCCCAGTTAATAAATATAAATTGATAAGTAAATGAATCACACATTGGTTCAATTTTTTGAAATTTATACTATTCTAACCCTAGGTACATAAACAACTAACTTTTAGGATACATAAATTACTAAATTTACTTGAAAGATAGGATTTATTGACATGACTCCTCTCTAATACTCATTTCATTATACAATATTTTCTTAACCAAAAAACTTAAAATGGGAAACTCTTAGTGGGTGTCATTATAACTAACAAATATGGAAACACAATCCATGTTCTATTAGATTAAATGGATAAATATAAATATAGAAAGAAAAACACCAAAGTTCACCCAAGTTATTAATGGTTAAATATAGAACTCTTGAATTGGATTCCCTACCTTGAATGTGTATAAATCATCTATTTATGTTCAACGACAATCCACTCTTCTTTTTATGAAATAATATCTTGAAAATATTCTCACCCGTATTCCTTAACAGATATGAAATATTCATTATCTTTTTATTTTAATTTTTTAATATCATTATGAACTACTATATACATTATGAGGCTATTTGATATTAAATAGTCATTTAATTATTTTTTCTAACCAGGGAACGAATATAAATACACACCCTTACTCAAAATTATCCTTTATTTTTTTTCATATTCTCATATACAGATTCTTCTGTATTGGATAACCATTATTACTCTACTGTGTCATCTTTAACCAATATAAACAATACATTTTGAATAATTAATTCATTATATAATTACATTTCATGTAAAATCTAAATAAAAAATCATATATAACTTTTATATTTAATTTCCATATATATATACACAAATATATAACTAAAATACAATCATTAATATTAGGTTTTCATTTTATGGCCTTCTTGACATCAATACACCCCTTTATATGTCCAATGATTATTGAAATTGTTCTTTAATAGAAAATATTACATTTAAAGCTCTTTCATTAACTCCTCATATTCTAATTTACTTGAATTTTTTACTTTCACATCCCTACATTAGTATACTACTCTATACTATAATGTTTAGTATAATTTTTTATTATACTATTTTCATATTTTTCTCCTATATTATCCCATTTTTACCACACTTGAATAAATTTTTAATTAATAAAATTCATATTTTAATCATTAAACATTAAAATATACTTCAAAAAATATCAAGAAATGATTATTATATTGAACACATCTCTATTTATTGTCATATTATCAATATAGTATCCAATATTTGGTTTTAAACATTGATTATAAATATTTGTTCTCAGATTTTTTACTCTATTAATAAAACATTATTCAAAAAACATCTATAATATGTGTCTCAAATTTCAAATAATACAACTTTATATGTTGATAATTTCCACAGAACAAACTTCAAACAACTTCTATCTAGAAAAATGTACCCTATAAAAGTTTGAAAATATTTACTTCATAAATTTTTATTGAATAGAATTTTTATTATTTATTAATTCATATTTTTAATTTATATTTTTTTCATTTCTAAATATGCACCTCATTTTTGATTGGCCAAAACTAGAAAATTTCATATATATACATTTTTTTCTACATAGAAAAAATATTAATTATATTCATACATCCTTGGAATTATTTTATTATTAAACAATTTCTCAGTCGATCAACCATCCATCCTTAAATTTGAGACAATTCCACATACTATAAACTTTCTGTTTACCTAAATATAAAAAATATATCCTTCTCAATAAAAATAATATATTCATTAACTCAGTACAATATATATGGAACACATGACAAATTAAAAATGAATAGAACCTATTTCAAAACTATTTATCCACTCATTATTCCTAAATCAAATTCAACAATAATTAAATAATATCAAAACATAACCATATTTAATAAAATACCTTCGTCATTATCTCAGCATTCTAATATTTTGGTCAACCACTTTAGAAATATAGAGTACAATACATTTTCTAGATACAAACACTAACATATGAAAATGAACCTCAATTATATTATAGTACATTATATATATATATATACATAATTCAGTTTAATATAATGATTAATTATTCATCCAAAATACCTATGAATTATAAGACCAAAGTATAATAGTTTCATTATTCCATAACATAAATAATAATTTACAACTAGATATTCATTTATTTATAGTAATCCAATATTTATAAACTCATCATAATTAATAACCGGTGATTAAAAATGAATCCAAGACACCATTACTAAATCGATGAAATAAACTCTCCATTTTATATTTTTGTCAACTCCACCATAAAAAAAATCTTTATACACCCTAAAATTATTTAGTAAATTCACCAACATTAATTTCTTCATTATCATAGATATTTAATTGTAATATTTAAAATGGAAATTTATAAATTCTTTTTAATCCAATGAATCAATATTTGATTTGACCCTTCATATTTTCAAATAGTAAAATTTTTATGAGGCTTTAAAGAGTGAGACTAACATGAAACCAAGTGTCATAAATAAATCATATAAATCTAGTTGACTTGAGAACCAGTGTATTAAATAAGATGAATTGGTTAAAATCCCAATTTATTATACTTCCTCATTCCTTTATTTTAGTTATAGCTTAAATAATGAGTTCTAGTTTCATTCCCTAAAAATATTCCCTCTGAACAAAAACCCAAATTCTAAAAAAAATTATTACAAAAAATTAATTATAATAGGGTTAGGAAATAAAAATTTCATATTTTTTGTTATAAAAAATTTTCATACTAATCTAGGGATTTCGACCTGAAACGTTAAAATAATAATTTTGAAGTACCATCACCAACACAGCTTCAATCATACTTCTGATCCCACATTATCAAATAGTTAATTAAACTAAAATAAACCCCTAGATTAATAAAATATATTTTTCTATGTTTTAATTCATAAATAATATTATCCATAGGTATTGGAGTTAACATTCATATATTATTAGTGTTAGGATAGTGGTTGAGTTCTCTGACTCAACTTATTCCTCACATTAATTTTTATCTTGAAATCCTTATATATAATGTTACTTTTTTTTACATAAAATTTAATAATAATTCATTACACATTACTTTTAATATTATGTTTTTCTCAATTTTTTGTTTTTAAAATATTCTTATATAATGGCACTAGTATATTTTCTCTCCTTATTTATATAAATAATATAGTGTGAATGTTTTTCATTCACATTTAGTTTTAATAAGATTTATTCTCTTCTTCTAATATTATTTTTCCAAATAATATTTATTCCACCTATATATCATATATCATATAATTAATTACTTTAAATAGGCATGAAAGTTTTGGTTTCCTTTACATAGAATCATACAAAAATTTTAAGGATTACTCGTTTATATCATTTTAAAAAAATTTCTCTGCCCATTCAATTTTTTATGAAATAATAACTATTTAGTACTACAGTTCATATTTATAACACAAATTAATAAATATTTTAATAAAACTGGTTTTGTATACATTTTACTTGATAATCATATTTTTTTTATTATTCCATTATGTTGAGTTTCTCTTTTTTAAAGATATTCTATACATAATTTTATATTTATTAACATAATTGATAGCTCAAAAATGTGCATACATTTTGATTAATTTTTATCAAGATAAATGAGTTAAAATTTACTAATTTTTTTAATTTATAATGTTTTATGGTGCGATTAATCAAAAATAATTCTTTTGGAAAACTTTGAAAGAAAGTGTAAAAAATTAGACGAAGCCACATCGTGTTGTTGAGTAGAACATGCCATGGACGATACTAGAATTGTAAAAGAGTGAGTCGAAAAGAAATGTTGTCATAGTTGGATATGTTTTAGTTGGATATGGATTTTACCATTCTTGGATATTTAAAATAGGGATCATTATGATGATTTTAATGATGGGGTTGAGCTGAAGTAAACAAATATTGAGGCTACCATAACTGTAAAGAATGACATGTCATAGTTTGGATTTCTTGATGAAAAAATTGAATTTTGATGATTATTATGCAATGTTGATGATATGAAAACATATATTTTCGTGAAACAATTATAAAAAAATAAATTATTGTGAGATTTTAAATTTTGGGAGTAATATAAATGATTAATATGATATGGTTGATTATAATTGGGTCATGGATTGTCATATATTTAAAGAAAATGGTATTTGGAAACACCATTTTACATGTGATTTGGACATTCCTTGATGATAATAGTGGATTTTAAAATTTATTATTTCTATAAATTTATAAATAATAATATATATATCTTTGGAGGTATTTAAGATTCCTATGTGATTTTTAATGGAAGTTTTAGTGAGATTAAAATACAAAATAATATTAAAGAATATATGGAATATACAAGGATATATAAGGTGGAATTTTCTCTTTAAAAAGAGGTACTACCATAAAAAAATTATAACATATCCACATTAATCAGAAAGGACATTACTTAGAAGTTCAAAAATAATGAAGGTTGTAGTTAGAAATTAAATTAAAAAATTTCAATCACTATTTCAAGTCTAACAAGGATCAATTCAATGGTTCCATTGGAAAAATGATTGGTTATTTACTTAGTGTTTAATATTGTAATGAAGGGTGATTGAGTTTTTGATTTTTTTTATGGTTATTATTATTTTTATTATGCATTAATTTATTCTTCAACATTTTTACATTAATTTATGCATGATCAATGTTTATTGGTTGGTTAATTTCAACTTAATTCAAGAACATGTTTTTGAATTCTTTCTTGATAATCAATTAAGTTTGTGTTTCCTTATTTTGATATGGTTTTGGATCACGTAGTTATCAATTGAATCTTAGTAGTTTATCATAAAAAATTAGGTTTTAGTAATTAGAAAAAAAATCTCAATACTAAGTATTTAATTAGATCTAATATAAATAATTACATGATCAATAATTAAGAATAATAAAATTTCAATAATTCTCTGAACCTAGATTTGTAATTACACTGTATTCATTCATATCATAATGTTCATTTAAATTTGATTAGTTTCCTTAGAATCATTCAAATATCATGTCTTTACATTTGAATCAAATGTTTCATTCTATAGATAACTTGTATGTATGGATTCTACATTAGACTTAGCTAAAATATGGCATAGTTCAAGAATGGAAAAAATGTAACATCATCAGTGTATTCTCTGAACGATGGCCAAACCGAAATTCAAAAAGTTAGGCTTGAGGGAAATCATTTTTTGGAGAAGTTGAATCCCATAAAATTCACTATGTGATTCATTATAGTTGAAATAAAATCCACAAGAACCACCAATGGGTATCTTACCCTTAGATATTATATAATGGTCTTGAGGGGTTTTGTAAGTAAAAAATATGTATTATTTAAAAATATAATTAGTAACCTAGGAAAATTTATATCTTTTCACTGTTAATTTTTCTATTATACATTTTTAATTTCTATAAAATTTAGTTTTAAATTATGGATTCAATTAAATGAAAAATATTTTCTTTAATAAAAATTAGGTAAATAATTCTGAGTAAATAATGAATTTTAATAGAGTTTAAAATAAAATCCTTTAGTGTTAAAGATATGATTTTTCTGAAGAATAGTTTTTTTCTATAAAAACTGAATTGATAAATTTTAAAATATGAGTATTGTAATAGAAAATATTTAAATGATTAATATTTATTTAATTTAAATTAACCTAAAATAAGATTAAGACCACTTAATAATGGAAATGTTATTTTTTATAAAAGTGGTTTTTCTTTAAATTTTTTATTTTAATTAAAAAGATAAATTTATAATTTGAATTTGATAAAAAGAAACATCCTTTTTGGACTCATAATGTAATAATTGTCAAAGGATGATTTTTTTTTGGATTTTTTAAAGATGGTTTATTTTTAGGTTAATAGTAAAAATAATATTTTTATCACCACCATTACTTTTATGACATTATCATGACATAATCAGTTTAAGAAAATTAAAAAAAATTAATTAATCAAATATGTATTTAAAGAGTAAAATAATGAATTTAAAAATATTATGTTGTATTTTGAAACCTATGTTTGATATTATGGAAACGAGTGGGGATATATTCCAATTAAAATGTATTTTATTATCTCATTCCATTAATTGAGTATTCAAAAGGTCCCATTATGTTTCGGTTTATTTATATATTCACATAACTCTATTTTTTAGTCATGAACCAATAAATTTCAAGGTAATAAATATTATACAATATTATGGTAAATTAATTTAAATAGTTTATTTTTTTGAAAATTATTTTTATTGAATTAGGAGTACGTTTATTAAATTAATCCTTTACCTCATTTTGAAATTGAATTGTGTAATTTTTTGAAAATATTCATAATTATGGTATTGAAAATTAGTAATAAAGACAATTTCATTTTTGTTCATAAAAATAATGTACCACAATAAATGTTTTTCAGTATAGTAAAGGTTAAAAGGTCTTAAAGATAGGAAAAATAATGATATAAATCCTTAACTATCATAAAAAATCAATTTATTTTACTTAGATGAGAATATTTTCAACCAAACTCATATTATCATCAATGTTTTTTGATTTTATGACATTTTCATTGAAAATTAAATTTCTTATATATTATGAAAACAAATATTTACAATTTTTTGTGACGCACAAACCTGAATCACTCTTAAGAGTAATTGATCCAGACTACCATGTGGCATTAGATTCACATTCTTATATGCTAAAGGATTTTCACTAAAATTAGATGTATCTGAAGATATCATGGGGACGATATACCCCATATATTTGAATAAACAACAGCAGTAGAAATAACCATGTATTACAAAAAACAAAAACAAACTGAGAAGTTAGAGCAGTGAATATAAATACCGCATAACAAAATTAATGCATCATATAACTAGAATGTTCAATCCTGAAAAAGTAGACATAGTGACACTGTTCGGGATGATAATTTAAATGAAATAAAAATGTAAAATAATATGGAATATAGGATCTTCTCCACTCAAAGCTATACCACCATAATATTTAGACATTAATCCCTCCCGATTGATCGAAACATTGGGCCCCAACACACTTTCATCTTATGCATAACTGAAAATGATGTGATATATGGATGTGACATGGTTAGAAAAAAAATTATCAGAATAATATGTAAAAAACACAACTCAATACATATTTCAAAACAATGTGGATATGACTCTGAAGAGGACATGTAGACCTTTCCAACCACAATATCTCCATCTCCCGAAGGGTTCTTACACATAAATTGGGCTATTCCCCACAACAATAATTTATCTTTTGTTTTGTGATATTGATTTTATATACCTTCATTATATGGTGACGAAATTTTTCTGAGCATGAACATCAACTCAGGGGATCTATGTCCTCACATTGGGGATCCCACGCTCACACCTCCACTAATGAGTAGTGGGCCTCAGGGCTTTACCGGGATTCATTCCCCATCAACCCCTATTGATAAACCCCATAGTAGTGCCTAGATTGTCTCAATGTCAGGACGAAGTTTGATTCCTATAAGGGGGAAGCTTTGGGAAATACTATACACCCATGTGTGACTAATTTATGTGAAACTCAGGTAATCAAAATAAATACTATACCTAGATCACAAATTCAAACACTTGGGAATATAATGTCATATTAATCATCATCAAAACTAAAAATAGTGAAAAAACCAAACCTTGGGGGAATCATAAGAATCGGTCAAAGGGATCTAATAGTCACGGTCATGTTTTCTGAAATATATGATCATGGATATATGAAAACCAAACATCTTATACAAATATTTGGATCCCTAGTGTTCAATTCTTTCAAAATAGATGAATGCTATCTCTATTAAAATCTACGGATTATAATGTATTTACAATGGTTCTCACTACAAATTGAGGAATCAAAAGTATCATGGGAATTTTTGTTCAGATGAAATCACCAGATCTAATGCTGGATCATAAGAAAAAAATACATGAAACCACTACTAATAAAACCATATTCCATATATTCTAGTCTAACTAGTCATCCTCCCCCAATATGTTGTGAAACAAGATCACATATATTTAAGGATTCATAGGGTCTCATCCATATGAATTGGTAGATATCAAGCATCTCGGGCAATCAAGTTTTTTTAATACCAATGGTAAATTAGTTGGAGTCATGGGAAATAACATGTCTTCATGAATAAATATATAAAAGATCATAAGGGGTACCAAAAATCCACACCCATCATCATCACTATAACCCATTAGAATTATATGATGGTTTCAGTTATAAATTGGAACCCATTACTATCTCTACCCATATCCACACATACCCTATATGGTATAGTATGTCAACGGAGCGCCCACTCATGTACCTATGGTAATTATATAGCCATTTTACCCTTATTTGGGTCCTCAGTGTCAACAAAATCATACATCAAAACCCAAGTATCTTAGAAAACAATATCTCATAGTACAATCATTGTATTAACGGTGACTAACTGACTACTTAGGGTAAGCTATGTGAGAAACACATTAAGAGAGAGAATACATACCATGTCATTCAAAAATGCCACTCTAGGTCAGTCCACTCAACAGATCCATCCCCAATCCTTGCAATTCTTGTCAACCTAGGCCTGGTCACATGACATGAGGAAGGATTAGTGGTTTCTGAACCAGAACTAGCCTAATTGGGTTGGCCCATGTTATTTTGGATGGGATAATTTGGGTTGGGTCCAAATCAGGTTGGTTTAGGTCATGGGATAGAAAAATAATGAACCAACATGACCTAACTAACAAAAACAATCCCTAATGTATTACTTTTTCATATGTTTCCAATGTGATGATGTATTTCTAGGTGTTTTAATGAAAAATGTTTTATAATTTTGTGGTAATATTAATGGGTATCAATAGAGTGTTTGAATTTAATAGAAATTAAATTGTGAAAATATATTTAGTTATAATTTAATTCATAGTTATATTGTTTTTTAATATTATTTCCTATTCTTTTTCATAACATGGCCCAAAAGACTCGACTCAACCCAACCTGATCAACTTCGGTTCAGGCCATGTCTAGTTGGGTCACTAAACCTTACCTATCAATATGATTAAATGAACACGCCTCATAGTGGTCTAAGAATTTTCAGTATACCACATTGATCTAGGCCTCGACCATTGGTGGATAAGGTGTCAAGCCAATGTAGTAGTCCCTATGTGGTTTAGGCACTCTTTCTTCTTCATATTAGACAATCATTTTAATTTTAAAATTTCACTTCAATCATTGTAATGTAAATAATATAAAAAAAGGGTTTTCCCTCAATGATGGCCCATACATCCACATGTATATAAGACAAACCATATATTTCCAAAGTAATGTATGAGGACCAATCAACAAAAAGTTAATCTCTCCATTTATTTCAAAGGGCCAATAGCTCTACTAAAAAATGATGGGGTCCTTCCATACTCAACTGAACCTGCACTAACCACCTGGGCACCTATCTCAAACCAAAAAACCCAAATTAATTAATTATATTACTGATTTAAAAAAATTAATTTAATTTGGAATATTCAATGAATACTCATTGGGTCATTTGGTTTCACTACAAAAAATTCTAACCTGTTACAGGAGACCATCATCACATTTCTAGCACAAATCAGAGACCAATGCCTAAGTTTCATAATATTTTCCACAATTAATTCAATTAAATTTATCAGGAAAACCTTAAATAAATATTTGGTGTAATTTATCATTGAGAAAATAGTTAATGAAGTTAGTCATATGTCATCTAGGGATGTCCTATAAGAATTATCTAGGGAGTACCAATTGTTCAAGGATATTTACACCATGCTTTGGTGAAAAAACCCAAAAACCCCCAAAACCCCAAATTTTTTCACACCCGAATAAAAAATAACGGAAGAGAAATAAGGGAAAGAAGAAGAAAAAAGCATACCTCTTATGCCTTTGAAACACATATAGAGCCACCCAATATAGGGAAAAGAAAGAGGGAGAGGTCCTTCCAAGACCATCCCTATGTATCTTGTACGTCCAAAGAAAGAATGGGTGATGATCCCTATTTTAATATATTTTAAAAAATATTATTCATGTGTCAAAACATAACCAATGGGTTCATATTGTGAGCACCTCAAGAAAAGGGAACTTCCCCTATTTACCAAAAACATACAGTGTGATCAATGTAGTCACTAGGTTAAAATTTTGTTGTTAGTAAAATGTATCATCTCGATCACCTATATTACTTATTGTTCTTTCTGAAACCTTGGGTTTTCCATCGAAACATGAATCACATCAAAACCAGCATTTAATGACATTTGAACCCCCAGAAACTAATTGTGTATCATGGTTCCTAAAAAATCCATCCACCCACCCAAAATTGATGCACCAAGATTATTGGCCATGTTAATTGGAATTTCCATTTCACCTGACCAGATTTACTATTCCAATCCTCTTCAAAATTGGGTACTCCATAACAAAACGACAACTAGAAGACTTATCCCATGAATTGATCTCAAATTGAGAACCCGACCATTTTTATCACCTCAAAGTCACTGATAATGTTAGGATGACCACTATTACTAGTTTCCCTTGATCCTTGCATGGATTGAGTTCTCTTAACATAGATCCATATCTCAAGAAATATTATTCTTGCTGCATAGACCATAGGAGATGGTATCACTAGGGTAACTAGTCATAGGAAACACCACCCAATTCCAACCCACAACTATATGAAATATCAAGCTCAAACTCACACTATTGGATCTAATCTACACAATGAGATCACATGTGTATCAAACAACTAACAAAAGAATTGATTATAACATAGAATCCATACTCATGACTTCTCCCTCGATAATCACAATCTAAAGATGATTCTCCACAACATCATCTGACATTATGCATGTTAAGGGACCAATTTCACATATTTCTGCTAAGTAGAGGGGAATTACATGATATATGGGATAATACCATATATATTGTTAGTATAAAATTAAATACCCAAACCTTCATAATACTCACCCATAAGGGGTTTATCTATAAGGACTTAAATTCCCTAACTAAATCTACAAGGTATCTATTCATCCCCTATAGAAGGAATTATACCACCATAATCGCCATCAATCATCTCACTGCAACATTTATAGGACCCAACACAATATAAAATACATTTATACATGTTATCCCAATGGATTAAAATTAACCCATGTTCTTATCTAGTAAAATTATTTTTGAGTATGTTATGACACTTTAAATATCCATTCCTCAATCATTAGTAATTATAGTCACACTATCATGCCTATATATCATCAAAATCCAACATATCCGGTATGAAGAATGAGACATATCTCTCCTCTATAGTATAAGAGCTAAAATCATTGATTACCATCTTTCCAAAATTTTAAGTGATAAAAAAACAATAACTCATAATCCATAATTCTCAAACCTCATATTTTCTATGATAGGTGAAAATCATACAAATTAAAATTTTTTATGAAAGAACATCAATCTTAAACCCATGGTAACCTAGATTTCCCTCAGGAAAAGTGTTCACGATGTATCAGTATGGGTACTATCACAAGATCTAACACATTACTACGTCTTTAATATGCCTAATATTAAAATAGTAAGACAAAAAACAAGGTTCTAACACCACTTTGTAACACCTTATACTTACTCACTCTAAATAGTAACCAGACTAAACTGTAGTGTGATTTCAGGTATTCCACCCCAGACAATAGAGGTTACTGGCTAGAAGGGGGACTATGGAGGTATATTAGGGAGGCTATAACCTATGTTTCAAAATAAAAAAAAGAAATATAAATGACAATGTATCGGTCATAACATAAAAAAACATAAAAATAGAAGACAAAAAGTATAGGATGGGTGATAACAAAATGAATTCATCCTACAACTCGAATAGTCGTGTGTGAATATAAAAATAGAAATAAACTATCACCCACTAGTCTGATCTAAATATATGAAATAAATAAAATAATAGAAGATGTGAGAATCTAATATATCTCATAGAAAAAAGTCATCTAGATCAATATATCTCATCTGAGCTACCCTGCTTGACCATGATAATATAGATTGTGGGACTCACACCTACTTGTGCCTACAATAACCAATTGAGATTTTTTAAGTACCCATGTGAATTGGAAGAACAGTCAGGGTGTGAGTATAAAAATTAATAGGTATCCAAAAATATGGTCCCATGCATACCTAATAATTCTAGGATATAAGCATTTGACATGCTCAACTATGAAAATAAAACACAGAAAAATAGATAAATAAAAAATAATCTCAATACCATCTTTTCCCAAATTTCATAATGTCTCAAGACACACTATGAGGACTGTTCCAGCCTTACTATCAATATTTCCCCAATGGAATATACACCTAACCCATGACATGCATAATAGTAATTGTTGATCTTATGGTCTATGACCTCGATTTAGCATACCTTCTTCGGTCAGTGCTAGAATGAATTAGAACATGAGAATCATCTAAAGGGAAACATTTCCTTAATATTAGTATCCCACAATCATAATTTCAACAATTATTAATATATAATGCAGTGTTATCAGACTTCCATCATCTTTATGCCCTAATGATAAACCCCTAAGTTGTACTTGGGTGTTCTCAATATCAGGATAATGTATGATTCTAAAGAGGGGGAACCCCATGTCAATCAAATACATCCAAGCACTACTACAAAAATGACTTTTAACATCACTTGAAATTGCCTTCATTGGCACTAGAAAAGTGATGACTACATGAGAAAGGTTAAAAGCCCTAATCTATTATCAACACTAAAGACACTAATATTGGGGACCATTATTGATGATAAATAAATCATAGATAAATGAGACCTTTATAAACACAGTTAATGGCACTGATAAAAGAAACATTTATCATCGCTTTAATTTAACTTCGCTAAAGGAATCATTTATGAGTGCTTTTTGAGCGATGATAAAATGGACCATTATCAGTGCTTCTATAAGCAGTGATAAAGTAATCATTTATCAGAACTTTTAAAAGTGCGGATAAATGTGGCCTCTATCAGTTCTTTTAAAAGTGATTATAAAGTGCCCCACTGTAGTGTGATACAAGAGAACACTACAGCACCAATGTAGTGTGCTGTTATAGCATACCGAATCCTTAGAAACACATTTGGTTTCAACAAAAAAAGTCTGACTACATGATTTATATGAGAAGAAATTTATAATAAAATCACAAGAACAAAACACTATATGATAAATATTTCAAACATTGGTTCACACAATTACTCAAATAAAAATTATTACATACATTCAGAAACACCAATATTCATTTATCCTTTAGTCCTCACCCTACTCATGATATTTCCAAACATACCAACCCTAATTGAGAAAAGTGACCCAATAATATATAAAAATAATTCTTATGTTACTATTATTATAATGAAATAAATTAACTAAAAGTGTTAATTTTACTAAAATCGATGTCAATTTTAAATAAAAAAGACTCACTTGGAGTGATATAGATCACACAGTGCATTAGATTGAAGGGGTAATGGCTCGAATATATCTAAAATGACTTGTGAATCATTTTACTAATGTATAAAAACAATATAAATGTGTATGATTAGTTTTGAGTATGTCGATTTTCCTTTTTACTAAAATCTCATTTTACACCAAAAAAACACACTTTTGACTTATTTCATTAAATTGTGTAATGGTTTGATGTTAAATGGATTCATACACACCAAAAAATGAATTAAGAATAATTCTACTAAATTATTAATAAATTTTTATCTCATATGATAAGTTTTCAGTGAGTGACACTTTTTGATCTAAAATGTCAATTTTATATTGATAACAGACAATTTGAGTCATTCTCGGCACATCGTGTATCGAATTGAGGTTCAGATGATTCCTACACATACAAAAATGACTCATGGACCATTTTCATAATTTATGAAACCAATCAGAATGTTTTTTCTTGGGATAGAGTAGGAAAGTTGTCCATTTAACTAAAATTGATGACAATTTTAAATAAAAAGACGCACTTTGAGTCATACCGGTCAGAACGTGCATCAGATTGAGGTGTGAATAATTCATAAACATCCCAAATAACTTATGTATAATTTTATTAATGTTTGGAAAACATATGAATGTTTTTAGTGTTTTATTATTCACTTGTAATATTTACTAAAATGTCAATTTAAAAATGAAACATGAATTTTGACTCATTCCGATCACATTGTGAATCATATTGACGTGAGGCTAATACATACTCATCCCAAAAAACTTTTCGATAATTTAACTAATGTATTTAAACAAATTTAATGAGTTTAATTGGTATTGAGTATGTAAATTGGAATTTTTCCTAAAATTTATGTTAAATTTGTATAAAAACATGCAGTAGGAGTCATATCATCCACATCGTTTGTCAGATTGAGGTGAGGATGATTAATTCATTCCTCAGATCACATATGTATCATTGTCCTAAAGTATCATATCAATGTGAATGTGTTTGTTCAGTTTTGAGTAGGTCAGATTGATTTTTACTAAAATTGATATCAATTTTAAATAAAGACGCACTTAGAACCCTACTGGTCAAAACATGCATCTGATTGAGGTGCATCTAATTCCTACACCTTCCCAATTAATTATGGATTTTTCTATAATGTATCAAAATAATTTGAATGTGTTTTATCGGTTTTGAGTTTGTCACTTGTCTTTTTTACTAAATTGTCATTTTAAATTGGAAACACACACTTTGAATCATACAGGTCACATCATGCATCCTTTTGATGTGTGACTGATTCCAACATGTTAAAAATAATTTAGGAATTGATACCCGAAATAATAAAGAAAATTATTGTGTCTTTTATCTATTTTTAGTGATTGAAACTTTTCAATGTCAAATGTATATTTCAAATTGATAATGGAGTAATTGAGTTAGTGGTATTTTGTACTAAAATTACTGTTATTGTAAAATATAAATAAGCACATGGATTCGTACTGGTCACATCATGTGTTTTATTGAGGTGTGACATATTCCAATATGTCCCAAAGTCTTAGAACAATCCTAACTCTCCATGTTACAAGGATATCTATTGACTTTCCGTATCGAACTTCCAACATTGTATGAGCATCTTCGAACAAGCCAAAAAAAAAAATAGAAAAAAGTAATCCACATATGTAAGAAAAAAATTATTATGAGTAATACTAAAAAATTAAACATAAATTTGAAATAATACATTGATTTTATGGAGAATGATTTTACTCTAAAAATTTCAAGATTAACTCTATGATTGAGCTGTTGAGGGAACTTGAAGGAATGTTATAAATGTCAACACTATAGTGATAAAAGTTTTTATTGGAGAAGAATTTTATACATGTTTTAGTGTAGAAAGTGATGAATGATGGATAGAGCACCCCAAATAAAACAAAAGAATTCATAGGTATAAAAAAATTATTCTGTTAGTAATACAAAAGGGAATAAATTTAACATAAATATGAAACAATAAAATAATTCAATGTAAAATGATTTTTATCATCAAACAAAAAAATTAACTCTATAATTAAGAATATGAAGCAATATTGTTTTTTCTGTAATGGTAGTGAAGGTGATTTGAAAAAAGTCATAAATGAACCACTATAGGGGTGAAAATGTTTTAAGGGAGAATAAGCATGAATGTTAGAGAGATCACAAAAATTAAAAAAAATGATAATCCAACTATATATGAGAATGATTATTATGTGAGTAATACTAAAAATAAATAAATTAATCATAAATTTTAATCAAAAAAATAATTTAATGGAAAATGGATTATCTATGAAAACTCCAATATATTCTCTGTAATTGAGTAGAGGTGGTGTCGTTGCTCCTCTTGAAAAGAAAATGAAGGTCAGTTTGAAATAATTTGATAAATGGAACACTTCATGAGTGAAAAGGTTTTAATGGGGGAGAAACATGAAAGGTGGACATAACCCCCCAACTCGAACAAAATAATCCACTGGTATAAGAAAATAATTATTATGTGAGTAATACTAAATAGAAATATATATAACATATATATGAAACAATACATTAACTCAATGTAGAATGGTTATTTCTATGAAAAAATCAATATTAACTTAGTGATTGGGTAGTGGCATCATCATTTCTCTTCCTACAAAGTTAGTTGAGGTAATTTGAAAGTATGTGATAAATACACTATTGTAGGGGTAAAAAGTTTTTAATGGAGAAGAAGAAGGAAAGTTGGATAGAGCACCCCAACTCTAAAAAAATAATCCATTTGTATAAGAAATTAATTATTATCTTAGTAATACTAAAAAAAGATAAATTAATCATAAATATGAAACAATACATTAATTTTATGGACAATGATTTTACTTTGCAATCATGAAGATTACCTATCTGATTGAGTAGAGATAGGGTCTTTTCTATTCCTAAAAATGCATGAAAAATGGACTAAAATCTTTTAAAATAAAGGAACTATACAAGTAATAATTATAATTAAATCAACATTTAATTATATAAATTGTTTCTTAAAATATACACATTATATCGTAACATTACCTTTACATCTTTTCAATGGGTTTATTTAATACAAATATAATCAAAACTATGGATTGTATGTGATCTTAATTATGATTTAAGACACCATATCATTGATAGGAAACCACAAGACAATTAATAGTATTGAAATCTATTTGGATCCATGGATTAATGAAACCAAAATAGGGATTGGTAGTGCATTACTCATGAAGTTAATGAAAAAACTAAGGGTTATTTGTGTACTTCACTAATGTAGGTTAACTACCTATTAACAGAGCATCTAACCTGAACTTCTTATCGGGTGTCCCTGTGATGCTCTGATCCCACACATTCTCACCACCATCTCTATAATATCACCATTAAACATTCACCTTCCTTCTCTTTATTTCAATTTAAATCATTATTTAAATTGGTGGGAATATTTTTCCTTCATACCAGTTTATAATTCTCATGTTTCTTCATCCATAAAATGTGTTTTCCACAAAACCATTACCCAATAAATTATATTATTCTAAAAAAATTCTCTATATGTGAAAGAATCTAATTAGTTTTTCTCTCTCTATGTATTGGATGAGATCATCACAGGGACACCGGGTATGAATTTTCAGCCAGATTCTATGTTAAGAGGTAGTAAACCAATAGCAGGGAAGTGCATATATAATCCATAATTTTTTATTATATTTTTGAGTGATACAAAACTAATCCTTTTTTCACTATATTGAAAATTAGAGAAAAATATATGTCAATATACTTCAAACTCTTTTGGACTAAGTTTTTGTTAATGACAACATAAACACATAAGGATGATATTAGAAGGGTCGTCTGCATGATCTCTTGAAAACATCATAAAATATTTAACTCCATATTAATATTCATTTCTCAAATAATTATAGTGCATCCATTTTCATTTCATATCCATCCTGTTGGGATCATAAACGTTTAAATTTATACAACATATTAATATATTCACATAAGATATTAATTATCAAAAGGGGAAGTTATAGAAAATTATAATAAGGGAAAATCAATATTGGATTGTTCCAAATAATTTTATTATATTTAAGAAATGGGTAATATAATTTAAAGAATGAATTTCTCCACATAAAATCATTCTTAAATCCCCTACAAAATTAAAATATAATATAGGAAATTAATGAGTAATATAAATCTTAAATATTACAAACAACAATAATAAAATCTCATTCAATCAACTAAAATTTATAAAATTGCATTGTAATAAATTATGTACCAACCTAATGTATTATTACATTTAAAATTAATGGTATACCAATATTTTAAAACAACTCAAGACAAGTTGGATGTCAGATCACCCCACTGACCCATCCTAAGGAAATTCCAGGTACTCCAACTCGATGTAAAATAAGAATTTAGTAATGGATGACATGAATAATAATTACATGAAAAAATAGGTTTCTCTTTATCTAATATGAGAATAATGCTAGTAAATTGACAAAGGTGATGTATGAAATGAAACATGATCTAAGAGCTTGATATTGAAGGTTAGATAATTTATTAAATATATTTGAATTTAAAAATTGAGAAATTGGACATAATCATTACATAAAAAATAATTTTATGGATATAATCAAAGTATTTATCAATGTGGATGACATATTATTTAAAGGTTCAAGTGATGATTGATGATAATAATTTTCTATATTAAAAATGATCAATGTTTAAATGTTGAGGATTAGTGAGTTGACATTTTTATTTGTTTACAGAAACCTCATGGAATTCATGAGATATTTATCCCCCAATCAATGTATGTGATGGAAGTATTTTATATATTTTGAAATGAAGAATGAAAACCCATTTGGTTACCCATTTAATATTTAATATAATTCTCAAATGTTGTGGGTGGAATGTCAATCTATAGTATGATAGTGTCCATGGGACATTCTCGACCCCCTTAGGTTGGAAACAAGCACCAGGACATGAAAAACAATACAATGTCGATACTTTGGCCCAAAAAATAAAACTTATAGAAAGAAAATTTAAATAAAAACATCCATGATGATTCCATACATTAGATTATAAAACTAAACCATATGTGTTGAAAAAGAATATATAAGGTTGTATAATATAAAATATATCCCTTAACCCACCTTCAACTCCCTGTCACAGAAAATACCCAATTTCAATTTCAAAAATTTTACATTTTTGTAATAAATTGATAAAATAAATAATGAGATTTATGTATGATAACTTGGGATTATCAATTTGGGAAATGTAAACAAAAGAAAACAAACAAATAAAATCCATGTAACTCCATGTGTCATCATCAAGTCTATCAACAATAAACTCTCCATGAGAAATAAAAAAGTTGAATCAAAATGGGAAACATAGAAAATCGAAAGGCGTACCTTTCTAGTGTACAATCACTGAACCATATATAATGACATCATCAAAGAATAAATCAAAATCGAAACAAAAAATACACAAATAAAATCTGAAGACGACCTTGCTAGGTTGAATAAAATCAATGACCCTCCTCGAAAACCCTAATTGAAATCGAAAACTGGATGTCAGAGAAGATTTTCATGTAATTGGAGCTAGTTTAGTGGTGTGATTCGAGTTTTGATTCACCAAGGATGAGCACCGACTGTGAGTGGATTCCATAGAAAGCTACAGATATCTTAGTAGGTTTGTAAATGATTAGGGTTTTTTAATTAAACTAGGACACTTTTATCTATGCTTTTTTTCATTGATAATGGTAGGTCTTTATCAGTTGTAAAAAATAACAAATAAACCAAATCTTGATCAATTCTAAACTTATAGTGCTGATAATGCCACATTTTTATTAGCATAAAAAAAGTGCCAATAAAGACGTTTTTTTCAGCGATTATTACTTTAGCAATGTTAAAGGCTTTATAAATATCCTTATAAATAAAAAATTAAATATTTATGTATATTTAATAAATATATATAAATATAAATATAGTAAATATATTCCTTTTTAAATATATTTATTATAATTTTCTAATTATTTATTTATAATTATAGACATATTTTTAGAAATAATATTTACATCATTATATATATTTATATAATTTTAAATATATATATATATATATAATATATGTAAATATAAATATAGTAAATATTTCATTATTTATGTAAAATTGTTATAAATTTAATAATTATTTTATTAGAGGTAATTATTTGTTTATAATTATATAAATACATTATAAAATATTTATTTCTTTATAATTATAAATATATAATTGTATAAATATAGAAAATGTATATTTATAAATATACTTATTTATAAATATTATTTTAAATATATATTTTCAACATTATTAATGAATATCTAATTTCAAGTGCATATATATATGTTAAAAATGAATAAAATTAAACAAATTAGGAATAATTACACATTAAAAATATTGAAAAATGGATATGGTTTATGTGTGTGAATGGTATATAAAAATGAATTAATTATGTTTATGTGAAATAAATTTCACACACATTTGATATATGTTAAATTGAAAAATAAAAAGACATTTAATTATATGTCGAGTAGAATGAAATTATTCCATATTTTTTGTACATATTAATTTTTAATCATAAACCATTATGCAATAAATATGTGACTATTTGAGGTAAAGTGCAAAAATATTATTTAATATACAAATCATATTTATATACATAAAAATATATATCTAATATAAACAACTTAATAACATTAATTATCATAATTATCTAACTAATAAAATATTTAATATTTAATAATGTAGTCAATTTATTAATTTATATTAATAACTATTTAATTAATAATATTAGTATTATTTTTTTAAGAAAGGAATTTTTTTATTTTTTATTTATTTTATTTTTTCATTTTATTTTTTCGAACTATTATCAGTGCTAAAAAAGGATGAAATAAAAATTTATCAGTGTTAAAAATAAATCACAGATAAAGGGTACCATTTGTTAGCGCTAAAAAAAGAACTGATAAATGTTACCCTTTATTAGCACTAAAAATAAAGCGGTGATATAGAATATTCTTTAACAGTGCTAAAAATAATGTGCTGATAAAGGTTCCCTTTATCAGTAGAAAAAGACATGATAAAAGGTTAAATTTATTAGCGCTTTCCATAGCGATGATAACTATTACTTTTAACAACATTTTATTATAGCGCTGATAAATACCATTGCTATTAAATGCCAGTTTTGTAGTAGTGTGGTATGATAGATTCATGGGTGACCCGCACAATATAAGGGAATAACATCCATGAGTCCCACGGTCCAAGACACGGGCCACTAATATCACATGAATCTTCAACTAAAATAAGGCCCGTGTGTCCATTAGTTTATAGGGGGTATCCAGGGAACCAATATAGGGGATCAAAATATCATCCTTGGGATTTCCAAAATCTGTACTTATGATTATATCCCCACACAAAACCATAACATCACCATTAAAATATCGGGCATCCCAGGCATTCAAAATGGGCCAATGGTATCCCCAAATCAAATCCCCAACTCCTCAGGCATTCAAAATGGTCATCACTATTAATAGAGGAATCCTAGAATCACGAGAATTACAATATGAATTATATCATTTTCTGTTATCCTAGATCTTGAGAAACATCACTAAGAACCCATTTTCCCTCAACCATATTCTATAGATGCTAGTCCATCTTGGAATAGACTCCCAATAAGTTCTTATTCAAGATCGAATATAGTTCAAGCATCCTATGGTCCTGACCATCACAACATGTGATTATCATGTATCCCAAAATATTACATCAATTTCATGCCCAATGGTTGATTCCTAAACAACAACAAAATCATATGTCATCAAGTATAAAAAAATAAAACATCCAAAGTGTTGGAAGAAGGTTAAAAGCCACTATCATCATTGTAGCACCATCAGGATTACATGTTGGTAAAATTTCAAGTGTTTCACCCACAAAATTTTTTACCCATGGCCTTGTAAACCCGTTTAGTGTTGATCTATCGACCGAACACCCAATTGTGACCCTAGGGTCACAATACAATAGAGGAACCATCAATTTGATCTTCAATATAAAATTAGTCTTAGTTAAGAACATGATGATCTAGGGACAACACACCCCATGTTATTATCAAGATGTAATAGAACCTTTCCATCTACGTGTGGTATTCTATATGAGAAACACTCCATGATGTGGAACACAACTCATCTCTGTTATGAAGGACACTCTAGGTAAGTCTAGTCACCCAATATTTTCCCATTATACATAACGGATGTCCACTAAGGCCTAGTCACTTATTATGGGGAAGGATCACTTTCCCTGTAGTCAACACAATAATTGTATATACTGTAATGTCTCGTAAGGGGTTTACAATAACCTCATAGGGCCATCCCTTCCCTATTCACCTCACGAGGGTCAAAAAATCTTAACTAATATAGATCATTTAATTAACACCCCTTATAAGGGACCAAATATCTTAGGAATACTACATTAGTCCAATCCTAGATCATTGGTAGTTGTGGTTATAATTCATTGAACTAGACCCAAATTTTTCTAGGAACTTTTTCATAGACATACTATACATTTATTTCAATTTAAACATACCAATTTAATCTTATGGATGAAAATATTTTAACAAAAATGGGATGTGCTCAGTGGGGGCTCACACGTCCACATGCATATAACAATAATTATCAATGTAATAGGTCCTGTACTTGGACCACCGAACTCAAATAGAAGTTGGACATTTATTTCCTTGGGTCAAAATCTCTACTAAGGCCCATTGGGGACTTTCCATGTACAATTGAACCCGCACTAACCCTGTAAGATCATATCTCAACACAAAAAACCCCAATTATTTAATTATATTATTAAATATATATATATATATTTAAATTTAAATATTAAATCAAAAATCAAAAGTTCACTAATCACACAAGAACCAACTCTAAAATATCATAGTAGATCCTCAACACGGCCCTAGTACAAATCCATGCCCAAACTAAATGTGTCAGAACCATTTCATTAAATAATTTCAATTAATTTATCAGGAAAACAATAAATAAACCAACCAAACCCCATAACATTTATTAAAAATGAACAATGATAATCAAACATCCTCTTAAGACATCATCTAGTTAGGTTGAATGGAAGCTCTGTCATTCGAGTAGATTTACACTATGCTATGGTGGAAATCGCCAAAAACCTCAATCAGTTCACACCAAAATCATAAAAAACAAAGGGAAAATAATGAGAAGAAATGGAGGTGGAATAAACATAGCATAAATTCCTTCAAATCACACCTAGAGTCACACAAAATGGATGTAAAATTAGAGAGGGGTGGTCCTACCAAGACCTTCCTCATATATATCATCCATCCGAAGTAGGAATGGGGGCTAAAACTCCTTTAGAAATTTAGAACAAAAATCCATTTTTTATATGCCAAGATGTGAAAAATGGGTTTACACCCTTAACTCATAAGACAGAGGTTTCTTCCCACAATTTAATAAAAACACATCAATTAACTAATATTCTCACATCATAGTATTTCTGTTACTAAATTACCATTCATTCCACCCATCCTTCCTTTGATGCTCTCATAGTCCCTTGGCTCCTCTACTGAAGATCAACCCACATAAGAAAACCACATATTAGGAAATTTAAACCCTTATAAAATAATTTATTTTTACATTTCCCAAAATGAACCATCCAAAAAACAAAAATTCAAATACTCATCAAATTTTACAACTCATCCGAAAATGGAGTTTTACAACTGTCACACATCACTAATAAAAGATCCCTTCATCAATTAATTTATCCACATACCTTGAGCACCATAAATAAATTATACTCTACTGAAAAATCCCCCAAAAAAATTTCCCCTATCTAAGTGGAATGGGATCCACAAAAGACCAATCTATGAAGGATTAATGAGAGGTATAAAGAAGGATGCCCAAAAAAGATGTAATTATTTTCACAAAGTTCATTCAAGTTTTTTTCTCCATAAAATTACTACATTTATTTTATAATCATAGTAATATAATTACATAAGTATTATTTTTATATTAAAATGTTATTATTTTTATGGAACAACCATTATTTTCTTTTTTCCATCCATTTAAAAATGATAACACCGCTTGTGTTACGTATAGACTACCACCTCAAATAATGATGTATTTAAGTTTTTATCACAACCTTACATGAAAGGTTCTAAAAATGAATTTAATTAATAAATTTTATTTTTATAATATTATTATTGTGTTGGAAATATATTTTATCATTCAATTAATAATATTAACAATAAATGGTCATGGTAAAATTCATTCTAAAAGACTACCAGATGAATACAATTTAAAATTAATAACCTCCAATATTTATTTTTCATTTTTATTATTCACATTACTCTTATTGAATATGATTTATAACATTAAACTAATATTTATATAGATAATATTATTAAAATTTATTATTATCAAAGTAAAATAATGTGTTTTTACTGATTCAACTGTTATAACACGATCTTATTTTTGTCCACATTACATTATACATGAATGTTGTTTTAATGATAATATCATAAATGTATGAGAAACATAATTAATAACTATATGATGTAATATTGATTAATTTAATATGTTTTAATAACTTTGAAGTGGTGATATTAAAAAGTAAAATTACCAATTAATTCAATTCATTTGGTTAATTTAATAAACACCAAAAGTGAATTTTAAATATCTCTAAAAAAACCATCAACATAAGTTCAATGAAATGGCTCTGGGACTCCAAAACTATATTGAAAACATGAATTAACATATCATGAACATTATATTTATTTTTATTTCATGAACAAGACTCAAGGATTAGAACATTTAAACCAATTCATGCAAGGGAAACATAATAGTTAGCACTAAAATATAAATTTTTTAGATAAATAAGTTTTATATGTGTAATAAGAGATTATTAATTAGTGGTATAAAGGTAAATAAAATCTATTAAGTATCATTTTCTTATAAATAATAAATTTAAATTTATTATGATGGGAGTATAGAGAACATTCATCCAAATTGAAGTCTAAGGTAGGATAATTCATTAATCAATTTCATTCCACTGTGTAATATCACTTTTTCATTGACTATGTTATTACATGATTATGTGTTTTATGAAATATGACTTATTTATATTGTATTTAAACTCATTTTATATGTAATAAAATTTTTTTACATAATAAATTCATTGATTTTTTATTATATCAAATGTATCTATATTTTGAGTAATTCTTTTCTCAATTTCTATTCATTGATATATCCTTTATTATGAGTTTTATGAAGAAATGAAATATTTAGACGTTTTTTTTTATTTTATGGTTCTTGGAAAATATATATGTCAATGGGTGAGCTCTGGATATATCTCTTCAATACAAGGTTAATTATTTATTCTCTGGAGGAATGATTTTGAAATTACCTTATTTTATGTTATTTTGGGGTGAATATGGGGGAATGAAGGTAATGAATATAATGTCAAAAGATACCTTCAAGGTTATTATATTCTTTTTATGAGTTATATTTGTTTTACTAAGTGAATTTTGAGTTAATATGGATCTTTATTACTAATAAATATGAATGATTTTTCGTGTTATGTCAAAGGGTTCTATCATGACTCATTATTTATGTATCTTGTTGTGTTGAGTATGAATCTCTTATGTTCTGTTCATGCAAATTTATTATGTTCTCATACCTTTATGGTAACCATATGTTCACTTATGATCTTTTAATTTTAACATTAATGTTTACCTTTACTGAACGTTAGATCTCACCATTCATATATTTCAAATGACTTGGTTATAAATATGGGAAATTTGTATGATTTTTCTAGAAGAATATTATGTGGGGTGAATTTTGTGAGAGATGTTAAACGCTTATTGTGGGATATGAAACTCCTGGAATGATGATAATAATTTCCATTGGATTTTTTTCTTATTTAAAACTCTAAATCTAAAAATTCTTGGTTATAGAACTGACTCAATATTGGTGATTGGTTTTTTAATTTATGGATTACAAAATTAAATTCTTTTTTCTCAGTATCAAAGTTAGTATGCAAGGAATATTTTCATTATCACAAGATCCAAATGTATGGTTCTGGGGTATTGTATTGAATATTTAGGAATTAACATTAATTTTTCATCGATAATCCACTCATTTTATATTTTTTTTCATGTCCCCCTTCTCTTCCTTCAATGAAATGTAATATGCTTTCACAATTAATTTAACTTTCTATAATACTCTATCAAATATGTGGATTTTCGATAATCAATAGTCATACCATTATTATTTATCCCTTGGAGTTAAATATAAATGCATAATTACTCTAAACATCAACCATTATAGCCACATGTTCCCATGCATAGAGTATTCCATATCCAACCATCTTGATGAATAAATATCAGTCCCCATCTTTTACGAAAGTTTCTTAAAAAATAATTTCATAAATCTATGAGTACTCCTCTTGGAAAAGCCATGTAAAAAATAATAAATAATTATTCTATATCATTTCTACATGGATATAAAACAAATTTATAATAATAAAAATATATTTTTATTGTATATATCAGGATAAATTGCCAATATAATTCATCGTCATGATAATTACCACACATATATTGTAGGATTCCATAGGAAGGGATGAATATAGATTGTATGCTTCTGAAGGTCACCACCTAGAATGAGAGCCTCCATTAGAAGGTGTTTTCATCCACCAGAGGGTGGACACATGGGACATATGTAGAACTAAAGTGTGAGTATAAACACACTATGAATGAGTCAGTATACACACATTTTGGAACAAAGCCCATGCATGAGTGAATATAAACATACCTAGTAGTATGTCTCATAAACCAAAAGTAAATACAATCAATTTAGTAAAATAATTTCAAGACTTTAGAATCAGAGAAGGAATATCAATGGAACCATATATTATTTAAGGTCCAAATAATCAAGGGAAATGGGAGAAAAAATCTTCATTTATTAGACATAGTAAGGATCACATCACACAAGAAACAATTAATACCATGGGTAGTGTATGTACCACAATACATGATGTTATCCATTTGTCTATAAGTTGTAACTGAATGAAACCCATAAATTATCAAAATTCCACTGGTATCCTACTATAATTTAAATTTATATATGTAATAATTACCTTGACCACTGATTTACTAGAATTTTATAACATATTTTATACCTATCTTGAACTGGTGTGGGGGAACACACCTCATTGACATATATGTGTATTGATTGTGGTAGTACTTGATCCCCATAGAGGATCACACCCTGAAATATGGGTGACTATAATGTTCAATGATCAAGGATCACATATCAACATTTGGTGGTGTAATGATTTCATTGATGGGGGAATCATCAAATGGGGGATCTTTCCATTCCATTTATATATTTAAAAGGGATTACCTAAAACCCATAAATAGACAAACAAACTTTGATACATGGGAGAGTACCTAAATCTATTTCTACTCCAATTGTACACCCTCCACCAACATCCATCATGTGAATATATTATCTTCAGACTAGTTAATTCATAATGTGAATAATCTATAATGACTGAGGGGATCATACCATTTCTCATTATGTGAGAAGATAATCAAAATAGACTACTCAGTTTTCTATTTCCGTTATATGGGATGTAAATCTTGAGGAATAATATAAATATCCCGACACATAGTATTTCCAATGGGGTAGATGAAATGTAGGGGTCTCAAGAAAGGATAAACATGTATTGTGACCTCTTAACATGTCTAACATCCTTATAAAAATAATTATCAGTAGGGTTCATGATGTTTGTGTATAGAAGGTACATGAATTTATATGACGTATTTGGATGGAATTCTGTGTTTTCTTTTAGAGGATTTTAGGAAATGTGATGAAGTATATAGCATGTAGATATCTACACATGAGATCTCTAAATAATACTCAACATGTAAGTCCATAGAGATTATGATATGTACAACCTATACTAGATAAGCCACCAAACCCAACATAAATTTTCTGTAAATTGAAATTACACATCATGTGTGCCTAAATCACCATCAATTAATGTTCAGATATACATGATAATATATATGGAATCAAAATACACAACGTGTGACCAATGTTCACATAACATTAAGCATTAAAAATAGCATGTAGGTCTAGTATGAGCCACATGACGAGTCTCACTGGGCAAGTTGTAGATATTCATGGTGTGTGGAATTAATGATCTCAAGGAAAATATTGGTGGAAAGGTACACAATGTGTTACCTAATACTATATTCTATGTGGTCATGAAATGTTCATATTCTTAAAAACATTTCTCCATACTATGAAGATCATCATCACCTCTGTTGTTGGCCACACATCCAGTTATAGTATAACATGTCTCTCTTTGAGCCTCGAACACACCTCACTAGGTTAATTTTTACTCAACTATCATCATCCAATCCACTATCATCCATCCATTCATTGAATATATCTGAAACTTTTTACATTACTGCTACCAGGTCACTAAACCCCCAATTCTCCGGTGGTCCTCTAATTTAGCATCATGAAATCAAAAATCCATCTAAAGTGTACAGAACGAGAGAATAATTTTTTAAATGGGGGGGGGGGAGGGACACCCCACCACATAGGAAAATCACACATTCGAGTTCATTAACGAACATAAGTATGGTACAAAAATGATTCAATTTCCCATAGTGGAGAATCGCTCAATGAGAATTGGTTATTTGACAAATATTTCATTTAATTGAGAAGTAATTTGTTAAATAAAAATTTTAATTTATTGTAATATAACTATTTAATTCAACACAATGAACTCTCACCATAAGGGAAATCAAAAATCACAAGATACAAAATTCGTTAAAGAATGTGGAGGCTTCCTCCTACGATAAGAATAAAATAATTAAATAATTATTCTTGTATGTATAGATAAGATGATATATTTTAAGTATTAAGTTATTTTATTTATCTATTATGGAAATAATAAAATTAAATTTTTTAATCCAATATCATTTTAATCCACATCCTTTTTATAATATAGATATTATTTTATAATCAAGTTCTCACAACTAAAATATTTTTGAATAAGTAATTTTATTTCTGTTGTGTGTTCTATGGAAGAAAAAAAGAATAAGATTCTCAAATTTTACTACTTTAAGAAAACCTGCTTATTTTTTACATTGGATTTTCGTTTAACATGGTCATCGAATGGAAGATAATTTTTTAAACACTAATTTAAAATAAATAAATATTCTATTGATTTCAACCTACAAAAAACCATTACCAAAGAAATATAATAAATAAAGTTTTCACACTTTCAAAATAATCATATTTTTCAATGAAAATAATGCTTATATAATTTACCATAAAATATTTGGTAATCAATAATATTTAAAAACCCTTATTCTTTTATTCATTTCACCACTGTAGAAGTTTTATGTTATTCAGTCACACAATGAAAGTAATTGTTTCAAACAACACAAATGAGACAAATAAAACTATATAATTTCCACCATCAAGGTAATTTTTCTATCCTTTGATGATATAATTAGGTTCATTATTCATAATATTCCCCACCATCCGGAAGAACATGAATAAAATAAAAAATCTTTATATTGGAAGAATAGAGGAAGAGTTGAGTTCTATATGATATTCTACCAATAACAAATAGATGAGAGAGATAGAAATTACCAACAAGGGAAAGAAATTTTATTTAAGAAAAAGTAAAAAATACCTTATATAAATACTCTCCACATAAATCCCATAATAAATTACCTCTATTAGATAATCCATATAAATAAGAAAATCATCTCATAAAATCCTCAACATACAAAACATTTTGGGTTCTATAATTCTCTATACAACAACATCATTAGTGTGGAATATAACATTCATATAACTAAGATGTTTCAACATCACATTTTTACATATTAAAAATCTTAAAAATTTATATCTATTGAATTTAATGCATACAAAATATTGGTCCCATGGTTCAATGAAGTTCCATGGAAATTATAACTCTCATTAGAAAACCCCCATTTTGGACATAATCATGATGTTGAAATTTAAATTCAGGGCTACGTATAGAAATTATAGAATATTCTCACTTCTGAGATTAAAATTTATTTTTTAATAAATTTATTATATCCATAAAAATTTAACCTAGTTCAAAATTTAATAATTATTCAGACAAATAATAAATACCTCACTCTGAGTTCCATGAAATCATAATTTTCTCAGAGGCTAAACACTATGGTATATTATCAATTTTACCATATGTAAGGGACCCGATAGATTAAACTAAAAAATCATTCAAATCTACTATCTAGGTCATTATTCCCTGTACACCATTAATCCATTTCGACATAAAAAATAGAAAAAAAGAGTTTTTAATTAAAATTTCATTAAAAAATAACTTAGAATAAAACTACCCTCAAACACATGAAATTCACACCGAGAGGTATAAGCCGAAAGAACACTTGGGGCACAACTACTGTAGAAATCATCATTCTCATATATAAATTAATCACCAAACTCATTCCTATATATGAAATGTATTAACAAAGGGAATAATTAAACTTCATATGCTGACCAGTAAGATTTATTATCGATGACCTTTCAAACAACATCATATCAATCCAAAAAAATGAAGAAAATCAAAAACCAAAAAAATTATCATTAAAATGGTTCATAAATAAGATCACCATTCAAGGGAGCATAATCTATTCAAATTTAATAAGAAATGTAAAAAACCTTAAGCTAACATCCACAAAGCTTGATCACATTTTGGATTGTAGTCACTCTATTTTGGAGTGGCTACACATGAAAACATGAAATCAACCTCCATAAACTGCCTTACCACTACCCAAATCACATTAATGACCCATTAGACCATAATAAGAAGTGGATGGTCTTATGAATCTAGATAACAATAATTTTTGAACCCAAAAAACCAAGGTAACATTTTCCAAAATCGATATCAAAAAAAAGAACCTTTAACGATACATCCTTCTCATTGTATCTAGTATTTAATAAAAATTAATACCAATGACCTATTAGACTTATGTCAATGTGGTTTCCTACTCACTATGAAAATTTGGTTTATAACTACTCATAGCGGCCATGATGAGTCTTTAAAACAAATAAATATTCAAATCTAATGAAATATAGTATATTCCCCACCATTAATGGAATACATCTAGTGAAATATTCAGGAGTGGAAGATTCATCATTAACCCAAATTCAACGATATCATATAGGTGCTCTCACATTCTTAGAAATGTGAGGGCTCTTACAACTTGTTAAAAACATATCTCCTTTTTAGGGAATGCAACCATACTGAGGCTAGAAGCTAAAATATCTCAAACATACACTAAGAATAATAAAAAATTATAGGAGAATTATCTACCACCACACGGTTTCACCACAGTGACCACTCAAGCCACTACGACTTCAATTTTGTTATAGATAAATCATTACACCATTGTCATGAATAGAATGACTAAATGGATGAATTTCTAAAACCCAAAAAATCACACCATTAGGTCTTTACATACAATTGTTTTGTCAAACAATATCAAAAATATCCTTTAAATATCTAGGAAACTCACCAAAAAATTTAGTTTAAATAATGTGGTATTAATGGAGACTACTAAAAATAATCCATTGGTCTCATAATCACAACATAATATTCAGTACTACAAATATCATAACTAGGATTTATATTATTTCCAATGATTCATTAACACTGATCGTTGAGTGAAATTACTACAATGTGGTAGATATTACTAAATAGAATTTAGCTAAATATCCTAGAACCACTAGATGGGAGGGTCACACAAAAACCAGTTAAAACCTTCCTCTAATAGGTCCTCCATTTACACATTAGTTCATTAAGATAATAAATACTATTATATGATTATTTATAATATTAGTCCAACCAATGAAGCATGTTAATACCTGAAAAAAATAATTTATGATGGTATCCCTAAGATAACATCCATGATAACATTATTGTGTTTGACAACTAATACTAGTAAACACTACACCATAGATTAAAAGGATCAACCTGACAAGATCTTCAATTTATGGATGCATAGTAGATATCCTATAAAATACCTTACACAATAGTGGTAAAACACCCTATATAAATAGTCATAAAAAAAGATGTCATGTATTAGTTGGAGTCTCTAGCTAGAAGAGTCAAGCTTGTAATCTACTAGAATGATTAACCCATTAAATAATAAAAGGGGAAAATGAATCAAGATGGAATTGATGGGCAAGAGTTTATTTGAAGAAGACTCAAATTATATATCAATAAAAGTTAATTATTTCATATATTGAATCATCTGTAATACATAACTAGCTAGAATCTGAGCATCAACACTCTAGGTCTAATTGGGATTACCTAAAGGTGCTTGATGAATATGGCCTAGTGCATCTTCTATCTCTAACTGTTTCCATATCATAGACCCCCTACTATCACTACATCCAAGAATGTATTTAGATTCTTCTAAATGGAAGTTCATAATATCATTATTCCCCAAATTGATGAGATTCGTCAATGGAATCACCCTAGTTATCCATAAAGAATCACTAAACTATTTTAAAATATGGGGTGCATTACACTAAGTAAATATCCACCATCAAAATGACACCCCATTTCTCCAGTATGGCTAATGTAGGTAAGGTAGGTATAACCCCAATTTGGAATCTCATAATATAGGTCCTTCTAAAACTACTGGCCTTATGGGAATGAATTTTTAATTTCTTCTATGAAGTTCTCTATCCAGAAACCCAATAATTATATGGAACCCGAATAAAATTGGTATAATGCCATTTTGGGGTTGGATGAAAATCATGTAATGATTTAATGCACCAAAAAATATATGTAAAATGTAATAATAACTATCTACTCAACCTATGTTTAATACTAATAGGTAATAGAAGTATCAGAATCTAATAAATCTTCTACCATCCAAGTATCTGGATCACCTCAAAATCTGATGAAGAATATATCATTGGAGTTCACATAGAACATCCGGACTGTTAGAGTGGGTTCCCCAAAACCACATAAATTATACATAAAATTATTAATAGATTCATATAATTTAATATTAATAAATATATTATACATTATGAGTGTTCTTATATGTAACATTAATGTGATAATTTCCTTAAATTACATTACATTTCGAAGGGTTATAATAGTTACCAACTATAATGAGAACCATGAAGTGGTACAACTTTATTTTTAAATATGTACTATAGATGAATGAAATCAATATATAGAGGATAATATAATCTAATCAATCAGGTATAGGTAGATAATAATTCATTGATACATATTCTAATGACTTAGAACATAGTAATCTCTAAGAGAGGAGGTTTTGTAAACATACTCACCGATATGAATTTTGCATGTTATATCTGTCATAAGAAATTATTATCTACAAACATGTGTATTGTCCATTAGACATTATATTATTATAAATTCATCAAATAAATTGCACACATTACTGTATTTTGGAACACATTGAAAACATATTCTCATAGGGAACTAGGATACATTGGTTGCATTAGAAGTGATATGACATTAATAAAAAATCAATGAAAATATTTCATCATTTTATTATATTGGATAGAGAAATATCGTACACAATGATTGAAATATATAGACATTATTACACCTATGTCCGTGAGTGTTAATTAATGAGTCAATTTCAAGATGTCAAAGAAATATATTTAATGTATATAAGTCGTTGACACAATTATGCATTTTGCATGAAGAAATATTAGGACAAAGGGATTATATTACATAATGAGCATTAATTGGAAATTGTTGTAATTGTAACATTAGAAATAATATTTATGGCTTAATTAACAAGTTTTTAAAATATTAACCTAGAATTTATGATTGTTTTTCAAATACCACTATTAAAGAGGCCTAGAGGGTGACAAACTAAGTGCATCTAGAATCTCAGATAAATTTTATTTTATTTTAATTTTAGAATAAATATTATTCCTAGGTCTCAGTAATGATAATTATTCGACGTATATTGATCAAACAATATCCATTCACTAGTTATTTTAAATAATATAAATGGGGTATATTTAAAACTAAGATATATTCATGATTATGTGAATATAATATTTCTTTATTTATTTAAAGAATAATAATGTGATATTTAACTATTTAAATAAATAGTTATTATTCCAGGATCATTAAATGATGAAGAGTATTTGAATGCCACGTTAAGGGTTCAATGGGAATGATATATCTTTTTTAACATCATTTAAATAAATATTAATTAACCAACTAGATAAGTTATATTCAAATATCTATGATCTAGAACCCATAAAATAAATAGTAAAAAAAATTATATGATTCAACCTGGGGTTTACATAGAGTTATGAAGATAGTTTTTGGTATTTTAAAAATAAATAATTCTCTATCCTACGTATATAAACCAATATATATCATTTAAAATTTTATTTATTTTTTTTATATAACATTTATGTATAGAAAATTATTTCAATTCTAGATAGAAATATTTAAAGAATGATATTAATAATGTAATGTGATGATCAACATTCCACCTCTCAGGATAGATAGAACTGGAAAAATCATTCAATATTAGAATGGTTTCTTTTTAAAATAAAAATTAAATAACACAATTGGTTTGGTTCTTCCGTACTAGTAGCCTAGGATCCAAAAAATGACATTCTGAGGTTCATGGAGAACATGTTGGCACCAATTGAGGGATTCAATACATGGACTCTTCATATCAATGATGATATTACTAGTACGGTAATGCAATTCAATAATAAAGATATAAATTCATGATAACATAATTCTTATCTATATAAACTAATTGTAAATTATATATTAAAAGATATTCTCTTCCAATATTTTTCGGTTTCTATTGTCCAGTTCAGAGGATATATCTGAATAAACTGATGAAAACCCATTATTCGGAACATGACTAACTACATCTACAATGCATTAAAACCTTCAATTGGTGTCAAAGTAATCATTTATTAATTTATAATTATTTATCAACAAATAATCAATTATTAATTATTATGATTTTATTTGGTTTCTTTTTTTCATTATTTATTATTAAAGTAGTGATACCATGATCATTTGAGTACTTTTAACCAAACATTCCAAGAATATATAAATAAAATTAAAAGATACTAAATAGAGGTGCTGGAGATTCTAGATACATGGCATGGATACATGACATGTTACTGAAATGTATATATTGTGTACCCATGGTTAACAACACAAGGATCAGGTATTAAAATTACTAAATTTCCTATAAGGTTTTGGTACAAGATGATAATACATTCCTTGTGTCGAATGTTAGTTTGAACATGGTTTGACAAAGTGTACATGATGTGAAACTGGATTACACACCATATAACCCAGACAATATTACCACATAGGAATCACTAAAACAATGTGACAAAATTACATGGAAGGAAATTATAACACGCCATGTAACACACTATAGATGTGTCACACAATAACACAAGTAATACATGATATTTTGAGGACATTACTTTCCATGTAAGGCATAATAACCTATTCATAAAACATATTGAGTCTCTATTTGTGTACATTAGGTAAAATACAATGAAAATTAGGTAATGAAAAAATTTACTTCATGACATCTAAATAACTATAGATGATTTAGGAAAAGATTTTTCTTAAATAGTACTAATTGAGTTATTTTTGGAAGGTTTTCTGTGATATTAAATTTTGATTAATTAATTTTCATTTAAATATATATATATATAATACACATTTTATTTTTAACAAACCATGTATTTCATGGGAATTTCTTGTGGTACACATCATGTTTATTCATGTCATGTAGTGTAGTCATACAAGATGTGTGGACTACATGACTTGGATCATGAAACAATACAAAATATATATCCTGACACATCGTGTTGGAATACATGTCATGTAGTTACACATGACATGGTAAGAATCTTACAAAATCCAAGTTACATGTGGTATCATGTGGTGAAACACTCTTAATAATTCATAAAATATAGAAATTTATTTAATGTTAAATCATAGGCATACACATTGTAACATATCCTTTATTAACTATAATCTTAATTAATTTTAATTAAATTTGATTTTTGAATTTATTTCAAACTGAAAATGATGAGAATCTCATTGAAAAAAAGTATGGATAAATAGTTTAAATGAATTAATAAATTCATAGACTGATTAATTATAAATTCAATATAATTATCTTAATGAATAATGAATTGAAATGCATGCTAGATTTCTTTAAATGCATAGCCATTTCATGCATGGATACTCATGAACATGAAAAACCTATGTAAGTGTAGGGTTTTGTAAGAACCCGGTTCTTATTTTGACGTACGAGTTTCTTCTTTTCTCCTTTCCTTAAGTGTTTTTGAGAAAATATGGAAAATGGAAGAAAATCCTATATTTCGAGACTACACGCCATGTACTATTCCACACGTCGTGTACTTTGTCCATATGGGATGAGTACACAGGGTGTGTAGCCATGTCCGCGACGAAGGGTGTAAAAAACCGACTACATGTCGTGTAGTGGATATTTACATGCCGTGTAGTAAGTCGACAGGAAAATAGTAAGGCGGTGGAAGCAGCCGCCAGCTGAGTGGCAGTACAAGCTATGTAATCAGAAATACACGTTGTGTACTCATGTCGACATATGAACAGTGCGGCGGTGCCGCTAGTGGAACAATTAAATGAGAAATGTACACACGGTGTAGTCAATAGTACACTCCATGTAGTTTGTTTTTTTCTACTTAAAATGGGTAGTAGCCAACCCTATTCACAGGATTGGCTTAGAACCGGAGGAAGGAGTCAGGAGAGGAGGCTAGACCTTCGAGGATCTCCAGATCGAGCGTCGGGAATCTGTTTTCACCTCTGACGATCTCGTTGGAACCGCACGGGTAAGCCATCCCCTCTCCTTAAGTCATTCATGCCAATTCTTCCTCTAAAAGGAGTTATTTAAGTTTGAATGGGGATTTCTTTCACCTCATATCTATATCATTCTTGGACGATTCGATGATCGTCGTTCACGTATACGGTTCAGGGGCGTTAAAGGTAGGTGGCTTGGTGTTTAATTTCCAACTGTTGTGTGTTTGTGTGTATTTGTTTGTGCTACGAACCCATGTTGGGGTTCCATGAAGATGATGCCTTAGCTGTTTAAATACCTAGAATTGTATGGGTAATTAAATGTGATAATAAACTTTTGTTTGGGATGGCTGCTTGGATCCAGGACCACCCAGGGGGTGCGTTCCTCTGTTTAGCCATTTGGCCAGGATACCCAAGGGTATGAATTTATAATAATTATTATAGAATTGACTTGAGAGTAATTTCATATTTATTTCTTGTTTACATGTTGGGCATGGCCCTATTACTTGTTCATCTTGAGGCCAGTGATTTACATAGCCTGAGGGCAGTGCATCTTTTAGCCTGAGGGCAACTTCTTCTATGCATGTGGGCAATAGACTCTGTGCCTGAGAGTGAAACTTTGTACGCATGGGGGATATATCTGTTATGCATGTGGGAAATTACTTGCGGGTTATGTTTCTGATTAACTGAGGGTAAAGGTTTGTGTGTCTGAGGACACTGACTGTTCACATAGAAATTCACTGTGGTGGTTTCCTTATAATGAACGATTAAATGAATAATAAAATTGAAATATAATTGGTAAAGTTAGTTACTTTTGAGTACTGCTTGGTTTATTTCATTTTACAAATGCACACTATTGTTTCATGTTTTCACACTGTTGGGAACAGTCCTTTGGTGGGTGCCTACTGGGATTTATTTATCACACCCTTTTTGGGTCATGTCTTCGGCCCAAACAGATTACATTTCTACAGGTGTGGATAAGGGAAAGGGCCCCTATATAGGTACTTGATTACTGCTGAGTAGTAGGGGAGCATGGGACCGGCCTTAGGCTCGCGATACTACTGGTTGTTTTGTTTGGTTTTGTTGTACTCTGTACTGTATTGTACTGTGTTGTTGTGTAACATGTTCTGGCTGTTTTCTTAAAACTTGAGACATGTTGCATCATTATCTATATCACTGTTGGTTATCTTTTACTATAGTTTTTTATATTAAATATGTATGTTTTATTGCTTCTGCTTTTTTTTTATACTTTTTATTTTATTCCGTTATGCTAAACTTTGACAAATGAGGGCATAGTTTCCCCACTATCAGACCTGGGTTCTCACTACTAGTTGTCAGTCTCTGGCATTTGGGGAAATGTGCTTGAGGTCACGTGGCGAACCGGGTTCGGGGCACCCGTTGAGTGGCACCCGGGCCCGGGATGTTACAGGTTTCAATTATATTTTATATTTCATACATGGGTTTTGTGATAATTTATTATTGAATTAAATTTTATGATCTATATATAATACCCTCCTTTTTATTATGTATGAACCTACATGTCTAAAATTAATGTAATGTAACCCCATCCCCTAGTTCCCTACACTTGCACGTGAGTAAGCATATGAAAAATATGGATTTCCCATGTGAATTCCATTAAAATTTTCAAGAATCTCATGATAATAAAATATCCTATGGAAACAAAAGACAATAAAAATACCCATCCCACCACCAAAATCCATTTGAGATGATCCTAAACTAGTACACACAATCATAAGTATGAATTAAAATTCATCTCACCATAAAAAAAAGATAATATAAATAGTTGATATTTGGGATTAATTACGTTGTTACCACCTATCATATAAATATAATAAAATAAGATTCAAATTGGGGTTTTTACATTATACATAGTTACCATATGTTTTGAAAATACAATAAAAAAAATCAATTTGAAAACAGATAAATTCCCAATGAATGGAAATGTAATATCAAATCACCACTACGCTCAATCCAAATAAAGTCACTAAAATATTTAATAAGTCATGTAAAAAAATTCCAAATAGATAAACCAATTAAATTAAATAACCCCACTTTATATACAGTATTTGTTTTAAAAATCAATAAATAAATCACTTCTCTTAAGGAAAACTATCATTGAAATTTTATTGAACACTTATAATGCATAAAAAACATTTTAAATAAATGTTCCATTGAATTATGAAATCTTCCCATTATTCTAAAGGAAAACCCAAAATTAATTTTGGAAATTATTTGTAAAATCATATTTACCTAATATATAATACATTTATCCTGATTAAATTCAAGGTAAAACCTCAAGAATCCATGGTAATCCTTATTGAAAATAAATAAAATGAGAACCCCTAAATCATATAATAGTACCATGTGAATGTTTATGGAATCCATTAAAATGGTAATCAAGAGCGGATATACAATATATGAAAAAACAATTAATTTTTTTTAACACACGACACATCCACCATAGTCTCTTGGGTTAGAGATAGAGATAGAAACATTGGGGACACTAAAAGGAATAGGAAGCAAAGGGAGAAATGAGCACTTAATATTAAATTAGAGTGAATAATAAATAATAAATAATATATAATATATAATATAAGGATAAAATTATGAATTAATTGGTTGGGATGACATCTATGAAGTTTCCCATTGAAATAGGGAATAAAAGGGGAGAAATACCAATTAAAAATAACATGAAATGACGAAAATCCCCAAAATCAAGCATGTTTGTAGCTTACTCGGATATATTACAAAACATTGAAGTAACTATCCAATAACAATTGTTCGAAAAAATAGAGGTTAGAAGATTTACAATATATAAATTTCTAAGCCATGAGGCTAACAATGTGACCTTGTGAAACCATAGTTTTTTTGAAAACTTATATATAATACATGATTTTAAAGTATTCTTTATTTTTGTTTTAGGGTTTTTTTGGGGTTCTAAGGGATTTATTGTTTTTTTGGATGTATACAAAACATGGTTCTAACATTTTTTACTGGACACTTTTACACTGTATTTTATTGTCTTGTGGAATAATATCTTTATTGGGAACAAACCATAAAACTGTTTTGAGGTGTAAACATCTTTTTTTGATGTAGATTTATATTTTATGATGTAAATTACATTTACATTATAAAAATTTATTTTAATCTATAAAATCATCGATTATGATAAAATTAATCAGATGAGATGCAATTTTTTGATATATCTAGAATATGGTGATTTTTCCCCATAAATTCCTATTTTATGATGTAAATCCCTCTATCCCAATCGGTATTATCACAATAAACACATTTTTTTCCTTATGCATAAAAAACCCATCCTCTTTCAAATCCTAGGTAAATTTAGGAGAATTTTGTTATATGCAGTCCTTCTAGATTTCTTCGTTCGACACTCGATCTTTGGGGTTAGTGCACCGCTTCTCTCCAAGTAAGTGTATTTTCTATTTAATCATTGTCACTGGTCACAAAAGTACATTTGAACTATTTTTATGGATTTATAAAACATTTTGTGTTGTTGTTTTTATCCATAATATATATGTTGTGTGACCATCTTTTAGGGACCAACCCTTTGTTGGTTACGAGGAAACGACTGCGTGTTTTTTGTGGAATGTGTTGATCTATCCTATTCATTATCTATTTAATTTGTGGAATGTGATTATAATATATGGGATTCAATTCTAGGGTATCCCTCTTTTTTATTCATTATAGTTTTTTGGATCCCATTTCAGTCTTGTGTGACTTGAGTTTGAGTTATGTGGTTCCTTATATAGCCTTTGTTGAATGAAGTGTGATTTCTTATATTTTGGAATTTAATTTATAAATAAATTATCATGATTGATTTGTGTGTGTAAAGGAATTTTTTATAATATATGAGTTTCCTTTGGTTTTTGTTAAAGTAAAATGGAATTTTCAAATCATTTTGAAATGGGTTTTGAAAATGGGTTTCAAATGAGTTTAGATAAATAAAACAGTTCATTCAAAATTGATTATTAAAATCCATTTGGAAATGATTGGGATGCGTATCATATAAAATTCCTTGGGTAAATATGTGGAAGGTATTGGTTATATCCATTATCCATTTTACCATTGAGCGGTTAACTCATGTGGTGTTCATATACTCTCTAGTCCTATTTTGTTAGGGACTTGATATTGACATCATTAGGAGGTTCACATATGGGGGTGGTCCTCTATTCCCTAGGCCTATTGTTCTAGTGGAATCCTCACACACTAGTCTTTTATTTTGGTATGATTAGTATTCTAGTCTAACCTATTTTTATCCTTGGTGTGATTTACCTATTCTTTGGATTTTTATTTGATATAAGTATTTTGAATTTGATAAGAGTTTATAGAAATTATGCTTTGAAAATATTTTACCGACTTATTTTGGAACTATCGATAAATTGGAATGTATATCGTTCTTTTTATTTAAACTTTTTATCTTTTATCTTTCCATGTATCCTTTAAAAAGATTATATTGTGAATTTTTAAATAGAGACTTCAAATAAAACACCCCAGTGGGATCTTACTGATCATATTTACCTCACACCATGCACACCCTATCAGTGGTGTGTAGACATGGTAATGATTGCTGATGTAGAAAAAGGCAAGGCTCCCCAATGATAAGGAGAGACTTTTTTAGCCATGTATGATTAGCTGGTGGTGAGATGATGTGAATTTATTCACATTATCTTATATAGTAATTAGTTTCTTCTTTCGTTTTACTTTACCATGGGACTTTTTCTTCTAGTTTTTCCTAATAGCTTTGAGTTTTATCATTTATATTGTTTTCCTTCATTTATGGAGTATATTTTTTGTTATTATTTTTATGTTTCTTTCTTCTATGTGTATATATTAAATTTTATTTGTTTAAATTTGATATAAACCATTCCCTCAAGTTGTTGTTAATGCTTGGGTGATAATAAAAAACCTATGGGGATAAGGAATTCCCTTAAGGTATGTGGAAGATCAGGTCGGGTTGTAGTTTGTCAGAGTATCCCTAGTCGGTGCATTTTAATTTGGTATCCAAGTTGGTCATGCATTTTCTTTTGAAATTGGAAAACAACGGATAGGATTATTAGGACTTGAGAGGTAGGATGTGGTGATTTCCACCTACTCTTTCCATGATGATACTCAAGTGATAATGGAATGTTGGGATTCAGGTCTCCTTTGTTGAGTCATTTATCATTATTTACGTTTTATATTATGATTTTTTCCTGATCTAATAGTTAACTATTTTCTATTCTTCATAAATATTTTTAGTTTGTATAGACATACCTTTAAGATTTATTCCATGAGTTCCACATGAAGTTTTTGTCTATTCTGAAATTGTAGTCTGACTCAAGATCAGAATATTATAGTGTACATCATGTGAGTGGTCCTTGGTGTAGAAACAAATTTAACACATGTCTATAAGATAATTGTTGAGTTAAAAATAGGATCTTATAGAGATAGGAATAAATCTTAGGTGCTAATACATATGAAACCATCATTCACTATGGGTATGGATGAAACTCAAGAGGTGGAGGAATTAATGGATAAGATAAATAATATATTTAAATTCCTATATACACATAATAATATCAAGGTTAAGTGTGAAAGATTCATAAATTAGGGTCCCAACAAGAGGTGGTGGGATTCATCATAAAAGAATATAGGGATGTGGGATTAGATTAGAAGGGATATAAGAAAATATTTTTTTATCTTAGTTATATCTATTGTTTATGATGATGAAAAAGACTATAGAGTTTTTATCTTTGTGATAGGGAGAGTGTTCTATGTTGGAGTAAACCAATTAGTTTACGGAGCTAGTTCATTTTTCTCTGAAGGTGGTAAAAATGGATCATTTGAAATCATAGATATACATGTATTGTTTACGACTGAATATTAGATTATAGGTTTTTATGATTAATTTTTTCACCTATGTATATATGGTAGATAGATATATGGTGGTAGAAAAATAATCTAAATGGAAATATTGGATTTCTATTCACTTCTCTTCCACCTAATGGAATCTTCAGAGGTGCACAATGAAAAATAAAGAAGTGGAATTACCATTGAAGGATTGGTGGATGTAGTTCCCAGTAGAATGTCTCCTCTACACCATCATTCACAAATAGTCATGTTCCCCTAACATTATATTACTGTGTCATGTTTGAGAACACCTCACATTGTTGTTCACATTTGTGATGATGTAAAATGGTTGTGTCTGTGGTAAACAACACCAATGATTCTATTAGGTAATGTATATGACTTGTTATGGTTATGGATCATTAGTTCCAATGACCACTACATTATGTCATAGTATTTAAAGTTAATAGGGATCCATCCATAGGCCTCAAGGGTGAATAAACATGATGTATTCAATGAGTTTTCGGTGGAGGTCGATGCATGTCCAACAATAGTGAGAGGTACCAAATTTGTCACCACCTAAATAGTGACTACCTTATTTAATATAGGTGCATCCTACTAATTTATATATTCCTTTTTTATATATTGAATCATATAATAGATCTTATATCCAATTTCATGGAGGTAGTGACACTTCATGATAAGAGTAAATATAATGGGTTTTATTGTACTTGTTCTCTATTCATAGCTGATGTAGATTTTTTCAAGGATTTCATTTTTCTTGATTTCTATTTGTTTGATTTCATCATCAAGATGGTTTCATTTATAACTCATCATTCTATGATTTATTGTTTACATCATCGTGACTTATTCCTTATAGTCAATGAAATATCTCGAGTGATTTAGGGGGATTGGGATCCATGATTTCATCTTGAATGAACTTTACACCCTTAGATCATGATTTTTTGTCTTCTGTTCAAGTTGATCATAATGTCAATTTTCATGTTTGTTATCCTCCCTTGGTTGTTAGGGACTTCCCTAATGTTTTCTCAGATGAATTATTATATATTCATCTAGATAGGGGGTGAATGTCTCTATCGATTTGGCTTCGAGTACAGAGATAATTTTGATACCCTATTACGATATAGACATAGTAGATAAAAATAAGATCAAGATTCAATTGGATGAACTAATTGAAAAACATTTTTTCACCCCCAGTGTTTCACCCTAGACATCCCTAGTGGTCTTTTCCAATAAGTATAAGGACCCAACCTTAAAATATTACATAATATTGAATTAAATGAATAATTACATTGAGGATCCTTTATGGTTTAGAGTTTTAGAGAATTAGGACATAACTATTACATCTCACAAGATTACAAAATAGACACTTCTACTCAATTTCCATTTTTTTCATAAAATAAAAAATCTTAAAAAGAAACATATCTAGTTCCATGTTTTAGATAGCATGTCTTTCTTTGATCCCATCCTTGACCCTATTCACATTTTAAGTCCTGTGGAAAACATTTCAAAAATACGGGATGAGCATAAAAAGATCAGTAAGGGATATAAAAATATGGAAAAAAAACATTAGTCCAGGTATACATAAGAATCAATGAAATCATACTTTACTCTTAAAACATAAGCACTTTAACATACCTCATGAAATCATAAGTTTTATGAATAACTCATAGAAATCATAAGATGTAAAGGTAACTTGAGGTATTCATAACATTCTTATGTAGGGAGTAACCCTCATGGTTACGTTTGGAATACCCACCACAGTATATTCCCTAAATCTCTTCGGAGAAACGTTATCATTTAACTCCTTCACATTACCCAATGAATTGGAGAGCTATATCATGCTCACCCACCCTTAGTTTAACACAAAACCACCCGTATTCATAAACAATTCCCAATAACCATAACATAATCGTATCACATAAAGCATGCATAAATGAAACATAACATTTCCACATTTCAATCACAAGATATCAATACAACACATTGATATAATAAAAACATTATCAAAACCAGTTTCAATAACAAAATAAAAGAAAATTAAAACATGGTATTTATTTTTAGTATAAAAAAAAGTTGAGGCTTGTAGAGGAAGTCGAAACTTAAATAATGGTCACGGCGGCGGAGAAGTCATTGTCGCTGCATACTTAAGACAAAAACATTCCCATCTTTCGTTTAGTAAAAAGCTTCGTATAAAAAGATTCATTTTGAATAAAAGTAAAAGTCAAAGGGGTTTATACACCGTATAAAAGAAAGTTGTGTATAAAACAAAATATTCCACAATGAAAGGAGATTGAGACGAAGTCCCTTACAAGGTCAGTATCCTTAGATTAAGGATAAATCAATTACATGATTATGTGTGGAAAATATAAATACACCTAACATAAGAGGATATTAAGTGTAAAACAATCGGTGGTCATCCACACATATTCATAGTACGAAATAATCAAGAAGTAGAGGTTTGACCCGAAGAATTGAAATTGGGTTAAGAAGTTCCCTAACAGAAATTCAACAGCCTAACGACGTCATTTTAAAATTCAGAAAATGAGACGATGAGAGATAAAAAGGGAATCTCATCACTTGGAAAAATAATTTATAGAAATAAGGATATATAATAAAATATCACAACATAATAAGATGTAAATTATAAGACCTAACAAAAAAGAAGTCTTTTAAAAAGAGGAGGGTGAAAGGTTCCCTTACCGATTTGGGTAACTTTTGAAACATACACCCCATGAAATAAGGGTCATACAATGAAGATGTAAATACCCATAAATTAAATTATATTACACAAATAATACAATAATGGGTAGTACATACACCACACAAAAGGAAATAGTGTCAAATGTATCATGAATCTCACGGGAACAAAAATGGAGATAAAAACCCCATACCTCATTGTAATCAATCGAGTCGTATGACCAAAAGATAATAAACACAATATGAATCACATAATACCTTGAATATAAATAGAATCATGATAATATATATCAAATGGAAGAACACAATACACAACATGCAATAAATAATTGGTGAACAATGGAAATCTCACGGAATTAAAAGTGAGATAAGATATCCCCTTACGAAAATTCGGCAACCTAACAGCGCCACTTAAAACGTCAAAAAATGGATTGAAGATATCAATCGGGGTCTCTCATAATATGAACATAAAAATTACAGTAAGAGGAATATAGAAGAACATCCCCCAACATAAGAAATAGGTGCTTAAAAGAAGTGACATAAAAGATAGTACTTAAAAGGAAAGAGAGAGGTTGGATCCCTTAAATCAAGTCCAAATTGTCTGGTTCGTTTCTTTATATTCCTGAATAATAAACATTGGTCAATTAATAATTGCTTAAGGACCTATTTTAAAGTTTGTTATTCAATTAATATCACATATTGTAATTTTATAATAATTAGTTAAGTATATGAGATCATATCAGACGTTTTTTTCGATGTTCGGTACATGAGTCAAAAATGAACTTGTTTGAAAGGAATTGTCCATGTAGTTATAATTACACCATCTCCAGAATAGTATTAATGATTTAAATATCATATATATCAAGTATATATTCATTTTATACTATTCCATAACATTTGGAGAAAAAATTAAATGCACCATTCATAGAGACGGTAGGTCGTACATACGCATGAACACTACATTCATTTCTTTGTCAAAAATATGACTTGCATAACCCCATGTAAAAATTGTTTTAGTAAAACAATACATGTTTGTGACACTTTTATTTTTACTTTAAATAAAAAGTTATTAATGTCATTTTATTACCCAAGTGGCTCCATGGGGTCCCCAAGTTGACCCATGGATTGTCTTGGTCGGCCATGACTCATCCAATAAGTGTAGGACAAGTGTAAAGGTAATTACATATTATTATATCATTATATTTACCTTAAATTACACTAATTACCTTTAATCGTGATTAATAAAACATAACAGTTACTATTCACCAAAAAATTATTTTAATCCCATTGAACCACATTTTACATTCTAATGAAAACCATGTATGTAGTATTTTTGAAATTCAAATCATAGAGGTGGTAAAATTTCATTTAAATGAAAAATCAGTTTTTTTAACTACCACTTAGTGGTTTCACTATTCATCAAAAATTGAGGTTTTTCAGAAAATTACCAAAAATTCACCATAATCTATATTTGATATTCCAAATTCAAAATTAATTTCCATTTTACCAAATTCAAAACATGAAAGTTGCATTAATTATTTTTATAATTAATTCTCGCTCTCAAAACAAATAACGTGTTTTTAAGAAACAATATCTATCAAAATATTGACACTTGTTTATGTCCAATTTGAATGTAAAATTAATTCCAATGACCACCATTGGATTAAATGGTAAAAATATATTTTAACTACACTTTAAAACCAATTAAAAAGATAATCTATCTATATAAATAAATTAGATTAAAAAGAGGTTTTGAATTGTAATACAACATTTTCATTAAAAATGAACTTTATCGGAAAAATAACAAAAATTTACACAAAGTAAATTTTGATGTCCAGATTCTAAAGAAGGATTTTATTTTTTCAAATATAACATATAAAATTGTCAAAAGTATATTTAAAAAGGGATCACCATCAAAAGGTGGTTAATCTACTTTTTAAAGAATATTATATGATTTATGCTTAAAATTGGATTCATTTCCATTTTAAGCCTCTAACATTTATTGGATAAAAGTAAAAATATTTGACGAAAAATATATAATCATTTTGTAGATAGTTATATTCATTCCCGTTATTCCAAGGGCTAGACGTTATCTACCATTTAAAATAATATTATTATATTATTAGTGTGCAAAGTAAGATTTCAAAGAAACACGTTGTTACATATTAGGTATGCCATCGAACATAGCATCCCCTTCAAAGTAATATTAATATTTTATTAAAAAATATTAATAAATATGAAAATTTCATATTATTTATTTACCTGGGATGTTACATCCTTCCCCCCTTTTGGGAATTGCGTCCTCGCAATTTTAAAATTGGGCTTGGAAACTTTATTGAAAGCCCCACATCGGAAAAAGAGTCAGCAAAACTATCACTTTAAAAGAAAGAAAGAGAAGTAAAAAGGTCACCCAAGATAGCATATACTAGGGTTCCATGAAAACATGGATATGGAGGAGAAAACAAACTGTCATGTTTTGATGGAGAATGATAGAAAATATGTTTAAGAGAAATTTAACCACCAGAAAATCACAAAATTGTGATGGGTTAAACTGTATTTGATTCCCTAGTAGGAAAATTTAAGAGACAACATTTTTGTTTTAAGTTACTTTTCATTGAGGAATTTATTTATGATCTTAACTAAAACATAAGGAAACATACTTACTTGTCATGTATACTTTCATATCTTACTAGATTTCTTACACAAACTCCTATTTTCTCCAAAGGATGAGTATTTAGGATGACTTGTTCACATTAAGAGCGTTATATTCAACTTCTAGAGAATCACCTAATACACAAAGGAGAACTATAAATTTCCAATGTTGTTAGACTAAAACCAAAACCAAAATTGTTAGTATGATATTAGATAATACCCAAAAAGGATAATCCTTTATAAAAAGAAAATATATTCTTAATCTCCAAAATTTGTCCAACAAAACCCAAAGTTCAACAAAGACCATTCGATAAACAATTTTCCATAAAATTATTCAAATTAAACCAAACTAAGATTGAATCCCAAATCTTTGAAGGATATAATCAAATAGTCTTAGAAGGTAAATATTAACATTTATCTCCAAATAACATCAGTTTCTCTTAAAGTCTCATATTGAAAAGTAATTAACCTAATCATATATCATCCATGATAGGTCAATAATTTCCTAGATAACCCAAAATCAACATATTCTTAATTCATAAAATCATCTAAATAAAAATAATAAGTCAAACTAACCAGGGACTTCATTTAGTCTAGTGGTAGGAAATAAATACCAGTTGCACTTTGGCTGTGGGTTAGACTCCCGCAGATTTGTCCAATGCGATGGGTTGTCACACGGTTTATGTGTAGTCATTTTTCCAAAACTACATAATTCTTATAACATTCCCCAAAAAATATAGATTCATCAAAAATAACCATAACATATTTTAACCACAAAGGTTATCTAATAACTTCCCTTTTGCATCCCAAAATGTATTAACAGGTAATTACCTCAAATTCAGGGATCATATAAACCCAACTGGTTCTTTATAACTATATCCACAAAATAACAGATAATTATTCCTTGAATAAAATTTTCATATATCAAACATCAGGGTTACACATACTATAAAGAGTATTCTAATCACCAAAAGGATCTTAATACTTTTAAGCATTTCACCATCCTAAAATCTACCATAACTTTTTAATCCCTTATATGTTTAATTGTTACTAATTCAACATTATTCATGATCCATTAACTATTAATTTCCATATTATTCAGAAATACTTCTTTCCTACAAACAAAATCCTGAATCATATCCCACGATTCAATAATATGAAAACATATGTTAAGAAATAATCCATACCTTTAATTGGTCATTGTCCATTTCTTCATCCTCAATCTGAATGGCATTAGGTATTGGTAAATGAAAATTTGTACGATCCTGGTGATCCCATTCCTGAAACATCTTCGTAGGACATGCGTTTTCATAATGACCATGTGCACCACATTTAAAACATTCAATTGATCCTTCATAAAGAACTTCTTTCCCTTTCCTAGAGTCAACTAGATGATTTATTTTACCATGGAAGGTTCTTGATTTATGACCTTCATTTCCACATATATAGAATCTTTTTGTCCCTTTTAAACATTTTCCTATGTGTTTCGTTTTACATCTTTGACACATAGGTTTGTGAACATAATTACCTTTATGATTATTACTTGAACTTCCATAGGGATTTTTTTCTAGAATATATGATACCTTATAAAAATCACTAATTTTGCGGTGGTCAATACTTACTCTATATATTTGGTTGAGAATAAACACAAGAGTTCTCATTGTAGCTGCCATATCATTCAGTTGGTCATTCAGAAAACTGTCACAATTTCCTTCACATCCACTGTTACTTTGGTGCCTGCTAGATCCAGCCATTTACTAAAACCAAAAATTTCAGTGTGATTATATCATTAGAATCATCATATAATACTAAGATATAATTATTCATGTTATCTTAAACTCATTCTCTTTATCTAAAACGGTGACCCTTTCTAAAATCCTAACCATTATGGTAATGTCACTTATGCTTAAAGAATACCCTAACCTCCAAAGTGATCTAAACTGACCTCTGATACCAACTATAATGACCCAGCCTTAAAAAATTACATAATCTTGAATTAAATGAATATATAACATTGATGATCTTTTCAGGTTTAGAGTTTTAGCGAATTAGGACATAACTATTACATCTCAAAAGATTACAAAGTAGACACTTCTACTCAATTTCCATTTTTTCATAAAATAAAAAATCTTAAAAAGAAACATGTTTTGGTCCATGTTTTAGATAGAATTTCTTTCCATGATCCCATCCTTGACCCTATTCAACTTTATGTCATGTGGAAAACATTTCAAAAACTTGGGATGAGCATACAAAGCTCAGTAAGGGATACAAAAATACGGAAAGAAAACATTAGTCCAGGTACACATAAGAATCAATGAAATCATAATTTACTCTTAAAACATAAGAACTTTAACATACTTCATGAAATCATAATTTTTATGAATAACTCATAGAAATCATAAGATTTAAAGGTAACTTGAGGCATTCATAACTTTCTTACATAGGGAGTAACCCTCATGGTTACGTTTGGAATACCCACTACAGTATATTCCCTAAATCTCTTCAGAGAAACCTTAGAATTTAACTCCTTCGAGTTACCCAATGCATTGGAGAGATATATCGTTCTCACCCACCCTTAGTTTATCACAGAACCACCCGTATTCATAAAAAATTACCAAGAACCATAACATAATCGTATCACATAAAACATCCATAAAAGAAACATAACATTTCCACATTTCAATCGCAATATGTCAATATAACACATTGATATAATAAAAACATTATCAAAACCATTTTCAATACCAAAATAAAATAAAATTAAAACACGGTATTTATTTTTAGTTTAAAAAAAAGTTAAGTCTTGTAGAGGAAGCCGAAACTCAAATAATGGTCACGGCGGCGGAGAAGTCGTTGTCACCGCATACGTAAGACAAAAACATTCCCTTTTTTTGTTTAGTAAAACACTTCATATAAAAAGATTCCTTTTGAATAAAAGTAAAATTCAAAGGTGTTTATAAACCTTATAAAAGAAAGTTGTGTATAAAACAAAATATTCCACAATGAAAATAGATTGAGACGAAGTCCCTTGCAAATTCGGTATCCATAGATTAAGAATAAATCAATTACATGATTGTGTGTAGAAAATATAAATACACCTAACATAAGAGGATATTAAGTGTAAAACAATCAGAGTTAATCCACACAAATTAATAGTACGACATAACCAATAATTATAGGTTTGACCCAAATAATTTAAATTGGGTTAAGAAGTTCCCTTACAGAAATTCGACAGCCTAACGGTGTCATTTTAAAATTCAGAAAATGAGATGATGAGAGATAAAAAGGTTATCTCATCACTTGGAAAAATAATTTGTATCAATAAGGATATATAAGAACATATCCCAACATAAGAATATGTAAATTAAAAGACCTAACAAAAATAAGTGTAATGCCCCGACCCCAGCTACCCAGAGTCAGTGCATTACTTCGTAACATTGGCATGATCACAAAAGATCAAGTCTCGAAAGACCGATTAGTTTAGTAGCCTTGGACACACTAGATACATTCATAAGTCTTACATTACATTATAAAGTGAAAATCTACAATAACAAAGTCTCCATAGACCACACTCATATCCTCTTCTGACAATCCCTGCAGGTCTTTTATAAAATACTTCTTCACATCCTGGATAATATTAAAACATTGAAAGGGGTGAGCTCAGATGCTCAGTAAGGATAAAAATATTGCGGAAGCTTTTATAAGAAAACATAAGCATTTAAGGCAATGTATAACTAAAACAAAATCCTTATTGAACTTGAACTTCAGCATAACATGGAAAAAGAAAAATAAAATAATTCCATTACTTACTCTAATGGATATTCTACTAGACGAATAATCACATGAAATATCAATAACCACTTTCATAATGAGGGAATGTATAATGCCGGACATTCTGAAACATTTTGTCAAGGCCTCGGCCAAGACGTCTAAAATGATTAAGGCCTCGGCCAAAACCATAAATCAAATTGGGAAAGGGAATCGGCCAATTCCACGTCTAGTTGTCTCATGAGACCTACCGATGCATCGAGGAGCTATAGCGGGCTCCACCCGTTACTTATTAAGTCCAATACATTCCTCATATGAACAGGTTTAAACATCTCATAAACCATAACATAATCGTATCACATAAAACATGCATAAAGAAAAACATAACATTTCCACATTTCAATCACAAGATATCAATACAACACATTGATATAATAAAAATGCTTTCAAAACCATTTTCAATACCAAAATAAAAGAAAAGTATAACATGGTATTTATTCTTCAACAAAAAGGGTATGGCTTGTAGAGGAAGCCGAAACTCAAATAGTGGTCACGGCGGCAGAGAAGTCATTGTCGCCGCATACGTACGACAAAAACATTCCCTTTTGTCATTTAGTAAACGCTTCGTATAAAAAATATTCCTTTTGAATAAATGTAAAAGTCAAAGTGGTTTATACAACGTATAAAATAAATTTATGTATAAAACCAAATATGCCTCAATGAAAGGAGATTGAGACGAAGTCCTTACAAAGATCATTTTTAAAATAAAATAGATATATTATGTGTATTCACTATAGGTACACATAAAGAATACAAAATAAGACATAATAATATCATGACATAATTTGAAAGTAGGAGATTAACCCAAAGAATGGAAGTTGGGTTTAGAAGTTCCCTTACCTTGTGTCCGACTTGACTCAACCGTTCTTTAACCTCCTGAATAATAAACTAGAGTTAATATCTACCTTATTAAGAACCATTTTCAATTTCATTATCCTTTTTATATCACTTATTACAATGTTATGAACATTATGTAATTATTTAAGTTAATAACGGTCGTTTTGTCGATCTTTGGTAACTTGAGTCAACAATAAACTTCTTATAATTACAAGTTGTTCATGTGGTAGAATATCCATTATATCCAGAATTATATTCATGATTTAGATGTCAAATATATCTTATATATCCAGTATATACATTCATTTATAATATTACGTAACATTTAGAGGTAAGAAATGAAATGCACCGTTCATGGAGACGGTAAGCCGTACGTATGCATGAACGCTACTTTCATTTCAATTTCATATTTAATGGAACTAAATAATAATGATATAAATGTATAATATAATTCCAGTATAATATATTTTATAATACTATTTACTCCATCCTTTATACATCCCACATATGACATTAACGATTCAAATCACTTTGAGGGGGCGGTAGTCCGCACTTCCTAAAATGAAATTATCGCATTTTACCCATAATGGAAATCATAAAGTATGCCATAAATGAGAAATACAGAAGCATAAGTAAAACATAAACATATTATATATCATATATAAAAATAGTGACATCTTAATGGCCACCTTTGAAGGTGTTATATGAGTGTTTAACAATCATCGTTTCGTGAGGCAGAAATTCACCATCCACAGAAACCGTATGTTCTTTAACCATTAGATGTAGGTGTGTGTAAGTGTAGCTCGAATACATCTTATAACAACATCCTAGTATATTTAGTATACTGGTGTTGTTACAAAATAAATGAATAAAAAGAGTTTAGGGGGTTGGAGAAGAAAAACAAAACAAAACAACATTAGAGAAGACATTACCTCAAAATCGGGTAACTCTTTTTGATTTGAGCCAAAGGGTTCCTTGAGAAGAGTTCTGCCCAAAGTGAGGCTTCTAGGAGTAAGAGGGGGAAGTTGGGAGAGTATTTGGGCAGAGGTTGGCCGAGCCAAATGGCTTGAAAGTGTAAATGAGGTGGGAGAGGTGGGGGCCTTTTATAAGTGGAGAGGAGGGGCACTTTTGGAAAGATTGAAATGTTACATTATTTCACAATGCTTTTCGGATTCTAAAGTTCCCACACTTATATAATTCGAGGATAAGGTGATAAGGTTTCTAAATATCCTCATACAATAGGCTTTGGACAAGTTTAAGCCTTGTATTTTGCATTATCGTTTCATTTTATTTAAATCGTTAAATAATGAGGTCATCGCTGCATCCTAATGATGTCATAAATAATTTAATTTATTTAATGTCTAAAAATTATAAAAAAAATACTATGATGTATGAAATCTTTTTAGATTTCTAATGAATATTTATAGTCAAAATTTGGACTTGTTTAACCCCACTTAAAAACTGTTTTAGTAAAATAACTCATGTTTGTGTCAATTTAATTTTAACATTAAATAAATATATATTAATGTCATTTTCCAACTAAAGTGGCTCCATGGGGTCCCCAAGTTGACCCATGGGATGTCTTGGTCGGCCATTAATCATCCAATAGGAGTAGGACAAGTGTCATTCTCATCTCATATTATTAAAACATTATTTGTACCTTAAACTACACTAATTACCTCTAATCGCGATTAAGAACTTAAAAGTTACTATTCACCAAAAAATTATTTTAATCTCATTGAAACACATTTTACTTCTTAATGACAACCATGTATGTCGGATTTTTGAAAATCAAATCACAGAAGTGGTAATATTTCATTTAAACGAAAAATCAGTTATTTAACTACCACTTAGTGGTTTCACTATTCATCAAAAATTGAAGTTTTTCAGAACAAGGCCAAAATTTCACCCTAAGCTATAATTGATATTCCGAATTCAAAAATGATGCCTATTTTACAAAATTCCAAACATATAAGTTGCATTAATTAATTTTATAATTAATTCCCGTTGTTACGACAAATAGCGTGTTTTTAAGAAACAATTTATATCAAAAGATTGGCAATTGTTTATGTCCAATATCAATGTTAAATTAATTCTAATGATCACCATTGGATAAACTGGTAAAAATATATTCTAATTATACCTTAAAACCACTAAATAGTATAATTTATCAAAATAAATTATTTTGATTAAAAAAGTTGTTTTAAAGTATTTTTCACTATTCATAAAAATTAGAAGTTCTCAGAAAAATACCAAAAATTCAACATAGGCTAATTTCGATATTCCGAATCCAAAAATGAAGTCCATTTTGAAATATAAAATTTCTATAATTTTAAAAAGTGGTTATTACTATTTATAATGGCTACTTTGATTAGTTGCGGTGTTTTAGAACTCGAAGTTGCGTACAATGCAAGCTATTGCATTATTGAATGAGAAGCGTACCGTGGAAGCTCGGGGTGTTACATTCTCCCCTCCTTCAATAAATTGCATCCTCGCAATTTGAAATTTTTCTTTGAAAATAAAAGGTTGAAAAGAGAAAATACCTTTGAGGAAAACCCACATCGGAAATAAGGTTAATAAATATATAACATTAAAAGAAAGCAGGATAAGTATAAAGGTCACCCGATATATCCCATTATAGGATTATATGAAAATATGGATATGGAGGAGAAACACACCATCAAGGTCTGATGGAGAGTTATAGAAAACAGGATTAGGAGAATGTTTAACCATAAGAAAATCACAAACTTGGGATTGGTTAAACGGTCATTGAATCCCCAGTTGGAAAAGTTAACCGACAACATTTTTGTTTTAAGTTACATTTTATAATGTTGAGGAATTTATTTAGGAGATTTACTAAGAACGTAAGGGAATATACATACTTGTTATGTATACTTTCATTCCTTAATAAATTTTTACCACAAACCCAACTTTTACTCCAAATGGTAACGGAACTCAAAAATATTCTATTTATCCTAATTGTATAAGGTTCAAAATGTTAACACATACCATTTAGATTAGTAAATCTATTTTGTAATAACCGGGGACTTCCTGTAGGCTAGTGGTAGGAAATAAAGGCTTGTCGCACAATGGTTGTGGGTTCGATTCCTGCAGCTTTGTCCGACGCGATGGGTTATGCCCCACCCTGCAGGTTGTCCTTTTCCTAAAACTATAGTATTATAATATTCCAAAAATAATCATCAGAAATTCTTTAACCTTAAACAATACTATCCATGGTTCAACTTAATCCATTCCAACCTTAATAGTTATCCAAAATACCTCCGTCCAGACTTTCTCTAAAAGGTATCTAAATTCCAAAATCAATTGTAACATCAGATTCCCCAAACAAAGAAAAGTTTCTCTTATTGTCACATACTAAAAATATGATTACCTTTATCATATTAAAACCTTATTGAAATCAACAAGTACTGCAGTACAATCCATATATATATATCACATTATTCTTATAACCAGAATATAATCCTTGAGTCCAAAAGCACCTATACATTAATTATTCCGCTTCAACTGTAGTCACAGCATAAGATTGGCCTTGATCCCTTAGCCTTTTCTGAGGTAAGTTTCCCTGACACTTAGGACATTCATTTGCATAATTCCCTATTTCCCTACAATTTTAGCATTCAACTTTGACAGCCTCTTTCATTCCCTTGCAATCACGAGCCTGGTGACCCTTTTTTCCACATTTATAACAAACTCCCATTCCTTTTAGGCAAGTACCAGGGTGATTCTTCCGACAATTATCACATAATGGAAAATCCTTCTTTCCCTTTTTCTCTTTATCTGTCTCTTGTTCCACCGTTCTCTTCTTCTATTGCTTTACTTTGTTGTCATAAGACTTAGAGAATTCCTTTTCTGTCTTGATAGCACACGAGACAATATCTTCGTATGATGAGAAGGATTGTGATACTAAATCTCGACGGAGAAATGGTTTTAACCCATCAAAGAAACGATCAATCTTACTCCTTGGGTTACGTATATAATCGGCAGCATGCCTCGCTAACCTTGTAATGTTAGCCTCATACTTTGCGACATTCTCATCCTCCTTCTGCCTCAAACTCAGAAATTACCTTTCCATATCTGCTCGATGGTCACGAGGAAAATATTTTTCTAAAAACAGATCTTTGAACTCCCTCCATTCCATATTCGATACATCATCATCTTCCTTTGTGTTTTGAATCAGCGACCACCACTGATCGGCATCTCCAGTGAGGCGGTAAACTGCCATGACAACCTTCTCCCTTTCGCTACTCCCCAAGGCATGGAATATTTTCTCTAAGGAGTTTATCCATTTCTCAGCTACTAAAGGATTTGTACCCCCATTGAAGGTTGGTGGTTTTTGCCTCATGAAACGGTCTAGCATTGATCCTCCACGTTGCGGATCAGGGTGCTCCATACGAGTAAGGTTATTATTCATAACCTGAGTAAGTTGTCCCAGTATGGTGATTAGCTGATCGGCACCAGTTGCATCACCAGTCCCACTATAATTATCTTGAGCAGGAGGGAAATCCCTACATGGAGTGCGTGCATTGATACGGTTTCCATTTCTTCCACTAGGTGCCATTTCTAAACAATTTCATAAACTAGATTAGTTTATGAAATAAAATACATAATTCCATATTTGTAAAATACTTTACATAAATTGACCTATTTATGGATATAATCCATAATCATAAAAAGAAATGTTTCCTTTGAGGAAGTATATAAACATAACCCTTCATAGTGGTTTGTAAAGAAAATGAGAATTATCCTAAGAATATCCCCCGGGAGTGCCGTAACCAAGACTACAGCAAGGCCCGTTGTCGTGCACCAGTTCCCGTTCGAGTCTAGCTCAAAGCGGTGTTTTCGGGTTTTACCCCTAGGTACATCTGTGCCAGAGCCGCCTCTACCTGCTCGTATCCAGACAAGGATGTATTGCTCGGAAAACTCACAAAATCTCTACAATAACAAAATTCTAGGAAGTTCTTCTATACTAATCCTCAAAGTCTATCTTTGGGCTATGTGCTCTAATCAGAGTTTATCTAAATCTATCTTCCATGGTTAGTACTAAACTGCCTCTGATACCAACTGTAACGGCCCGACCCCAGCTACCCAGAGTCGGTGCATTACTTCGTAACATTGGCATGATCACAAAAGATCAAGTCTCGAAAGACCGATTAGTTTAGTAGCCTTGGACACAATAGATACATTCATAAGTCTTACATTACATTATAAAGTGAAAATATACAATAACAAAGTCTCCATAGACCACACTCATATCCTGTTCTGAAAATCCCTGCGGGTCATTCATAAAATACTTTTTCACATCCTGGAAAATATTAAAACATTGAAAGGGGTGAGCTCAGATGCTCAGTAAGGATAACAATATTGCGGAAGCTTTTATAAGAAAACATAAGCATTTAAGGCAATGTATAACTAAAACAAAAGCCTTATTGAACTTGAACTTCAACATAATATGGAAAAAGTAAAATAAAATAATTCCATTACTTACTCTCATGGATATTCTACTAGACGAATAATCACATGAAATATCAATAACCACTTTCATAATGAGGGAATGTATAATGTCGGACATTCTGAAACATTTTGTCAAGGCCTCAGCCAAGACGTCTAAAATGATTAAGGCCTTGGCCAAAACCATAAATCAAATTGGGAAAGGGCCTCGGCCAATTCCACGTCTAGTTGTCTCATGAGACCTACCGATGCATCGAGGAGCTATAGCGGGCTCCACCCGTCACTTATTAAGTCCAATACATTCCTCATATGAACAGGTTTAAACATCTCATAAACCATAACATAATCGTATCACATAAAACATGCATAAAGGAAACATAACATTTCCACATTTCAATCACAAGATATCAATACAACACATTGATATAATAAAAACGCTTTCAAAACCATTTTCAATACCAAAATAAAAGAAAAGTATAACATGGTATTTATTCTTCAAAAAAAGGGTATGGCTTGTAGAGGAAGCCGAAACTCAAATAGTGGTCACGGCGGCGGAGAAGTCATTGTCGCCGCATACGTACGACAAAAACATTCCCTTTTGTCATTTAGTAAACGCTTCGTATAAAAAAGATTCCTTTTGAATAAATGTAAAATTCAAAGTGGTTTATACACCGTATAAAAGAAATTTATGTATAAAACCAAATATGCCTCAATGAAAGGAGATTGAGACGAAGTCCTTACAAAGATAATTTTTAAAATAAAATAGATATATTATGTGTATTCACTATAGGTACACATAAAGAATACAAAATAAGACATAATAATATCATGACATAATTTGAAAGTAGGAGATTAACCCAAAGAATGGAAGTTGGGTTTAGAAGTTCCCTTACCTTGTGTCCGACTTGACTCAACCATTCTTTAACCTCCTGAATAATAAACTAGAGTTAATATCTACCTTATTAAAAACCATTTTCAATTTCATTATCCTTTTTATATCACTTATTACAATGTTATGAACATTATGTAATTATTTAAGTTAATAACGGTCGTTTTGTCGATCTTTGGTAACTTGAGTCAACAATAAACTTCTTATAATTACAAGTTGTTCATGTGGTAGAATATCCATTATATCCAGAATTATATTCATGATTTAGATGTCATATATATCTTATATATCCAATATATATATTCATTTATAATATTACGTAACATTTAGAGGTAAGAAATGAAATGCACCGTTCATGGAGACGGTAAGCCGTACGTACGCATGAACGCTACTTTCATTTCAATTTCATATTTAATGGAACTAAATCATAATGATATAAATGTATAATATAATTCCAGTATAATATAGTGTATAATACCCTTTACTCCATCCTTTATACATCCCACATATGTCATTAACGATTCAAATCACTTTGAGGGGGCGGTAGTCCGCACTTCCTAAAATGAAATTATCGCGTTTTACCCATAATGGAAATCATAAAGTATGCCATAAATGAGAAATACAGAAGAATAAGTAAAACATAAACATATTATATATCATATATAAAAATAGTTACATCTTAATGGCCACATTTGAAGGTGTTATATGAGTGTTGAACAATCATCGTTTCGTGAGGCAGAAATTCACCATCCACAGAAACCGTATGTTCTTTAACCATTAGATGTAGGTGTGTGTAAGTGTAGCTCGAATCCATCTTATAACAACATCCTAGTATATTTATTATACTGGTGTTGTTACAAAAGAAATGAATAAAAAGAGTTTAGGGGGGTGGAGAAGAAAAACAAAACAAAACAACATTAGAGAAGACATTACCTCAAAATCGGGTAACTCTTTTTGATTTGAGCCAAAGGCTTCCTTGAGAAGAGTTCTGCCAAAAGTGAGGCTTCTAGGAGTAATAGTGGGAAGTTGGGAGAGTATTTGGGAAGAGGTTGGCCGAGCCAAATGGCTTGAAAGTGTAAATGAGGTGGGAGAGGTGGGGGGCCTTTTATAAGTGGAGAGGAGGGGCACTTTTGGAAAGATTGAAATGTTACATTATTTCACAATGCTTTTCGGATTCTAAAGGTCCCACACTTATATAATTCGAGGCTAAGGTGATAAGGTTTCGAAATATCCTCATCCAATAGGCTTTGGACAAGTGTAATCCTTGGATTTTGCATTATCGTCTCATTTTATTTAAATCATTAAATAATGAGGTCATCGCTGCATCATAATGATGTCATTAATAATTTAATTTATTTAATGTCTAAAAATTATAAAAAAAATACTATGATGTAGGAAATATTTTTATCTTTCTAATGAATATTTATAGTCAAAATTTGGACTTGTGTAACCCCACTTAAAAACTGTTTTAGTAAAATAACTCATGTTTGTGTCAATTTAATTTTAACATTAAATAAATATATATTAATGTCATTTTCCAACTAAAGTGGCTCCATGGGGTCCTCAAGTTGACCCATGGGATGTCTTGGTCGGCCATGACTCATCCAATAGGAGTAGTACAAGTGTCATGCTCATCTCATATTATTAAAACATTATGTGTACCTTAAACTACACTAATTACCTCTAATCGCGATTAAGAACTTAAAAGTTACTATTCACCAAAAAATTATTTTAATCTCATTGAACCAAATTTTACTTCTTAATGAAAACCATGTATGTCGGATTTTTTGAAAATCAAATCACAGAAGTGGTAATATTTCATTTAAACGAAAAATCAGTTATTTAACTACCACTTAGTGGTTTCACTATTCATCAAAAATTGAAGTTTTTCAGAACAAGGCCAAAATTTCACCCTAAGCTATAATTGATATTCCGAATTCAAAAATGATTTAAAAAATTCCAAACATATAAGTTGCATTAATTAATTTTATAATTAATTCCCGCTGTTACGACAAATAGCGTGTTTTTAAGAAACAATTTATATCAAAAGATTGGCAATTGTTTATGTCCAATTTCAATGTTAAATTAATTCTAATGATCACCATTGGATAAAATGGTAAAAATATATTCTAATTATACCTTAAAACCACTAAATAGTATAATTTATCACAATAAATTATTTTGATTAAAAAAGTTGTTTTAAAGTATTTTTCACTATTCATAAAAATTTGAAGTTCTCAGAAAAATACCAAAAATTCAACATAGGCTAATTTCGATATTCCGAATCCAAAAATGAAGTCCATTTTGAAATATAAAATTTCTATAATTTTAAAAAGTGGTTATTACTATTCATAACGGCTACTTTGATTAGTCGCGGTGTTTTAGAACTCGAAGTTGCGTACAATGCAAGCTATTGCATTATTGAATGAGAAGCGTACCGTGGAAGCTCGAGGTGTTACAATAAGTCTTTTAAAAAGAGGAGGGTGAAAGGTTCCCTTACCGATTTGGGTAACTTTCGAAACGTACACCCCATGAAATAAGGGTCATACAATGAAGATGTAAATAACCATAAATTAATGTATATTACACAAATAATACAATCATGGGCTGTAAATACACCACACAAAAAGAAATAGTGGAAAATGTAGCATGAATCTCACGGGAACAAAAAGTGAGATAAAAACCCCATACCTCATTGTAATCAGTCGAGTCGTAGGACCAAAAGATAATAAACACAATATGAATCACAGAATACCATGAATATAAATATAATCAGGATGATATATATCAAATGGAATAACATAGTACACCACATGCAATAAATAAGTGGCGAACAATGGAAATCTTACGGAATTAAAAGTGAGATAAGATATCCCCTTAATGAAATTAGGCAACCTAACAGCGCCACTTAAAACATCCAAAAATGGATTGAAGATATCAATTAGGGTCTCTCATAATATGAAAATAAAAATTACATTAAGAGTAATATATAATAACATCCCCCAACATAAGAAAGAGGATCTTAAAAGAAGTGACATAAAAGAGGGTACTTAAAAGGAGAGAGAGAGGTTGGATCCCTTACCACAAGTCCGACTTGTCTTGTTCGTTTATTTTTATTCCTGAATAATAGACTTTGGTAAATTAATAATTTCATAATGATCTCATTTAAAGTTTATTATTCCATTAATATCACATATTATAATGTTATAATAATTAGTTAATTGTGTGATTTTATATCAGATGTTTTTGTCGATGTTCGGTACATGAGTCAAAAATGAACTTGTTTGAAAAGAATTGTCCAGGTAGATTAATTACACCATATCCAAAATAGTATTAATGATTTAAATATCATATATATCCAGTATATATTCATTTTATACTATTCCATAATATTTGGAAAAAAATGGAATGCACCGTTCATGGAGACGGTAGCCTGTACGTACGCATGAACGCTACATTCATTTCCTTGTCACATTAATGGAATTAAAACTAAATGACATATATATATTATAATTCAAGTATAATATATATATTATATAGGTCACATAAGTTCATTAATTTCATTATTTATACATTCCATGTATTGCATGAACGAGTCACATCACTTGAAGGGGGTGGTAGTCCACACTTCCTCAAATGAAATTATCGCATTTGCACAACATGAAAAGCATAAAGGTATGTTTTAAATGTAAACTCCATAAGAATAGATAAGAAATAAATATAATATATATCATAAATATATATAGTTCTATAATAATGGCAACCATGAGAGGTGGTAGGATAAGATAGAATAATCATCATTTCGTGAGGCAGTAATTCGCCATCCACGGAAACAGTATGTTCTTTAACCATTAGATGGAGGTGTGTGTAAGTGTAGCTTGAATACTTATAATAAAAACATCCTAGTATATTAAAGATACTGTTTTTGTCACAAAAGAAAGGAGTAAAAAGAGTTTAACGAGTTGGAGAAGAAAAATAAAACAAAAGAACATAAGAGAAGACATTACCTTTAAATCGGGTAACTCCCTTTGTTTTGAACCAAAAGGGTTTCTTAAAGAGAATTCTGCCTAAGGTAAGGATTATAGGATAAAGAGAGAGATGTGGAGAGAAAAAATTAGAATATTTTGGTCGATCCAAAGGCTTTAGAGGTGGGGGTAAGGGGGTAGAGGTGGGGGCCTTTTATTAGAGGGAGGAGGGGCACTCTTGGAAAGTCTTGAAAAGTTACTTAATTATAAAATGATTTTCAGATATTAAAGGTCCCATAATTATATATTTCGAGGATAAGGTGATAAGGGTTCTAAATACACACAGAAAATAGGTTTTTAACATGTTTAAGTCTTATATTTTACCTTATCTTCTCAGTTTATTTAAATCGTTCATTAATGAGGTAATCACTACATCATCACAGTGTCATAAATAAATTTATTTATTTAATGTCTAAAAATTATAAAAAAAATATTATGATGTAGGAAATATTTTTATATTTCTCATAAATAATTATAGTCAAAAATATGACTTACATAACCCCATGTAAAATTTTTTTTAATAAAACAATACATGTTTGTCACACTTTTATTTTTACTTTAAATAAAAAGTTATTAATGTCATTTTCTTACCCAAGTGGCACCATGGGGTCCCCAGGTTGACCCATGGATTGTCTTGGTCGTCTATGACTCATCAAATAAGTGTATGACAAGTGTAAATGTAATTAAATATTATTATATCATTATATTTACCTTAAATTACACTAATTACCTTTAATCACGATTAATAAAACATAAAAGTTATTATTCACCAAAAAAAATATTTTAATCCCATTGAACCACATTTTACTTACTAATGACAACCATTTATGTCGGATTTTTGAAATTCAAATCATAGAGGTGTTAAAATTTCATTTAAACAAAAAATGAGTTTTTTTTAACTACCACTTAGTGGTTTCACTATTCATCAAAAATTGAGGTTTTTCAGAAAAATACCAAAATTTCACCATAAGATATATTTGATATTCAAAATTAAAAAATGATTTCTATTTTACCAAATTCCAAACATAAAATTTTCATTAATTATTTTTATAATTAATTCCTGCTCTCAAATCAAATAATGTGTTTTTAAGAAACAATATCTATCAAAAGATTGACACTTGTTTATGTCCAATTTCAAAGTGAAATTAATTCCAATGACCACCATTGGATTAAATAGTAAACATATATTTTAACTAAACTGTAAACCCAATTAAAAATATAATCTATCCATATAAATAAATTAGATTAAAAGTAGGTTTTGAATTAAAATACAACATTCTCATTGAAAATGAACTTTATCGGAAAAATAACAAAAATTTACACAAAGTAAATTTTGATGTCCAGAATATAAAGAAATATTTTATTTTGTAAAATATAACATATAAAATTGTCAAAAGTATATTTAAATTGGATTCTCTATCAAAAGGCGGTTAATCTACTTTTTAACAAATAATAGAAGATTAATGCTTAAAATTGGATTCATTTGCATTTTAAGCCTATAACATTTATTGGAAAAAAGTAAAAATATTTGACAAACATATATAATAATTGTGTAGTTAATTCTATTCATTCCCTCTATTCCAATGGCTAGACGTTATCTACCATTTAAGGTAATATTATTATATTATTAGTGTGCAACATAAGATTTCAAAGAAACTTGTGGTTGCGTATTGGGTACGCCATCAAACATAGCATCCCCTTTAAAGTAATATTAATATTTTATTGACAAATATTATTAAATATGAAAATTTTATATTCTTTATTTACCTGTGATGTTACAATAAGGTTGAAAATTAACTTCATTTTTGCATGGACTATATAAATTTGAACTAAATGATGGTTAAGAAAAAGTATCATTTGCCTTAGGTGGATGATTTTTTTGATCAGTTAGAGGAGGAAAGAGGGGTTTTGAAGATTTTCTGTTGGTCATATGTTTCATCGGATTAGGGTTCAGAAGTATGATATACCAAATTCATATTTTAGAAGATGGTATGGACATTAAAAATATGTTGTGATGAAATTTGGTCCCACTAAAACTCATACAGTTTTCATGGATCTTATGAACAAATACTCATTCAGTATCTCAAAACCAATGTTGTTGGGTTTGTGGTTGATATTTTGGTTTATTATATGTCTAGTTATGAGCATGAAAAATATATACAGTCCATTTTTGAAATCTTGATGACTCACCATCTATATGGAAGTATTTAAAAATGAAATTTATGGATCAAAGATGTGATGTACTTAGTGGAACATGATTTCGTAATAAGGATTATCAATTATTCTAGACAAGGTGGAGGATGTTTTTATGCAAGGATCTATATGATTCTATTTCGATTCACAGCCTCCATGGTCTTTATGGATACTATTATTTATTCATCATGTATTTTTGGATATTGGTGTGACCCTTGAATAATATTACTAGGATGGAGGTGAGGTTCACATGGGATGAGAAATTTCATTCCTATTTTTCTGATTTGAATCAACTTCTAACATTGACTCATATTCTAATCATACGTGATATCAGTAAGGAGTACATGGTATAATACTATTCTTTTAGTTCTAGTTTGGTTTTCATGTTTATGTAGGATTTTCATGTTATGAACTGTGGCTCTTTTCAACTTTGGTATCATGAGAATAATTTCCCCACACATGATTTTGAGCTTTTTGTAGTTGTGAATTCCCTTATTTGTTTTCAAAATTATCTTTTGGGGAGGGATTTATAGTATTTTATGACCATAAAATCTTATGTTATATCATTTATAATAATTTCTGGAATATTATATGGATTTTATGGGTTTATTACCTTCATATGTTTGATTTCAATATCACTTACACCCCAAGATAGGTAAATTTCGTTTCATATTTTCTCAGTAGGAAAGTGAAATCACATTCAATCCTTGAATCAAGGGAAGAGGGTAACATGATTGGACTCTTTTTTTTAGTTTCATATGGACACTCATGAGTTTGATTCAGGTGTAGTTCTGATTGGTGTTGGGTTATTATTATCTCTCCATTAGTCTGTTATATTGATTAAACAATAATATAATGAGTTTAGAAGAACAAGAGAAACCCTTTATGGTGGGGATACCATGTCTATATGGTCTCTCCCTTATGACGGTATTATCCACATTGAGAATTTGGTTCATCACCCAAATATGTTTTTATTTTATTTTTATTTGACTTTCAGTCTTCTTTGTAGTCTGTTCTTATGATTACTATAAATAAGTATTATGACTTGAGATAGTGATTAGGGTGGCCTGGTAGGAAGGATTACATTCCAGATCAGGTACTCCATTCTTGCACCTTCCAACAGATAAGGGAAAAGCATCTGAAACCTTATATATTTATCCTACCTCTTTATAATCACGGTTGGAAATGAGAAGAGGTGTACATAGTCTATGTTTTTGTATTACTATGGACTTACCAAGGGAATAATTCTCATTGGTTGAACATTGATCAGTTGAAAAAATATTCTAATTTTATTCTGATTTGGGACAACACTAATTTTAATTATTTGGGTAAATAGTATATGATGGAGGTTTAGAGGTTACATGGGGTTCCATATTCTATTAATTTGGAAAGGTATATTAGGATCACCTCTTTTTCTTTGAATACACTCTAAGTGGATATGAGGATAGAGGTTTGGTTGTGTACAACCTACCATCAAAAAACAGATGGTATGATAGAGCATTCAATTCAGATCCTAGAGTATATGATTCATGACTGCATCTAATATTTTAGTGGATTGTGGGATTTCTATTTGGGACTTGTTGAGTTTTATTATAACAATATTCATCTTTCATTGATCGGGATGACACATTTTTTGTATTTGTATGGTTTATCATGAGGATAACCTCTTTGATGGGAGAAGATGGGTGATGCCTCACCTATCGGGTGAGGCTCATTTAGGACATTTCAATGAGGATTCAACATATATTTCAGTTCATACAAAATCCACTACTGGAAATCCAGCATTTCCCAACGGTTTAGAACTGTTGGGAAAGGCTGCAGAACCGTTGGTATATGTTATACCAACGGTTCTGCAAACCGTGGGGATGTAAGCCGTTGGGAAAGGCTTTTCCCAACGGTTTACATAGAACCGTTGGGATAGGTCCGAAAAAATCAACCTATCCCAACGGTTCTGCCAAACTGTTGGGAAAGGCCTTTCCCAACGGTTTGGCCCGTTGGGAAATCAACAGACAATTTTTTTTCCCAACGGTTTAGAAACCGTTGGGAAAGGTTTTTACCGACGGTTCCATGAACCGTCGGTAAAAACAACCCTGCAACAGGGTATCCCAACGGTTTCAAACCGTTGGGATAGGCTGTTTTTACCAACGGTTCCTTGAACCGTTGGTAAAACATCTCCATAGAGCATATGCCAACGGTTTTCAAACCGTTGGCATAGGATTTGCTGTGGAAATTGCACAGCAGCCTGCAATTTGCACAGCAGGTCTGGTTTTTGGGCATTTTCATTTCAATTTTCAATCCAATTATGCCCTCGTTTTCAATTCATTTTTCAATCCAATTATTGTACCTGTAACACATATAATGCATACATATAGAGAACAAACCAACACATATAATGCATCCTGAAAATATACACATCCATAATTAAAGTAGAATTCATAACATAATTATAAACATACATAATTCATTTAGAATTAATTTTAAAATTTAGATGACAATTATATGTGGAATCCGAAATTCAATTCATAATTTGATCGGTTTTTTCTATACCATATATTTTTACCTCAAATGATTTCCATTTTAAACAAAATACATACACCTGAAGTGAAACCGGCCACACCGCACCTCATATTGAGGAGGGGTTGACTCGTACACGTCACATTTGACCCATGGATCGTTGTTCTAAAGTATCGACACAATCTGAATACGTTTGGTCGGTTTTCCGTATGCCAGCCGATGTTTTTCACTTAAAATGGCGTTCTTTTGAAACAAAAGATGGACACTATGAGTGGTGCCGACCACACCGCGTCTCCAATTGAGGCGGGGTTGATTCGTACACGTCACATATGACCCATGGATCGTTCTCCTAATGTTTAAATGGAAACCGAATGCGTTTGGTCGGTTTTCCGTATGTACTTATTATGTTGTCCATTTTAAACAAAAGAGTGACACTTAGACTAATCCTGACCACACCGCGACTAAGATTCATCCCGGGTTGGCTCGTACATGTCACATATGACCCATGGATCGTTGTGATAAATTATCAAAAGATTACGAATGCGTTTGGTCGGTTTTGCGTATGCCAGTTGTTCTTTTCATTTATAATCATGTCCATTTTAAACAAAAGAGACAGAGTTAGAGCGGTGTCGGCCACACCGCGTCTCGGATTAAGATGGGGTTGGCATTTACACGTCACATATGACTCATGGATCGTTGTGCTAAATTATCGATAGAATCCGAATGTGTTTGGTCATTCTTCCGTATGTCAGTTGATGCCTTTCACTTAAAATGACGTCCTTTTGAAACAAAAGACTGACACTTTGAGTGGTGTCAGCCGCACCGCATGTCGGATTGAAGCGGGGATGATTCGTACACGTCACATAAGACCCATGGATCGTTCTCCTAAAGTTTCAATGGAAACAGAATCCGTTTGGTCATTTTTCCGTATGTACTTAAAATGGTGTCCATTTTAAACAAAAGAGAGTCACTTAGACTTATCCTGGCCACACCGCGACTCAGATTCATCCTGGGTTGGCTCGTACACGTCACATATGACCCATGGATTGTTGGGATAAATTATCAACAGATTCGGAATGAGTTTGGTCGGTTTTCCGTATGTCAGTTGATGTTTTTCACTTAAAATGACGTCCTTTTGAAACAAAAGATGGACACTTTGAGTGGTGCCAGCCACACCACGTCTCCAGATTGAGATGAAACCACCGTGAAACATTTTAATTATTATTCGTGACGTGTACGCGTAGACGGCACGTCAATCGGACGTGCGGTTTGCGCGGTACGACTCAATATTCGTGTTTTAAGTGATGCGCGCGCTTCATAAACGCGCGTGAGGGGGGTCCAAACGGGCCGAACGAAGTCGGAATGGCCTGAAATCAGACGAAAAATACGAGAGAGTGATTTATGAAGTGGTCGAGCAGACGGAACGTCAATCGGACGTGCCGTGTGCCCGCGGTGACCGACAACGTAGTTCTGGTGTCATAAACGGCCAAAACGGGCGTCCAACGGTCAAATTCATAGCGGACGACCTCAGATTGAGCTGAAACCACCGTGAAACATTCTAATTATTATTCGTGACGTGTACACGGAGACGGCACGTCAATTGGACGTGCGGTTTGCGTGGTACGGCTCAATATTCGTATTTTAAGTGATGTGCGCGCTTCGTAATCGCGCGTGAGGGGGGTCCAAACGGGCCAAACGAAGTCGGAATGGCCTGAAATCAGACGACAAATACGGGTGAGTAATTTCTGAAGTGGTCGAGCAGACGGCACGTCAATTAGACGTGCCATGTGCCCGCGGTGACCGACAACGCAGTTCTGGTGTCATAAACGGCCAAAACGGGCGTCAAACGGTCAAATTCATAGCGGACGACCTCAGATTGAGCTGAAACCACCGTGAAACATTCTAATTATTATTCGTGACGTGTATGCGCAGACGGCACGTCAATCGGACGTATGGTTTGCACAGTACGACTCAATATTCGTGTTTTAGGTGATGCGCCCGTTTCGTAAACGCGCGTGAGGCTGGTCCAAATGGGCCGAACGATTTCGGAATGGCCTTAAATCAGACAAAAAATACGGGTGAGTAATTTATGAAGTGGTCGAGCAGACGGCACGTCAATCGGACGTGTCGTGTGCCCGCGGTGACCGACAACGCAGTTCTGGTATCATAAACGGCCAAAACGGGCGTCAAACGGTCAAATTCATAGCGGACGACCTCGGATTGTCCTGAAAACACCGTGCAAAATTCTAATTATTATTCTTGACGTGTACCCATAGACGGAACGCCAATCGGACGCGCGGTTTGCGCGGTACGGCTCAATATTTGTGTTTTAAGTGATGTGCGCGCTTCGTAAACGCGCGTGAGGGGGGTCCAAATGGGCCGAACGAAGTCAGAATGGCCTAAAATCAGACGAAAAATGCGGGTGAGTGATTTCTGAAGTGGTCGAGCAGTCGGAACTTCAATCGGACGTGCCGTGTGCCCGCGGTGACCGACAACGCAGTTCTGGTGTCATAAACGGCCAGAACGGGCGTCAAACGGTCAAATTCATAGCGGACGACCTCGGATTGAGCTGAAACCACCGTGAAACATTCTCATTATTATTCGTGATGTGTACGCGCAGACGACACGTCAATCGGACGTGCGGTTTGCGCGGTACGGCACAATATTCGTGTTTTAAGTGATGCGCGCGCTTCGTAAACACGCGTGAGGGTGGTCCAAACGGGACGAATGATTTCGGAATGGCCTGAAATCAGACGACAAATACGGGTGAGTGATTTATGAAGTGGTCGAGTAGAAGGCACGTCAATCGGACGTGCCGTGGGCCCGCGGTGACCGACAACACAGTTCTGGTGTCATAAACGGCCAAAACGGGCGTCCAACGGTCAAATTCATAGCGGACGGCCTCGGGGGCTGTCCGGGGGGGCTATCCGAGGTACAGGGTGGAGGGTTAGGGGATGTACGGGGGGCTGTCCAGGGGGATGTCCGCGGGGGCTGTCCGGGGGGGCTGTCCGGTGGCTGTCCGGGGGGCTGTCCGGGGACCAAGGAGGAGGGTGGGGGGGCTGTGTGGGGTATGTCCGAGGGGTGTTTGGGGGTTCTTCAGGGGGTTGTCCGGGGTTGTTCAAGGGGCTGTCCGGGGGTTGTTTAGGGGGTTGTTCAGGGGTTGTTCAGGGGTTGTTCAGGGGGTTGTCCGGGGTTGTTCAGGGAGCTGTCCGGGGGGTGTTTGGGGGGTTGTCCGGGGTCCAAGGGGGAGGGTGGGGGGGTTGCCCGAGGGGCTGTCCGGGGGGCTATCCCGGGTCCAGGGTGGAGGGTTGGGGGATGTACGGGGGGCCTTGAAGATTTTTTCGTTAGAGCATCAAGACATCAAAATATATTTTTTGTTATGTTCCCGGCATCCATGGTTTCTTATTTATAGGAGAAATACCCATAAACACTTCAATATGGCCGTTGGAGGGCTTCCGGAGCCGTTGGGGGTCAAAATTACAAGTCAGGTCAAAGCCCAACGGCTAGTTTGACTGGACACACCGGCTAGCCGGTGGTGTCTCACCAGCTGGCTGGTGGTCCACCGGTTGGCCGGTGCTGAGCTCCCGGCAGGCTGGTGGTCCACCGGCTGGCCGGTGCTGAGCTCCCGGCTGGCCGGTGGTCCAGACAGAGCAGGCTTTCTGTCTGGGTTCCACCGGCTGGCCGGTGGTCATCCACCGGTAGGCCGGTGGCACCAGGCAGTGGGAAAGCCTACTGCCTGGGTCCTTCGGCTGGCCGGTAGTCATCCACCGGTTGGCCGGTGGCACCAGGCAGTGGGCAAGCCTACTGCCTCGGTCCTCCGGCCGGTCGGTGGGCAAGAATCGGTTGGCCGGTGACCATACCGGTCGGCCGGTGCGCTAGCACCGGTGGACCGGTTGATCGGGCAGAAAGCAACATTTCACATATATTCTTTTCAATATGCAATACGTCTAAGAAATGACGTAGCAAATTGGTTGACCAATAAGGCAAATCAAAAAAGATACTCCTCTTCCTCCAATTGTAACAGGTTTCTATGGAAACATTCTTTCTCTTTCCAGATTTCATTTGACCCTTTCCGAACGAAAAACTGAAATCTTTCAATTCATTAAGCACATCAGTTCCAAACATACGCTGAGTTGGATCATCGGTCTCTATAGTATTATCAAATCTTCGACGATTCATTCTATATGGATGATCCTTTGGAAAAAATCGTCGATGTCCCATAAAACTGAAACTACAACGATGTTTCAGTCTTATGGATCGTGTATTCTTCATACAAACTGGACATGATAGTTTTCCCTTCGTGCTCCATCTAGACATCATTGCATAAGCCGGAAAATCATTGATCGTCCACATAAGCGCAACACGCATATGAAATATGTCTTTCGAACATGCATCGTATGTGCGCACACCCACATCCCAAAGAAGTTTCAACTCTTTTATTAAAGGTTGCATGTATACATCAATATCAATCCCGAGATCAGAAGGACCATATATGAGTATACTCATGAAAGTGAAATATTTTTTCATACACAACCATGGGGGAAGATTATAAATGTGTATAAAAACTGGCCATGTGCTGTGCGAAGTAAGAATCGGCCCAAACGGATTAAAACCGTCGCATGAAAGACCCAGCCTCGCATTACGCACGTCAACTGCAAAATCAGGATGTTGAGCATCAAATCTTTGCCATGCAAATCCATCTGCAGGATGAACCAACTCATCATTAGTCTTCTTTCTCTCGGTATCATTCCATCTCATTTTTATTGATATGTCATCAGACATAAAAAGATTCTGGATTCTGGGGATCAATGGAAAGTTCCACATTACTTTCTGTGGAACGCGGGATGGTGTTCCATTAGATTTTGACTTCCAGCGGGATGTGCCACATTTTATACATTCATTTCGTTCAGCGGTTTCTTCCCAGAATAAACTGCAATCTTTCTGGAAAGCATGAATTATGTTTTTGGAAAATAAAAGTTCTACAACTAACTTCCAGGCCATATAGTGGTTTGAGGGAATATCTGCATCATCTGGAAGTAAATCCTTCAAGAGGGTAATAATGTAATCGATTTCTGTATTAGAAATCCCATACATAGTTTTTCCATTAAACAATCGGATTAAAAATTCCATCTTTTTCATTTTATCGCATTGTCGATATACTGGAGTCGTGGAAGCATCATTCAATTTTTTCACCCTATCAATATCATCATTTTTACTAGATGCATCAGTTGTCCCCATATCGATGTCTTCTTGAGTCGAAATCCTTTCTTTTTCATGATGACGAATAAATGAAAACCGATCATCTAACAAATTCTCCATTCTAGTCCTTTCATTTCGATCATCACCAATTTGAGATTTCATTTTCTCCCCATTGTGATACCACACAAAGTAGTTTGCTTGAAAACCATTTTTGGTTATGTGGTAGCTGACTTCTTCACGACTCAACCAAGGTCTACCAACACAATTGGAACATGGGCAGTGTATGCAACCACTATCTGAAGCATTGTGAAATGCAAAATCTATAAAGCTCTCCAAATTGATTTGAAAATTGCTTGAGATACGATTGGTTTCAAACATCCAACTTCTGTCCATTCTGTAAAAAGAATTCATATAAGTCATTTTGTCATAAACCATTCAATAGGATTGAACTTTAATAGAAAATACATTTAAGTAAACGATAAAGGAAGAAAATAATCATGGTATCAACTACACATGTGAAAAAAACATACTAATGTGTTATTGAAAAAATGTAAAACCAACAAGAAATTAATGTGTTATCACATCAGAGCATGCCTCATCCCATAACCATATTAGTAGGGTATCCTCATATGCGATTTACCTTTTTGAATTAATATGCACTTCCTCACCAGGTACCTGAGTAGATTTCATTGATATAATCATCTCACATCCTGTAAGGCTTCCATTATGTATGATCTGCAGAATAATTTGAGTGATCATGAATCATGCATGGGATCTTCCCATGATCACTATAGATTATGAGAAGGAATTATGATAGGTCACGTGAAGAACATCAAACACATATTTTATATAATTTGAGACATAATATAATAAAATAATGTATAAATCTATGGAATTTGGGATAAAAGGTGGGTTGTCCACGGGGGTCGATGATGTTCGGACGGGGGGTTCACGAGAGCACGGCCACCCCCTATGGCCAGCCCACCCACCCCCCCTGGACAGCCCATACCCCCCCCCCCCGATAGCCCCGCCCACCCTCCCAAACATCACACACCCCCTCCCCTGCAACCCCACCACCACCACCTAGACATACCAACCCCCCTGGACACCCCACACACCCCTCCCCCACTAGGACACCCCACCCAGACCTCCAAGACAGCCCACACCCCCTGGACAGCCCCACCCACCCCCGTGGACAGCCTTTCCCACCCCCGTGGACAGCCCCGCCCACCCCTGTGGACAACCCACCCACCCCCGTGGACGCCCCCTACCCCCTAGACAGCCCAACCACCCCCGTGGACAGCCCACCCACCCCCCTCGACACCCCTTCTCCCTATGGACAGCCCCCCACCACCTTGGATAGCCCGCCCACCCCCCTGGACACCCCTACCCCCTGTGGCCAGCCCACCCACCCCCCCTAGACAGCCCTCCCATGCCTCCTTGATAGCCCGACCACCCCCGTGGACAGCCCATCCACCCTTGTGGACAGCCCGCCCACCCTCGTACCCCCCCTGGATAGCCCCGCCCACCCTCCCAAACAGCCCACACCCCCCTTCCCTACAACCCCACAACCACCACCTAGACATACCACCCCACCTGGACACCCCACACACCCCTCCCCCACCAGGACACCCCACCCAGACCCCCAGGACAGCCCACACCCCCTGGACAGCCCCGCCCACCCCCGTGGACACCCCCCTACCCCCTAGACTGCCCAACCACCCCCGTGGACAGGCCACCCACCCCCCTTGACACCCCTTCTCCCTATGGATAGCCCCCCACCCCCTTGGATAGCCCGCCCACCCCCCTAGACACCCCTACCCCCCGTGGCCAGCCCACCCACCCCCCCTGGACAGCCCGCCCACCCCTCCTTGACAGCCCGACCACCCCCGTGGACAGCCCGTCCACCCTTGTGGACAACCCGCCCACCCCCGTACCCCCCTGGACACCCCGTACCCCCCCTGGATAGCCCCTCCCACCCTCCCAAATAGCCCACACCCCCTCCCCTGCAACCCCACCACCACCACCTAGACATACCACCCCCCCTGGACACCCCACACACCCCTCCCCCACCAGGACACCCCACCCAGACCCCCAGGACAGCCCACACCCCCTAGAAAGCACCGCCCACCCCGTGGACAGCCTTTCCACCCCCGTGGACACCCCCGCCCACCCCCGTGGACAACCCACCCACCCCCGTGGACACCCCCTACCCCCACAATCCATTATCCAAAACATATCAAATTGGTTTGAACACAATCCATAATTCCCACAATCTATTATCCAAAACATGTAAACGTCCCAACTCTGATTTACATGTTTTGAACACTCTCCTTCCAAACATAGAATACAATAACATTAAAAAAGTCTTCACAAACACAAACAATATCCTATTTAGATATTAATTTCAATAATCAATTAAACCACCAACACCTGGAAAAAATCTATTCATTAAAACAACTACAACAATATGGTTGAGATCAAATTTTACCTATTCGTATCGGGTGTACCTGTTGGATGGGGGGTGCTGGTGTTCGGATTCACGAGAGCAGTGGAGTCGGATGGGGTTCGCGAGAGCACCTGAGCGAATAGATTAGGGCTCTGTCCGAATGGGGAGAGGAGATCGCGGTCTGTAATTTGGGGGAAACCTTTGCCAACGGTTTATAAAAACTGTTGGCAAAGGCACACATTTCCCAACGGTTCACTGGAACCGTTGGGAAATGTGTGAGTTTAGCACCCCTTTCCCAATGGTTCCAATGAACCGTTGGGAAAGGTGTGAGTTTTGCCAACGGTTCCAGTGAACCGTTGGGAAAGGGTCCACCGAAATTCTCTTTGCCAACGGTTTTCTTAAATCGTTGGCAAAGGCTCACTATACCAACGGTTTAAGCAAACCGTTGGTATACTGCCGTTGGGAAAAGACTAAATTCCAGTAGTGATCATATTGTCAAAAAATCATCTACATATTGTTGATGCCTCTATTTAATGTTTTCCAAAGGAGACCACGTTATCCAGAAAGGTTCTCCTTAGTTGGGTCACCATTAGGAAATTAAAAAAGATATATTTGAGATATGATTTACCATTTTATGTCACTGAGTGGATAGGAATGTTTTCATTATTTCTATAATTGGGGGTTTATTTTATAGGTATTCATTATGTTTCCAATATATCTCAACTTGGTAATATCTTCCAGATCCTTATCACATTCGGACTTGGGAAGGGATTGAGTAGCATCAATATTTTTATGTTGTGGAGAAAATTGTGAAGATCATTGATTCATAGGTGAAGGTCATTAATGGGAAGTATATCCCATTAATTAATGTATTATAGAAACATATACTATATTTTCATGAGACTTGTAAAAATAAATCATCAGTGAGGGAGAATTAGACTCACATCTTCCAGAAGCACCCTTCTTCCATGGGACTTCTTAGGGGAAAACTTCATATGGTCGGTATATTCCAACATCCTTAATTTTTATGGTATGATAATTATGTTTTTAAGAGTATGTATTTTATTTTTAGAGGTTATGTGATTTGTTTTTTGGGATTATTTTATAACTTTTGTTTCTTATTGTTTGTTTAACACTTTTACATAATACATTTTAGCTTGCAGCAGAAGATCATCGTTGGTTAGCAACCACAAAATAGTTTAAGAAGTAAAATAATTTTAGGCTTTAAGTTCAAATTTTATATTTTAAATTAATTTTTGGTGTAATAATACATTTTATCTAATAAACACATTTATTGAGAAAATTTTATTCTGAGGTGACTCATTTTTTAGCGTATGTGGATTATCGGGATTTTATGCCCTAATTCTCTCCTTTGCGATGTAAATACCTTTGGTTCATTTGTCATATTCACACTATATTCTTTAAATGTCATATTAATAATTAAAACATTTTCTCTCATACCCTATTTAGTTCTAGGTGATTTTTTTATCTTATAATTTTTTAGATTACTTCGTTCAGTACTCGATCTATATGGTGGGTGCATCTCTTCTATCCGCGTAAGAGACCTTTCGACTTCATTATTTCCCTTTGTCATAATAACAATTTTCATCTAATTTTTTTTGATTTCATCAACCTTGTGTGGATGATTTTTTATCCTTTCAAGATCTTTTGAGTAATCAACTTCCTAGGGATAATCATCAGATAGTTGAAGTGGAACGAGTATGTGTTATTTTGGGTATGTTGTGATGTATCTTATCCATCTTATTTTTTGTTTATAGAATGAGATCATAAAATTTGGAATCAAATTATAGGGCCTTCTTTGTTTCATTGTATTCCTTATAGTATTGGTGGATCTCATTATGAGCTTGTTAAACCCAAGAATAATGTAATTAGTTTTGTCTCTTGCCTTTGTTTAATGATCTATGATTGCTTTTTTTTATAAATTCATTTATAAATAGATTTTCATGATTAATTTGTGTGTGTAAATGAGGATTCTATAAAATATGGTCTTTCTCATGTAATTGGGTAATGGAAAATGATATTTTTAATGAAAATGTTTTTTGATGCAGGTTTGATTAATGAAAAAGGTTTTTTGAAAGTGTGTGTGAAAATCCCTTTCAAAATAATTTGGAAAATGCTACAAATTAGAATACATAGGTATTTAAGTAGATGGTGTTTCCTATGGGCCTCATCTATTATAATATCTGGTGGGTTTACTTGTGGGGTGTTCCTTTTCTCCATAGGATTGTTGTTCTAGGGAGTTGATATTAACATCATTCGAGGGTTCACTTATGGGGCGTTCCTATGCTCCATAGGCCTATTTTTCTAGGTGCTTGAGTGCGCACTAGTCATTGAATTTTGTAAGAGTGGTCTAATATCCTAACATGTTATGATCCTTGGAATTATTTACCTATTATTTGGATTTTTATTTTTCTATATTTGATTTATGTCTACGAAAATTATTCTTTGAAACTGTTATTTTAGAGTTGATTTGGAACTGTGGCCAAAGAGAAATATATAACATGACTTTAATATAAATATATTTATCATTTATCTTGAACTGTTTTCTGTAAAATGAGAATATTGATATTTTTTATATATATTAATGATATGGATCACATAGGTGGGATCCATCTATTCCTGTTCAGTTCACACCCCATACACCCCTTCGACTGTGTTTTAACCATGTTATGTATTTTGATATCAGAAAATAAAATGTACCGTAGTGAAGAAATAATGTTTATATTATTTGGGTCTAGGTAACTGGTGGAGATGTGATGGTGTGTTTCCCACATCATCACATGGATTGGTTATTTTCTATAATTTTTTTTATTGGACTTGTTCCCTCAGTTTTTTTGGACTACATTGAGTTGTATCACTTCAATTTTCTCTTTAAATTATGATAGTTATTTTTCTAATTAATATTTAAAAATTTATTTATTATATGAATATATATTAAATTTTACTTTTTTAGGTTAGGTGAAATCATTAACTCTAGTATTTTTGGATTCCCATGGGCCAGTCGAAAACTTGTGGGGATTAAGAACTCCCTTTGGGTATGAGACCGACCAAGTTGGGTTCTAGTTTGTGAGGGTATCCCATATAATTTTTTTTACAACTTCTCCCTAAATTATGTGAATACTATATGGATATATCCTTATAGTTAATATATATATAATTAACATTATGGTTTCATAATTTCCCCCATGCCACAATATTCCCTAATAAGTTCAACGACATCTGGGAAAAGAAATAATTCCATTTTCACCTCACCCCAAACAAGAACCTGGTTACCTAAATGACTTTTAAACCTTAAAATTTCAATACAATATTAGAATATCCCACTCCCTAGGAGAAAAACCCCACTAAAAATCATTATTTACAAACTAAAAATTCAATTGTAATCAAAAAGGATGACTTCTCATAAAATAAAAATAGGGAAAAATAATATGAGAATTTGAGATGGACATTAGTCTACTTTAATTTGAATTCCACAATATTAATCTATACAACACCACTCATAATCTCCTCTAGACTCCCTATATAGAAGAAATGAAAATAATATAACCAATACATCCAGAACATCTGAGTTCAAAAGATAAAAAATCGACTGTCAATCACATACAAAAGAACTATATACTATAACAACACAATTATAATGAAAACACAAAGAGACCGACCAAGATTATCCCCACCATTTAGAAATATATTATGAAAATATGAGAATATATTATTAACACCACAGGGTACAATTATATATTCCACATAATTTATCCACACCATAATGAGATAATGGAATTAAGAACTCTATTTGACATTATCAAATGTACAAAAAAATCCCCAAAAAAAGTCAAAACATGTGAGACAACATAAAAATATGGTAATTAAAATTGAAAAATATTTCATCCTTGATAAAAAAAATGGAATGTTGTCTACACATGATGGGGAAAATTTCCCAATAAAATAAAAAAAACAAAAGGGGATAAATCTAAATCCATCGATCTAACCCTAACTATTTAGAAGGAAGTAGAACCATAGATTCTAGTAAAATGTTATACCCATTATGATATTTCTTTTACTACTTACCATGAATCTATAAAACCACTAATGGTAGTTGAGGTTTCAAAACTATTGAAACATAATTATATCTATTAGAAAAGATGTATTTTAGATCCAAAACATCACACACTAGATCAAGACCAATGAATACCTCTTTATAAGAGTGATAACAGTAGGTAGTGGTAGTATTTCAATAATGATTCTACCTCCCTATAGTATATATTCATCTATCTTCTATTCACTATCTAAACCACACATAGATACACCCAATAGGTTTGAGTCACTACTGTTTTAGGATTTTCCATCAAAATTATCTCATTAATAATAAACATTTCAACTACTTTCATTTATAGAGTAGGGTCAAGAAGGATTATGGATGAACTGATATTTAGATATAGGTCATTTTCAATGAAAAATGTTTTTTTTAATCTTAAACAACATACACATGGGAGAAGGGTTCTAGTCTAGAAGAATTATCAAGATAAACTCATACTTACTTTTCACCTTGATGAATTATAAAAAACTCCAATGAATTCAAATCAGTCAAATCCTCAAGAAAATTAAAATAGATTAAAATGAAATAAAAATAATCCCATGTAAGTCCATAAAGTAAATTAGAATAAAAATTTTCATTTTACCATTAAAAACACATACCTAAAACAGAAATACAATAGTCTTTGTCCGTAATGTATCACAAGATCCTAATTAATCAATGATATCTTTGACCATACTCATGTTCTCCATCACCTCATGTAGGTCTTTACGGCTATAGAAAATTGGAGGATACCAATTTAGATCCTCCTATATATAATCTGCATGATTATATGAATATGGAACAACCACTTCATTGATATTCTAGTTAGATTAATAGATATGGGAGACAACTAATTTATCATCAAAATTACTACTGAAATATTCCATTCTTACCTTATTAATTCTTTTTTTAAGGGTTATATTCTAAAACATCACAAAATTAAAAACCTTAATAAAAAATCCAAAATCCAAATATAAGGTATACAATAAAATAAATAAAAAAAACTAGGATAAAAACCTCCTTTTTATAGTTTTATTACCAAAACCATTGAAAATATTTCAAGGAAAAAACTCAAAAAAAATTGTAGATAATAAAACCCCAAACCATATATTTTATCCAACAAATTTTTGTTAATGTTTAAAAACATTATACATGATATTTTTAAAACAAGAAAAATGAGGTTTTTAAATAATTTGAAATAAATATTCATAATAAATATCTGTAAAATATAAAAAATAAAAATCTAAAATCCATAAAAATTTACATAACAAGTTATAAACAAGCAAACACAATCAGAAGAATGGTTTAAAATAAAAAAGGGGTAAAAAAATAAAAACATTAACAGCTATAGAATAATTGTCCACATGGTTTTTGAAATTGTGTTTCAACCTCGCAGGTTCCAATAGAAGTCACCCAAAATATATTCACATGACTATCGTAATGATTGACAGACCATTCTACTTAACTATTCACCCATGTATTTCATATAATTTCACCCTAAAATAGGAATCTCAATTAATAAGTCTCAATATCTTCAAAAAACCCATATTAATAACAAATCATATGAAAACATGTCATCATTAACCACTTAAAACCCCTAATTAGATGTAAAAGTCATGGACACCCATTTAAACATTGGGTTTATCAAAAAAAAATGTACTAGATAATAACACCATGGAACCTGCCCCTAAATATATGATGGTCATATATTCTATGAACCATCAATCCCAAAATAACAAGTGGACTCTGATACCTACTCTAATAAACTATCTCTGGTATAAAATAACTATCACTGGGTCCACTTTTCTACAACACTCGATACACATTCTTGATCTCCACTGGTTAGATACTAGCACTAGTTGAATCATACAATGATCATTGTGAACGATTCTAATGATGAAATTATTATAATCCAAAAATCATTATTTGACTAGAAATAATACATGTGGTCTGCATTTATTTGATAGTCATGCTAAATTAAAAAATAATTTGAATATATGGTTGAACCAAACATTAAAGGTCCACATAGAAATATAAAAAAGATTATATATACATTAAAAACAAATGAAACCATTTTTTATAAATCTATAGCTTAAAATAAACCAAAAGAATAAGGCCAATGTGGATAATATATAATGTGACCCCAACTGGTTTAGTGATCCGAAGAACCACCAGGCAACTACTATGTGACTACAAATGACCATAACAAATTATTACCACATGTTTTACATAAGAGGACAATTCCATCAAGAATTTAAATTCCAATACATGTACACCTATATATGGTAGAAAGACTACACACCCCCCTATGTTATTATATAGGGTGTTATCCAAAACCTAGTAAGATACCACCTTGTTTCCATTTCAATCATTTTATAAGAGATACAAAAAATGATTCTTTGAAAATAAATATTAGAAACTAATTTTTATAATCATTATAAGATATGAAAACAAATAAAAATAATCTCTATGTACCTTTCTTAAAAAAAATTACAACAGGGAAACAAAAATCATGATTTTATTTAAAATTAAAAATCCCCATTTGGAAAAATAAAAAATTTACCCAACCATCAAAAAATAACAGAAATAAAAATGGAAAAACCTAATGGAATGTAATATACGGAAAAAAACTATGTAAAATCACATAATAATCATAATGGAATAAAAACATTGATGATAATAGATATCCAAGAAGAAATAAGTCACAAACTAAATAAGAAACAAAGAAAACATTACATATGACCCATATAATGAGCCGAATACATATGGAGTAATGGAAAAATTCTTGACATATCTTGTTAGGTCTAGGAACATAAATACTTTATAGTCGTACACTCATCACCTAGATCACTCTCAACAAGACTCATTTGTGACTCATTCCAAACTAGGGTTATAACAATACAATCAACCGGTTCTATCTAGTTTGTAATATCAACTTTCACAATACCCATCCATTTATTTTCCACTAAATAACCTTGGTTTCTTGATTAAATAACTAATATTTTTTGTCCTCTTTAAAATAATCATCAATCAAATGATAACAATATACCCCAAAGAAACATAAAATAATAACAATGATTACCACACCCCTAATGTTCAATTGATAATATCCCTAACCCATAAGTTTAATCACAACAATGAATAATATCTCACTTGTCTATTAATACACATAATAACCAAAAATTGATTTATATGGATCTTAATAAGTGTGAAACAAACAAATAAACAAATATAAATAAATAATGTTCTAACCATGCCAATACTTTATACTTAGATACCCTATGATTTGTAAATCCATTTGATGATAAAAAAATTACGAAATAACACAAGAGTAATATCAAAAAACAACCACACTAAATCCAAGAAATATTATAAAATATATAATATTTCTTGAACAAAACCATTAAAAACATAAAAACCCTTAAAAAACAAAACACCCACTTCATAAATCACACGTGATCCGAAACAACATGAATAAATCAATTTTATTAATGAAAATTATCATTTTCATTTTTTCAAACCCACAGAATGTGTAAACCAACCTTCAAGATAAAATTTACATTAAGTAACTAAATTCACCCATTATTCCAAATTAAAATCCAAGTAAATAGTTAAAACCAATCTAAAAATAATATTTTTTTCAATATATACTACATATATCATTATCAGAGTATAGTTAGAACTTCATGCAATAATGTAAGTCTTAAATAATTATGAATTTATATTTATCACATACATTTTGTGGGAAAATGAAATAACCTATAATGATAGCCACTAGAATTGGTGTAATGTACCAACTCGGGTGCCACACAATGCTGCCACAAGTTGATTGGTCATATGACCTCAAGTGTGCCTCCCTATATGCTTGAGGCCACCGAAAAGTAGTGATGGTCTAATATTGATCATGGGGAGGCTATACCATCTTTATAAAATTATCACAATGGTGTAAATAAATTATCAATATCCCAATGATGGATCTAATAATGATAATAAAATATTTTCACATGATGACTAAAATAAGAAATACTATTTCCAAAACTAAATAGTAGATATATCATGTGAAATAATGTGCCAAGTTTCTAAATAAAATGCCAAAACTAAAGTCATTGAAATATCCCAAGGGGGTCTGGATACTAAGCCCAGTTACCTCATCCCTTCTGTATCCCAACTCATTTATTAAATATATGTGCTTTACCTTAACCTTTCATGAAAATATTAACTCTATTTTGGGTACCGATCAGGCAACCCATATTGCATGTGAGTAAAACATAGTAGGCCACCACCAATGGTATCTAAAACAATATCTAGAAAAATAGTATATATAAATGTATAATGAAAAAATAAAATAAATAAAGTGATCAATTTACATTTATTCAATTACTTTTTATTAAACCGCATTAATCCCTTGGGTTATCAAATACATCCAAACCAACCAATACATTCTTCATCACATTTTAGATTTTGAACCATATAACATGTTAAATTAAAAATTCACTATAACACATGGGATTTTATTTCCATTCATAATACGACCATTTTCAACCAATGTCCAATTATAATATCATGGGTATATTACATCATTTCTATCACCCTCTAGGTATTTCGAGCATCAATCCTTATCCAATAAAAATATCCACATACATATATTAGGGACTAGAATTTCATGTCAAGAACCCCCATGGGTTTTTGAATCATCAATCCATGTCCCACAACCCATTTCTCAATCAAACACATATATCACATATATCACACAATTCAAGGTTAATCAACATTACAATTATTATAACATTTTTCTATCTAAACATTTATCTAATTAATTCCACAATTGATTAATCTATTTCAATCAATTTAATAATCATAACAATTCTGATTAGTTAATTCAATAATTCATTAATCCAATTTAATAATCTTAATTTTCCTGTAATTAATTAAACATTTAATTAATCATATTAAAAAATATTGATATCCTAATAATTAATTCAATAATTAATTATTCAAATTCAATAATTTTAGAATCCCAATAATTAATTCAATAATAACTTATACCAATTCAAAAATTTCAAAATGCCAAACAATGCATTGAACAAATTGATTATTCTAATTCAACTATTTTAATATCCCAATAATTAATTCACAAATTAATTATTCAAATTCAACAATTTCAATATCCCAACAATTAATACAACAATTAATTATTTCTCTTCAACAATTTCTACATCCCAATTAGCAATTCAAAAATTAATTATTCCAAATAAAATTTTTAAATTATCCAAATAATTAATTGAAAAAATAATTATTCAAATTCAAAATATTCAAAATTCCCATCAATTCCCCTGTCACATAATCTATTAATTAATTAAACAATTAATTAAAACATATTTATGATTCCATAAATTAATTAATCAATAAATTTAAGTAATTCAAGAATGAATTTCCTAACTTTTCAATGAAATTCTAACAATGCATACCCACAATTGGAAACATGGCTATGGGAATTTGAAATTGGACCACCAATCTCATATTTGATAAATTATGTATGCCAATGAATACACCCAATTCTTGCAGAGTGATCGTGAATGCAACTAAGAATGATATCATTGTTCAAATAACTGATCCAAGATTAAAAAATTCAAGAAATATCAAATTAAGATCTAGATCCACAAAAGAGGAAAATTTCCTTTCAATGGGTGATATAATAACACAAAGGAGGAAAAACCCCATGGGATAAGATTTAATTAGTGGGATAGGTATAAATCATTGATACAATCATCGATTCATGAAGAATGTATGTCGCGGTCTTTAATAACTAATCCAGGATCCCCATAAAATGAATGTAATAGTTTCGGGCTGAGATGGGGTCTATTTGGGGCTAATATGGGGGGTTGGGTTCTTCAGAATCAAGATTTGAAGTTAATTAAAACTACTTTGTAAATTTATTTGGAATTGGTACGCGGTTATAGAAACCATACACCCTAACTATGAACATATTATTGGGGGTATAGTTTCTCCTAAAAGAGATCATGGTTTGAAAAATAATGTGTGGTCAGTGTGAATCCCCTCTTTTTGGTTTTACACAATTCGCTAGGCTAGGTCCATGGTTTGGGAAAACCATACACCATCCATGCACATCACCTCTTTTAAAATTATCAAAATTCCCCCAAACACACCCCAATATTAAACCCAATAAAGAGTAGTCAATGAAGGAAAAAACAACACTTGAAACATGGCCAATAAATCTTAGAAAATATTGGGATCTTAAAATAAGACGTAAGAGGGGCTACACATCTCAAATAAGATAAAAGACCAATTTAAAAAACACTCCTCAAGAGGTTTAGGAACTATTTCCTCTAGGGTTTTAGAGGGATAGGGAAACCTAAAAACTATATAAATATTTAGAATATGGGTAAATTGGCCCATACCATTCTATTAAAATTAATATTCACTAATAAATAACTATAATTCATCCATAAAAGGTTAATAGGTGGAATGAGTTTGATGGATGTACCTAATTGGAGTTTTCCTTTTGAAATAGTGATGAAAGGGTAAGAGTAAATAATTTAAATAAACTTGAATTTTCTAAAATTCCCAAAACCATGTTGGTCATATGATTTACTCGAATAGTTTTTCAAACCATGTGGTAACAATGTGATTTCCACTGGAAAAAGGTATAGTGGTACCATAGTTTAATCATCAAATATTCTTAAACCATGTCCCAAACAAAATGACACTAGAAAAATAAAATTATTAAAATCATCCTCATGGAAAACCTTCAAAGTCAAGGAAAAAAACAATATAATAAATATATACATATATGTTAATTTCAATGTTACAATACAAGAATCCATATACCGATCATCCAATAATACAATGTGTAAAAAAATTTCATTGATTACATTTAAATATCAATATAGTTTTTCCCTAAAAATGTGTTTTTAATTATTGAATTTTCCATCACATTCATATATATTTCCCAAAATTTTAAAATTTTATTTTAGAAAATCTAATTTTATAACCTTCATGTACAAATTATTGAAATGTTTTCAACATAGGTAAGTGAACCATTTATCATCTACATCTATCTCCTTATAATTATTTTTACATATATAACCATAGTTGAGATATCTAACATCTATTACATGTATTATAGAATTGTTATAATCCATACTAAGTAATTGAAAATAAAATTACATATCATTGTTCTATTGATTAATTTTTTATCTTTCAATGATTAGAACACTATTATTATATATCGGAGTAATCATTATAAATATTCTAAAAGAAAAATTTATCATAAAGAAACTCAATACTCATATTCTAATTGTTATCCTCTCAAGGTAAATACCCAATAGTTGGTTAATTTTGGTATTTTATTGTATTATTTTCACAAATTTATTCCTTTTTTTATCCTGTTTACCAGGAATATTAATATATATGTATCAAAATTAATTACAACTCCCACACAAATCACTATATTAAAAACCAGACTATAAATTGTTTATAGAATTATATTCCAATAAAAATCACTTATATTATAATAAATATCTTAAATTATATTAAAAGTAATACATAAAAACATTAAAAAACATTACGACATAAGTTTGAACAAGTAGTACTATTGTTAATCAACTTAATTCTGCAATATTGGATAATTATTTTTCAACACCATTCACTATGTTTCTCCCATAGGGGAACCTTTATAATATATTTTCAATTTAATGAACACCCTATATATTCCATGTGTAACACCCACTCTCTAAAAATACCATGTATCATTATGTATATATTATTTATCATATTATTCCATTTTATATTCCCATATTGATTTTATATCCTCATACCCTTAATTTTATCGATAAATAATTATTTGAATAACCCATAAAAAATTATAAAATTATTCCGGATCTGTGTGAGAAGAGGAAACCATATGTTAAATAATATTGGGTTAAATATGATGTATTTTACATCCACCAAATGTTTTATTATTTTTATGATATTTCTATTGATAACCAAGGCTTTAAATATTGCATTTCCACCAATATCTTCATTTTTTCTTTTCTAAAAAAATGATCACTTTACATCATCTAATTAAATTCTTCATTCACCATGACATCATTATTTTTTATTTATTGAAACAATTAGTTAGCCATTACATGGCCCTTTATCATTAATCATTTCATATAAAATCACTATATCAAACCATTTTCACTCAGGTGAATACTATGGTGTGGTGTCCTTTTACATGTTTTGGTGACTATATTTATTTCAAAACACTTTTTATATTTTCCTTCAATCCCTATTATTTTTTCCTTATAAAATTCATCTTAAATAGAATTATTATAAAATTTTCTTCATAATGGACTATAAATTAGATTTAGTCCTCCAAATTGTTTTGGAATCTGATAAAATTATAAAATACAACATAAAATGGACTCGACCCAAGTGTGTTGATTATTTACAAGGTCTGATGTCTAATGTTTTTCAAATTTCCTTACTAAATTTCTATCATTATTTATTATCTATAATTTTAATTTATGCACGTGGTGTGACACCATTTACCACAACATATTTACAGTCTATATCACATAATTTCAACTAAAAACATCCAATATCTATGAAAATTCTCCAAAGTTTCTTCAATATGATCATGATTCATTTCATTGAATCACTTTTGAAAATACTCAATCATGAATCCTGAAAACATTTTATGATAACATAAATTGATCTAACAATAGTTATAGGTGCTTTATGACCTTCTATGTTATTCATATTTCATAATTTTTAATATTCATGGATACTTAGACCATAACCATTTTCTAGGTATACTTATATATCGTACTATATAGCTTATAATGTTTAATGAAATTTAAACCGAAGTAAAATATGGAATCACTAAATGGGTAAATTTTATTTATAAGTAATGTTTATGTAGTATGTATGAGAAGATATAAATGTTTTATATTCCTCTATTAATGTTTTATTTATTGATGTTGTTTTGTTTATAAAATTTTATTTCAATTCTATTTTGAATTCTATTTTCGAGTGAATACATCAAAGTATTTTTTACAATTACTCACTATACATTTATAAATTAGTTTCGATTGTTTTAAAAAATTTTGAATATTGATTTTTTTTGTTTTTTTAATATCTTATAGTTTTTTTATAACTAATATATTGTGTTATATTATTATGTAATGGATATTGATATTATATTATAATTCATTAATGTGGTGTAAAAATATTTCATTTTTATTACAGTGAAAATTTATAACTTTCCTTCTCATGTAATGGTACAACACATTTTTAGGCTAAAGTAGTTCCTATAATATCATAGTGTTAACTAAGTATTTGGGAGTATAACTATATCATGATATGATTAAATATTTTGGTTTACGTAAGATAATGTTTTTCAATAAAGGCATGAATCCCTTATACTTCAAACAAACCTCTCATTTTTCTCTAAATGGTTGTTCTATTGGGAGTAGTAGAGGTTCCAGCAGGGTTCAGGGGGGTTGGAGTTAATGTTTTGGTGGAAGTAGGATGAGACACATAGTTAGTTCATGATTTTCCTAAATATACACCTCAACTGTGGAAACCTAAAAGGTGAAATAATTATTTTATAAACCATATGATGTATTCATGAAAATCGTAAAAATTAAAAAATTATTATTTGGTTCACCACACATTGTTTGTGTATAGTTTGTCTAATTATGTATCTAAATCGTTTGAGGTGTAGTGATCCAAGATATAAGGTACAAATGGTTGGCACATAATTTGGGGAAAAATGAGGATAAACCATAATCCCTTTCAATAATTTTATAAATTATCATTTTCCAATGTTTCCTTATTAAAATAAAACCCCTTCATACTCCATCATCACATTCACACAGCTGCTGCATTGGGAACCCCTATCATATCATTGCAGTTTTTATTTGATCTTCTCCATTTATTCTTCAATTACATAACCTCTGGCCATGTTGGAACACCCTTGGTATGTGCAATACTTTATTACCTTCCTTCCTTGATTTTATTTTATACAATATTCATTATCTCATTATGGGATCATATAACATATTTTCAGGTCTTGTGTATGGTTTCCCAATTTCTCTCATTCCATCCCAAATCTAAGGCCAACAATAGATTATGATAATTCTATTGGGATAGTGTAGGTGGGCTATTAATTTTCACACAAATTATCAATTTATATAAATTATGAAATTATTTCAAAGATTTAATGTTTGATGTGTTTCTCCTAAAATGTGTAATTCATTTATTAATTTTCTTGTACTTAACATAGATATTCCTGGACACCCCTTGAATCAATTAAAAGTTTAATATCTCAACATTAACCACCCCTTCGGGTGTGATTGATTAATTTACCTGGACAAAAAATCCATTATTTTAACAAAAAAAACCCACGTGTGTTTGGTTTTTCACATATAAATGTATTTTGAAAATTGAATTAATTGAAATGTTAAATGAAAGTTTTACACGTCGTTATGATTTGTAACATTTTATTACTATAAATATCTATAGACCATGCTAATACTATTATATATGTGAACTTCATTGATAACACTTTCAATTTCTAACCTTGAATTATGTGGGATAACTCATTAGATTACTTTGAATTAATTTGTTTGAATTTAATGTATTAGAGAAATTTTGGATTTAGTAAACATAATCAAATCTCATATGCCTCTTCTTGAACCCAATGATTCACCTTTAATCTCTAGAAATTATAATTCTTGGGGTGAGATCCAAAGATTCCGGTTGATTTCCTCAGACATGGAGTTCCTTGGACCATCTTCATAGATTACAAACAAGTCTATTCTGATGTCACAGTGTACATTCTCCTCATAATCGGTTAGAAACACTTGGGAGTGAATTTATTAGTATTCATCCCTTTAATTACACTCAATCCCTAATAGTCAATCATATTTTTGATCACTATGAGTGGGATAAACTTCTAAAAGTCATGGATTCCCTGGGTATTCCATGGATCCCTTTTGGTTCTTATAATTTAATTTCTTTGATATGTTCCTCAGGTCTTAGGATGAATTAAAATGTAAAATTCTAAGATACATTTGGATGAAGCTGAAGTAGTTTGGGTCATCCGGGTATTCCATGTGGATCTTGGGACCAAAATTCTTTCAATTTACTTTTCCAATTTATATTAATTATTCTTTATCACTATTATATTCTTTACTCACAGATTGAATTTTTCAATAGAAATCATTGTTTGCGGCCTCCGAAGTTTTACTCACAAAATTTTCGGGCCATCCTTTGGTACATGGGAAGATTTCATGGATGTAGAATAGTGTAAAGGGAAGTTCCCAACTATAGACATTTGATTTAATATTGAGATGGGATCCTGGGTGAAAATTATTGAGCCTTCTCATGGGATAATAATGGGGATAAATGTTTTTTGTCTCCTATTAGTCTATACTTTACGGGTTTTATTCTCACTACCATTAATATCAGGAATCATATTTTTTAGTTCAAGGATATCCTTTTAAAAAGTATTGTTTAATTATTTTTTGTGTTTTTTATAATATGGATGGTTTATAAAAATTACCTTAATTTTTATACTACTTTACTACTAAAGATGTGTTTCATTCAGATAAAGAGGGTATAGTTCTCCCACAATACAATCATATACCCACACTATTATTCGGTGGCCTCTAGAATACAGTGAATCATTATTGAAGAATTTTTTCCTACTAGATCAGGTAGTTGTCTATGAATCAGGAATGAAACATTAAGACATTTCATTAAATATTTTACTTTCCTTCTTATTAATGTTGGTGTTAGTAGATAAGCGACTAAGGAGTGTTGGGACATAATATTGATCATGTAATTGGGAGTAGCTAACCCATATATTGGGGAAGTACAATGTTTCTTCGGATTGTATTTATTGTTTTGGATTTATCATGTTATAGTTGTAATATTTTTGATTATTGGGAGACACACATAATTATGATGTTATGTCTTTTGTATTTATACCCTTGGGATAGTATGATAAGGGGGAAATATCTCATGAGTCCTCATAGGAATATAAGGACTTATATTTTATTCATATTCCATGTCATGTTGATTTCATTAACTCTTATCAAATTAGTTATTGAATTTTCATTGACTTATATATTAGTAAATTACAATTTTATTAGGTGTATATGAGAAAAAATTGGATACATAAGTGTACGCATAACCCTAAATAGAGTTTTCTATATTTCATGATGAAGAAACCTTATCTAAAAAAATTTAAACCAGCTAAAGCTATGGAAACATATTTAAATGAGATAAAACAGTAGGTGGGTATAGATAAATGAATTTCCAATGTCTATTAATATTATTATGAATCTATAAATTTGGATAGAATATTCATATAACTGAACCATCCTATGAAGAACTATTACAGTATAAGACAATATGTAAAAGGATGTTATCATTTTAATGGATTTCCAATTAGAACATAGAAATTTAATTTCCTAATAAATTATGAATGAAAAATATATAAAAATATTTACATGACAACATATTAAATAAAAACATGATTACAGTTAAATGTGGTTTTTTATTGATACATAATGATTATTTTCTTCTATATCTAGTAAATAAATCCTTATATGACTGAACATTTTTAAATAATACCTTAAAATTCACCCCATATCGATAGTATAGAGTGGGTATTTATTTTCTGTATCTTTTTTAGTGGATCCTTTTACCAATATTTTTCAATTTTTTTCAATCTCTTACACCTTTTATTTTTATTCAAGGTGTTTTTGTGGAATTTTAGATACATTCCTCCTTGGGGGGATGAGGTTGAGTTCCAATTGGGCGGTGAAAACATTGTTTTTGAGGTTGTGGGACCTAAACCATCTGTAGTTACTCCTACAAAACCTATTGCAGTACCACCAACTATTTCTAGACTATGAATTAAATATCAGCTCTGATTGGGTTTACTTTTTCTAGTGTAGTCTATTTATGGTGATTCATAGAACATGACTAGTATGTTTGAGTTTACCAGGGTGTTCCAGTAGCAGAACTCACAGATATTCTATGGGGAATGTGGTCCTAAGGGTATGGAGTCATGGATAAAGGCTATTTTTATTATCATTGAGAATTTAGAAATTCCTCTTGAGAGGAGGGTGATACTCACCACATATATTCTTCATCGATCAACTAAGTGATGGTGGTATGTTCTTACATATGATGATAAATATTGGGGGATGGCATGGATATATATCTATACTACATTCTGTGTCTACTTTTTCTTAGAAATTATGATAGTTATCAGAGCTTTTTAATTCTTATATATGGATAAGGGTACTATGTATTTCCTAGACTATTTTGATCATTTTATTGATCTCAAATTCTTTTCAACCACTCTTATTGTCAATGAGCTGTCTGGGGAAAAACATTTTGATGATAGGTTAAGGTATGCCATTTGATCTCTGGGGAACTTCCTTCGACTATCTACCATCTATAATATGGTGTACCGAACTTTTAATTTTAGCATAAAATAAGAGAAGATTAAGGTACAAGGCATATTGTTTCATCTACAATTATAAGTGGTGAACCCTGAAATGGTAGGAAGCGTCTGTTTGAGACTATTGGAATGGGAAGTGGAAGGTAGATTATATGACATGGTGGTTATGTGGAATGCCATCCATGTGGAAGGAAGGGTCACAAGAATCCCTGATGTAACAAATATCTAGTAGAGTTCCAAGTCAACGGTCAAATAAGATATCTCCACATATTATATAGGTCATTTCCATAGGTTTTTAATGGGATATAATATACACTAGTTCTGAGTTATAATGTAGGATCTATGTCTCCATTCCTTGTAAGAAGCTAGGGTACTACTAGCCATTAATTCCAAGTAGGTGGTCAAGGTTGTGGAAGCCCGATAAAATTTGAGCAACAAAATTAGAGAAAACATATTATAAGATGAAATGTTATAGATCAATGCCATGAATTTGTAAAATTGTATGTAGTGCATCCTATAGCTGAGAAGTAGAGTGTTGAACCATATTTAATATGAGGTATAGTCATAGTACCCTCAACATTACTATCTACCTTTTTCAACTCAAGTGATTCATATATGTTCATATATGTGTACATAATGGAAATTTTTAGTCTCAATATAGAATATGTCTATGGATTTATGTCTCTTTATTCTCAACTAGGAACCTGATCAGAAACGTTTCACAAAATAAAGGAGTTCCATTTTTTGGTTGGAAGGAAACAATCCTTCAAAAATTATTTCTTCCTCATGATGATTGTCTTTTAAATAATTATTAGGATGGGCTGGCTATTACATTTTCATGACCACATATACATTCCTCTCTAGTGGTTGTCATAATCATCAACCAAGGTTGGCTGTGACACTCAAGTGGGATACTGGGATGTCAGGGAAACACAATCTAAAACTAATAATTAATGGAATTGAGGAGTGAATACCTATATTTATATCTTTTATCAAGATTACTATAGAGTAAGGCAGACTATATTTTCTCTAGTGGAAGATTAGTTCAGAGATGTCTTTCATGATGATTTCTCTTGGCTACCTCATGAGAGAGTGGTACACTTCACCATAAAGATTATTCCAGGATTAAAACTAGTGTATATTCCTTCATAAAAATTATTTACTCTAGATATATGGGAACTCAATAGGTAGTTAGAGGAATTTAAATCCATTGGGTTTATAAAAAATTGTACTTATCCTTGGTTTTCACCCATTATATTAGCCCAGAAGGTAGATTGTACCCTGAGGATTTGATTCAGTTATCAGCTATTGAATTAGATTAATGTTATGAACCAATAACTTCTTAATCTTATAGATAAAATCTTCAAAAAATCCACAGATATTGGGACTTCACAAATATTTTTTTAGATAGATCTATCATCAGGTGAAATTCAGAACTTGAGAAATACTATGTACAATATTTTGTTCATGAATTGATTATATAAATATATGGAAATTCCATTTGGTCAAAAAATTGATCCTATTGCCTTTATGGAATTATTTATTTTTGTATTCCACTTGTGCATGGATTCCCTTTTTTCCTTTTTGTGGATGATATATTAGTTTACTTTTAGGCTAGGTGAGAATATAAAAAACACCATGACATCATACCTAGTACACATATAAAGCATAGGCTCGATGATAATCTCACTAAATGATACTTTTGGGATGCAATTTTTGACTTCAAGGGTTACATTACCTCAATATGGGGGGAATTTTTGGATCCAGAGAATGTGAATACTATTTTTTCACTGGAGAAACCCTAGAATATTTGTCACATTCAATGATTATTGGGACTAGCTTGTTACTATTGGTTCTTTATGCTGAAATATTTTTTCATTGTAGCACCACTCACATGACTGATGAAGAAGGGTGTAATATTGACATTGTTTGAATCCTATGAGGAATCCTTCATAGAGTTTAAAAGAAGGATCACCTCAGTTCCAATTCTGATTTTTCTCGATCTAGTAAGGGGATAAACAATTTATTGTGATGCATCAGGCATTTACCTAGTCACTATTTGGATGAAATATGAATTATTCATGGAATAAATGTATATATATTTAAGATCTAATGAATTTAATTACCTAACAAACAACCAAAAGATATGAAATATTTTTCATGCCTCCCATTTTTGGATACATTAATTCTTGGGGGAATAGTTCAAGGTATAGACAGACTACACAATATTTGTAAATATATTCTCTTAGTGTAGCTCGAACCTCTAGTAATGATGATGGGTTGAATATATTTACACATTTAACTTTGATATTTCTTACCTTCCATGGAAAGTAAATGTAGTTACTGATGATTCAAGTTTAAGGGTACAAACTCACGATATCAATGAGGCTATTTTTGAATGTCTGTTGATGAATATTATCTCAGAAATTTACTTGTATGTTTAGTAAAGTCGTGTGTATCTTTTTATCATAAATTATTTAGAAAAATAATCATTTCACGATCGAGTGAATAAGATGTAACATTAATTTTTTTAAGTCTTGGTACTGAGGGAATGCTTTTCTATTGAGGACCCACCACTAGGTTGGGTTGCTGATGAGGATAAAATTCATTATATTTAGGGAACGTATTGGTTCATACAAAAATGTGAGAAGAGTTTATCTGGGAATATTAGTACACAAAATGGAAAATACATCCATGAATTAATAAAATGTAACATGATATCAGATGCCAGTATTAGTGGTGTGGGATGAAAAAGGGAATCAGGTTATTTTTTACGTAGTTTTCAATTTGTTTGCATGTGAAAGTAGAACACCAGTGAACTTATAGAGTTTTAATGCTTCTACCCATCATGAAATATAAATGGGATGACACCACCATGGATCCTATGATGTTGTTATAGAAGTCACCGTAAGATTGAGAAGTTGTATAGGTAAATATAGACAAGATGAAGAATGTCACCCACTTCATACCAATTTGGGAGACCATTCTAGTTGATGAGAATATGAGTCTTTATATCTAAGGGACAATATGAATTCATGGAATTACATATAATATTGTAATATATAGGTATGATGAATTTCCATATTGGTTCTAGAAGTGGATGTATAAGGATAAGGGTTTAATTGTACTATTGAGTATATAATACAACCCAAAATCTAATGGTTTGTCCAAGAAAACATTGTAGGTACTCTAGGAAATGATTTGAGAGTGTGTAAATGATTTTTTGAGACTCTTGAAACAAATTTCTTATTTCTAATAAAACAATAGTTTTTAAGAGACAATTAAAATGGATCCTTCTTAGGCACTATACAGTAGGCCAATCAATTCATCTATGTGATGGTTAGTGGTAGGGGAGGAAGTGATATTGGGACTACGTCTCATTCAAGATACATTAGATTTAGTACATATTATTAGGACATGTACGAATATGGCATAGTTTAAGAATAAGTCATATGCTAATTTATACAACCAACCTCTAGAGTTTTAGGTTTGGGATGAGGTATTATTTTTATCTTCACCTTGATTAGGTCATCATTGGATTCAAAGTTAGGGTAATATGAAACATAAATTCATTGGTACATTTGAGATCTTTGTGTGGGATAATCCAATATCATATTATATAACCCTTCCTCAGTGGTAAATGGATATGCACTATGTGTTGCATATTTCTCTGATCCACTATTATTACTCCACCCATGTCATTATTTTATTTTGATAATGTTGAGTCAGTGGTTAATTCTTTTTTAGAAGTATGAAGTGAATTTCATTGATCATAGCATGAATAATCTCTATGTTAGCATGTTTTCTCCAGTTTGGGTACTATGGAAACACAGCCATATACAGAAGGAGAGATGGGAATGAGAGTTCGAAAAATGTTCTCAGTGGCTAGAGTTAATCTCTAATGTAGCTCAACTACACTCATAAGGGAAACATGGGGCCGTGTTATCTTACATGGTAGAGGTTCTTAGATTTAGGTTTTCCCACTAGGATTAAAGAATTTTTATTTCTATAACAACCAATGTTTTATTTTTCTAATTTTATGTTCTATTGAGAGTATTAGAGGTTTTGGGACTACTCAAAAGTGTTTTTGGACCTATAGATAATGTTTATAGGGAAGAAATATGAGGTGAATAGTTTGATCATGATTTTCCAAACAAGGGAGATCAACTACACGGACCTGAAAGAGAGAATAAGGATTTTATAAAAAAATAAAATGATGATAAAACATTGAAATGTATATAATTTATTATAGGTTAACCATGTATTGTATTTACATGATTTTTCTACCAGTGTGACTAAACTATTTGTGTTTTCGTGATACTAAAAAGAAGGTAAAATTTTTTGGTAAACTACATTGAAAACTACATAGATAGAGTATGTGACCAATTAAAAATGATTTGAATAACCATTTCCTCATATTTCTATTAACAATTAATTCCCTTCTTCAAAATCCCTCATTTTCTAGGAGAAAACACATTAGGATCCACCTTTAATCTACTTGAAGTTTTTTTGTGAATATCCACTATATCTTTATTTATTATTTTACCATCAGTCATGTTGGATCACCCTTTGTATGTATAATACTACTTTACCTTCCATATTTTTCATCACCATATTTAGTGTTATCCTTATGTGATATAATATACCTTATTTTAAGGGATTTTTTTCTAGTTTCCATATTTACCTTTTTTTTAGACATAATCTGAGGCTGATATTGAATTTTGAGTCTTATGGAAAAAAAGGTAGGTGTTACATTAATTTATTGTAAAAGTATCAAAGTCAAAATTTTGTTTCTTTATTCCATACATCGAATATTACATGCATTGATCCAAAAATGTTCAAATCCTTTTATTAGTTTCTAAATACATAGCCTAGATGTTCAATGAGACCCCTAGACTCTATTAGAGGTTCCATAGCTCTACTCGAACCACCCCTTATGGTGTATTTTATTAAATTTCCATCACAACCCTTCCCTTATTTTTTTTTCTAAAACACCCCTCAAGTCTGTTTGGTTTCTCAAATATAAATATAATGTACAAGTCAAATTAATTTAAATATTAAATGGAATATATATATTGACTTATGTTTTTTTACCTTTAATGATTTAAAACCACAATGGACCTTGATCAGGCTGTTATGGGTGTGTCATACATTGAGAAATCCATGGATTCCCAACTGATAATGCCTTTGGAACCTCATAAGATACAACCTAGTTTTTTATGATAATTCAATGTAGTGTTCTAAACACAGTTTTTTTCAATTAATTTATTCATAAATGCCTTGGCCTCACATTGATTATTTACCTATATACATATAAATTTGAATAACTAGGACGAACTCTCCATATTTCGCTTGATTTCCTTTGACATGTTATTACATGGTCCATCTCCTTAAAATAAAATTAATTTTATATTGATATTACCTTGTAATTTATCCCTGGTCTCTTTTAGGAACTCTTAATAATGGAATACCCAGAGTTCATCCCCTAGATTACACTCAAAACCCAACCATCCAATATTTTGATTAATTATTGTGAGTGGGATCTACTTAGAAAAGGCATGGATTCCATGGTTATTCCATATAAAACTTATTATTATTATAGATGGACACTTTATTGTGTTCTTTATGACCTAGGATAAATTAATAGGTCATACTCTTAGAGAAATATAGGCAGAATCATGTCAGTTTAGTCAAGTATTCCATGAATAACCCAAAACAGACATGGTTACTATTTTCATTAATAATTAAAACATATTATTCATACAAACTAAAATAATTTATATTGAAAACTAGATATCAATTAGACACAATTGGTGGTTTCTTATAGAGTTGTTCTCATAAACTTTTTGGGCTTTTGTTTTGTACTAAGGCTTATTTTATGGATGCAAGGAAGGAAAAAAGGAAGTTACCCATAGTGAATGTTTATTTTAGGATGAGGTATTGGGAGAAAATTATTGATCCAATGTTCGTGATGCTTATAAGGATTGATATTTTTGGATTTTTGATTCCATTTTTTGTACTATATTGGTTTCAGGCCTACTACTATGTATCTCTGCCATTATATTTTTTTAGCCTTATTACATCATATTATAAATTGTTGTTTACTTCTTATGATTGTTATTTATTATTTGGATGTTTTATTTCCACTACCTTAATATTTACATTTATTTTCTACTAATATTCTATTTCAGTATAATAAAAATGGTATGGCCCCCTGCCATTCCACCATACACCATCACTACTAGTTGGTTACCTATAGTATAGGAGGATGTGCACATACACTCATGAGTCTAACCAGAACAGTCAATTTTCTATAAAATAGGATTTAGTCATAAAAATTTCTTTGTCAAAATGATGGAAAATATATTTAAAAATAGTTTAGTAACAGCCCCTTCATCGTCTATCCTTCTTGATTATTTTTGAAAATTAGTTTTTATGTGTCATTTTTTACCTATTTCATAGTTTATATTTTTTATAATTCCATCAACTGGTTAAATAAGCTAATTATTTAATCTCTCATTTATTGGAAATCAATTATAATCTAATAGATTGTGTTGAGTATCATCAGTGTTTTTCTTTATTCAAGTCACCACAATATGTTTTCAAGATAATAATATGTATTATATAGATATAATTCCTTTATAGAAGATATTTTTTTATCTTTATTTTCTTATGATGTAATATTTTTTAAAATAGTAAATTTACGATTTAGATGGTGGACTACTACATGAATCTTAAAAAATTATATTTATTTTTTATGTTCTGGGTGGAATAGAGTAAATGATGTTTCAATTTGTTGTGATAATATTTTAAGGGAAGATAATGTAATTTTTTTGTGATAAAAATTTTATTGACAATATTTATAGGTGTTGGAATCCAATGAGGATTTTTAGTAAATATAAGGTTCAATGAAACAGTTTATTTAGATTGTTATATATTTTTAATCCCATAAAATGGATGATTTTGTTTTGTAATTTTGGAGGATACTGTAAAACGGTTAATTCCATTACCTATTTTAGATTTAATCATGGAAAATTTTAATTCAATTATTTTAAATGGGTTTTTAGATTTCTTTTCTAATATTTATTCATTAAAAATAAGTTTTATATTATTATTTTTCTATATTTTTAATATGATGTGATAGAAAGATTTTTTCGTACTGTTTTAATGCATTTCAAAAAATAAACATAAATGGTTTGTAGGATATAGTTTTAACATGGTTTGGGGATCATATGTGTTATTTAATTAAGCATATAGGTAGTGGAGAATAAATGTTTCCTTTTAATTAATTATTTTAATAAAATATTATAATTCAGTATTTATCTTTTTAGGGGATAAAAAATTTCTTTCTTACATAGCGGGTGAATTATTAAATAGAAGAAACAAATTATCAAATTGAAAAAACATAATCATAATTTTCACTAATTAGTCTTTATTACTAATATTTCATTTATTATTGTTTATATAAAATGAAAGAATCATATAGTATTCTTATTATGTAAAAATCATTAGAGAATAAATATTACCATTAACACCATGAAATAAGTCTCACAATACGGTTTTCACTCCTATACTGAAAATGTTTTGGATTGTCTTTTTTTATGTTCATATAATATGTTTTATAAAAATTTGGATATTTTGATCTTATATTAATATTATATTGGTCTTCATCGATATTTTATAAACACTCATTTTTCCTTATTTTTATTTTTTTTGTGGTGATAATCATTAGAGACATCAAGGCTCTTTTATCCATACTAGAATTTATATTTCTCATTTAGATAACGTTATATGTTATTTACCAATAATATATATATATATATATCCATCTTACATCACTATTTACCAACCCAAATATAATGACCCAACCATATGAAATCACATATTCTTCAGATTTTGAGATAATAATTTCCTTTATTGTATTCCTAGAGATATTTTAGGTTTATAGTTTTATAGAATTATTTCGTCACATTAACATAAAAAAAGACACATATTATAATGTTAACACTTAGAATTAGTATCCATATTTTATACAAAATGAAAAATATAAAATGAAACATTTTTTTTTTTTAAAAAATATCCGGCACTTAAAAAAATTTCTTTGTTCTTACTCATCTATAAACCTGGTGATTTTTTTTAAATTTGGGATGTGAAATTTTTTTAATAAGTGATATAAAATATTTAATTCTATTAATATAATGAAAAACATGAACCCATAAAATTTTTACCATTTCAAAAATACTCTTTTAACATATAGAATAAATCATATCCACATGGGGAAGACACATTATTTCCTAAATCAAACCATTAAAAATGAATAGAAATAAAATTGAAGCCCTTGTAAGAATTTCAGATCCTAATATTCATAACCCATTTCAAAATATTTTATAAATAACTAGATCTGAATTAATTCTATGGGAGAAACATCCCCAGTTGACTACCTTGTTATTATCTTCGAATATAATTAACATTACCCAATTCATTAGATAGCTATATTGGGGTCACCAATCATATAAAATGTATCAGGGTCAGTCATCATATAATAAATATCTTACTCACTAATAATTAGATATAATGATATTTACAATATAATGAATTTATTTATGTTTTCAAATTTCATCATTCATCCCCTGGATATTTATTTTAACCAATAAGAAAATCAATTTCTATTAACACATGAAAATGTGGAAAAAGTAATCTTCATTTTTTTTAAACTATTTAAGAATGAAAATACCCAAAAGGGAAAATTTTAGATATTTTTTTTTAAAAAAATTAAAATATAGAGGAATATTTGTAAATAAAAATGGATAGGATAGAGGGAAATGTTTTCAAGTTGAATATGATAAATTAAATTATTTCTTTTTTCCTTTTATAAATATTTTCAAAACATTTGGTATGAAATATGTAAAAAATATTTCTTTTCAAGACAATTGAAAAAGATAAAAATATACATAAAATTTAATTTTTAATTTATTTAGTACAATATAAATACATTCAGAAAATAGTTTTAATAATTTTCACATGGTTAAAAAAGATATAGAAAAAATCATTAAAGAATTTAAAAAAAAAATTACAGTATAGTATCCCTTACCACAAGTCCTACTCATCATGGACATTAATTATATTCCTAAATAATAAAATTATGTTAATTATTAGATATATTAATATACATTTTAATGATTATAATTTATTTTATTTTATTTATTACCTAGTTATATTCCATTTTATAATCAATTATGTTCACATCAGATGTTATGATGATATTAGGATAATATGTGGAAAATCAATTTTGTAGGTTGAAAATGGTAAAATATATCATGATTATATCATTTATAGAATCTTAATCGTGTTGTAACTATAATTTTTATAAATTAATTATAATTTTTGAATAAATTATGAAATATCGATATAAAAAATTAATTACATTACAACATAGTGACGAATGTCTATACATACACGTGAGTAAAGTTTTCATTTTTATAATAACACATGGAAAATAAGCTAGGTATTCCATTATCTGTAAAAATTATTTTTTATATAAAAATATAATATTATTTAATTAAACCCATGTATATTTAAATACAATTTTAATGGGTGATGAAAATAAAATGCATTGCTTTATGAGGTGGAAGTTCGCACAAACAGTTGAGAAATGTTTTTATTTTTAATTTACTGATTTAAAAAGAATTAAAATATTTAAATACCATTAAATTATTAAATTTATATCATATATATCATATTACAAAAATTTTATCCATTGTTATCATTATAAATAAGATTCAGTAATTAAAAATAAAATTCATCGACTTCATTAGGTGATAGTTCACACGTACAAATGAAAGTTGTTTTTCAGTTTCCATTAGATAGATAAATAGATTAAAAAGGATTATACAATAAAAATAATAATATTTTATTATAATTTAAATACTAATTCTTCACATAAAAATGGTTATGAGAGGCTTTAAGGGGATAAAATATAAAATTAAAAAGAAAATACTCAGTTAAGAACTATACATATTCATTGGAAAACCTCTTTAGGTGTATACCTAAATCCCAGTTAATATGGTATAATAATCAAACCAAGACATCTATAATATGGGTATGGATTTTAAGAATTTGTTTTTCTAGGTTATTCATGAGATAAGAAACTATTTATGTGTAGTGAAGAGAGGTTATGGTATTCCTTTTATATGTGAGGGATAGGATAACGATGAAATTTTTCAAAAGAGTAAAATATATTAATTCCTTACTCATTCAAAATTGATCCAAAATTCCATTTTAAAATAATATATAATATACGGTCTAAATATTAGTATGTAATTGTATTTATATAATTTTTTTTCACTTAAACCCTTATAATTTTATTTTTAACCATATTAACTGGTATTAATTATCACCATGTAAACTATTTTTTTAATCGAATTTACTGTTCATAATGTCAAAAATTAATGTGTCATAATTATCAAATTATCAAAAAAATTTTAAAATAATTATTCTATTTTATAAAATTAAATTTAATCATGTGGCTGAAATTACTTTTAATATAATTCCACATAATGTAATGAAAATATTTTTTTCAAAAAAAAGTATTTTATGTATAGAAAAGTATTTATAAAAAAATTACATGAAATATTCATTAAAATGAAATTTATTGGATTACTATTAGTAAAAAATAAATATAATTTATAACCAACCCAAATTTTAATTTTACTTTTATAATTATATTAAAAAAATGATATTTCTATTGAAAAATAATATTTGTATTATTCATCAAAAAGTCATCATTTTGAAAAAAAATACCATAAATGCATTATAATATAATTTTTTGATGATATAAAAAATTATATGCATTTTTAAAATAAAAATAATAAAATTTATAAATTAATCTCTTAAATAAAACCATATGTTACATTTAAAATAATAGTAAAAATACAACTATTTCTTTTTTAATAAAAAAAAATAACTAATAATCATATAATTGATATTAATATATAAAATATAAATATTGATAGTTAAAAGGGAATGAATTTTATTTACTATTAACATTAACACTGTTTTAATATTATCCCCCCTTTAGAAATTAACATCCTCATAAATTTATTCACTACCGAAACTAGTTTGGATATATCTCATTCATAGTATTTTCATATTCCTATATTGTTTCATCAACCATATATTCTTTACAGAAAACCATAAATAGGTGAATCCCCGTACTCTATGAAATCATATCTTTATGGTTAAGAATTTGAACACATTGTTCCTTATATGAGTGAGTGTCTTCCAAGTGTACAACTCCAAGGATCCAAAAATGACATGTATCTGAAACATATTTACTTAACAATGAAATGTGGAACACATTATTTCTCTAATACAGACATGGAGTAAATTCCACTATGTAGTAAACTAATCAAATATTATACATAATTTTATATGGTCTAATGAACCAGAGACGTAACTTAGTAATTCTACAAAAATGCTTAAAATTTTACCACATAGATAATTTAAAGAAAACATGATCACATATACCAGATGAAAGATCATTCCTTTAGTTATCTATATAAATATTTTCCCAACTCTGAGATGATATTATTTTATGACAAATAATATTTTCATTTTTCATCCATCTCTTCTTCAAGATATAATACCAATTACATCATTTTACATATTTTATCCCAATAAGTTGGAATCTGACATGACTTTACAAATAATAATATAAAAGGATCCATCAATATACTAGACAAAAAACTGTCATTAGATGAAAACTAAATTAATGAATGATTTTGATATCAAATTATAGGTAAATACATTAAACTATCTCCAAGAATGTCTTCCAACACATGAATCATTCAATCTATTTTCCCACCATATTGATGAAGAAATTTTGTATTAAGATTAAATTTTTACACAATGAAATGTTCCATAATTTATACAAATAATAATATAGCTTGGGAACTTGGTCAACTATAATAGAGAGATGAACTATATGTAACATAACTATCTCCTAGATATATTATTGAGAGAGATGATTTAAAGGCATGATATTTTGAATTAGAAATAAATATGATTAATTCAACAAGGGATAAAAAATAACACAATTTTCATTATTACCTTGAGATATCTTTATAAATACTTTCATTAAATCCATAGATATATCATTCCATTTACACTCTAAAAATTTCAAATGTTTGAATATTAAATTTTAGTAATTTTCATTAAACGTTTACTTGTTTACAAGTAAAATATGTTGTTGTAAAATATTCAGTATTTTTCTTCATTCCATTCCACCAAAAAAAGTTATGAAGGAATAAATACATATTAGTACTACAAGGATGAACCACAAATGTAGGTTTATGACCTTTTCACAACAAATCATTTTTCTATTGAGAGATTAGTTGCACACAAAACCTTTTCCCAAATATCATAAAACCTTTTTTATCAATGTTAAATTTAGTAAATTTTCCTTTCACTACTAGTTCCACATTTCTTACAAATCATTGTATTAATTATATGAATTTTAATCTATATCGAACAAAAATGACTACATCAACGTATGAACCAAAAAATATAATGTTCCTATATACCAAATTTTATTTCAAACACTCAAAAAATAATTTTTTAAAGGATCGTGTTCCAAATGTAAAATGGTTAATGATGAGATTTCATTCTTACTAAAATCATCATCTATATTGTTTAATTTTCTAGAATATAAAGGAATAGATCAATCATAATCATTTAATAGTTCAATAATTCTTATATATTTCATGTTAAAATATTTATGAGTTAATATATAATTCAATCATTTATGAACATAATATTTTTTACTTATTAATCCATAGATATTATGGTTGAAGATTTTTAAAGTAAAAAACAATACATTTTGTTTCCAATCATGTGTAGGATAATTTATCTCATAAGGTTTCAATGGATGTAAATAATAAACAATTACCTGATTAATATGTGTCAGAACATCACCAATCCCAATAAATAAGCATCACATTAAATTAAAAATTCACTATTTCTAGAAGGAATATCTAAATATTTAGAATCCACTAATCTTATTTTATGTTTTAGGAAACATTCATCACACTCATTCATCTTGTTTAATTTTACTGCATTTTGAGTTAACTTAATGGGATAGATAATTGATCAATGTTTTCCAAAAACCTCTGGTGGTAACCAGCTAATCAAATATATATATATATATATATATAACTGTGAAATATTTATTTCAGGTCTATTATTCAACTATATTATTTTTTGTTGGGTTAATAGTTATTCCATCATTAAAAACAATACGCTAATGGTTAGAAATACACTATAATAAAACTTTATATTTATTAAATTTTCCATACAACTTCTTTTACATAAATGTTAAAAAATGAGTCCTTAGGTGTCGTTCAAAATCTTCTTTACATTTATAATATATTGAAATAAATAAATAAAAATGGCCATAAACTTATCCAATTACTCATTGAATACTTTATTCATAAGATCCATGAATACAACAGGTTCATTATAGAACCCAAAGGGAATAACAATAAACTCATAGTTTTTATAGTTATACTAAAAAATCATCTTTATAATATCTTATCCATTCACCTTCAACTAATGATAACTTCACTTGAGATCAATATTTTAAACTTTTTATGCTTCTTGGATATGATAAAAAATCATTGATTCATGGTATAGGACACTTGTTCTAAATAGTGATGTTATTAAAGATTCTATATTCCAAAAAAAGAATCAATGGTCTATATTTTGATAACAAATAAAAGAGGATCACCCCATGTTCAATTGATAGGACAAATGAAACCATTGTCATGTATTTATGACAACTAATTTTTCAATTAAAATGTTTTACTTTATTAATTTGATTAGGGGTTTCCAAATTGTCATAGCATCACAAACTATGTTTACAATAAAATCTCCCTCCCCATTAGGAATAACATTAGGAAAGTCATCATGAAGTAAATACATATATTAATTCACTAATAAAACATTACTAATAATGATATATTCATTTATTTTATTATTATTTGTTAGGTAACCTACCCTATAATATTTAATCAAATTATAGGCTTATTAATATCTTATAAATGGTACGAAATCATTGAATTTAATGTTCTTATATTTTCAATATATATTATCATGTTATAATTAAATCAATTTCAAACAAAAAAAATATCAAAATATAATATGGTTAGTTTGAAAAAATGTATATGAAACCCATCCCACTAATTATAATAGGAATATTTAAATAATTATTATATTATTTAATACTTCAACTGGGAGTTTTCTCAAAATGTTCCATCTTATATTCCTTAAAAATCCATTTTTTATAGGAATCCACTTCTTGGTTAAATGGGAACCATACAAGAAAAACCAGATACCACCCGTACAAACCCCACCCTTGGACTATCAATATACAAAAAAATAAATTCAAAATTCAATGTCTAACTACACAGTAGACAACCCTGAATCATGTACCACAACTATCACCTTCCCAAAAACACATGGTATTTAAATTTCAAATTTTAATTCATCATAACCCATTTCCATAAATGATTCATCTCAATTTATTCATCTACCTTGATCTTCATACACATCACAACGTCCACCCTATCCATTAAATGATGTACTTCATGGAGTGCACCCATTTGTATATCAAACTAGATCACAAGTGAGCTTGCACCGGCATCCGCCATCACCATAGAAAAAAGCTTCATCTTCTCCACCATACTCAAAGCATAAAATAATTGAAATCCAACCCAGATATATCTATTAGAATCGGCATCACTTAAGACAAACATTGTAAAAAACAGAAATAAACCAGATCCTTCATAGATTCTCTACATCTCACAAACCTCGATCATCTACATCAATGACATCACAAATATATTTGTGGTTTTTTCACTGAAATACCATATCTAAGAATCATTCCACAATAAAAGTGGATAAGAAATCACAAAAAATAATGCGAATTGTTATAGGAATGTATCGATAGGGGAAAATATTTCTATGTTCTATCTTTTATTCATGGAGGGATACCCAAATTTTAGAAGAAAATTTGTTGTAAATGAAATAATATGATGATCCAGATTCAAAGAAGAAATGAACAAAAATTGAATAAAAAAAATGAAATACCTATAACCACATCATTAGATATCCCATTATATAATATATTAGAAACAAATTATTTTTGTAGAAATTTTTTCTTTGATCATGATGATTTTTTGAAAATGTTATTTACATCAGAAATATTCTAGAATAATTCACCAAGTCATTGAAATTAAAAAATATCACCCTCTGATGAATATCATCTACCCCATTATTATACTGATCAAATACATTTTTCTATGTCGTTATGGGGCTCAAGAGCATACCCAACACAATGGTTACACTTTATATATCCTATAAAACATTCCCTAAAATGTTGTTTTACCACACCAGAAATATTTTAGGGAATTTCCTTTAAATTTTTTAGATGACCAATTCTATCTTATTTCCACTATGACCCCTTCTTACTCTTTTAATCATTAACAACATAAGTGTTATAAAACTCTATATCAACAATCTCATCATAATAAGAAATTCTCACTTAGTAGTTAAATTAATATGTGGAAAAATATATTCATAATAATGGTTCCAATAATAAGTAAGATATATTAAATTTACCATCAAGTTTCCAAATACAATTATTCATGTAAATGACCAATATTGTAAAATTTTATCCATACATTGCTACTGAATCCTCATCCATTGTCCTAAATTACATGAATTATTTCTCTTTTCCAAGTCAAAAAACAATAGGTAAATATATATCTAGAAAAAATGGTTAAATATATCTTATTCTATTGAATAAAACTCATCTACCACTCCCTTTATCATTAGTATTCTTAATAAATTAAAACCAATGATAAGATTATCCAATATAATGGTAAATTACAAGCATTAAATTTTGATTTTTTTGATCAACCCATGGAATAAAATATTATTAATAATTAATTGAGTCATCCTTAGAATAAATATGGATATGATGTTTCTAAAATCCATTATGTTATGTTTTTTTAAATGATCAACTATCGATATATATCACAATGAAAATTCTGGTTTCTCTTTAACATGGATTCCACCACAATTTATTGCCTTCATCAACTGAGGCATTACTACAAAAAACATATTTTGTTACAATTCCATCCAATCTTGGTTACTCATTTAAAATGATACTTTTCTCTTGATACCTTTCTAACACAACTTTCATATTTCATCTACAAAAACTAATAGCAAATTAAGAGGAACTAGAAAAATCAACATGTTAATTTTCAAATTTTAAATCATTACAAAATTACCATAAACTAGAACCTATACTGGGTATTATACATATGTAATATTAGACTCGGAATTTATTTAAAACCTCACTATGATATAAAAAATAAATACCCATATTTAAAACATTATGTAATTTGGAGTTCATAGAAAAAAATCACTTTTTTTCATTTTCAAAGATATTTTTGGTTTTGAGTTATATAAAATTAGATCATCAAAATTATGTAACAAGCCCAAAAATTAAATAAACAAAACATCCACAATTAACATTTTACTTATTTTTTTAAGGATTAAGAACATCACTAAATGCATTGGAGTGATATATTTGGATCACCCATCATATAGGTTATACGAGGATCACCCAAAATATATGTAGTTCTATTGTCATCCATCATCATCAATAACGAAAAATTACCATATCATGAATCATAAAATTTTAAGAATTAAATTTACATCATTAAACCCTATAAAAATATAATTAATCCCATAAGAAATGTAGTTTCTATTTTCACATAAAAAGGACGTGAAATATCTCTTCTATCAAAAAACTCAAAAGAATGAAAAATTAAAATAATTTTTGAAAAATGATTTTTTACAAAAAACATGATAAACATTAGAGGAATATTAAAATTTATGTTGTATATGTTTGAATGAAAAATATATTCAATACCTTTAAGTTAATAAAACATTATTATTTTATTTAAAAAGTCTAAACATATTTTATAAATTATATTAAAATTATTCTTTTAAAAATAAATAAGATAAAGTAAAACTTGACATAAAATTTACTTTATAATTTATTTTTGTTGGTATAATTTTATATATATATAATAGCTTAAATAATATGGATATAGAGGAATAATATTTGTAAAATAATTCTTTGAAAATTTAAAAATGTGGATTTATACTAAAGTGTCCTTTATCTCAAGTTCAACTCATCATGTAAATTATTTAAACACCTAGATAATATAATTTTATATATTTTTTAATTACATAATGATGTTTTTAATGATTATTATTCCTTTTATTTTATTCATTACCATCTTATATTCAATTACTTAGTCAATTAATTTCATATTGGACGGTATGATGTTATTTGGATCATATGTCAAAAATGACATCAGTAGATTGACAATGCACAAATGGACCATGATTATATCATTTAAAAATCATAATCATGTTATGTAAAAAAAATTAAACATTAATTATAATTTTAGAACCAACCAAAAATAATGGGTATGAAAAAAGAATTACATCACTAAATGTAGATGGTAGTCCATATGTACACCAGAGTAACGTTTTCAATTCTCAAAAAATAATAGTACAAAAGGAATCATTCTATATTTAAAAAATTATTATTACATTAAATGTAACGTATTATTTTGTTAATTAAAATTATATATAGCATCCATTCGAGGTTGTGATGAAAAATAAAATATGTCATTTTGTGAGGTGGTAGTCTGCACACACACTAGTGTGATGTTTTTATTTTCCATTCAATGGAATGGAAATAATTAGAGAATTTATTTACCATTCCTAAAAAGTATTTATATAAAATATATAAATGTTTTTCATTTATTTCCAATAATATTACTTGTTATGATAGTTTTAATTGAAAAATGAAATACATCATATTGAGGAAGTTGTGGTCCTCACACACATAAGAAATATAATTTCAGTTTTTATTAGACAGATAATAAGATGAAAAGGGGTTATACATTAAAAATTGTGAAATTCTTGTATATTAGGTACCATGATGTTATTATATCACAATGTTTAAAAGATTTTTGGAGTTAATAGATAAAATAAATAGAAAACACCTTGTTAAAAACTTTATCTCTTCTACAGAGAACCTCTTTATAGTTATACCAAATGAATTCATAGTAAGGTAATATATTTAAAAAAAATAATTATATGAAATCAAATAGAATTCTAGGAATGGATTTGGTTTGGTAGTTTATGATATAATAATATCTTGAAGTGTGGATAAGTTAAGAGAGGGGGTGTCCTTTTATAATTATGGGAGGGGATATAATTAGATATTTTCAAATGATTAATATATATTAATGTGTAACTTAGAAAAAATAAACCCAAAAATGATTTTTTTTAGATATAATATAGGGTAAAAATATGTAAATATATAAGTATTTAGAAAAATAATTAGTTTATTTAAACCATTATCATTTAAGTTTTAACACTTTTATCCCATTTTAACTTTAACCCTGGTAAACATCGTTTTAACAATGTTAATATTCATAATGAATAAAAATGGAGGTTTAATAATTACTAAATAATGACATTATATTGGATTATAATGCATCCAGCTTACAATATTAATTTATATAATTGAAATTAATTAATTACGAAATAAACACTAAAACATAATGAAGAACAATTTTTTCTAAAAAAATTATTTTTAATCATAAATGGTTTTCATACCACAATTTATAACAACATTGATTCCAATTATATTAATTTAATTTTTTTCAATCCAATAAAATTATTTAAATTTTAACATAAATCCATACTAGAATTTAACATTACAAATACGTGAGAAAATTTGTTAATTTTTATAAAAACGGATATTTTATACTACTCACTAAAAAAATGTATTTCGTAGACAATATAAAAGAATTATGATAATTTTGACTTCATCATATCAAAAATGATTTAATTTTTTAAAAAATTGAATTTATATAACATGTAAATTAATATTTAATATAAACCATATAATACATGTATAAAAATTTAGTAAGAGAAAAACCATTTATGTTTTGATTGGAAAATTACATAATATTATTATAATTAATTTAAATATATAAAATTAAATTCACTAATATTAAAATGTCTTGAAAATTATTTAGTATTAATTTATATTTAGTTGTTACAAAGAATCACTACACCTAAAAAACAATATCATTTTCTTCCCATATTTATTTTCATACATAATCTATATTATAAAAGTTATTTCATAAAATTAATTCATATATCCTAACAGATTAAAGTATAAAAATTCACAATTAAAAAAACTACAATAATCACTAAAACCTAAAGATAATTATTTCATAAATAATGTATTTAAATTGAGGCAAGAATGTTTAAAATATTTGGATTTCACATGTAAATTTATCATTACTAGAAGTTAGGAGCTCCACCATTATATAGTTTTGAGCACTATAGATTAACATTATAATATGTTGAGCCTATAATTAAATTTTTTTAGATACCACAGTGAACCATTTAATGACACCCTACAAACTGTTATAATGTTATCTCAAGTCAGTATTTACCACTAAACAATTTCTAGTAACCTTTTTATGGATTTTATCCATATAATTTTGATAACACCCCGACCCTAGTTACCCAGATTTGGTGTATTATTTCATAACATTTGCATGATCCCAAGGGATCAAATCCCTAAAGACCGATCAATTTAGAAGCTTCGGAAGAACTTGATACAAACATAAGTTTTAAATTACATTATGAGACGAAAAACGACAAAATTGTGTCTTCTTCTAACACATGCATCTATCTTAGACAATCCCTATAGATCTGTCATAATATACATCTTCTTAACCTGGAAAAATAAAACATAGAAAGGGGTGAGTTCAGGTGGTGAGTAAGGATAAAATTATAGCGGAGAATTTAATAAATAAGCATAAACATTTAAGGTAGTATATAAGACTAAAACACAAGCCTTTTAATCTTAAACTTCAGTATAATATGGAAATGATAAATAGAATAATGTCATTTACATATTCACATGGATATTGTACTAGTAAAATAATCACATGTAATATCAATATCCAACTTCATAATGATATAATTCATAATTCCCGACATCATAACCACATAGTCAATGTGTCATGCCAACACTAAAAATAAGATTTCATTAAGGCCCTGTATCAATACACTTATTTGTCTCATGAGATATATTGATGCATCGAGGATCTATAGCGAGCTCCACCCATCACTTACTAAGTCAAATTCATCACTCGTATGAAAAGGATGAAACATAACATAAACATTCGTATTAAAACTAGCATACTAAATGTTAATATTTTAACCACAAACAATGAATGGTATAAAAATAACACATCCACAGTCAAACATATCACAAAACCTTCAATACAATATTAAATATTGTATCATAATAAATCAACTTCATAAAAGTGTAAAATCCATCATAAGATGTTGACATAGATGAAATCAAAACTATTTGAGAGAAATATCTATTTCTATTTTCAAATCATTTAAAAGTCATTTAATTATAAAAGAAAACATTTATTTTCAAAATATTCTTATAATATTTTATAGGAATCTTTAAAGGTTTTATAACAGTGGAAAATGTCTTCACATTCCATATAAGTTATGAAAAACATTCTTTCGTTAATTTTTTTGAAAATATCATAAAGGACCCTGTTTGGAAAATTACTGAAAGGTTCATTTATAAAAAGTAAAACAAGTGTATAAATGACTTTAACCTATAGTCAAGGAAATAGTTAAAATGTTTTCCAAAACATTTTTAAGAAACACAGATGTGGATGATAAAGAGGTCCTCATAGATACTCACGTATAAACGACCTCAGATAATGAAGAGATTGTAGAATTAACCCCTACCATTTAATTTTCCTTGATCAAGGGTATGTTAATCTCTTGTATAATATTTAAATAATTGTTTTTAAATTATACAAGAACCACATACATAAATATGATATCATATATGATATTCTAATATTTATTTGTTAATAATATTTCAGTAGTATCATTGTTTCAGGAGTTAACTGATTCGTTTTCCTTTATATGTTTTGTTACGTAAGTCAGGATTGTATTGGATTGGATGTATTATATTTATATAAAGAATGATATTAAGTTCTTAAACATTATTTTTAATCATAAAAAGAAAATTATTCTAGAATGATTATGATGGGGAATGAATAACATTGCGTTCATAGAGACGGTAATCTGTACGTATTCATGAGCGGCAATATCATTATAATGATGGTGATATCATATGAAATTGGATGCTATATAATATATAAAGAATAATTAAAATTTTATATTTTTTATTTACATCAATTATACTCATTAATATACCCATCCAAATAATGATGTGTTGAATAACAAACTACACCACGACGTGGCGACGGTAAGTTGTACGTACACACGTATGGTGACATTGTCATTAATAGGATGGATAGAATAATAATATGGTTGTACCATATTTATAATAACAACACAGTATGTATAAGGTAATGGGGTTATTATTTTGGTATAGAAACAAAAAATAATGAGGATGTGGAAGAAGAAAAGAACTTTGAAAGAGGTGATGAAACAATTACCTCTTCTTCGGGTGCTTCCTTTTGATTTTATTGATAGGGCTCCCTGGCATGGTTTTCTGATCAAAATATGGTCATTAATTTGAAGTGAGGGTAGTTGCGAGGATATTTCAGTAGGGGTATGCTAAGCTAAATGGTTTTGGAGGTGTAAAATTAAGAGAAGGGAAATACCCTTTTATAGGAGAGGTGATTGTCACTTTAGGAAAATCTTGAAATATTATTTTATTACACAATTTTATTATTTTTATAATGTCCTAAAAAGATGTATTTTGAGGCTAAGGCGGGTCTAGGATGAAAACCTTTCAAAAAATAGGGTTAATACTGGTTTAGTTCACCATATTAACAATATCTTTTAGATTTAACCCTTAGTTAAATAGTTTAACTTTTACCATGTATTCTTGTATTATTATAATAAATGGTTATTAAACATACTATAAAATTACAAGAAAACCCCAATTGGTTAATTATTGATCTACTTAACCTTTTATATTTCCTTTGGCCAAACCATATATTTTTAGGAATATTATATCAGTTAACAATATAGTATTTTTTTAAACACATTTATGTCAATTTTGAGACGATTTAGTATTTGGTTTTTTTAAAGTCATAAAAAATTTATCATTTCAAAAAAAATTACTTAATCAACCCTAACATGTCATATTAACCTTGAAAATTCTTGGAATACATTAAAGTATAAATTTATAATTATATTAATAATTATAATATCAATTATTTTAATCATTCAATAATAAGGTAATTACTGCATCATCATTGTGTCATAAATAAATATAAATATTTAATGACTAAAAATTATAAATAAAATACCAATATGTTAGAAATCTATTTATATTTCGAATGAATATTTATAGATAAATTTATCTTATGTATATCCTTATATTATAAATTTATTAGTTATTAAAATTTTAATTTAACACTTTTTACACTTCTTTATATAAAATAATAATAAATGTCCAAATCTAATCCGAGTAGACCAAATAGATCAGATTATATTCCAAAAGTTGATTTTGGTCGAAATAAACTTATCCAATATAATTATGACATGTTTGAGGGTAATTAAAATATCATTTTTACCTTTAATTACCCTGTTTACTTTTAACCATGGTAAATAAAATAAAAAAGTTAATATTCCCCAAAAATTATTTTCATCATATTGAACCAAATTTTTCATACTCATTTCAACCATGAGTCTTATATTTTTAAAATTAAATTCACAGTAGAGGTAAAATTAAATTTTATACAAATTTTCAAATGTGCTTAGAAGGTTGGTAAAGGACGTTAAAAGTTAAACAAAATTTTATATATCTAATCGTATTATAAAATAACTTCAATGAATTAAATTGAACACATATAGGTATTATGTATCTATTTTGACCTAAAATAAATTTAAATGAAGTAAATAATTATTTAAATAAAATGTCAGTTTTAAACAAAAATGCATTATTTTTCACTATTCATAAATAAATGAATGTTTTCAAAAAAATACCATAAATTCACCCTATGCTAATTTTGATACTCTGAATCGAAAAAGGAAGACCATTTTATACAAATTTTAAAAGTGGGTATTACTATTCATAAAGGATAGTTTGATTAGTCATGGTGTGCTAATACTCCAAGTTGTGTACAGTGCAATCTATTGCTTTATTCAAAGAGAAACGTACCGTTGAAGCATGGGGTGTTACATTCTTCCCTCCTTCAAATAATTTTTTCCTCGAAATTTCAAGAATACTGCTTAATAAAATTATTTGGTTGGTTATTCATCATAAGTTAAATGGGTTCCCACCTTGCATCTTCCATCTTATGGTTTCTCCATAGAAAGTTTACCAGACGAGTCGTCCGGTTTCTCAAGACTTATTTATTGGTATCAAGAATCTTAATAGGCTATTCACAATAATAAAGATCAGGTTCCTATTCTATTACTTCATAGGTGAGTACATGCATTGGTTCGGTTATATATTTTCTCAACAGTGATACGTGTAACACATCATGAAATTTGGAGAGGCTTGGTGTTAATTCCAAATGGTAAGCTACAACTCCAATTTGTTCTAGATTTTTCAAAGGTCTGATATACTTGGGACTCAATTTACCTTTCTCACTGAATCGTAAAACACCCTTACATAGATATACCATAGAGAAAACATGATCTCTAACTTGAAATTCCAAATCCTTCGTTCATTTATCGGCATATATCTTCTGTCTACGTTGAGATGCTTTGATGTTGGTTTGGATAATCTTAAAATTTTCAATTGTTTCCTCAACAATTTCAGGGCCTACGAGTTTTCTTTTACCAACACCATCCCAACAAGTTGGTGTGCGGCATCTCTATCCATATAACGCTTTATATAGTTCCATATAACTACTTGAATGGAAGGTATTGTAATAGGAAAATTCGACCATAGGTTAATACTGATCCCACATACCTTGAAACCATAGTTAGGAAGATCTCAACATGTCTTCTAAGGGTTGAATAGTCTGTTTTGATTGACAATCAGTTTGAGGGTTGTAGGCAGTTCTTAGACAAAGTTCAGTATCCTAGTATTTTTGAAGGTTTTTCCATAATCTTGATGTAAAATGTGAATCACGAACAGAAATAATCAATATGAGTACACCAGGAAGTCTTAAAACTACATTAATATATAGTATTACTAGATGTTCAAATGATAAATCTTATCTTATAACATGAAATTTAGTTCACTTGGTAAGACAATCAATAATCATTCCTTATAGGAGTCTTTGGTGGCACCATCACAAATTCCATCTTAATATCATCCCATTTCCACTCAAGTATAGAAAGAGGTTTCGTGGCTCCTCTAGGTTGTTGTCTTTCATCCTTAACCTGTTGACAAGCCATACATTTTGACACTTAATAATAAATCTCCCTCTTCATTTCCCCCCCCCCCAAAAAAAATCTTCTTTCAAATCTCTATACATCATAGTGCTACCAGGGTGTATAGAGAAATTGGAGCTATGAGCATCATCCATCAATTCCCTATTTAGATCGGGTATATCAGGAACACAAAGTCTCTTCCCAAATTTCAAAATTCCAACTTTATATATGATGTCAACCAATCTCCCATCATTAACTGATTTTGTTTTCATTTTAAACTCCTCATCATCTATTTGAATTTTTTTTATCCTTTCTACTAAATATGGTTTAGAAACCATTTGAAAAAGTATTGATGTTTCTCCTTCTATGATTATTACTATATCCATCTTTACTAGATCCATGTCATTGGATCCATTTCAACTATCATCTTGTTCAAAATAGCATGATCCTTTCTGATTAAAGAATCTACCACCTTATTTTCATTCCCCATGTGGTAGTGTATAGTGAAATAATAATATTTGAGTCGTTCAATCCATCGTCTTTGCCTCATGTTGAGTTCTTTTTGTGTGAAAATATACTTCAAACACTTGTGATCGGTATATATCTCACATTTTTCACCATATAGATAGTGTCTCTGTATATTCAAAGCAAAGATTACAATTTCTAACTCAATATCATGTGTGGGATAGTTCTGTTCATGAATTTTTAGTTCTCGCGGTGCATATGAAATATCTCTATCAATCTGCATAATGACACAACCAAGTCCTTTCTTTGAAGCATCACTATAAATAACAAACCCATCATTCCCCGATGGTAGATTCAAGATAAGATCATTGACTAATCATATCTTTAGTCCTTCAAAACTTTCTTCCCACTCTTTTGCCCAATATAAAATGAACCCCTTTATGTGTGAGTTTGGTTATTTGTTTTTCCAATCGGTAAAAATTCTAGATAAAATGTTGATAATAACCTATTAAACCAATAAAACTACGTACCTAAGTTATAATTGTCACTGCTGGCCATTTTTGGATTTCATTGGTCTATGATTGATCAACAGAAATTCCATCCTTTGAGACAAGATATCCATGAAAATAAATTTCGTGAATCCAAAATTCACACTTAATATACATCCCATATAATTCATTTCTTCTAAGGGTTTTCAGAACAGTGTGAAAGTGATTTTCATGATCTTATTATCTTTTTAAGTATACCAATATATCATCAATAAATAACACTAAAAATACATCAAGATATTCCTTAAAAACTGTATTTATTAGATCCATGAAAACAGAGGATGCATTAGTCAGTTCAAAAGGCATTACTGTAAACTCGTAATGCCCGTACCCAGTTCGAAATGTTGTTTTCAAAATGTATTCCTTCTTCACCAACAAAAGATGATATCCAGATGAAAGTTCAATCATAAAAAAATATTGAGATCCATGAAGTTGTTTGAATAAATTACCAATGCAAGGTAAGGAATGCATGTTCTTTATTGTTATAACTTTGATCTCCTTATATTCAATGCACAACCTCAGAGATCCATCATTCTTCTTAACAAAAAAAACATGGGTTCCCCATAGAGAACCGCTAGGGAAAATAAATCATATATTACTCAATTCCTCTGGTTCATTCATTAGTTCCACTAATTCTATAGTGTCCATTTTATAAGGGGTCTTTGATACGGACCTTGAACCAGGAATTAAATCAACAAAAAACACAATTTTTCATTCTGGAGGATGTCTAGGTAAATCTTCTAGAAAAACATCAACATATTCTTTCCCAATAATCACATCTTCTATTTGAAAATTCTTTTCCTCACCCATAGTTATTTAATTCTCTTCCTTCCCAATAATTGAATTTAGTAGATCTACTAGGGGTGGATCTAGATTAGAATTAGGTGGTGATGTTTCTTCTCTAAAGATAAGGTACTCTTTATCATCATCAAAAATTATAACCACCCTCTTCTTACATTAAATATTCACATAATGGTCCAAAATCCAATCCATAATAGGGATTAAATCAAATTTTATCATGGGTATAACGATGATATCAGCAGATAAAGAACATTAATATGCCTAAGTGGGGACTGATTCACAAAAAAATTGTTTCAATGAGACTTCCCATAAATTTTTTGACTAAAAACTTCTTTGTTAAATAAAATTAGAAATATCTAATTTTTTAGGAAACTGGGAAGATATGAAACAATTCGATGATCCAGAATCAAATAAAGAATTGGCTAAATTTGAAGAAACCATTAAATTACCTACCACCACATCCTTCGAGGCTTAAACCTCCGTAGTAGTGATCTCATAAACTTGTCCTTACTCCCTTGGCCTTTTCTGAGATGAGTTTACTTGGTGCTTAGAAGATTAATTTTCATAATACCCCATTTTTCTAAAATTGTAGAATTCAACATTTACATCGCCTTTCGTTCCCTTGCATTCATGAGTTTGGTGTCCTTTTTAACCACACTTATAGCAGACTCCCATTCCCTCCAGGCAAGTACCTGGGCGTTTCTTCCCACATTTACTGCAGGATGGATATTCAACTATTCCATTTTCCCATTATTTTTATTTCTAGAGTGTTCAGCATATCTGTTCTTCTTTTTCTTTGAATTAATGTTGTAATACTTAAAGAATTATTTTTTGTCATGATAGCACATGAGAAAATATCTTCTTACAATGAGAAGGATTGTGAGACTATTTCTCGATAGAGAAATGGTTTTCACCCAACGAATAATCAATAAATATTACTCATTGGGTTATGTATATAATTTATTGCATGCCTTTTTAACCTTTTAAATTTAGCCTCATACTTTGCGACATTCTCATCCTCCTTTTGCCTCAAACTCAGAAATTTTCTTTCTATATCCACTTGATGGTCATGAGGAAAGTATTATTCTAAGAAAACCTCTTTAAACTCACTCCATTCTATATTTTATACTTATTCATCCTTCTTTTTGTTTCTAATTAATGAACACCATTGATGTATATCTCTCATGCGTAGATAATCTTCCATGAAAACTTTTTCCATTTCACTACTCCCTAAAGAATGAAATATTTTCTCTACAGAACTTATCTGTTGCTCAGCTACATATGGATTTGTAGTCCCATTGATTTTTGGTGGTTGTTGCCTCATAAAGCGGTCTAACATTGATCCTATACATTTTGGATAAGGGTGCTCTATATGGGTAAGGTTATTATTTATAACCTGAGTGAATTTTCCCAGTATGGTTATAAGTTTTTCATCTCTGGTTAGATCACCAACTCCTCTATAATTATCTTTAGTAGGAGGGAAATCCCTACATGGATTACATGCATTGATACAGTTTTCATTCCTTCCACTAGTTTCAATTTCTAAATAATGGCATAGACTTGTTAGTTTATGAATCACAATACATAATTCCAAACATGTAAAACAAATAACTTAAATTAAATAGTTTTTTGGATATAATCTATAATCATAAAAAAAATGTTTTCATTGAATAAGTTTTTACTTATAAATCTTTCATAATGGTTTTTATATAAAATGTGAATTATGCTAAGCATATCCCCTAAGAGTGTTGTAACCAAGAGTGAAATAAGGTCTGTTGTTGTGTACCTAGATAAGCAGGGTCAAGCCCAAAACACCTAGTGAGAGTTTTCACTCATAAGTACATATGTTCTAGAGCCATTTTTACTTGCTCATATTAATATAGGGATGTATTTATTGGAAAATACACAAAAATATCTACATTACCAAAATTCTAGGAAGTTCTTATATACTAATCCTCAAATTCTATCTTAGGGTAAAATTCTATAATCAGAGTTTTTTTCTAAATATAGTTTCAAAGGTTTGTACTAAACTTCCACGGATACCAACTATAATGCCCTGAACCTAATTACCCTAAGTTGGTGCATTATTACATAACATTGGGATAATCAAAAAGGAAGAAACCATGAAAGACTGACCAATTTAGTATCCTTGGAAGTACTAGACACTAACTTATTTTTTACATTACATTATGAAATGAAAAACCACAAAATATTGTCTATTTTAAATAAATTCATATCCCTTATAATATCCCTATAGTTCAATCATAATATAATTCATCTCATCCTAGAAAAAATAAAACATATAAAGGGTTGAGCTCAGGTGCTCAGTAAGGATAACAATATAGCAGAAACTTTCATAAATAAGCATAAACATTTAATATAATTTATAAGACTAAAACACAATTATTTTGAATTTAAACATCAACATAATATGGAAAAGATAAATCAAATAATTCCATTTACTAATTCACATGGATATTCTATTAGTCTAATAATCAAATTTAATATCAATAGCCAAATTTCATAATGATGGAATGCATAATGTCGGACATCATAACCACATAGTCAAGGAATCGTGCCAAAAATACAAATAAGATTTTTTCAAGGACATGTGACAAGACACTAGTTTGTCTCATGAGACCTACTGATGCATCAATGAGCTATAGAGGGATCCTCCCATCACTTACTAAGTCCAATGCATTCCTTATATGAAAATGTTGAAACATAACATAAACATTCATATTAAAATAACATATGAAATGTTAATACTTTAACCATAAACCATGAATGGTATAAAAACACATCCACAGTCAAACATATCACAAAACCTTCAATACAATATGGATGATTTTGTCATAATAAATCCAATTCCAACAAGTGTAAAATCCATCAAAAGATGTTGACATAGATTAAATAAAAACAGCTTGAGAGAAATATCTATTTCTATTTTGAAATCTTTCAAAATTCATGTAATTATAAAAGAAAAAAATTATTTTGAAAATATTCGTATAATCTTGTAAGGGAAGCTTTGATGGTGTTATAACAGAGGAAAATTGTTGCACCACCTGTATAAGTTAAAATACATTCTTTCCTTAATTGTTTTCGAAGAGGTCGTAACGGACGTTGTTTAGAAAATGCAAGACGGATTCCTTTATTAAATATTTATAAAAAATAAAACAAGGGTATAAAAGACATTAACCCATAGTCTAGTAAATAGTAAAAAATTTTTGAAATACATTTCTAAGAAACACATATGTGGATGATAAACAGATCCTAGTAGATAGTCATGTATAAACAACCACGTATAATGAAGAGATTATAGAATTAACACTTAACTTGTACATTTCCTTGATCGAGGGTATGTTTATCTCCTATATAGTAGTTAAATCATTGTTATTAAATTATACATCAACCACATACATAAATATGATATCATATATGATCTTCTAATATTTCTTTGTTAATAATATTTCAGTAGTATCATCGTTTCGAGTGCTAACTGATTCATTTTCCTTTATATGTTTTGTTGAATAAGTCATGTTTGTTATGGATAGGATGTATTTGATTAAAATCCAGAATGATATTAAGTTATGAAAAATTATTTTTATTAAAAAAATGAAAATTATTCTTGAATTATTACGATGGATAATGAATTTCATCGCGTTCGTGGAGACAGTAATCCGTATGTACGCACGAGCGAAAATATCATTGTATTTATGGTGAAATAGTTTATAATTGGATGTTATATCATATTGAAAAAATCATTAAAATGTTATATTTATTATTTAAATCAATAATACTCATTATTATACTTATCCACATAATGAAGTGTTGAATAACAAACTACACCATGACGTGGAGACGTTAAGCTGTACGTACACACATATAGTGAAATTTTCATTCATATGATGGATTGAATAATGAATATGGTTTTACCAAATTTATAATAACACCAAATTATATAGAAGGTACTGGAGTTATTATTTTTGTATGGAAACAACAAATAAAGAGGAAGTGGAAAAATAAAAGAACTATGAAAGAGGTGATGAAATCAATACCTCTTTTTTGGGTTCCTTCTTTTTATTTGATCAGAAGGGATCTTTGGGTTGGATTTATAATCAAAGTAAGGCCTCTAGTATGAAGTGATGGTAGTTTTAAGGATATTTGAGTAGGTTTTGGCTGAGCCAAATGGATTTGGAGGTGTGAAATTAAGATATGGGGAAGTACCCTTTTATACGAGAGGCGAGGGACGCTTTTGGAAAGTATTGAAATATTATTTATTATACAATTATATTCGTTTTATAATGGATCCAAAAGAATTTATTTCGGGGATAAGGTGGGTATGGGTCTAAAAACATTCCAACAATAGGATTTAGACAGGTTTAGGTGACTATATTGACCTTATTTTTTAGATTTAACTATTAGTTAAATAGTGTAACTTTTACCATTTATTCTTGTATTATTATAATAAATGGTTAATAAACTAACTATAAAAATCCAAGAGAACCCCAAACGGTTAATTATTGATATATCTAAAATTATATAAGTCATTTTTTTCAAAACAAAGGTAATTAGGAAAATTATATCAATTAACAATATAGTATTTGTTTAAAAAACATTAATGTTAATTTTGACACTATTTAGTATTTGGTTTTTGTGAAAGTCATAACCACTTTATCATTTCAAAAAAAATTATTTAATGAACACTAACATGTCATATTAACCTATTAAATTATTTTAATACATATAAAGTCTCAATTTACACTTATTTTAATATTTATAATATCAATTATTTTTATCTTTCAATAATAATGTATTTATTACATCATCATTGTGTCATAAATAAACTTAATTATTTAATGACTAAAAAATATAAATAAAATACCATAATATAGAAAATATTTTTATCTTTTTAATTAATATTTATAGTTGAATTTATCTTATGTATAACCCTATATTAAAAATGGTTTAGTTATTAAAATTTGAATTTTACACTTTTAACTAATCTTTAAATAAAATAATAATAAATGTCATAATCTGATCCAAGAGGACCAAAAGGATCATATTTTATTCCAAATGTTGATTTTAGTCGAAATAAATTTATCCAATAGAATTATTACATGTGTTAGGGTAATTATAATATCATTTTTACCTTTAATTACCCTATTTACTTTTAACTGTGGTAAATAAATTCCAAAGGTACTGTTAACCAAAAATTATTTTCATCATATTGAACCACATTTTAATTACTGATGTAAACTGTAACAACACAAAAATTCATTAATGAATGTTCCCTTTGATCTATTTAAATGTATTTTTATTGTTATGTAAAATGTATTCACTTATTTGTTTTTATGTTTTGTATTTTAAAATACCTTAAAGAATTGTGACCATTGCTAACATAGTTGTTGAACAGTGATAACATGATTAGTATAAACATAGGTCTTTAAAAAATTCAACTTACTTAGAGAAAGTAAGTTTTGGCCTCATCCAGTAGACTTTCCTCAGAGCAAGACCATTTTTCGGAGCTCGGAAAGGAGGTGGCTTCATTGGGATTTGCTTTCGACCAAGACCAAGCCAAGCTTCAACATGTTAAGCTCGAATTGAACAGCCTATGGGAGAAGTGGAAGTTGATAAAGATTACCACATGAGCAATGTTATCTGATCCACCCCAACAGTGTATCACCATTTTACACCTTACCCTTTGGTCTTATGAGGGTGTTATAGAGGGTTATGTAACAAGACCCTAGCACTATGATTATGGGCATTATTTTTGTATATGATAATTAAAATACATTCATTTTATTATTGTAACTCTGTAAATAGTTTTTAAAGCACTAATAGTATTTTTAGTTAATTTTCAAATAAGGAATATATTTTGATAAATTAATGGATTTTTTAATTAAATAATATTATGATCAAATATTATTATTATTAAATAAATTTTATTATTTATAATTGATCATATAAGTTTTATGAATGCAGTTTTAATTTTTTATTAAGGTTTGAATGTTGTCATTGTCAAAACCCATGAATTTTAGATAAATGTTTGTTTTTATTTTAAAAGTGAAAATTCACATATTTATAAAATGATTTAGATAAAATTAATACTATTTTTGGAATCATCACATTGAGATTATCCAATGGTGAATTTTTCATAATTTTTTGAGATAGTTTAATTTTTCGGTTAGAATTAAATATCGTTTAAATATATAATGTGTTTTACTACATCATATTGACCCAATAGTGATATATTGAAATACTCTAAACATTATTATTGGAAAATATATGTTTTATAACTAAAATAATGTGATTTTAGTTTTGTTTGATTTATTTTACATTGCTTTAGTGGACCCTTCAATACTTATAAAACATTATAGCTTTTTAAATTGATTTCTTTGAGAGTGTTACTCACCTCCACATAATCAACACTATTATTTTCTGAAGTTCATCCATTTTCCTTATAAAATATTATTTTTCACTCCCCTTTGGAAAAAACCATGGGTAAAAACCATGGTCTGGTTTGTGGTTTGGATTAGTTTAATGTGTGGTGTCCCAAACCAAAATAATAAAGAATTCCCTATCCATTCCTATATAAAATCACTGATGCTCCCACTTCCTCCCCACTCAAAGCCTTTGTAGTTCCCCCAACCCCAGACCTCCTCTCCCTAGAATCCTCCCAAGGAGCCCCAAGCTCCCAATAAGCCTCTATCAAGCATCTCCTAAGCTTTTGGTATCACACTTTCAAGTAAGAGATTCCTTCTTTCTTCATTTTAACCGAATTACTTAATATTATTATACCGTTTTATTTTCAACTATAAACGTTGCGGTGTGATTTAACACCCCCATACTTCCATATTTATGTTTGAATGATGAGAGACCCGTTTCTCTGTCATTAATTCATCTCAGGTACACTCGTTACCATGCAGAAATTCTATAAGGAATTTCTCTCTCCTCATTTACATTCAAGCAATTATTTTATATTATGCATCTCAATTCCATACCAGGTATTTTTATATTATGTAACATGATTTCCTTAATTTCCATTCAATGTATAAATGGTGAGAGACCCATTTCAGTCTCTTAAACCCATTTTACAACTTTCTGTTTGACGTCTTTATGCTGCAAAAATTACACCAAAATTACCATTCCAAAATCATTGTGTAGTGAATACCATACCCACTCCTCTATCAAGGGTATTCACCTTTATGCACATGTACATCTAGATTTAGTAATTTCATTTTTGTATTCCACATCTCTTATTAGTGGAATTAATTATGATGTTAATGAATCCATGTTGTATGATCTTTGTGGCACTCATATGCATGAAATGAAATGATTATGAAGGGTGTGCCCTAATAGCACTCCAATGAAATGGGTAATGTATAGTATCATGATACGTCAACTAAAATGAGTTTTGACTCATTCAAATTCAAGTGAAAGAAGGGTTTACTCATGCTTCATGTGCGATGAGGGTTTACTCATGCTTCATATGCAAAGAGCCTTGGCTCGTGCTAATTCCATGTTAATAGTTATTGCCACATTTCAATGATATGATAATCATGATATATCATGCATTTATGTTCATGCTCTTTTATTCTCTATTTATATTAATATTGCATAAGATGTATTGTATTCTTCATTTTTTTTCTTTTTTACTCCCTTATTGGGATTTATAGCTCACCTTTTTCTTATGCATGTCCTCAGGTTATCCTATGCAATGCTAAGTATGATGGAATGTTGGGCAAATGTAACGGATGGTTTCAATAAAGCTATTGTTTGTTTTATGTTCTAAGTTGTTATATAATGTTACTTATCCCCATAGACACTATACCTCTCAATCTTATATGTTATATAAAGTGAATTTTATGTAATAAATAAGGTTTAATTATGTAATAAAAAGTAGGGTTGTTATATTTGATATCAGAGGGAGGATTAGTTATTTTTGGGGTTAGTATTAGAAAACCCTAATGATGCCTTAGAAACTAGTATAATTATAATTAAAAACATCCCTATGTTTTGGAAAGTATTAATTAAGTGGTTTATCAATAAAATACACCTCTTCCTGGATACAAGCAGTTAGAGGCGGCTCTAACACAGATGTACCTAAGAGTGAAAACCTTGAAAAGGAGTTTCAAGGTGGACCATAGGTATCCTGGTGCACGACAATGTGGCTTGTTTCACTCTTGGTTACAAAAATCATGGGGGATATGATTTGGTAAATTAAAAAGATTAGTGTGAACCATTATTAAGGGAATTAAATAAAATTCTTCTAAGAATACATATTAGAATGTAGATCATGGATAACATAGATTGAAGCTTATAGATTCATAAGTTAAGGAAATAAAAGTAATTTATAAGTCATTTGTTTTTGTCTTTGGATTACCCTTTATGTTTTACCCCTAACATTCCCTTTATTACAGCTAATGACCGTTAATAGGAGGACTTGGGCTAACAACCGATGTGAAGATCACTTTGATGACTGTTCTAATGAGATCCCCAATCCGATGGGAGAAGAAATCACAATATTTTTCATGATACTCTCTCAGTTAACTCAAGATTTGAATAGAAACATAGTTCAAGAATAATGTTCAACCCCCCTAAAAAAGAACAAGTCGATATCGAGAGCTTCATGAGACAAAGGCCTCTTACTTTTAATGGTTTATCTGATCCCTCAATCGTTGAACAATAGATAAACTCCATTGAAAAGATCTTCTCCATCCTTCACTATTCCAAACAAGATAAAGTTCTCCTAGCTATTTATCGTATTGTGGGTGAAGCTGATCAATAGGGGAAATTGATAATAAACATAAAGCCCAAGGAGGAGATCGAAGCATTAGAATGGAAGGATTTCTGGAAGATGTTTTTTGATAAATATTTCCTGCGCACCCTCTGCCTTATGTTGTAAATGTAATTCCTTACCCTCAAGAAAAAAGACGATGAATCTATCAGAGTGTATGAGGAAAACTTCACAATAATTTCACGATACGCCTTTGTCTTTTTCATTACCCCCAAATGCAAGGTTGGCCTCTTATTTGGTGTGTTGAAACCTAGACTGCGGAAATCCCTGATGATCTGTGACTTTGATAACTATGTGGAAATTTCCCTATGTGCCCTCAAGGTTGAAATGGAGATAAAATAATCTTAGGGGTATCATGGGGATAAGAAATGTAAGGTGGACTTCAATTCTGGTAGTTCCATGGATAAATCCAATAGTGCTAGGAAGATCTAGCACCCCACATACCCAAATTGTGGAAAGAATCCCCTTAGAAATTGCTTGAAGGGGGCGAGGAAATTCTTTAGGTGTGGAAGAGAAGGAGACGTTGATGTTAACTCCTTAAAAGAAAATCCCATGGCTACAATAGAGGATAAGAACACTCCGTTCGACACTGAACGCATTGTTCATTTCTTCAACTGTAGAGAACCATATAATCTTAAAAATCAGTTCCCTAAGACAATGGTTTTCATAGGCAACCAACAACCTCCAAGGCTGCTAGTGTGAGATTTTTCCCTCACTACGAACGAAGTAAACCATAACAAAGAATAGGTGATACGTACACTGGTTATTAATTCAATAATATAAAACATACTTTATGATTATGATTCTACCCATTCCATTATATCCCAAAAGTTTACTAGAACAATTCCAACACCACCACAAATCCTAGAAGTAATTATGTTAGTGAGTACGAAAAATTGGGTAATCATTAAATACCATTAATATAACACCTCCCCTATCAGAATTTGTGGATTGAACTTCCCGTAGAACTTTGACATACTCCCTTTGGGGAAATTTGATGCAATTCTCATCATAGATTGGATTTCCTTATATAGAGAAAACATAAATTGACGTAAGAGAAAAATTACTCTACATATGGAGAATCAACCCCCCGGTTCTATAGATGATCAAGGAGGAAGTTGAATCTCCTTTAGCTCCATCATCTCAAGCATGGATATTATTTCCATATGAACATGTGTATCTAGCTCAAATGATTGAGTCTAAGGAGGAAACCATCCTTGAAGACATGCCAATTGTGAGGGAATTCACTGAAGTGTTTCCGGATAAATTTCATGGTCTTCCTCCTACAAGAGATGTTGAATTCTCAATTGACCATATACCTGGAGTGTTTCCAATATCCAACACTCCATATAGAAATGTTGTTGTGGAGATTGAGGGGCTAAAGAAACAACTATAGGAGAATCTGGAAAAAAGGTTTATATGCCCATGTGCTTCACCTAGGGGCACACCAGTCATCTTCGTCAAGAAGAAGGATATGTAAATGCACCTTTGCATTTATTATAGTGAGCCCAAAAAATCATGATAAAGAAAAATTATCCTCTTCCATGAATTGATGACTTGTTCGGTCAGATACATCGAGCACAATACTTCTCCAAGGAAGATTTAAGATCGAGATATTATCAAGTAAGGGTGAAGAAATAAGATATCCCCAAGACTTTTTTTTGTACAAGATATGTGCACTATGAATTCATAGTAATGACTTTTGGACAAACTAATACTCCAAAAATTTTCATGGACTTAATGAATAGTGTTTTTAGAGATTACCTCAACAAAGTTTTGGTAGTCTTTATTGATGATATTATAATATACTCCAAAACTAAGGAGGTTCATGAGGAGAATATAAAAATTATACTAGAGACCTTGAAGAAGGAGAAGCTCTACAAAAAGTACAGCAAGTGTTAGTTCTGGTTGAAGGAGGTCTCATTTCTGGGTCATATCATCACAAGAAAAGGGATATTTGTGGATCCCTCAAAGAAAACTACAATAGATGAATGGTCGAGGCCAACATCTGTAATGGATATTCGTAGCTTCTTGGGGTTAACTTGATATTATCACCAATTTGTGAGAAAATTATCATGATTTTCAAACCTTATTACCAAGATAACTCGGAAGGGTGTCAAGATTGCTTGAAGTGATGAATGCGAAGAAAGCTTCAAGGAGTTTAAATGGTGGCTTATCAATGCACATGTTCCCACAATACCCACTAGTAGAGAACTTTTGTGGTATTTAGTGATGCTTCGAAGAAGTACATGGGTTGTGTGTTAATGAAAAATGATAAATTCAAAGCCTATGCCTGAAGACATTTAAAATTCCATGAGAAAAACTATCCTACACATGATCTGGAGATGGAAGCTGTGATATTTGTGTTGAAAATCTGGCGGCATTATCTCTATGGAGAGTATTATGAGATATATACTGATACAAAGAGCCTCAAATATATATTCACATAGAAATAGATTAATATTTTCCAATTAATATGTATAAAAATCATCAAGGATTATCACTGATCAATCCATTTCCACCTTGGGAAAGCGAATAAGGTGGTAGATTCTCTAAGTAGAAAGGATCTAGCAATTCTATCATTGATGATAATTGAGAAGGATCCAATCTTCTTAGAATTATAGAGGACATACATGGGAATAATTAAGGGAGAAACACCATCAATACTTTCTCAAATGATTTCTTAACCATCCCTCTTGGATAAAATAAAGGTTTCTCAAAGAAAGTATGTGAAAATTATGAAAATGGTGGAAGCTATCAGAAATGGTAAATCATCAGAATTCATTGTTGACAGGGATGGTATTGTGAGATTTGGGTCACGATTATGTGTACAATCTGATTTAGAGATAAAGAAGTAACTTTTGAATGACGGTCATAGCACAAACATCTCTATTCCCCTGGGGAGCACAAAGATGTATCAAGATCTCTGAGAAAAAATTTGGTGGGAAAATAAGAAAAGGGAGATTACTGAATATACTTCAAAGTTTCTGGTATGTCAAAAAGTGAAGGCTGAGAATAAAAAGACTAAGGGGATGATGAAACCACTACCCATACCAACATGGAAGTGGGAGAACATTACTATAGACTTTGTCACTATACTTCCAAGTAAATCTAGAGGAAACAATGTTATATGGGTCATTTTGGATAGTCTTACAAAGACAGTTCAATATATCGTGATTTGAAATGACATCTCATTGGATAAAATTTCACAGATTTACATCAATTAAGTGGTAAGGATTCATGGAGTACCTGTATCTATTATATCCGATCGTTATCTGAGATTCACCTCAAAGTTCTAGAAAAATCTCCATCACGCTCTAAGAAGTGAACTAAACTTCTATAAGGCCTATCATCCTCAAACTAATGGCCAATCTGAACAAACTATTCATGAAAGGGAAGATATGTTAAGATCATTTTCTATGGAATTTAAAGGAGGATGGGACCAAAATTTTCCACTGGTTGAATTCTCCTACAATAACAGTTTCCACTTGAGGATCTGAATGTCACCATATAAAGACCTTTATGGGAAAAGGTGTTGAACACCAGCATGTTGGGATGCAGTCGGTGAGCGTAAGATGCCAGGACCTGAAATGGTTGAAGAAATGGTGGATAAGGTGAAACCAATTCAGCAGCATATCAGGGCACCCCAATGTCGGCAGAAGATTTATGGAGATAACCATCGACGAGGCCTTGAGTTACAAGTCAGAGACGTGGTGTTTCTATGCATATCTCCATGGAATAAGGTCATGAGGTTTGTAAAGAAGTGGAAGTTAACTCCTAGGTACATCGAACCATTCTAGATTCATGATCTTGTCTGGGATATGGTCTATCGACTAGCACTTCCACCTACCATGGCCAAAGTACATGATTTCTTTCATGTATCCCTCTTAAGGTAGTACCTACCAGACCCTTCACAAGTACTCTCTTCAGAGTAAGTACAGTTAGAGGATAATCTTTTTTATGAGGAACAACCAGTTAAGATCATAGATCATAGAAGAAAATGTTATATGAAATAAAACAATGCCCCTCTTCAAGGTATTATGGTGAAACCACATGTTTGAAGAAGAAACGTGGGAATTAGAGGAAGTGATGTAGCAAAGTTACCCACATCTATTTTAGTGTAGGAAAATAAAATTTCGTGGGAAAAATTTCTTTAATGGGGGAATATTGTAACGACCCAAAAATTCGTTAATGAAAATTCCTCTTGGTCTATTTAAATGTCTTCTTATGGTTATATAAAATGTATGAACTAATTTGGTTTTATGTTTTGGATTTTCAAATACTGATATGAATTCTGATTGTTTCTAATATAGCTATTGAATAATGATCACATGATTAGTATAAATATTGGGCTTTATCAAATCCAATTTACTCAGACAGTGGATGCGAAGGCCTGATCCAGTAGACATGCCCCAGACAAAGCCCATTTTTCATAGCTCAGAAAAGAGGTGGCATCATTGTGCTTCACTCTTGACAAAGCCCAATATGAGCTTCAACATGTTAATCTAGAATGGAACCACCTGCGGGATAAGTGGACGTTGATAGAGATTATCACCTGAGAAATATTATCTGAGCCACCCCAAGAGACTCTCACCATCGCACACCATACCCTTCAGTATTATACAGAGATTATAAGGGGTTATTTAACAACAAATTAGTACTATTATTATGTGATTTATTTTTTATATAATAATTAATATACAATCATTTTATTATTGAAACACTATAAATATTTTTTAAAGCACAGATAGTATTATTAGTTAATGTTAAACTAAGGAATCTATTCTGATAAAATAATGGATTTTTTAATTAAATAATATTTTAATAAAATATTATTATTATTAAATTACTTTTATTATGTATAAATGATCCAATAATTTTTATGAAGGCAATTGTAATTTTTCGTTAAGGTTTGAAAGCTTTCTTTGTCAAAAACCATTAATTTTTGATAAATGTCGCTTTTTATTTTAAAAGTAAAAATTCAGATATTTATAAAATTATTTAGATAAAATTAATACTATTTTTGGAATCAGTATGTTGAAATTATCCAACTATGAATTATTCTTAATTTTCTTGAGAGAGTCGAATGTTTGGGTAAAAATTAAATATCTTTGAAATATATAATGTGTTTTATGACATTATAATTACCCTATAGTGATGTAATAAAATACTCTAAAAATTATGTTCGGCTAATATATGTTTTGAAATTAATAAAATATGATTTTTTTTATTTATATTAAAATTATTTAGTGGATCCTTCAAGACATATAAATCATTTTAGTTTTTTAAATTGGTTTCCTTGACAGTGTGACCCACCTCCCCATAACCAACCCTATTATATTAAGAATTTGTCTTATTGGCCTTATAAAATATTTTTTTCCACTCCCCGTTGGAAAAAACATGGGAAAAAACCATGGTTTGGTTTGTGGTTTTGATTATTTTAATGTGTGGTCTCCCAAACCATACTAATAAAGAATTTCCTCTCCTTTCTTATATAAACCCAACCATGCTCCCACTTCCTCCTCACTCAAAGCCCTTTTAGTTCAGCCAACCCCTTACCTACTCTCTTTAGAATCCTCCCAAGGTGCTCCAGGCTTCTATGAATCCTCTCTCAAGCCTTTATGAAGATTTTGGGATCACACTTCCAAGTATAGTATTCTTTCCTTCATAATTTTATCCTTGTTTTTTAAAATTGTTATACCCTTTTATTATCAATTATAAATAGTGGGGTATGGTTTTTCACATCCCCCATACTTCCATATTTATGTTTTAATGATGATATATCCCTTTCCCTTTCATTAATTCCTCTCATTTACACCTGTTACCATGCCAAAATTCTGTAAGGAATTTCGCTATCCTCATTTACATTCAAGAAATTATTTTATATTATGCACTTAAATACCATTCCATATGTTGGTATATTATTTACTAGGATCCCATTATAGTCCATTTAATATATTAATGGTGATATAGCCCTTTCACTCTAATAAACCCATTTTACAAATTTCTATTTGACGTCGTTATGCTGCTGAAATTACACAAAAATTTCAATGCCAAAGTCATTTTGTAGTGAATACCATACCCACTCCTCTATCATGGGTATTCACATTTATGCACATGTACTTACAGATCGAGGACTTACATTTAGGTATTCCACATCTCTTATTCATGGAATGAATTATGATGTTAATGAATCCATGTTGTATTACCTTTATGGCACACATATGCATGAAATGAAATGATTGTGAAGGGTGCGCCCTAATAGCGCTCCAATGTATTGGGTAAAGTATAGTATCATGATATGTCATTTACAATGAGTGTTGACTCATTCTAATTCATGTGCAATAGGGGTTTACTTGTTCTTCAGGTGAAAAGAGGGTTTACTCGTACTCTATGTGCAATCAGCCTTGGCTCAGGCTAATTCCATGTTAAGTGTTGCTTCCACATTACCATGTTATGATAAACATGTTATATCATGTCTTTATGATCATGTTATTTTGTACACCATTTATATGCATATTTCCTAAGATGTATTGTATTCTTCATGGTATGACTTATTGAATCCCTTAGTGGGCCCTAATAGTCCTCCAATGCATTGGCTAAAGTATATTTTCATGATATGTCATGTGCAATGAGTGTTGACTGATTCTAATTCAAGTGCAATGTGGATTTACTCATGATACATTTGTAAAGAGGGTTTAATCATGCTCCATGTGCAATGATCCTTGGCTCAGGCTAATTCCATGTTATGTGTTGCTACCAAATTTCCATGTTATGATAAACATTCTATATCATGTCTGTATACTCAAGTTCTTTTATACACCATTTATATGCATATTGCCTAACATGTATTGTATTCTTCATGTTATTCCTGCTTGACTCCCTTAGTGGGATTTATAGATCACCCTTTTCTTATGCATGGCCTCAAGTTATCCCATGCAATTCTAAGTACGAGGGAATGTAGTGTTCATGTAAACGATGTTTTCAATAAAGATTTTGTGTGTCTTATGTTCTAAGTTTTTATGTAATGTTCCTAATCCCCAAAGACACTAGACCTATCGATGTTCTATGTTACATCAAGTAAATTTTATTTAATAAATCAGTTTTATGTTTATAACAAAAATTAGGGTTTTTATACCAACCGTTTCTCTCATATTTTTGAAATTCAATTCACAAATGTGGTGAAATTACGTTTTATGCAAATTTGCAAATGTGCCTAAAAGGTGGGTAAAAGACGTTAAAAGTTCAAAAAATATATATCTTATCTTATTATAAAATGACTCCAATGAGTTACATTGAAAATATATAGGTATTATATATCTATTTTGACCTAAAAAACTTAATAAAATAACTAATTATTTAAATAAAAATTCGATTTTGAACAATAATGTAGTGTTTTCACTATTCATCAAAAAATGAAAGTTTTCAGAAGAATAAAAAAATTCACCTTAAGGTAATTTTGATATTCCGAATAAAAAAAAGAAGTCTATTTTGAAAAATAATATTTATGAAATTTTAAAATTTTGGAATTACTATTCATAATGGCTAGTTTGATTGGTCATTGTGTGCTAAAACTCCACGTTGCGTACAGCGCAAGCTATTAAATTATTCAAAGAGAAACGTACCATGGAAGCTTGGGGTGTTGCAATTTTCTCTTTTAATGTCTTTATTTATCACATAACCAACTCCTAAAATCACATTAAATAACTCATTTACAATATTTCTCACATAAAAAATGATTGATAATATGATTTAACACTTATGAAATCAAAATTTTGTTTATTATCCCAAAGGCAAACATTTTTTTGTACCTATCTCACCAAAAAACACAAAACATATAAATATATATTATTTGGGATTATTTAATATTGTGATTTATGAATTTAATTTATTAATTGATGTTTCATTGACAAACAATTCAATTAAATTTCTATTATACAATTTTGATGAGTTACATTTATTTACACTTTATTATTTAATGTATATATGATCATATAAATTTAATAAAAAATTCAGGTAAAATAATATACTATTTTTAGGTATGATATGGTTGTCTTAATAAAAATTATTGTTTTGGAGTATCAAATTATGGGATTAGGTGGATTTAAATTGATGTTTTATTCAATTATTATTGTGTCATACCATGGTTATAATCATTATGAAATATAATGGGGAGTCATACAAGGGTTATCATTGAGTATAAAAGGGAATCAACACATGTTAATTTAGGTATAGAAATTATTGAGTGGATGTTGAAAAGGAATTTAGAGGATTTTATGGGGGTTACAAATTGTCAATAAAATTTTCATTTGGATTTTATAGTTAAGCTAGTCTCATTATTCTATGCACTCACAAATACTTACACACACACATTTATATATATATATTTTCATGACATGTACTTCACATATAGAACTTTATATATTCATTATTATTATTGTTATAACTTTAGATGTAGGGTGAGAGAGATGGTTGTTAGAGGAAACTGATTATTCAAAACATTAACATATGTAGAATGTTTTATTTTTTATATTTTACCAATACTTTTATTGGTGATTTGAGAATTTATTTTAAATTATTCTTTTTTATTTTCTCTAATTTGATGTGTGAAAATTATATTTTTAAAACCTTTTATCTGTGACATGCTATAATAGAATTATTCCATTCCACTTTTTAAAAAAAATCAACTACAATACAACTTATCCATCACCTTGAGAACAATTTGTGACATTGTGGTCATGTCGAGTTGAATGTGTTCAATTCAACATACTATGATTTGTTTACTCTTATAATGATTTAGAAGAGGTCATGCTGAAATGCATAAAACCATGTAAAATATTATCTACCAAAGAATTTTTTTATATGATGTATTGTGTACTTTTATTCAAAAATTATTATTTTATTAGGATTTTTATTGGGAAAGGTTTTTAATCCTATGATAATAATTAAAAGAATGATCTATTAAGGTTCCATGGAAACATCATCAGGAAAAGTGGCATTGAACTATTATAATATTAGGATAGAGATTACATGACTAATTATTGAATATATGATAATGACTAATAATTTATAATATTGACCAAATATTTATTTTTAAAGTTTGGCTCATTATTTTATAATAAGAACAATTATAAATAAAATGTATTTTTTTATCCACCATGATTTTCTATGGGGTATTGAAAAAATGTGAAATTTTTCTAATTATGGATTCATACACATATTTTATAATAGTATGTTATAATTAGGATTCATATTGTATGGGGTGTTTTGAAATAGTTTCTTCTCATCCAAATTGAAAAACATGTTGTTTTCAATTTAACAATAGTAATGGTTTTTTTTATTTTTCTAAAAATCATGAGATTTTATTTCTACTGATGGACTAAATTAATTTATGATATCCTTAGATTTATGTTAATATAATAAAAGGATGATTTGATATAGGGAAAATATGTTCATGACTATAAATTCATCCATCAATGGGGTTTTTATGGTAAAATCATGTGGTGGGTGTATGTTAGAGAAATGACGTTCTTAAAATGATAAGTGGGTATGTAATGATTAATATTTTTTTATATTAAACTACATTCTTTTACATTAAAATTAAGGTTTCGTATAAAGTTACTCATAATATTATTTATTAACCTCATATTTTGTAACAGTATTTTGGTAGATGATTTATGATTTTTTTTATATGTGGGATTCTTCATATGACTTGTGGGTATTTTTTTACTATCAGTGTTATCTTATATTAACATAATATGTATTTTAGTAACATAATGCTGAATTATACTTTGTAATTATATTCTGATTTCTCTTAACTGAGTATATATATGTTTAATTTCGTTGGTTTTGATAATTTATTTGTTTATGTTTATTATAAACCCATGATTTTCTATCTATGATTTTATTACACATACATGGGGTTATTTTAGAGTCATTGGGGAAATCCTTCTGAGTTTAAACTCACCTAAAACATAAAATCATAAGTTTAAGTGTAAATATGTTTTTAAAGTATGTTTAGTAGAATAATCCTAAATATTGTGTGAGTTGTAGATCCAGAAGATAGAGACAATAAGGTTGTTTAATATCATCAAAATTTGTATGAATTTATTATTTTTTATTAATCATATTTTTTATCTATTAATTAAGAAGTGTATTTACCTAGTAAGATTATAGTTTTTATTTTTTTTAAATGATATTTAAATTACAATGATTTTATGGTTCATTTATATTGATATAAAATCATTTCTAGCAATTTTATCTAATCCCACTACACTAGTTTTCAACCTCTAGTAACCTGGGATCATTCATTTGGTATTTTGGTACCCCTATTTGGGTTATGGAATTTAGGTACTAAGTACATGCTATTATAAATATTAGTAATTAAATGAGAATTTTTCCCCTTATTTTAGGCATAACCCCTACACATTTTCATTCTCACATATAAAGGATATACAACCATTATATATACATTTATATATTTTTTCTACTAGTGTCGGTCTCAAAAAAAATCTCAAAACAAAAAATAACACCTGTTTTTTTCCCATGTTAATTCCAATCAAATTTTAAATTTCACTCACCTTATTAGCAATATAAACTCATGAATATTGAAATTTATATTTTCAGATATATTTAAAAATAAAATTTAACATGTCATATATGTACTCATTTACTCATCATTATTTAACTAATAAATTATTTTACCATTTTGAAAAATATCATTCCACATAGCTCATATACCTATTATTTTCCATCAATCATATCATGTCATATCAACATCTCATAGATCATTAAAAACATCCCTTATAATCCACTTGTATAATTAATATCCCACATTAAATTTTGTTGGAATAACTATATAAATCCGAGATTCAATGAAATAATAAGTCAATTTGAATCATGTCACTAAAAACTATAAAATGACTCCCATGTTAGTAATAGAATATCAATATTTCAAATCTATTTATATATAAGAATACAAATTTTCAAATACTAGAATGATATTATAATATATAGAATATTTTCAATCCCAACTTTCTAAACTCTTTTTCCATTATTAATAAAGTAGAAATTAAAAACATATTGATGCAATTCGATTATAATTAAAGTAATAAAACAATATAAAAATTAATTGAAAATGTAAAAATTCATATAATAATTCATCCTAAAATATATTCTAATTTCTAAAATGAATCATTTTCAACGACATTATAATGAATAATATATAAAATAACTCCTAAAAATTTACTAAATATACACATTAATAGATTTAAACCAATACATGATGGCTTCATAGATTTCCAAATTTATTTTATTTAAATAAAACAAATCATCCACCTTAATGAACAAAATATAAATTTCTTCAAATTTATAATACCATTTTACCTTTTTATAAATCCTAAAGGATAATAAAATACATATATATATATATCAATCAATAAGTGATAGGGGTAATAAATAACTATGAACCTTTCCATATACAAGCGAACTTATATAGGATTTTTTTCGAATGAACCCCATTATTAAAAACTTGATATAATCCAAACATTTCTTTAAAAAATATTATGTCATCAATTATTCTTTAAATGTAAAAAATATGAATTATTTCCCATAATAATTTTATTGTCCCATCATGTGATCCATTTTTTTTATTTTGATTCCTCCCGCATGGGATCCCTAAAAATAAAATAAACAATGATAAGTCAATTTTCACCACCAGGAACCATTAATGTCACTAAAATAATTACCATATTATACAAATCTTATCATGTTTAATGTTTTTCAGTTTAAGCCTATACACATTCATGTGTTTTTCTATGATATCCTCTATGATAGAATTGTTGTTCTTTCTATTTGAAGTCATCACCATCCACCTTATCCTAAATAATGTGTTTAGTAAATGTATTATTTACAATATTCATCTATTTAACATCAATGAGACTTAATAAAAATATACATGAAATAGATTACAAGTTACCCATTCACCATTAATTTTAACATACCATCTTATAAGAATTACAACACCAACATTGCAATAATTGAATATTCCAGAGTCTAAAAAACAATTTTAACTATCTAATTTTATTCACTATCATGAGTAATATTTCCATAATTTCCACATCTTGAATAAAAATATCATTAATAACCACTCACTACATCTCTATCTTAAACACTTTAACCATATATTTAGATTCATAATTTCTCTTCAAGTTGTTTTGTGGAATGTTTTTTCTCCTGATTTTTTTAGTTTTTTGAACTAAAACTCTAAAAATGATCCTAGGATTTTATTTTGAGAAATACCATCATTTTATGTGTTAAATTTATCTACTAATATCATGGTAGTACCTTTAATAATTAGTATATATCTAGTTGTAAACAAGAATACAACATCTTTTCTATATGAAGAAGAATATGGATTCATATCCTCTTTAAATATTTAATATATATTCAAAATATTGATTGAAAAACCCATACTATTATTAGATTCATCTAGTAAAATCACTACCTAAATCACTCAGTCTGAGATGATGTTGCACATGACCTCATGCATCTCTCCTCATATGAAAGAGGCTATTGACTAGTGCTGAGGATCTATATATTCTATGGGGAGACTATAACCTCTATAAACAAAGAGTTGAACTATAATATAGAAACATATAAGTAAGTCAACTAAAAAATATAGTTGAATATTACTTAAATAAGATACTATAACACATGTCATTTATAGTCATGCAATATCAAACCATTGACCCCCCCCCCCATTGTGGACTGTTAACAAGTAATAAGTAGTACAACTAAAAATTAATAAATAAATCAAAATGTGGTATCTTTTCAAAGTCTATCCCTATAACATCCCAACCTGATTGAAAAATAATACATTAAATAAACTTGTGGGTTACATGTCCTCAAACGTGTCTCCCCATATTCCTGAGGCTATCGACTAGCAGTGGGGGTATAAGGAGGTGATAATAGGGATAATATACATTAATGATTAGAGTAACACAACAGTAGTCATATAATATAAATAACATAAAAAGTGTAAGTAGAAATAAATAAGGAAAAAATAGTAGAAGGAAAATATTATAATAACTAAATTTATGTGTCCAACACCAGTGTATACAGAGAAATCATATATTTCAAAAAGACTATACATAACTAAAATCAATTTACATGCTACAAGAAACAACACAATACGACACATGAATTAAAAAGAAAAAAAATAAATTCCTTAGAAGGTGATCTTTATGAACATGATCAGGTCTAGCTCACTCTCTTTCTCCTATCTTCTATGTACAAGCATACAATGATAAGTAATATCTAAGGTCATATGAAAAAAAATCTACTCGAGTACCCTGGTGAAATGGAATCCCTATCTTAGTGTAAAATATAAATCTTAGTCGGATGAAACACATGGTGCCTTGCCTAATCCACTATGTAAAATATAAATCAATTAGTGTGCATATATAAAGAAAATATAATATGAACTGAATTAATTAACAACCATCCATCATAGTTCCTTAGGGACACCTAAATACAATACCTTCTCTGGATCATAAAAAAATGTCTCCCTTAATGAACTATATATATAATAAAAATATATTTATATAGTATAGACATATATTTCATCCACTTATATGAACCACGTGTCTGCTGAAGCCTAAAAACCATATACCAGGAACACTAATGTTGGGTGGACTTCAATATAACTCATGGACATCCATGACTAGTCCATGGGCCTAAAATCATCCTTGGGGTACATTCCCTAAATCCCTACCTAGTGAGAGTACCAAATTAAATCACTTGGTAGTGGATATGGGTGCATGCCCTATATCGCAATAGTGTTAGAGTGTTATATTATAATACTTGGGATGGTGAGTGGGACACCATGAAAAACACTAATCATGGAACATGGGATGTAAATCCTATCTCCCATATAGTATAATTTTTGTGAGATTCCATACTCAACATTGATGAAGGGAAGTGTGATTATCCTTTTTGATCATCACCACTTACCATCACAAAGAACCCTTATAATGTTTTATAATATATATAGCTAGCATGGGGAATTACAACCCATCCATTTCATTTCATATATCTCAATTATACATAAAATAGGAATATTCATTAATATCATAATTCACAAGGCATAACCTCTTATGCCTTTCTAATTAAACATTACTAATGACATGGACATTTTCATCATAAGCATTTAATAAGACAAAAATCAAAAGTAATGACCTCTTCATCGTTTATACGTACTTTTAATTAACTGTTTTTATTCAATTAAGGATGAAAACCCATCATGATCATTTCCTTTTAATTCAATTAAACACATTCAATTTAAAAAAACATGACATTTAAATAAAAATCTTAAAGAGACACCCTAAAGGTTCTCTTATCATTTATTCAATTACCTACATGGGTAATTCTAATTATCAAGAAATTTATTTAGTTTATAAAATTGTCCACTTTAATAATAATCCCATTTAACTAACCATGTAAAAAGATTAAGAAAAACAAATTTAAGGCCACCATTCATGTCTAATATAACTAATAACTACTTTTATATTAGAATAATTTTCACATCCTTTGAGGGGTTTTATTAAAAAAATCAAGACATTTTCATCAAAAATTCATTTATGCATATTTAAACATTTTATCTAGAAAAATAACTTATTTCTAAAAAATGAAAGGAATGTTTGTAAATAGATCAATAAACACATTCGTTAATTTAAATGGAAAAGGAAAGGGATCATACCTCAAGAAGTAGACCAAGCTGAACAGTTTACCACTTAACATTTTAAGCAGCAACCACTAGAAGCTACTGTAAACCATCTCCAAGCATATACACCTTCACTTATTAATATGGACACTTTTCCCCTATGCTCATATCTACATGGCTATGAATATGTGAAAGGTATCCTTACATACATGCTCATATATGGATATACCTATTAACATATACTTACTTATGCATTTTTCATATATATACATAAGTACACCTGGCTAGATTTATATATATTCAGTGACATGGGTGAATATACAGATAATGATGGAATATATATATATATATATATATATCATCCTATTCATACATAGTTAAGTCACATTTAACTTTCGTGACTCGAACCCACCCCATGGATGGCTAGATTCACTACAAATAAAGCAAGGAACTGAAAAAGATAAATGCACCATAAAAAATCCTCTGAACCTAACAGGGGATGTAAACCTTACCTCAAATAGTAGAGGAAAAACAAAAAGGATATGAAAGGTCCCACCTTTGGTGAAAGATGCTGGAATAAACAATAAGGTCTTTTGGGGCCCATCGCATGACCTAACATCATAGAAAAAACCAAAATTTCAGGTAAACCCAAACCGAGGGTACAACATAACATTTTAGGGCAACGAGGGAAGAAAAAATGATGGAAAATGAATGAGGATGGAGAAATATACCTTAAAATAATGAATCAAATGTAAATCTGAAGAAAATTGTGTTAAAAATGTAAATATAAGGATGAGCCAAGGATGGGGTCTTGCGCATCTAAGGCTCCATGGAGGGGGTGTTAGGAAATTCAGGTGATGGAAAGTGAGAAAACCATTACATTTTCATAAAATAATAAATTAATAATAATAGTAATATTAGTAAAAATAATAATATTAATAATATTATTATTATTAATAAATAATTTACTTTTTATTTTTCATTTAATTGAAATTAATTTATATTCATTTTAATTATTAGTTAAATTAATTAATTTGTAAATAATAAACACACCACATAGTTCGGGTGACACGGTTAACAAAATTTTTCACCAATTGTGTGCCACCCTCTACTTAAGAATCCACCTCACACATGTTGCCCCTCTTGGTTATCCAAACTGTGTGAAAACCGTGTGATTAATAGTGTTTAGTTACAACCTATCAAGAACTAACTATGTTTTCTAGGTGCATGGTTTTGAAAAATAGTGCATAGAATATGCGAGACATTTCAACTCCTATTATCATGGAATATGATTTCTACTGCGGCCATATGGTTTCATACAAACCGTGCACCCTATGTAGACCATCAAAACATGACTTTTCTGAGCCATAGAACTTCATAAGCTCAATTTGAAACCTATAAAATATTTCGGTACCTTAATCAAATCTAAAATCATCAATTTTAAGGTTCCAACTCTTTAATTTATGTTTCTTTGATCAGATCTAAAAATAAACCATATAGTAATCACCAAAACTAAAATTCCATTGAAAATGTTTCTTGTTCATAAACATAGTTCATTAAAATCTCCCCACCATAGAAACATTCATCCATAATAATCCTTTAGGAATAAAAAAATAATCACCCAACCAATATGGTGTGGGGACGAAGTTGGATGGAGAAAATTTTGTTGGTATGACAGGTTTGATTTCAATAGTGTTGTCTTTTATTGTAAAAAAGGAAAAATCAATTAACATTGTAAATTATCATAAAAAATATGATTATTTTTTGTTTATTTTCATTTCAAAAATATCATAAGTTGTTTTTAGAACATGTGATGAAATATTTATGATGTAATGTGGGAGAAAAGATGTTTCCAATCATTTTTAGGTTTGATTGGAAAGAAAAAAGTTGGTGTAAGACAAAAAAGTTAAAATACGTTTCATGGAAAATATGAGGATTCTAAAAGAGATTGATAAATTTTTAAAAATCATGATAGAGAAGGTTATTTGTATGATAATATGACCACAAATTAGTATGGATATAATTTGTTTATGAAAGCGTTTAAGGTGGTGTGGTTCTTAGTGTTTTCCAAATTTTTAGGCCTCAAAATCGGTACTTTGTTTTTTAAAAAATAATGATTTTAGAAAAATAGATGATAGTTCTTGGACCATGAAGGATACTTCATAGAACAAATAGGTGGTATGTGGAGTGGCGAGGAAAAATAAACAATGGAAGGAATCCACATAGCAGTGTTATATGGACTGTAAAGCATGATACACAGACCGCATAAGGGAAACAGTTCATGGGAGGCTTGTTGCACACAGAAGCCTCTTCAATTGCGACTGATAGGTGGAGATCCATTAATGGATAGAATCTGTTTCCATGAAGGAAAAAAATTAGTACACACACTTCCAAAGAAAAATGGGTTGTTAGAAGAGATTTGTCTACAATGAAGATTGTACCACATTGAAAATTAGAGTTAATCATATTAACGGATTTTATAGATTAATTTTAATATATAATGGAACCTAATGCCATCATTAAGAAACAGAATTTTTGTTAAAAACATATCTCCACTCTGAGGATAAATTTATTGATGTACAAATAGTTTGAGAAGGAGTATTCTGTAAAGGAAAGTGTTTCTGGGGATGAGTTTCCATGGCATAAGAAATAGTTCACAAGGGATCATTTACATGAAGGAAATTATTCGTCGAGAGAGTTTGTAGAAGTGGTTTGTGGGGCTTGATATCCTAAAAATGAAAAGATTCTGTGAGGTATTGTTGCCCTGTGTAGGAGAGTTTTTCCATGGGTTTGAGGTGGTCTATGATGCAGAAACATTACAGAGGGAATTTTTTATACATGGAGCAGAGAAAGTCCATGGAATAAGAGGTGGTTTGCGAAGCACTTGTTCCACACGGTGAATATAAGTTATTAAAGGATATTTTTAGTCCTAGGGGGATTCATGATAGTAGGAAGATTACATATGTAGATCATAGAGTAAGCAAGAATGTTCTTCGAGTAATAAATGAAGTTCCTACCAGCTTAGAGTTAGAAAAGAGAAGAATTTTTTTGGAAGATCAAATTGTGAATGTTAACCAAGGAGAACCACAATCATTTTTAACCTATTTGTGATAAGAGGGAGAATACACAATACTGGATTTTTTTCCACGTGCCACATGAGTATAAAGGAACATCCAACTCATTGTATTTCACAAAAAAGATTGGTTTCTTGTAGATTGTGTGATATTGTATCATTGCCAAACCCTATGAAGTACATAGCTACTCTTACTGAAAAGTGAACCTTGTAAATTTTTGTGTTCCTGTGGATATGTATTTGAATTTTTTCTATAGATAAATGAAAAAATTAACAAGAGGTGAATGTTTTTTAAAATGTAATGAAACATAAATGGAAAAGATATCACAGATTCTCCCCCTCTCCCACTCAGTGATACTTCAATCCAAACTGATAAACTTCACAAAAGTCATGATGTCTCATTCAAATGGTCAGGTTATCCTTCCAAATATCCAATGGACAACCAAGAATTAACTTAATAATATGACACATCAACTATCAAGACTCATTCCAATGATCTTTTTCTTGACTAATCCCTTGAAATGTTTCTTACCCATTCTTTTTAATCTAGAGATACAATCAAATCATTGTCTCTTTAAACATATGATTGATGGTTCTCTACACCATATGATTTACCACTAGAAGGTTCTAATTCTGAGTCGCGATACATCCACTGAAATAATTCCCTTAAAAATCATGCTTCTAAGAGTTATAATGATGCTTATCATGTGATTCATGAAACAATTAAAATGTTCAATTCCCCATTGATCTCAAATCCCATGTTCAGCTATATTTCCATGAAAATCCCTAGTTGACACATACCATACTCACATTTACAAGAAAATGTTCCCAAAAATAGTCTTTCACTAAACTTTTTTTAAGAGGTGGTGCCTCAGTCAAAGACCAAGGCACAATTTATTGAAAAAAGAGAAAGGTAATTACAAAAGTCTGAAAGAAAGAATCTTCTTACAATCCTTAATGAAAAAAGGGAGCAAGTCGTCACGCAAATCATCCAACCCGGTAATAACCTGATTGGCCCCCTTGTTGGAAAGACTATCAGCAACCATGTTGGCTTCACGATACACATGTGTAGAAATGTGGTTGAGATCCATGAGCAAAGAAAGACATTTCATCCATCGAGAAGTAAGCGGCCATGCAAGGTGCACCACCCCATTCAAAATAGCTTGGACAACAGTGGTTGAATCACATTCAATCCACATCTTTCTCCAACCCTTTTTCTTGGAAAAATCCACCGCATGAATGACACCCAGCGTTTCTGCTTCCAAGGACGAGGTCGTACTACATCCACCGAAAAAGCAGCCAAGGCATCTTCTAAGAGAGTCTCTGAAGATGGCACCACAACCTGCCGGGCCCGGGTTTCTTCTAGAGGCACCGTCAACATTCACTTTGATCCATCCTAGAAGCAGAGCTTTCCAGAAGACTTCAATCATTCATGACTCAACAAAAACATGGTTATAATCTATATCCACCCCCTAGAATTATTACCGCCTTTAGAAAACAGCTCTGATACTGACAACAATCTTAGGATAATATCAAAATTCAATGATCTGAAGCTGAAGGAACTATCTCAAGTAGTCCACACTCCATAACTAGATGTGAGGTGTTGGGAAAATGATACAATGTCTATATTACAACTTTTACTGAGCCTAGATCAACACCCTCCTTGCGATCGAGTAATGGGAAATGACTGGCATCAAAAATTACATTCAAAGTGTTCCTAAAAAGAAACCCAAGTATTACACAATACTATCCACAACTTGATAAGAACCACACATCCAACGTGAAACATAGTGAAAACTACCCAAACGATCCCAATGGATTTTATTTCTTTAGTTTGGCATAAGACCAATGATCTCTTAGTTCAAAAAAGAATATGTCAAGATTAGGGACATGATTATCTCTTAAAAAAAGTATAGTAAGGGGATTTGAATGATTACTAGGAGAAGAATGATTGAACCACAACTGTTTTATCTTTTGAAAGAGTCTTAACTTCTCCAACAAACACATCAACATTTAACTAATCATAATTACCTTACCACACAAGGCATTCTAGGATCATTCAAGGGTTGACCACCAAATTCTATGTAATACCAATGACCCTTCCCCAAATTTTATAAACATCCAATCATGTAAAAGTCATACCAATGAGAGAGAACAAACACTTACAAAACATATCAGCCTAACAAGAATTTGAAATCTATAATGATCATTTCCCTAATGGTTTTCTTCATATGTGCTCTATCTACTTGTAAAGAAAAATTTTCTAGAAATGATGTGATGATCTCCACCTTATAAGTGTCCTAGTTGTCAAAAGAAGAGGTTTACCAGCCACTCATAAGCATGCTAGTTCATATTTACCTTAATGAATGTGTGATACTACATTAAATAAAGCTCAAAAGCATCAAGTGTTAGAAAAAATCCAAAACCAACTGATTATCATGTCAAAAGACCTGATTCTCTAGGAATTCATCTTGAGCGTTAGAAAAAAAGTTATTCATTTAACTCACATGTATATTTAATTTGGAGATGACCCAAGAATGTACTGAACATCACTGGTGTCAATGATTTTACCCAAATCCAATAATTCCTTTAATCAATATAAACTTGATGAGCACCGTGTATGAAACCAAATACTACCTGAGATCACAGATGTTTGATGAAACTTTTGAATACTATCCATATGTTGTTCACCATATGAAATCAAGTACCAGATAGTTCATAGCAGATATTTGACCAAAATTCATATTTCCCCATATGAAAATTAACCTGGATGTTGAAATAACAATTCATCCATCACTGATGAAGAAAAAAATGTTTATGTGACTAAAAAAGCATCCAACCATGCCCAAGTCATGTATTACCTACAGAAATAAAGCATTATTGAATGGTCACAATGGTAACAAGAGTTGACAAGAACATGAACACCCATCCAAAAAAGTGATTCATTAGGATTTATGAGTTCATTTGAGGACAATGACACCCAAAAAACTCTAATAGTTAGAAGGATCATTATATTTATCTTGGAATTTAAACTACAGGGTGCTACATAAAATGATATTCAATTTTATGAACAAAAAAATGTCAAACATAACACTAGGGGCCAGCAAAAAAAATTCCATAAAATCTGATCATCTAATCCATTTATAAAAAAAATTATAAATAAAACGCATATGGTTCCATTCTAAGGATAATCAAAGGAAAGTTTAATATACCCTTACAAGAGGGTTTAAATGAAGGAAACCACCTATGGTTTAATTTTAAGGCCATTAAATTTATTCAAATTTAAATATTTAAACATATAAAATATTTAACTCATAGCATAAAGTACAATTTTAAAACAAAAAAACTAGGACATTTTTTTTAAAAATAATCTCTCGGAAAAACAAGCATGGGTCATTAAACATCCTTTTTAAAGATTTATTATTAATTGAAATCCCTTAATCATTAGTATATTTATCTGAAAAAAATTAATTTTTTCAATAGAAAAGGAGACCTATGAGGGCCTTATTAAGCCAACCTGGGTCCCTAAGAACCAAGCCCAAGAGAAGTTTCATAGCTATAGAAATTAGAAACATGCAATTAGGATATCATAGAAGATACATCCCCCAACTAACATAATTGTGTCCAATTGCAAATTTTATTAAGTAACCAAATTCATTTCAAATTAAAATTATACACCTATAACATTTCATGACCATTTCAAAATAAAACATTGTCATATACAATTGTCAGATTATATGGGTTTCTATTCTCCATCCTATAAAGAAACCATACACTTTATAAACCAAATTCCATCTCCCATTTAACCAAAATCAATATTTTCAACAGTTTGTAAACATTTATAAAGAATAAAGAAGGATTAATTATATGAGTTATAGTTTCCCATGTATAAGGATCCCATACACCTAAAAATTTCAAACGTTTATTGTTTAATCGTAAACCATAAATTAATCCCATGTGAACAATTATATAAAAACAAAACACGCATGTTGTTCTAAGAAACAAGCACAGAAAGACATGCTATGAACACCAAAGGATAATTAAACATAAAGATATTTTTAACTAAATAGGAAGCATGGAACATGGTCTACTAAAAATTTTATCTAAGAAGGCATGTTATGAAAATATTTTCATTTCATAACACTCGATGAATACATTTCAAATCACTGGGAAACCTAAAAACGAATGTATATAGAATGTAATAGGCATAAAATGTTAATTTAATGTGCCTAATATGATGAATGCAATGCTTCATATTTTCTAAATGAGGGTAAGGGTATAAATAACCAAAATTATTAAATCAATAAGAATCATAAAATTATTCAAATCACTCTAGATGAAATTAAAGTCAACTATAAAATCAAATTGGATGTACAACAATCTGAGCCCCAACCACATGGTCATTTCCTATATGTGGGGAAATTAGTCCTAAGAATAACTATTTATCATGTGTTGACATATTCTTATTCTCCTGTCTAACAACACAAAATAGTATGGAAAAATAAAAATAAGGCTATGATATCACTTGGTAATATCATGACCTAATTGACCACTAAGAGGTTTTTTGAATCCATGGGTCACATATCCTCAAGTGTATCACCCCTTATGTCTAAGGCTATTGAATACTAGTGAGGGTGTAAGGAGGTGATTATGGAGAAACTATTCCCTCATTATCAGATTATTACAGTTGTAATAATATAAAATAAATCATAGACAATAGTAGAGGATGAAATAAATAAGTACAAAACAGTGGAGGATAAATATTATAATAACTGAATTTATGTGGGAAGTGATAGGTTATAAAAAGAATTCAGGAATTTAATAATGTTGATATTTATCTAAAAACAGTCTGCATGTTGAAGGACACAACAATATATTTGAAATAAGAAAAAAATTAAAATCCTCTGAATTGGATCTCTACAAGAATGCTGTGCTCTAACTCAGTCCTTTGCTCTTAATTTCCAGGTACAATCATACAACTATAAGAAAATTCAATGTTCTTATGAACAAAAAGGTCTGTCTGGGTACCCCAAAGCAATGGTGGCCTGCGTAGGGTGTAAGATATAAAACTCAATAGGCCAACACCCATATTGTGTATCCCAATCCATTACATTCAATACAAATTAAACAGTGTACAATTATTGAGAAAATCTAAAAAACATAAAAAAATAACAGCCACATGTCCATGTTCTTAAGAGACACTAAAAGACTATACTTACAATGGAACATAGCTAGAATAAGTGTCTAATTAAGTAAAATATATATAGAAATAATATATATATATATATATTGTTTTAATATATTTTAACCACTTACAAGAACAAGGTTAATGACAATCCTTAATGGCCATAAACCTGGAATACTAATGTTGGATGGACCGTGACATAACTTACAGAAATCTATGAGAAGTATATGTGCCTAAATGTTCCAATGATAGGGTATATGTCCTATACCCATATAGTGTAAGTGTGAAATACTATTTCACTCTGGATGGAGTGCGTGAATGACAAGAAAACACTCTAACACGGAACATGTCACTCAAAAGGACATTGAACATATGGTATCACTTGTGGATAGGGTATATTCCCTACATCCTTATAGAGTTATAGTTTCATACTGATTCACTTGGGATGGAGTGTGGGACACCGAAAAAAACTCTAATCATGGAACATGGCCTAAAAATCCCATCACATATAAAGTAGTAGTGGTGTGAGATTCCATACTCAACGTAGATGAAAGGAATGTGTGATTACCCTTCCAGATAATCACCCCATACCTTCATAAACAACCATTATAATGGTTTATAATATGTATATGTGGAATTGGGAAATACATCCCATCTATTTTATTTCATATAACCCAATTATACATAAAAGAGGTATAATAATTTATATCATAATACATATGGCATAACCTCTAATGCATTTTGATTTAAACATTACCAAAGGCATGGTGATATTCATCATAAGAATATAATAAGACATAATCAAATTCCAAGTTCCCATCATCATTTATGGGTCATTTAAATTAAACCAATCAATTCATTTAGCAAGGGAAATCCATCATGAGCATTTACTTTAATTCAATTCAATCCATTCAATTTAACAAAACATGTCATTTAAATTATGCAATTAAAGAGACACATAGAAAGTGATCTTGAAATTTAGGCTATTACCAACATGGGAAATTAAAATTATAAAGAAATACATTATGTTTATAAAAAAATCCATTATTATAATGATACCATTTATCAAACAAAGGAAAAAAGCTTAAGAAAAAACAAATAAAGAAAACTGAACAATTCTAATATCCCTAGTCACTACAATTGGTTTAGAATAAATTGCACATCCTTTGAGAGGTTTTATTACATAATCATGACTTTATTCATCAACATTTCATTTATTCACATTTAAATTTTATTTATTGAATCATATAGTAGGTCTAACTAAGATCAATAAAAGTGTATAAATCAATCAATAAATGCATCCTTAAATTTAATGGGCAAAGGAACGGGATCCTACCTGATGAAGTAGATCAAGACAAACACATTGGAACATGACATTTTAATTAGTAACCACTTGAACCTACTACTAGTCGCCTTTGAGCATATGCACCTCCACATATACATAAGGAAACCTATCCCCTATGCACATATCTGCATAGACATGAATAAGTGAGATGGGATCCTTACGTACATGCTCATATATGAAAATATTTGTTAACACTAACCTATGTATTCATTTTTCATATATATAGATAAGAACACCTAAAACCATATATATATATTCAACTCCATGGTTGAATATACTTATAAATGGGGAACATAAATATATTTATACCAACCTATGAATACATAGGTGTCTCACGTTTAACTTTGGCGACCCGAACCCACCCCAAGGATGACCAAACACACTATAGATGATGCTTGGAACTCAAAACCATTAAAAGGACCCTAGAAAAACATGGTGATACATAATATTATATGTTAACCATACTTTGAATGATGATGGAAAATGGAAAAGGACCAAAAATGTCTCACCATTGGAGGGGTATTCTTGAATAAGAAAGAAGGCATCTCAAGAGACAGTTTGCAATACCAAACACTAAAGAAGAAGCAAAAAATCAATTTAAACTCTAAACTAGCGTTTGAATGAACTTTTTTGGTGAAAAGGGGAGTGAAAATGCAGGAAAAGAAAATAGGAGGGAGAAATCGACCATACATTTAAGAATCGAAGAGAAAACAAAAGATAATTAGGAGGAAAACGTCAATCCAAGGAGGTTACAAAGAGGGGTTCATGTACGCCTAGGGATGCAAGGAGGCTAGTGTCACAAAAATATAGTGGGGGAAAGAGAGAAAAATTTTAGGTTTTTCTAAAACATAAATTAGTAATTATAATAATAATAATCATCATCATCATAATATTAACAATAATAATAATAAAACAATAATATTATTATTTGCATGTTTATTTTTTTATTTTCTATTAAATCACAATTATTTTACTTTCATTTTTATTTTTAATTTAATTTATTAATTTCTTATAATGAAACATACATTATTTCTTGGTTCACATGGTTAACCAAACTATGTGCCAATTGTGTCGATCCCTCAACATAGGAACCCACCTCATATAGTTTTTCCTTTATGTTTAGCCAAACCATGTGAAATACATGCGCTAAATAGTGTTGAAGTAGTACCCGACATTCAATGACCATCTAGGCTACGTGCATGGTTTGGAAAAACCATGCACAACCCATGTGGGGCATTTATTCTCTTCTAATCAAGGCCACATAGCTTCTCTGGGGAGATGTAGGGTTTCATAAAAATCGTGAACCTTATGTAGACCCTAAAAACTAGATTTTTTCAAACCAAGATGCTTTTAAATATCAATAAGACACTAGAGAAACCTATTGGGACATTTCTCAAATCTAAAAACATCAATATTATGGGTTAAAACTCATTGAATTATGTTTTGAATCTTGGTTTAAAAAATGATCCATCCAGTAATCGCAAAAACTCAAATTCCATTGGAGTTTTTTCTGGTTTAAAAAAATGTGTTATTACAGTCTCAATAATTCATCTATCTCCTAAATCATATATCCCCAAAAACCCGCTGATAGGCCCTTTCCCTTATCTAATCCTTGATCACTTTTTCTACATGTGCAGTAAATTACCTAATATATGTGTGAGTATAAACCTGTTTGGAAGCTACCAATGTTTCCTTAACACATGTGCACATGTATTAGATGTGAATTTCAGGATAGAAAGGTAATTCTGTATATAAGTATAAAACCAATCATATACGAAGTGATCATGTGCTAACCAAGATAACAAGAACCCAATTTGTACGTTTATTATCCCCTTGTTGGAAGAATTTTATAAGTGTTATTTAGAAAAAAAAATCATTCTATATGAATCACTCTTCCATTAAATATAAAACATTTTCAACATTTAATAAAAAAAATACACACCCACCTATAAGGTAAATTCACACCCATGACTCTTTTCTACTTGATCTACTATGATGGAACACATTTTTGGACACCCAAACCAATGGGACTCGACACATACATAATGTAGTTCCCCATCAATGAATCATGATGGAAAATGGACCCTCTTATAATGGTGTATTTTTATGCCTAAATCAATGTAAATCCACCCATATAAAAGGATGTTCCCTATTGACACATCATGACAATATATGAACCCTATTATAATAGCATATGGAATTCCACCCCCAGGGATAATCACAAGGAATTTTAATTTGATGTACATCATGTTTCCAGGGATATAATCTCGTAGTCTTTCCATCCAATCTCCCCTATAAATGGTTGTATAAATCATTTATGGCCTACTATCAACCTAAAAATTGAAATATAGGTTCTAATAGCTTTGAAAAAAATCCTAATGTATGGAATGACATAGTAAGGAGAAATATTTCATAACAAGTATTCCATAGGATATGAAATTTTACATTATTAAGGAATGACATATCAAAGAAAAACCAAGGGATATCAAATATTCCATGGAAATGAAATTACTACATATAAGGTGTAACATAGTAATGAACATAGAAGAAATACAATAAACATATCTCTCTAGGAAAACACTCATTAGAAACATACAATCTAATTAAAGGGTATCTAAAATAATCACATGGACATAATCCAAGCAAGAAAAAAAATTACTCATGAGTTCCCATGATGAAAAATACAACATAAATTTATTGAGTTGATTCAAATTTTAATGACCCATTGATAACTGACACCCAAATCACACCCATAGACCAAAATTCACTAAAAAGACCCAATACCTCATAATAAGGTCCCCATAATTATGATTCACGAAAGATATCATTCCATGATGTAGAATCTACATCAACACACCAAATGAGATTCATTTCCAATGGATGATATAGAATCAATAAAGGAGAGGTCACCAGTTCATGTAACCCAACTCTGATCTATCAATAAATCATAAATTCTCTATTTTATCCATTTAGAAATTTGTAGATCTAGAAAATATTTCATGGATTCAGGATAAATTATAGATAATTAATTAGAATTGTTCATATAATGGATAAATTTTATCTTGATGGATGGAAAAGAATTGATCAAGGATTCAAGAACGGAAGGGGAGAGGAAGGGGAATCCTAGAGCACCAATAGAGATATCTCATAATGGTTTTTGTCGTATTAGGTTTAAAAATGGGTTAGTGTTTTTCTAATAATTTAATTATATTAAGATGAAGTAAACATCATTAATGATGGAATATTTTAGACACTATTAGCTCGCTGATTACTGGCCTTGGTTAGGCCTATGGGTCTAGGATAAATGTTGGCATTCTGCCATGGCCACTAACTGGTTGGTGGGATCTAAAAAATTATATGTCTCACTGCTTAAACCACCAACACCAAGAATTCACTAACTCGAATACAATTTTACTCATAAATAACACCTCAAAGGGAAGAAAAACATAACATGTTACATCCTAATATATAAAAATGTACTATAAAAGTAAATAATGTCAAACACATAATCTGTTATACTATGGGATAACAACACTATGAAACTGATGATTATAAATAATAATATAATTCCACTTAAAAAATATAATTGTATGAAGAAAAAAATAAATAAACAAAAAAAATACCAATTTTTGTGTATAATAGAAGTGATACATAAATTTAAAAAGTTGTGTAAATCAGATTTAAATTTTAATGTTTATTTTTTTTAAGTCATCCAAATTTATATTTCTTTATTGATTATATTAAAATATCTTTTCAAATATTCATAGATTTTTATTTGTTAACTAAATAATAAACATCCATAATGTTGATCACAAATTTTAAAATGTTCACTACTTCCATTTAGTATCCATTGAATGGAATGATATAGGTTTTATCCCATGTCACATGATGTTACTTATAAAATAATGTAATAAATATTATTGAATCAATTTATCCTTAATCATAATCCAATATTTCTATCTATTGTGTTCATTATTTTTCACTACCAAAAATTCTGAATTGATACTAAATACCAAATCAAATTATAAATCTTGGAAGCTAATAAAACTATTTTAAACCATCCTCAATGAGTCCAAGTTATTAATCAATATGTTATTGTGACAATTATTTTTTATTTAGAATGTTAATAAGATCAAAATAGATTTATTATTCTTAAACATACATAATTCTCTCTCCTACCTTATCTCTTAGTCATAAAACATCAATTACAGTGTCATTCTCTTTATCTCTCTCACTATCACTCAAACTCACACCAAATAAATCCCTCAAGCTACACTATATATGTCAAATTTCTATTATTTATTATTTATTTAATTTATTTTTATCATTCATAATTTAGGAACCATTAGTTATTTATAATAATTTAAACATTTAAATTCAATATAAAATCATATGAAACCAATTCATCCAGTACCATAAAAATAATTAATAATTGGGGATAATTTTATTATCCATCTATTTTTTATATCAGACAATTTAATGTTTTTGTTTTCAATTTTTACCTATTAATATCTAGTTTTTACTATTATTTTTTAGTCCATTAGGGGTCTGTATATTTTACTTGAATGTTGGTGTAAGTGTGGACTTCAGTTAGTAATTGGAGAATATAAAGTAGGCCCACTACATCACAAATGAGGTCCACCATATAGACAATGAACTAACCTAGGAAAACCTAGAATACAGGTAGTACACCACCTCACCAGTAACCATTTACAATCCTAAGAGTGGAATATATAGGTTACACAATTTTTTTATAACCTCAAATGGTTCAATAGCCATCCATTGAGAAGTTAATGGGAATTTTTGTGTAATAGGAATCCTAGATGCAACCACTAATTAGTCGGTGGAATCCAAAAGGTATCTGGTCACACTAAAATAGACGATCATTTTAAGGGAAATACCATATTTTTTCTCTAATGACCCTATTTTTATTCTTCCTTCAAACTCCTTCGAAAATAATTCAATCCATATGATTATAGGATCCTTCTTGAATGTTCTTGGATCTCCTGAAAAAAATTCTTTGTGGATTAAAGATGCAGTCTTCATTGTGGTTTTTGAGTGGTGCGCCTTACCATGTTTTATCTAGTGTCTATCCTTTCTTCTAGTTATTTTATTATGATCAACCATGAATACCTTGTATAATTTTTTAATCATGAAACTTGATTCATGTTTTTGGTTTTTAATACTCTTTATTTCCGTTTCTTTTCAATTTGGTGGATCTCCTTTCAAAATATTGATGTTTTGAGAATTACGATGTCTATTTATGTATTATGTACCCATTAAAAAGAACTTTGTCTATTTCTAATTTTTAAATTGGTTTCAAAAAACATTTTTAATCATAAGAAATGATCTATTGGATATGATATTTTAATGTAATGATGAATGGTGAAACCACCATTTTTTAATTACCTATGAATCAAAGTGCATAAATCTAGAAATAAATATGGGGTTTAATAGAAATGATTTTTAATGATATTTATTTGATATTGGTGTTGAAATTGAGATGGAATAGATTATTAGGATACCATAAAAATGTTCTATTTTTAATTAAATTAGTTTTTTTAAAACCTTGATGATGATATCTTCAAATCGAGTTGACATGGATTATTAAATAATTAATTTGGTATGATTATGAAATGATTGATGATAATGATAAATGTTTCGTGATAGAAAATGGTTTAATATTGATTTATATCTCAAGGGAGTATAAACTTTAAGTGGGTTTTCAAGGATAAATATTATTGGAATGTCTAGCTACACATATTAAAAAACTTAATGCTGCAAATACTTACAAAATATTGATGAAGTAGTGATACCCTTGTAGTGTTAGAATACTTCTCACTATAATCATAGAGCTAAGGAAATATGTGAACTACATATCCATGATTACTAAGAAGTTTGGGGATATTTGAGCCCCAACCTAACATAACTTGGAACTCCATTACCATTGTTATAATATTTCTTAAAAAAATTCCTTGCATATTTTATTAGAACGTGCTTTATCCTTCTTAGAAAGGAATTACCCAGTGTGGCTTTTTCAAAACCTCCACATCGAGAAACCCCATTCCCTCACGAAGGGGTAGCACCCAAAGGAAGATCCCCAGCCAGGGAAGGACCCATTGCCAGCTGAGATGGGAGAGCATCCCAGAGGGTTATGTCCCGACAGTGATGGTCCATCACAGAGATCCGTCAGCAATTGGGTAGCACCTCATTTTGCCCGCCTAGAGGAGTCTGGGATACCTGATAAGGAGGGTGGATTCTAAGGGAGAGGCTCTCCCTAATAGCAGACTCCCAGGATTCGAACCCTGAACCACTCAAAGAACAACTTGTTTTGGCCACTCACCTTCGCCACCACACCACCACCGAAGTGGTTATTAGAATGTGCATTATAAATGCATGTGAGATAAATTTATTTTATTTAAAACTATAGGATATCCCGATGTATATAAATATATTTGAGTTGTTTTAAATTCTTTTTTAGTATATACTACTATAATGATTATTAGACTTTATTTACATAAAATTAATCATATTTTTTTATTTAATATGGACTCATTACGAAACACACGGTGGGATCTTATGTGTATTTTTCCCACACCTAACATATGACTTTTAGTGAATGTAGTGTTATTTTTTATGTTAAAGAAATTGAAAGAAACCTCTTAGAGGCAGTGATTATACATGATAGAGGGACATAAAATTCTATTAGTAATGTGTTGGTTTGAAAACCCATGTGTTTTCTAGAGATGATTTGATAGTGATGTCCTTTCCTTGACTATTTTTTTATGTTGTTTAATGTTCTACCATTTATTCCCTATTCTTGGTATGTATCATGTTGGTTCATGATTCAGTTTTATTTTATCAAATGGTTGTTTAGATACTCTTCTAGATAGAATCCATTCCTAATGATTTTTCGTGACTCCCTAGAGCTAGTGACCAGCGAGTGGGGATATGGACCTCCCTTTGGTATATGTTAAAGACAAAATAGGATACCTATATCTATGGCTGATCCATGTTGGTTTATCAAAAATAGGGGTGAAATTAAATACTCAGTTGTTTTAATCACCAATTCATGATTTTGGGATGTACTCATAGATATTTCTTTTTAAATTATTTTGAGAAAGTGTGACTAATCCATCTTCTAGAAAAAATACAGTTTTTCTGAAAACACTTATTTTTCTGTGAAATTATTATTGTTTTATTTAAATTAAATAGATAACTAATTAAAATAGGAAATGTATATATTTTTATAATTTAGTTAATCTTATTCATACACTCAATTAAAATGTATTGGTGATAACTTTAATTTTAAATAATAATATTATTAGTATATTATTGTTTTGTAAAATGAAGCCTTGCATGTGACACATGATTTTTGAAGAAACTCATTATTGTGTGTAATGACAGATGAAATGAGGGTATTACGTAATGATATATAGACTCAGGGTTTCATTTGGTTTATGCTATCAAACATAATTTTCATCTACATGATTTTTGGGTGTTTTATCCCCCTTTAGTACACTGATTCCTATGAATTTGAATAATATATTTGTAATCAATGTATTAGAATCCTTAAAATAAAATAAATCATTTAATGAGATTTTTATTAAGGATGATAATTCAAATAATTTTATTATTGTATGTAATCTGATTTAACTACTATTTAAATTTCATTAATGATCATATTAATCCTAATGATTATCAATATATTTAAGCATCTGTCTATAACATGTAAGGGAATAATTCTATAAATTATGTATCCACTAAAATGTATACTTCAGATATCTTTAAATTAAAGAAAATTCTCAAAAAATACTTCCACTACTTAAAACATGAGAGGTGGGTATCTACGGTATTGATCTTGTGATCAACCTTTGAGAAATACCGAGATGGGTGGATCTGTGACCAATTATTCAGATGTCCTAAAATCATCTGTAGAAATAGAAAATGATTTTCCACCCCTATTTTTCTTCTGATTATAATTATTTCTCCCCTGAGCATGTAACTTCGTAAACATTCAAACTAAATATTCCAAATCATTGCAGCTACAAATTATCACTTTTTACAAGATATCTATTATGTCACACTTGTATTATAGAAAACACTTTTCTTTATAGTCAAGAACCCTGTGACCCAACCTAGCACCCTAGTAACACATTCTAGATCCTTATATACATTCTCTAGAATTAATTTTTCCTCACACGGATAAATTTATTGTATTATCTCCAAAATTATGTGTTGGGTTCTTCTCCATTTCCATCCACCTTGACCATTTAATACTCTTTTTATATCAAGATGAACATGTTTCCAAAAAATATATCTCAACTTTATTATCACAATGAACAAATGTTATCCAAAATTTATAATTACTATATGTATAATTCTATTTGTAAATTTATTAATTAAATTGAGTAAAATATATTAATTTTACTATCAATATCTTAAATAATTATACACACATACATTAACAATCTAGTGTAGTGTAATTCATATGTGGACGCTGAATATTCAATATTTTACCTCAATTCTATATATTTTTTCTCTATCCTAAGATGAAAACCATTGGGAAACATTAATCAAGGAAAATATTCATAAATATTTTCCATTCCATAGCATAAATATTATCTTTATACTGAGTATTATTAGCCTAATACCACCGTCTCTTAGCTTCACATTCCAAATTCTAGATGTATAGAGATACCTTTTGACGTTCAGAACATCCCATGACCTAAAATATATTATCCAAGGAATTGATCCATCATTCAGATACCACGTGATCAGATAATCCATCAAATTATGTTGAATTTCCCCTCATGAAATGTTCCACTATTCATATGTTCCTTAATGGTATATCAGGTCCTATCTAGTGTGGATAATGCCATTATTTATAGCTTCTGTCAATTGATCCCACAATTCAAAAAACTGTAATGTTAAAATTCCAACCATCTCGAGATGCTAATTTGGAAGGATATTTTCCTCTTGATTCTTTCCCACTACATATTTTCAATTTCCACTATGAAAAAACAATACTAATAGACATATTTTTTATGAATCAACAAAGAAATCTTAAAATTAAAAATATTTTTAACTAAACCATAATGTAAAATCATCTAAGAGAATGCTCTTAAAACAATCCTAACCTCTAATGTCATATGAACCATCTATTGGTAAAAACTGCAATGATCTACCTAAAAATATTATATAATATTGAGTTTTACGTAAATAATTCATTGTCCTATATTTGAGTATATTATGACGTTAAGAGTTTTAGATAATTATGAAATAAATTATACCTAACAAAACCATGATATATAAAGTGGACTCTTCGGATTAGTGTCTATTTGGATAGTAATATTATCCTTTTATTATAATGAATTATTTATAATCATGGAAAATCTCCCAAAAATTGAACATGACTTCTTACATTCACATACCAATTCTAAACCCCTATGAAAAACATTTTAAAAAATGGGATGAGAATAACATATCAGTAAGGGATGAGAAAAGAATGGAAACCATTATTTCATTAAAAAATGAAATCCCAATAAATATTTACTTCTATATTAATTTTATTTGAGGTAAATAAATAAAACATTTTCACAAGAAAAAATAAAAAAAAAATTCACAAATAAATCCTTTATAATGTATAGAAATTAATTAAAACATCTTTCTTATGACTTAGATCAGCATATTTATAAATCAATTTCAAAACCCCTTTAATTTGATTAACCTTATGTCTATATTCCAATATAATTATTAGCCATTGAATTTTAGGGAAATAATGGGGCTCACCCTTCATATAAGCTATGTTAGGCACACCCATAAGCAATAAAGTGGTTTAACCCTTTTTATAATCTATATTAAGCCCACCCATTTTTTCTGAGCAATAATGGTGCTCAAACATTCATATATTCTATATCAAGCTCACAAATGAGTTATAATGGGGCTTAACAATTGGTACAAGCTAAATCAGGCACCTCAATTTCATATAATTCTCTATAAACAAATCTTGAATAAAAACATTTATCATAAAACCACTTTCAATATCCCTTTTTTCAAAACTCCTTTAAAAAAATAAAAAACATTTTTGAATTAAAAAACTATTTTCTTTTGAAACCCCATTTAAAATAACAATAGAATCCTTTATTTTTAAAATACATTTTGAAAACCAAAATGCCAAAAAAGGGTTTTATTGGAATTAAAATTGAAATCATGAAAATGAATATACAGATAAAATAATTTCCATGATGATAGAAATGTCACTATCAATGTTTATGTTATGAATAGTATCTTCATTTGGTCATTTATCAAAATGTTCATTATACAATATGAAAAAAGATTAATTTTGAAACCATTTGAAAATATAGTAAAAAAATATAATTCAAATTATAAATATCTTCTTTCCAAATCAAAAAAATCATAAAATCATTATAAAACATTAATATGGAAGAGAAAGATTTAGAAGGAAAAAAATTAAAAGTTTATTTTTTAAAAAGAAAATTTCATTATCACAGGAGAAACACTTGAATCATAAGACCCATTAGAGAATAAAATTATAAAAACCTTAAATACTATTCTAGTGGATAAATTCAGGATATATAGTATCCATTGTGTAGTATATATACCTTATAAAATAATATAGGTGTATAAAATCATGATATGCCTCAATGTAAAGAGATTGGGATGATGTCCTTTACCTTAAGTCTGATTCATCATAATTGGTCTTTATATTCTAGAAAAATAAATTGATGATAATTATTTAAATGATTTAAAATATTTTTAAAGTTTATTCTTATATTTATTTCAATTATTAAAATATTTTATATAATTAAAAAATCAAATAAGTTTAAGTCAGATTTTTGGGCCATATTCGGCTAATGTGTCAAAATCGACAGTAATATGTCGACTATGGTTTTAGAATAAATTATTTAAACCAATATTGGTTAATAATAAATAAATATTTATAATATTAATATATCTATTATATTTTAAAAATAAATCATTGATTTTTTTATTAAAATGAATTAATGTTATGATTATGAAGACAGTAGGTCGTACGTATACATGAGTATTATTTTAAATTTTCAATTATAATTATGTAAAGAAGGTATGTAAAATTTATCTTTCCATCTTTATAATTATATATTAAATACCATAATATTTAATTATATGTACTAATATATATCATTTTTGTGATATGGTGAATAAAAAAATAACCACCTCACTTCGAGGAGACAGTAGTCCATACGTCCACGAATGATGTTATTGATTTTTCAGTGAGGGAAAATGTAAGATTAGATATGTTATATTATTACACCATAATCAAAAAAAATGAAAAACATATCGTAATATTTCATTTATATCAAATATATTCATTATGTTTAACCTTATTACCTTCCATATAACACATTAGTGAAAACTAATCACATCGCTTTGCATGGTTATGGTTCGACATAAACATGAACATCTTTATCATATAACTTATGTATTTGAATATAAAAAGGGTTTATATGATATTATCACTACATTGGTATAATAATGTTATAAATATCATATATAAACATTATATCTATCATACCAAACTAAGATAGATGGTAATAGAAAAAATTAATGACATCATTTCGCGAGGTGACGGTCCGCAAAACACATGAATGATGATTTCATAACTCATTGGATGGATGTTTTTCTGGTATTAGGTATATCCCTTAACATAAATTAATTTTATTATATGGAATATATTGATATTAATATATCATCATGCTATAAAATGAATTAAAGGGGGTGGGGAAACAAAGAAAACTAAAATGATCATTGATCAACATTAACTCTTATTCGGGTAACTCCTTTTGGTCTGAAACAAAGGCATTTCGTGGGTGTATTTATTCCCAATTTAAGTATTATATTATTAGTATAGAGATGTTTATATGTTATTTGTGTAGGGTTCTATCAATACAAATGGTTTGAGATGTGTGATGAAGTTAGAGGAGTGAGTTCTCTTTTATAATTAAAGAGGAAATTCTCAACAACTTTCACTATTCGGAGGTCAATATTACCTAATGTGCCACCAAAATTGGAAGATAATTGAGTGGACAGAAATAATATTATAGAAACAATTACATCACACATAATAAAAACATGTTTTAAATTTTTTTCTTACTTGTATGTTTCCTTTCACTTACCAATTTATTTTTTACAATGGTTACAAGTCTTTTTATCAACATAATTCATAATTTATTACCATAAATTAAATGAACAATAATATATATTTTATAACCACTTACTATAAAAATTAAATCCATATTATAAAATAAATACTATGTTTTTAAACATTAATTTTTATAGAAACATATTTAACACCCAAAACAAATGCTTTAACCAAAACTAAGATAATTTTTTCAATATTTAGGGGTTAATATGTTCTCAAAAAATGTTAATTGGAACATGAATGGGAAATATATAAAATATATAAAATTTTAAAAAAAAATTATGAATAATATTTGATTTTTAATAATTTTATGTCATTTCAATTAATTAAAATTATTTTAAAAAACATTATGGTCAATGTTGAAATTATTTATTTAATTTGAATTTAAAATATATCATGAAAATGATAAAATTTTAATCTAGTAAGTTAATAGATAGTTTTCATGACATATTCTTGTAAAAAATTAATTTAAGATAATAATTCTATCAGTTTATATCACATTTTATATTTTCAGTATCATTTATTTGAGTTAAGTTTTAACTAAATTGTTATTATATTGTTATTTCTTATGAATTTTAATAAATTATTACGTTTATAAAAATTAATGATAAATTATTGTGATAAAAAATAATATTTTTTCAATAATCTATCTATATCCAAACATAGGTTTTTTCTTCTTTATCCCAAATCTTTATAGATATTAAAATCAAGGAATTTTCATTTTTTTCCCTTATCTTTACATAAAATATTATATAGGTCACATTATTAGAATAATATCCCAATAACTAATTAAAATATATCTTATAGTGAGAATGGTCTAATAGTCCAAGAAAAATTTGGTTTGGATAATTTATTTTCTCATTTTACACCTTATACTTTAAATTTAACGACTATGTAAATGTATTTTTAGATTAATCAAATTAATTTATTTTAAATGTTTTTACATTAATAATTAATTAAAAAATTAATTTGAACTCATTAGATAATAAAAATTATTCTGATTCCAAATATGGAATACATTTCTCTAAAATCAACTCATATAAATAGGAGAATTTGAATGAATATTATTCCTGCACACATGACAAGATAGAGGGGTATTAATATAAAATTGGTAATATGTATACGCTGTTTTTATATCCAAATTAAAATGAAAATGATTCCAAAAACCTAAATTGTGTTAATATATTTATTATTTAACTATTTCTTTCTTTTAAATAAATTAAAATTAAAATTTAACTTTTAAAAATATTTAAAGAAAATTTATTTTTTAAAAAAAATTAATATTTTTACTATATAAATATAAATGAATCTTTAGAGAAATATCCAAAAAAATCACCATAATATAATTTTTTTTCCCCTTTAAAAATTTTATTTTATTTTTCAAATTAAATATTCTAAATTTTGTAAAAGGAAGTTATAAATTATGTGTGCAATGTGCGACTAATCTGTCTTTTAGAAAATACATTTTTTAAACAAATTCTTTTTCTTATAAATTATAATCATTTTATTTATAATCAATAGATAAATAATAAAAATGTGAAATATATATATTTATATTAGTTGGTTAATCATATTTATACCCTCCATTAAAACATCTAGGCGATGGCTATTACATTAAATTATATTATTAATTGTATATTATTGTTTGATAAACTCGACATTCCACGTAACACCTGATTTTCAAAGAAACCATTTTTTCATATAATGAAATCTAAAATTATTGTTTCATGTAAAACATGAAAAACACAATTTTTAATTTCTATTATACTACCAAATATAATTTTCATCTTATAGAATCTCGGGGTGTTGGATTTATAATTTATATAATTTAAAATATATATATGTGTTTATATTTATTTATCAATAGTTCATATGTTTAAATATAGAATATTGATATAAACTCATTGTTTAAAACACTATTTTAGAATTTTTAAAATTAATTTTTTATGTAGATATGATAAACGGTTGAGATAAAATAATATAGGGAAAATGTAATTTCAAAAAATTTATTTAAATATTAATTGTCTATTTCTTCAAAATAATTATATGTACAAAAGTTATTATTTTTTTCAATATGATGGTTTTAATATTAAAACACTATTATTATTAATATAAAATTATCTTAATGTATACACATGAATTATTTATGATTAGTTTATCGTTAATTAATAATTTTCTACAATTTATCTATAAATTGATCATAAATGGTTATCCAATGTTTAAATTTGTGAATTGTTTATTTATTTATTTATTCCTTACATTATTCAATGATATAATGTGTCATATTATGATCTATGATGTATGATTTAGTTGAAACATAAAATCTCTTCTAAATTATCATACAATCATTTAAGGAGTTATATGATTTGTAGTAAATGGTTTTATTTTGTTCTACCAATTATTTGGATTCTTATTAGGATTAAAACCAAAATCAATTTCAATTAAAAATTTATTCATATTAGATGTTATAATTTTGGTGGAATATAAATATCTCTTTAACATTGTATCCCTTAGGCGATGGACTTTCGTTAAGTATAATCAAAGTCATGGAGGTTTATGTATTTTCTTAAGATATGGATGTTAGATACCAATCTCTCAAGGTGTACTCTTGTAGGGATTGTAAATTTTCTCTAATTATAAGACTTTATAATTATTTTTTCTAGTAACCTTTTTAATTTATTCATTTGTCTATGTTTTTAATATAATTAGATTTAAATTTTATGTTATTAATATAAGATTTGAGTTATGTGATGAGATTGTTATAAACCTTGTTTAAACATATAGATTTTATGGAAGGAATATGATTCTAATGAAATTATTAAGATCGTGTATATCTAAAGGGAATATAATGACATAGTATTGTTAAATAATATATCCCCTTAAAAATGTTATGTGTTTAAATTTTTCTAAATTACACAATTATCAAGTCCACACTCATCTAATTGGGTAGGTTCATGCAATATTTGGGTACATTTAGAATATCTTTTTTATGGAATAAAAGTAATGGGTGATCTGAATAGGATCAAGTTCCCATTTTTTTAATTTTAATTGGGCTACATTTATCTAAAAACCAATATTAAATAGGATGAAATAGGAATAGTGTCACATTTATCTTTTAAGATATTTTATTGAAGGAATATTCCATAAAACCATTAAGTGTCGCCTATAATATTATTTGTAATATAAAATACTTAAATAACATTGTATTAATATAAAAAATATAGTTGAACCACTGTATAGTGAAATATGGTAGTTTTCCCACTGTTGGATATGAAATTTTTAATATGAGATATCATTTTAGTGGGAGAAAATTAAATAAAATTCCTTATTTGTTGAATGTAAGACATGAATCTCATCTGAGGAAAGCATCTATTGTACATTAATCATGGATTAGATATGAGCACTGAGAAAATGTGTATCATAATTAACGAAAATTCAGAGACTAATTATAATCATTATAAGTATTATTAATAAATATTATATATTTTAGTGTTACTGTAAAAACATCTTGAGTAATAAATTTGTGATATTGATTAATAGGTGAATTCAAATATTTATTTGAAGAAAAGTTATAGTTTCAAATTAATTCACTATAAAATAACACAAGGGATATTTATCATTATTGATATACTCAATATTATTGGATTATAATAAAATAGAAAAAAAATATCCATTAATGAATTTTTTAACAGTGAAATCCATTTTATATAATCGTAAATGTTCCAAAAATTCTACTGAGTGTAACAATTATCTTATCCTATTTTCACTCTGTGTTAAACATATTTGATCATAGAAAGTGATATATTGTTTTTCGGTCTAGACGCAATAAATGAAATATGTTTTGGGGTAAAATTATAAGATTTTATTTTTAAAATATTCATCCACGGAAAATGAATAACAAAAGTAGTGTCGAAAATAAAAGAAATTGTTTTTATGTGAAGGAAGTTTATATAATACAAAGATTAATTTTATATACTAATTGAAAAGAAAATATTATATATTTACATAATAGAAATAATTATTCTATTTTTGAATGCTACATGATATAATATTTATACATTATAGATTTTGTGAGTATATAAGAGTTTAAAATATTGGAATTAATTAATGAATCAATTACTTTTCATTTATAAAATGATATGGAGTCTAGTTTAATTATGGTTTAAAGACAGAGGAATAATTTTTTCTAACATGGATCATTATAAAAGTTATTTATTTATATCTCATTCACTTATATAATAATAGAGTTGTTTGTTTGAATGATTTATTATAAATATAAGAGAGGATGGATTTAATATATAGGGTTTATGATTCATTAAAATGAATAAAATGTTTTTAATGGATGATAAGGATAAAAGGAATTTTATTCACAAGAAAATGTGTTTATAAAAGATATTAATAGAAATATTAGTGACAGAAACCACCCAATAGTGAAATATTTTAACAAATAATTTTTTATTTTATGAATATTGTTCTAAACATATATAATTTGATATATTGTATAGATTCAATAATTTATTATTTAGAAATTCTTATTTAAGGTAACATGTGTTATTATCTAACACAAAAGAGTTTAGGAATATCTCAATGATATTCTAAATTAAATTATGTTTCGAATAATATATTATGAGTGTGTTTTATAATTAGTTAAGTATAAGGTTGACAAATAAAATATTACGCAATAAGTATTCAATGTGATTATCACTAAATATCATTAAATATTTTATGTTATGATGTAAAAGAAAATTTTAAAGTGCTAAATTTAGTTATAATTATGTGTTGACTATAAATCTATGCCTGAATTTATTATAGTATTTTCAAATAATAATATAATATAAATATTTAAATTAATTACCAAAGTGATCTCATGGAATATTTTTTATCGAATGGGTCCATGGATGATGATGATGATTAACATAGAGAGTGTATTATATAGTTATTAGTGGATGTTAATAATAAAAAAAATTGTGGTGTGAAATAATGGAGTTTGAATAAAAAATAAACTGTAGAAAATTATGAATATGATTTTTATGTGTCAGTAAAATTCAAAATATTTTTCTTCATAGATGAAGTTCAATAATGAATTTTAGTGGAAGGATTTTATTAGGTGGCCACATGTAGAAGTTGTATGAATTTTATTGAGATTTATTTAGATTAATCAAACCCAACAAGGGTAGAAAATCCATGGATGGTATTCAAGTCTATCAAATGTGATATTCTTAGAAAAACACTTATATATTATTTTACTATATAATTTTAAAATGGATTATAAATATAAAATGTATTATGTTATAAAAAAGATAGAATCCATATTATCATTCTTTGGGTATACAAACGAGGAGATGTATAATGATAATCGCTCTATATAAAGTTGTTTTGTCCATAACTTATGTTCATTATAGGGTAGTAATTTTTTTATAAATGATAAGGGTAACATGAGTATGATTTCATATCAGGTTAAGTAATAAGTTCATGTGGACTAAAATGTTTTTTGTGTATTTGTTGACCCACCCTGTACATTTCGCATGAAGTGACTTACACTATATATTTCTATAAAAGGGGGGTGTCGTTCATATATTAATTTTTTCATACCTTAGGTCGGAAAGATTTATAAAGTATGGACCTTTATATTTTGATACTTTATTATAAAATTTTGGATTCTATGATTATTTTTCAGGTAGTTTGGTATATGATAGATCATGTAATCAGTTTGAAAAAAACAAATATGGGTTTTTTACTCTGATATGATGAGTAATGAATTTGGGACCTATATTATGATATATTGAGAATATTAAAACCATTCCATGATCATATATATGGTGTGTATATATATTTTGGTTTTGAACATGTGATGTGTTAATCTTATTCTGATAACTGGTATGAGATGTATTCATCAACCTGGTCAGTTTTTATGGAGAATCTAGAAAATATGTGTTTCTATAAACATTTAAAATAGTATATATCTCATGGTTAATAGATTTATTTTTCTAAGGGGATATCTAAAAATTAATTCTTATATATGATGTAGTTGTTTCAAATATTTATTTTCATACATGTGTTTGATAAATATCATTTATGTTCCATTTATAGCTTGTGTTGAAATGTCATTTTATAGTGTTTTCTCTTTGGTCACATTAATGGATTTGAAAATTCTTAATATATTAGAATATTATAAATTCCCATGGGTTCACATATCATGGATTTAATAATGATGACCAATTTTAATAACCATTTGGAGGTAATACATTTTCATTTTCAAGTATACCTTATTGTTTTTCTAGATGAATTTTAATTAGATATTTTATATGATATGATACACGGTGAATTAAGGATATATTTTTTTAAAAGAGTGGATGAAATAACACAATGTAATTTTAAATATAGTTTTAGTTTATTTTCTATATAGTTTGATATATAGTGAATGGGGTATTTTTTTTATAATGATTTATGGAAATTGAATTATTTTTGGAATTTTACTCTAATATAAATACCATTGTGTATTTTTGTTGACCATGATATAGACTACTATAATTTAGACCCTAAAATAGTTAGTGGGGCCATAATATAGTTCAAATTTATGGGACTAATTAGGTATGTTATATTATACTATATTATATATTCCATTACTGTGAATTTTATAACGTCTTATTATAGATCTAATGATGATAGATTTGTATAGTTTGAACACCTCACATAATTTTTTAAATGTTAACGGATTATCAATCATATTAAAGAAATTTATTTATAAATTCTCATTTGATGAAATGTATACATAATCAATAATATTGGATAAATAAATAATAACAATATATCAATATGTGGTGAGGTCCTAAGAGGAATTAATGTGGATCTAATGAGGCTTTGAGGATTGTTATTGATAAATCCTCACTATCACATGTGATGATTGTTGAATTGGTTATAAAAATTAGATACCTATGATATAGTGACCCAAGCCTTTTTAGACATATTATTACATGATTTTTACCCTAAAAATTCTTTAGTTACAACCCAAATATCATACTGCCTACTATATTTTTAAAACTAGGTTCATTCTACATCAAGTGAGTTTTAAATAATACTACTTTATTTTTTCTCTATAATGATCTCCTTAATCCCTTCAAAATCTTGAAAATACAAGGGATAACCATGGGAATACATTGACAAAATATGTAATATAAAAATAATATTAGGTAATATTCATGATAAATATTCATGACTTGTGAGTCAATGACATTACATTATATCATAAAATATAAGGCTCAAGAGTAATTACATGGAGAAAAACCTAAAAAACATGCAATTATAAGATCATGGAATCATTTTCAATATGGAAACGATATATAAAATTACATAACCATGAGTCAAGGATAAGTTACTAGACAATATCAGATGGTGGAAGAATCCCCACAATGGATTAGGCATAATCTATAATCCCAAACATGACACCTAATTAGACTAAATACTTACCCAACGCATTGGAAAAACATCTAGGAGTACCCATAATACAATGTTCATGATTTTCTATACCAAAAAATAGAAATTAATCATAAGGTATAAACATAATAATTTCACATAGAAGTAAAATGGGTTTCATAATTTGATCTCATATCACAATCAATTGAAATTTCATAATATATTCCATTGAGAGATTAACATAAGGAATGTATTAAACCATAAACATAAGGGAGAATAATATAGATATATTTAAATATATTTTGTGACATACATTTATAATTTAGGAACAATATATAACCTAAAATATTCTCACCAATGATGAAAATTATATTAAAAGATTATATCGAATATTTCATGAGAAAAATAACCTTTTCAATTTGAAATTATTTCTTTAAATTATGAAAATTTGAAAAATGTTTTGGAAAAAATGTCATTAAAATGAAACATGGAAATAGATTCGTGAATATTCATATAATTTATTTGTCATGATATAGGGTAATTCTATACATGGCGTTTAAGTTAAAAAAATGTTTTTTTCATAGTTTTGTAAAAGTGATAAAAAGTATATCATTCAGAATATAATAGGAAGATACCTTTCAAAAAATATAATAAAAATTTAAAAATGGGTAATAATTTCATTAATAAATAATTTCAATAATGATAAATAAATTCTTGAAATGGTTTTTAGAATACATGGATATGGAAGAAATAGGCTTTTAACTAAATATATAAATAAAGTCAACTTTTATTAAAGAAAATTTCTTCCATCATTTTGAGTACCGAAGATATGAAAATAATACTATTAATTTTGACATTCATGAATAAAAATTTGGTAATAAAATTAAATAATAACATTATACAATGATAAAATAATTTATTAAATTGTAAATTCCATTATAAAAAATCCTGATTAAAATTAGACTGAAACATAAACCCTTTCTTCATTCATTCCATTTGAATAATAACTCCCATTAATGAAGAAAATGAATTATAAATTAATATATCATAAATTATGAAGGATTAATGATATAATATGTAAAGGGAATGTATATAAACCCTAAAAATTAAATTTTATACATAAAATAACATGTGTCTCAAAGAAAGAGGTTTTAAGATGATTCCCTTAACTCTACTCCAGAATTTAGAGCATTTGTATGCATTTCATATATAATAAACGTATATATATATATATATATTATTTTTTCATAAGAAAGTGTTACAGGTGTTACACCTAAAACATAAAACATATACTTCATTTATTTTAAAGACATATTTATTTACTTAATCTGTTATATGTCAATATCAGGTGTTTCGAGGACATTCATTTTGTAAAATCTATAAAACCTTAGTGTATTCCCCTTGGTAAAAGGGGTAATTGTTACATCATATCCATATTTATAATATAAAAATAATTAAAAAAATTAAATATATTATATTTTTAAAAAATATCATGGAATTATGGTTATGAAAAATGATCTACATTACAATTATTGAGACAGTAAGCCATAAATTCACATATGTAATGTTTGAATTTTTTAAAGATAATGACAGAAAGAAGGTAAGTGTTATTATATATTAATATAATTATAATTATATCACATGTATCAGTTAATTTCATCAAATTCACTTACATATATGATTCATTTGTTCTGGTAATAAAAAACCAATCACATTGCTTCGTGAGGCGGATGTCCACAATACACATGAACGATGTTATCTTTTTACAATGGATTGTAAGGTAAAAAATTATATGATATGGTAATTTTATAAAATTATAACTATTTCATGAATATAAAATATAAAAATTGAATCTAATATCATTAAAAATCTTATTTTGTGATGATGAAAAATGAATTACATTAGTTTGTGAGGAAGCAATCATTCGTACCCATGAACTATGGTTTTATTTCATATTTGATGGAAGAGGAGATGGATGTAGGTTATACCATTAACATAATAACATATTACTATATATGAGATACTTATGACATTATATTAGTGACATTGAGTAATATATGAATGGTTATTAAGAATAAATAAAAAAAGGATTCTGAGTTATGAATGTAACATATTCTTTAGACCACCTCTTTAAAATTATAACTAAAGCCTCTCTATATTAGATTATTCTAAAAAATAATGACTCTAGGATATGATGAGAGAATTAATTAAGGTTTTAGGGTTGGTATTTGGGTGAAACAAAAGGCTTTTAAGTATGAATAGTAGAGGATAGTGGGTTACCTTTTTTAATTTAAGAGGGGTAGTAATTTTTTTAAATACCAAGAACTATTCAAAATGGTATGTCACTATGGAGAAAAGTGACTTCAAAGTTAATAAGTAATGGATTGGATGGGTGATATAGTAGATAAAAATCTCAAAATTTTAATATGAATCATTTTTCAAACATTATGTTCCATTTACCACTATGTTTGGTGACATTTACCATTTTAGTTTTTCACCATGACAACTAGTTTTTTTATATTCATATATTTCATTAAAATCAAATGTTAAGTTTATGTTTTCACATAATATTATTTATTATTATTTATATTATGTAATTAATTTTATAAAATTAAAATAATATAGTTAAAATAATTCAATTATAATTCAACATAAATAAATGTGTTTAAAAATTATTTTTCTAGAAATACATTTTAAAGAAATAAAGGATATTACATTAACTCCATGACTAGTAATAATCCTTATTTGAATATAAATTAGTTAAAATTAATTTATAATTATTTTATTTTATTTATATATTTTCTTTCTAGAGGTGATTTTAATTAATTAAAATGGTTAAACTTTATGCAGTTTACTACATTATAAAATAACAATGCTTTTAGGGAAAAAATAACATATATTTATATAATGAAAATTGGTGATTCAAATGAAATTAATTATATTTTTATAAATAAAATGGTTCATGTTTAAATTAAATTCCAAAACTAAAATATATTAAAAAAATTTAATTAATTTATTTTTGGAAAATAAATGACATTATTTGAAAAATGGTTGATTTTCACTATTTGCTGGAAAATCAACCATTTCAGAAATGTTTGAAAATTTTACCATATGTTAATTTTAATATGATGTTTAAAAAATAAAGTTAATTTTATAAAATTAAATTTCTAAAATTTCAATAAAATAATTATAATATTTTCACTTAAAAATCATTAGAAATCAATTTTGAAGGAAACATAATTTTTTGTAGAATAAAGTGTCATTATTAAACGTTTTGTGAATATTTTAGAATAATTTATAAATTACCGTATATTGATTATTAAATATATACATATATATACTAATTAATTTAACTATATTGATACTTTTCAATTCAATGTATAGGTTATATCGATCATAGTCTAGGATGGCGCCCCATTCCCCAGGTTCACTCACGGATTCTCCTCTCGACTCGGCTTCTTCCTTCGGCTAGGGTTCCTCCCCGACGGCGTTGGTCTTCTTCGCTCTCCCTAGCCCTCTCTTCTCCGTTATTTCTGCTTGTCTTTTATTTCTCCTGGTCATCTCCTATTTCTATTTTGATGGTTCTTGGTCTCCCCTTCCTATTTCTTCTCCCCTGGCTCCGTGAAGGCCTTTCTCAGGCACCTTACTACACTCTGGCCTCGGGTTCCATCGCTCGTATCCATGTCGGATTTGGAGTGGAAGGCACATCGAGGTTTTGGGATAGTGGTTTTCTGATTGAGGATCCTCTTGGCATCTGTGGTCTTCTCCATTCAGGGTTTCATCCCCCAGTCTCTTTCTAGGGTTTTCCCCCTTGCATCTCTCTTTTTTAAAGGACTTTTCCCTATTTCTTCTTAGGGTTTCATCCCTATTCTTTCTTCCTCGCCCTCTGTGTTATTCTGTCGGGGGTTTTTGATATTCTGTTGCTGGTTCAACTTTGGAGTGTTGATGTTGTGGTGATGGCTTATGATGGATTTTCATGTGACGAGGATGGATACGATGAAGGTGAGTGTTGTTAGGATGGTGTTTGGAAAAGTCTTTATTCTGGTTATCGTATTCCCTGGTTTGATGTCTCCCCGTCGGAGATGGTTTTACAGATGCTTTGTCCTACAAAAGCTTGTTTTTCATCTGCTATAGATCCAAGCTTCCACTGTTCTCTCCGAGGTGGAGCTGGGCAGTGGTCTCCAAGGTTCTTTGGGAAGTGAGTTTGAATGGTTGGATTTAGAATATTGATGGTGAAGATGATCGATTGGAACCGGTGAGGTATGGTTTGGTTCTGGCGATGATGATGGTGTTTTTTGGATGCGACGCAGCTGAGTATGCGTGACACTGGCTAGCACTCTATCCGAGTTATCTTTTGAATTTTGAATTTTGATGATGTGGTGAGTTCCAGTTATGGTGTTTCTTGTTCGCTTGATTGTTCGGTGTTTCTTCCTCAAAACAGTGTTACGGTTGACGATGGCGCGATGAATTTCACAACGGTCTTCAGATACGGGCGATGACGATATTGTTCTGGACGACGAAAAGGGTGAAGGTTTTGATGTTGTTTAAAGCTGTGGCGGTGATGGTCAGTGGGTTTTCATCGGGGATGTCTGACGAAGGTGATGAATATATAAATGAGGTGGGTTGATGTCTGGGGTGTGGATCGAGAAGGCTTGCTGACGGAGGATCTGTGTCCCGAGGTGTCCTGTGCGATTTTGAAATTTGTATGAAAGTGGATTTAGTCTTTACTGTGTTTTGATTTTGGTGATCTGGTAATCTATTGTATGGCCCGGTTCCCGTTCACCCAAAAATCCATTTTCAAAAATAAAATAAAAATATAATTTTCAGTCAGGTTATATCGATCATGTTTATATAAAAATATTTTTATATTATATCATGATTTATTCAAACATAGTGTTTCCCTTTTAATACACTATAGAACATGGTTCCATTTTTAAATACTTGGGTGTTACATTAAAAACAATTTAATGTGGTTTTTTTATAAGTTAATAATGTTTTTAAAACCACTATATATGAAGTTAAATAACATTCAACCAAAAGGAAGAGTGAGGTAAGGTATTTCCTCTCAATATCATTTCATTAAGGCTTATTGCTATTTTATACACCCAATTTAGATTATTTGGTGTATACACGGCCCTTTTAACATGTAATATAAAAAATAATTCATTATTCTTGGTATTTTATGGTTAATTTTGAATGATTTCATCAAATGGGATTTTAATTAATATGTACGAATTGATAAGTAATATCATTACTCAATTTATTTGCATTGTGTTATATTACTCCTTCATTGTCTTTAATATTCTATGATTATGTGTGAAATGAATTTTTACTATCTATTTTTTCATTTATACTTAATTTATGTGTATTTATATTTTATAAAGATAATCATTTCATTGACTAATTCTCACGTCAATATCATATTCATTTTTAAGGGATTATTTCACAATCTAATTCTAATTGATATTATTTATTATTGAATTTTATTTGTACTAACGTATTTGAAAATTTTATAATAAAACCATTTTATTCTATTATTCTATGTTTATTAATGACATTTTCAACTAATATTACCATTTTACACTCTTTATTACCTTAAATTATTGATAAAATGTTTGAATAAAAATCAACTTTATATCTCTCTTCGTATGGAAATCCATTTTATTCCAATACCATGTTTTCAGAAAATGATTTCAAAAATGTTTTCAAATTGTATAAAATCATTAATTAATTAATTTTATAACCATTTTGATTTTTTATAAAATTTTATGAAATGAATCATGTTTTCATTTTATGAATAGGGGAATGTTATTACATTTCTTTAGTGAAAAATAAATATCCTTTTACCATGTATGACATGTTTAGAATTAACCACAATCACGACCACCATATATATGAATCTTATTTTTAAATATTACTATAATATTTCTAAATTAATATTTTCTTAATAATCTATAAATTCTTAATTTTTTTAAAAAAAATTCAATTAATGCGTTTTTAAAATCGTTTCTATTTTAAAATGAGATTTTCAATATGAAAATGATATATTCCTCCAGAATTATTTTAAAGATATCTTTATGGTATTTATATTAATCAATTAAAACTAAAATTTATTCTTAATCTAAGGGGAATATATTTTATTGATAACATATTTATTCTTCTTTTTGATGGTTTATGATTATTTTGACCAGGGGAAGTATTGAAATTCACTTCCATGAATTATTCTGGTTGTCACTATCTGTCCCTTTAATTATTTACATTCCTTTGGAAATTAAATTCTCCCTAAATATCAATATTATTTATCACAGATATGTTTTATAAACTATATATCATTTCTAAATATGGTTCTATTCATTGAATGTTATTTTTTTATTTGGGGAAATATTGATAAATTTATATTTTTTACTCAATAAAAATATTTAATCATAAAGAACATTATTCAGGAATTAAATCAAGTATTTGATATATGAGGATTAATTTGGACATTGAATAAACTAGTGAGGCCTTGTTATAAATATCTCATAAATGTATCATTAGTCTCATGAGATTAAATAGTTGGATAACCAGGTTAAATGGGTTTCTACCCATCAGTTTTAAATAAGAATGAGGACATATCTTAACGGTAATGGTATCATGTTCCTAGGAAACTTGAAATCTAATTACTCTTTTAATTCATTAAGAATTTAGTTTTTATTATCCATGATATTTTAAAAATTACATTATCTCTAGATGCATCTGATTCTCAGTTTATTGTTTAAATGGAATATGTTTTCAGTTAATTAACTTCCCATACTGATTATGTCTTATAAAATTATGATATCCATGTTATGGATTAAATTTAATTTGTTAATAGATATTTACATTTCCATATTTATTATTATCTATGAGACATTCAAAAATTAATTTACTCTGTTTTCATTTCATTCTTAGTTTTTTTTTGTTAAATAGCATGTATTTTAGGTTATATAAACTTTTCCCTGTTAATTATTCCATATCCAAATGATAGTTTGGTTACTGATTAAATGACATATGTTTTTATTTTTTTACCTTATCATAGTAATTATTATCAATGATACATTCACATTAATATTATCCTTGTATGAAGCTACTTATCAATTTATTAATTACATGGAATTTGTGATTCGTTATTTACATTACCATATTAATTATTATGCATAAAACATTCAAATTAATATTATCCTTGCATGAAATTATTTTCTAGCTTATTGATTAAATTTAATAGGTGTTCTTTTATTTTCCTTTATATATTAATTATGCCTATTGATTCATGATTTAATCGATTATACTTATTCCTTATTGTGCACTTGATCTCACCCTTATTGTTTTTCATTTCCCAAGAATCCATTAGGTATTCATTGATTTACATTCAATGATTTATAGAGGTAATAATGAACTTATGAAAAAAATTATATTGTAATTTAATTTTCCAAATGCAATTAATGACTCAAGTGTTTGTCTAGTTTACTATGACTACTATGCTATTCAATCCTTTAATATGTGAATCCTTAAGTCTTATGCCAATGAAATAAAGTAGACATAATAATTGAGTTGTTAGGGTTATGCCCTCTATAAGAAAATACATTACGCATGTTAGTGGTAGGCGCTTTACCCTTATCGCCATTCAGTTTTGGTTTCACTTTTAGCTTCCCTGGTAAATGAAAATGGGTTGTCTCCCAGCTTTCATGTTGTAATTTTTTAAAAATATGGGAAAAATAATTTCTTAACCTTATTTATAATCAACCTTAATCCAATAATGTTCTCAAGAATATGATTGACAACATCATAAATAACATTAGTCATCAATTAAACATCAGTTAACCTATAAGCCTTTTTATTCATCTAATTCTTTCCCAAAATATAAAATAAATATAATTGATTATAATTTAATTTAAATAAATCATGTACTAAAGATTATATTTTTATAAACCATGCTTTTAAATAAAATATCACCTTACAATTAAATCACCATTACAGTGAATTAGTTCTATTAGACATATTCATCAAAATAAATAAATAAAAACTACATCCAAACAATTCTTAGAAGTTAGTTCATATAACCAGAATAAAATTGATAAAAATACATAACAGTATGATTGTTGAGTTCCAACACATAAAAAATTTATTAATTCTGCATTAATGATTTTGATAACATAATCCCTTAAGATTTATTCCATTTATAAGGTAATTGACTCAAATAATTACCATGTACACAACATCAAAGGAATTGAATTGTTAGTGGTTCCTTATGATGAACATTATATACTTGTATCTTGTCTATAGGAATATTATTTATTCTTTATAAATTGTATCCATTGTTACCTAAATTTCTACATATAAGTAATCTTATAATTCTTTAAAGGCTTTTTCCATGGTTCATCTTCCCACATTTTTAAAATTTTTGAAATTTAATATTCTTTTATTTATTACGATTGACACTTGAAAATCCATGATATACTATTATTCTCTACTTTGACATGTTCAGAAATTAAATTATGTTTCAGTTGTTTATATTTATTTGATATAGATCATTAGGAATGATCAAAATATTTATAACATCTATTCTCATTCGACTAGGAATATTATTTGGGAAATCAGTGCATATACCATCAATTTTATTATTGGAATGTTTTATCATATTTCCAACTATTAAATAAAAATAATAAAAGACACCAGATGATAATACCTTTACCTACAAAAGGGAAATCTTATAAACCAAGAATGAATAACTTATAAATGATAATTATATCCAAACTTATGAGTCTCTTGGTTTCAATATTAGTTATCCATGTTAATGTTTTATATTAGTTTTTCTAACCTATTTTTTCAATTCATTCATAATAATTTATAACGCATTTTTGAATCTCTAAAACATTTCCCCTTGGACTGTCAATCTAGGTGTGTAATAAGGACCATTTTCATACACTATGTAATGATCTAATAAAACCTAACATGAATATTTTGGTGTAATTAATCCTAGGTACAACCATTCCAAAGACACACCCACTTATAGTTTCTAGACAGGGAAGTAATTTCATGGAACCAACTAACTCTATAATTCACCTAAATTCCAAGATATATTTTTATATACTTATCATTATCTTTATAATAATCCCTAGGGTTCTCAATAAATTAGTATAATGATAATCACCATAAATAAATAGACCTTTCTCTAATACCAACTATATAAAATAAACCTTTTATATATAAAATTATACTATTTTTAATACAAATATCCCTTAATTACAACCAAAAAATTATGATACCTATTTTATTTTGATAACTAGGTTCATAATACATCAAAGTGAGACTAAAATAAAAAAAAATTCTACATAATGAGCCCCTAAATTATTTGAAGATCATAACACTACAAGGGATAACTTGGGGAATACATATAATGGAATAAACATGAGATGGAGAAATAACTTATGAGTCAATGGTGTAACAATATATCATTAAATACAAGGATCAAGAGTAATCACATGGGAGAATAAAATGAATAACAGTGTATCATAAGATCATAGAATCATAAGAAATGTGTCTCAACATATAACATAAAATAATAATTAGTTAAGGATAGCTACATAGATAATTTCGCATGGTGAAAAAGGTACTATAATGGATTTGGTTTATTCCATAATCCTAAAAAATAAAACTCATGAGACTAAAGCCTAACCAAATGAATTGGAAATATTCCTAGGTGAACCCATCAAAACATGATCATTGTAATGTTTTTGACAAAAAATAAATCAATCATAATGAATAAAACCCAAGTAAATAAAATGGGTCACATAATCTTGTCACATATCATAATCAAAGGAAATTTAATAATTAAGGAATTTTCTAGATGAACATTAGGAATATATTACCCCATAAAATTAAGGTATAATAATATATCCATATAAGTGAGAGACATATATAAATAATTTATAAGAAATAAATAACATCACAGGGTTTATTTTTTGAGAAAATGTATTTAAAATATTACATGGAATATATTATGAGGAAAATAACCTTCTTACTTATAAATAACCACATTAAAATATAAAAAAATCAAAATATAAATGAAAAAATATTATTTAAATAGAAAAAAGAAAAAATATAAAGTAATATTCAACTAATCTAGTGGTCATGATGATGGGTAATTCAATACATACTATATTAGTTACAAACATTCCTTTCACAATATTGCTAAAATGATAAAAAGTACCACATTTGGAAAAATAAAAGTGTATTTCTCTCAATGCATGTTTTAAAAAGTATCACATGGTCATAAAATATTTAATTAAAAAATTAAAAAATTCTGAATATATTCATTGAAATATTTTTACAAATCATGGATATGAAAGAAAAGGGATTTTCGTTTAAAGAGACAAAAAAAGTAATCTTTACAAAAAAAAAATTCTCAATGATTTAATGTACCAAAAAAAGAAAAAAAGTAATATTGAATTAAAATTTCTTGAATTATATTATACAATGGAAACTCGGGAATAAATAATCCTGATTAAAATAAGATTTAAATAGAAAACCTTACCACTTTTGTAACTTTTTAATTATAAATACCATGAATATAGAAAATATATTTTAAATTAATATATCCTTCATTATTAATTTATCATGATATAACATGAAAAAGGTTAGTATATACACAATTTAAATGAAATTAGGTGTACAAAATAACATTTGTTTCAATGAAAGAAGTCTTGAGGTGAAGCCCTTACCTCAAGTCCAGACTTTTTCACATATATATTGTATCTCCTATATAATAAAATTATATATTTTATTTATTTAATTAGTATACTTTTATAGTTTTAACCAAATAATCCTAAAAAATATAATTCATTTATTTTAATAAAATATCTTATTATATAATCAGTTATGTCTACGTTGAGTGTTTTGAGGATGTTCAGTTTATAAACTCAATATGGAATTGATGTGTTTACCATGGTCCAATGGATAATTGTTACATCATTAAAAGAATAATAATTTTGAAATAATTTTTATTTTTCTTCTTAAATTATACTTTAAAAAACTAACAATGAATTATTTTGAGGAAAAATATAGTACATTCGAATTTGGGAGATGGTAGGTTGTATGTACGCATGTGTAACGTCTTCCTTTTTTCAATGATCATGATGGAAATATTGTGATAGATAATTGATGTATATAAGTATATAATTATATTTTAAATATCATATTATTAATTTAAATAATCATCCATATATCGTACAAGTGATGAGGTAATGAAAAAGGAATCATATCACTTCGCAAGTCGGTAGTCTTCCATACGCACGAATGACATGATCATTTTACAAAGGATATTATGGTGTGAATGTATATGATATGTTAATTTTATAGAAATAGTAATAATTCATTAATATAATATGTAAAACTTAAATCCATCATCATGAATATTTTTGAGAGGCAATGTTGGAAATTAGATTATATCGGTTTGCGATGCGGTAGTCTTCCGTACACACTAATGATGGGTTTTTTATCATTTGATTGAAGGGGAGATAGATTTAGGTTATGAAATTAACATAATAACATAATAATATATGGTATATATGTATTTTATAAAATTGTCTCAATTTATATGTATTTTAGTTATTTTTAAGAGGATATAATACAAAGATGTTTTGTTGGGAATAATACCCCTTATTCAGAGTACCTCTTTATTATTATACCCAAATGCAACATAGATTGATTTTTTAATCAAAATAAGTAATTATAGATATTGTGGGGGATGTAATGAAGGTATTTGGGAAGGTCTCGATTGAACCATTAGGATTTTTATGTGTGGAAAGTATAGGAGAGAAGGTTCTCTTTTTTAAGTGAGAGGAAGTTACATTTTTATAAATACCCAAAAAAATCAATAATTGGATGTAACTCTCAGTCCAAGTGCCAGAAAAATTTATAAATAAAGATTTTTTTTCGTGATATGGTAGATTCAAACCTCCAAAATTCAAAATTTGTCATTTTCTAAACATTTTGTTCAACATACATTAATGGTGACACGTTTTACCATTTCATTTTTTTCACCAACGAACTAGTTATTTTTTTATATTTTTACTATTCATTTTGACTGAATATTAATTTACTAATATTTAAACATATTTGTTAATATTATTAAAAATATATAATCCATTATATTAATTTCAAAATAATGAAGTGGAAGAATTAATTTTAACATTAATCCAATAAAATGAGTTAGGGAAAAAATTAGGAAATGAATTTTTTAAACCGCAGTTGACATTATTTAATAATTATAAATAGATATAAAAAATTTATGAATTTAAATTTATATAAATAGATGAATAATATTTTAATTTCATTGAAATCAGAATTTACTATTGTTTAATTTAATTATTTATAAAGGATAAATATTATGAACTTGAAAACATTTATGTAGAAAACCAAATTTTAAAGCACAAAAAATTATTTATACCAAAATAAGGAAAATTGATGATTAAAAGGAAATTAATAAGATTATTTATAACAAAATGGATAATATACCACTTTTAGATAAAATAAATAATGTAATGGATTTAATAAATTACATTTTATAAAAAAAATAATTGATAGTATTTGAAAAATAAGTAATTTTCACAATTGACTAAAAAGATTTACATTTTTAAAAAATTAAAAAAAATAATCCTATGTTAAAATTAAATATAATTGTATAATACATTATATTAATCTTATAAAATCACATTAATTAAATTTTTATAAATTATTTAAAATATTATCTGTAGAAATGAAATAAAAAAAATTTTGAAGGAAGAATATTTTTATAAACTAAAATATCATTATTAAAAGTTGAGTGATTGCTTACTAATAATTTGTCAATAATTTTTTTTTATTGAACTTTTTTTATATTTTGTAATTTATTTAATAATATTCATACCCATGAATTTCGCCGTTACCTTATTTTAGGCATGCTTGAGTAAAAGTATTTTAATATTACAACACTATTTTTTAACTCAGTTGTGTGTTTTGAATATGAAATCGAAAATAGTGTTATTTTAAATTAGTAGTTTGTTACACATGAAAAAAGGTGATTTAGATATGGATAAACGTCTATTATTTGAAAATTTTCATTTTTTTAAATAATATTTGAAGAAACATGTTTAAATATGATTAAGGAGTTGAAACAAACTTGAAAGAAAGAGGAGATAAGGATAGCCTTTACAATTCATAGGAATATTTGAAAAATAATTACTTCGGACACTTATATAATTTGAAGTCATAATTTTTTCTATATTTTGAGTTTTCTACTGAATTTGGAAATGTATCATGGGTGGGCCACCCTGGAATACCAGTGTATTAACCAAGGTAATCATAAGGGAATCACTACTATAACCAACTAAGATAAGGCGAAGCATGTGTGAAGAAGGAAGAAAACAAGACACATAATTATTTCATGTAGAGTGAAGATAAACATGTGTGAGGGATAGTGGAGAATAAACTCCCACATGTGGGGAGGTATATGAGATTAAGGGTGACCATTAACACCCAAGATGATTTCATTTCCACTATTTAGGTGATTATTGAGTAATTTAGTGGAGATATTTTACAACAATTTTCAGTTTGGAACATCAATTTATGTCACATACTCTTCTCTATATAACACATTTTTTAACATGATTTTTCAATTTTTAAAAATTTATCACCTCATATTCCAAGGGGATGTCATCTCTATTTTTGACTTTGAATAGTCTTAAATGTGAAGTGGTTCATATAATGTGATGCCATGAAGGGAGATATTGGCCACGAGAGTTACAATAATGATTGGTAGTTTAAAAATTGATAATGGGATAAAGTTTATGTGATTTTTATATAATAAGATTTGTGAGGATATAACATAGTTGTAATATGTAGGATCACTACATAATTACCAGTATGTCACAAGATCATGTGTTATGCACTATGTGGTATATAGTGAAATAATGGTTAGTATGCGTTAAAGGATTGATCACATAGATTTTTCATGAAAATATCGTAAGCATGGGTTACCATGACAAGTATATTTTTTGGATATTTTTTTAACTTATAATATAATATTGAAATGAAATATTACATGCTAATGGTATGTAAAAAACTTTTGTACAAGGAGAGGTTAGTTCAGAAGGTTTCCATACAAAGCATGATTTATGTGTTGAGGTAGCGAGTATTCTATCATTGAACAACCTAATTCATAGAGTTTTAATTTGATGAGTGGTTACAAAATATTATCTTATTCCCTAAATTGAATGATCATTTATTTTTTTAAATAAATACTGGTTAATTTTATTTTTAAATGTACTAATGATGCTGAGAGAAAACTATTGAGAGAATACTCTACAAACTAAATTTTTTACATTCCATACATGAACAAAAATATACATAGAAATTTTTGAGACTTGTGTACTATATATTATTTTATATAAAGAGTAGATCCATCGGAATAATTAAATATATAGTTCATATAGTTTCATTTAATGAATTATAATTTATAAATTGATATGTCTAATTTTTTTTCCATAGAGTACATTTCTTCTATGAGAATGGTGTATTATGAGGTAATGATGTAATGTAGATTAATTTCATGAATTTATTTTATAAAAACTAAAATATAATTTATTAGTCACTGAAAGTGGCTAATATTAATTGTTAATATATTTATATTAATTTTTCCAAAGTCCATAAACATTTTTTTTAGTGCATTACATAAATAGATCTTCATTTCTCATCAAAAATGCAATTCATGTTTAAAATGAAAATTTGGGCCCAATCATTCATTTGTTTGTGGACAACATTATATTCATTTTATGAATTTGAAATTTTGGGATATGATTGATCACTTTGTTTGGAACATTTTATCTTATAGGTCTGATGGATGAATCCCAAATGAAGATGGATAATTTTGCGCCTTAAAGAAGAAACCTGCTGGAAAAAGCATAATGGGCCTAAGGCCCATCAAACAAATGGATCTGAAGTTGAGATTTAAATGGTGGACCCGACATTAATGCACAGAAATCCATCCCACCTTTTCGACCATAACATACAAATGGAGAAGCCAAATTTCCTGAAATTTTTACAACTCATAGAGGATAGATGGAAAAAAGATATTTCGCTTCTACAACCCCTCCGGATTCGGCCTTCTTAAATTGTGAATTCACACGTCAATATGGTGGGGGAATCTGGACAGTTTTCTGGGTCAAATTCAAAACATCAACTTCCTTTTGATTATTCACCCTCCATTTTACTCTATTAATTATTGGGGGGTGAATTAATTGTTGGGGGATGTACCTAAGGCTCCTAATATGCCTATATAAGGAGCTAGTGGTGAAGGTAATGGGGGTGGATATTTTTCATATCATCTTTTGTTTCTTGTTTCATTGTAAGGTTATGCTTCCAACTTTTCTTTGTAATGTTTTCCATTTCCATGTAAGTTTCTTTTTTGTATGTTTACGTTCTTAATCAACTTCTTTCTCTTCTATATTTTCCATTTCATATATTAAAACATTATTATCACAAAGCACAGTGATATCTCTGTGTTGTTGTGAATTAGTTCACACATAGGTGTGAATTTCATTCACACACACGGAGGAGTGCTCGTTATTTCCACGGTTTTAATTTATTCAATCCAATTCTTGTTATCCATCTTCCGCCCACCACTGAGATTATACCATCAATGTAGGGATAATCGTTTAATGGGATGATCTTAGGAGGAAGAAAACGCTGGATTGAATGTTATTTTATGAACGAATTGTTGTTAATTGGATAATTAATTTATGACATCTATTCTTCAGTTATTTCTTCTCTTCATCTTTACTGTGTTTGAGCAAACTAAATTCAATTACTAAATGACCATATACCTTGGAGAGATCATAAATTTGGTTCTCTAAGTGTATAGGGGATTAGTAATTGTGTTTAGTAAGCACCAAACCAGAAAATGATGAATGTAATGTTATTTTTGAAAAATGGATTCATCAAAAATTAATAAAACCAAAATTGTCTAATGAAGTAAAATTAATTCAATCCACCCTGATCATAATCCTAAGATCAACCCATTTCCATTTAATTGAATTCACTTAGGTTTATTAGTGTTCTTTAAAAACCATCCAAAATCAAACCCAAAATTGGATACTTCATAGCCCATCCTTCACCAAATCAGAGCGTCTCAAGGTTACTTCTTCGGTCCCTGTGGATTCGACCCCTACATGTACTACATCGACCACTTTTACCAGTAGGGTAAATTTGGGAGAAACCAAATTTTGGCGTCGTTGTCGGGGACCAAGTAAGTTCCATAGACACTCATCTTCTTTTCTCCCCCCAAATTCTTTATTCTCACCCTTATTTCTCTTCTATATTCCCCTTTCTATTTCAGCGTGTCCAATGAATCCCAAAAAAAACTTTCAATCAACTCCAATAGATTATCTTCAACAATACCCATTAAAATACCAAGTCTATAATAAACTGAAAAATCAATATTTTGAACCACCTCACATAGAAAATTTCATTGACCAAACCATGATTGAATACACCACACCAGATGAGATGTACAATCAATGGGATGCTAATTGTTTAAAGGATCAATTTCCATACCTCTCTAGGATGATTGAAGGGATCAAAAATAATGAAGTTCATGATGTCCAAACATCTATCAATCCTAATTCTGAAAAAATTCTTGAACATTTGTGTGAAAAAATGGATAAAATGAATTCAGAGGTTTCATCTTTAAGAGTAGAACTACAAAGCATTGAAATGGTTAGGGAACCCATTCCCACTCAGGTTGTCTCTTCCTCATCACTAATACAAGAATCTTGTCTCTCACAGACCTCAAATTAATTTAGTGAAGAACCAACCATTGGATTTTGGATAGTTGAAGATAATCAAGGAATTGTTGATGGGTTCTTAAATCAAGAGGAAACTGATTTTTTGTATTCACAAGAAGGAAACTTGACATTGTGGATGGAGAGTCCTGAATATTTCTCCATTGATGATTTTTCAAAAACACAAATCACTGAACAATTGGTATAAATACCAAACATTGATCCCATACCCACACCTGAAATTCAACTATACACTTTTGGGGATGAATCATATTTTAAAACGGAACCAATTCATTCTAATTTTTTTGGAGAATAAACTGACTTTCATTAAAATTGCAAATCTTTATTAAGAAATTGCAATCGACCAGAACTCAAAATCATTATTCATCCTTCCCCATACAATAATTCCATCATAGGTGATAAAAAAGACCTTGCAGTTTTAGTTCATTCATCTAAATAAGCCAATAATTTTGAAATGGTCATTGATGTCTTAGGAAAGAATATAAGTTCAACTCGATCAACCATTTCAGATATTCCTTGGATTTTACCAATAATTGTAGAAAATAGGATTTTACATGAAACAAATTTCAAAAAAATAATCAATCTCAATCTTATTGAAGTGGAAAAATATGGGTTAATTAAAATGTCGAAAGTTGGAATTGGATAAGTTGGGGGGTACAAGTCGAGCTAACGACGTTAAATAAAAGCGCTGCATGGGAGGAAACCCGTGGTTTTCATGTTTCAAATATTTTTGGAATCATATTTATTTTTCAAATAGGATTAATAAATCATTTTGATATTTTAAAAATATAAAAATGAAAAATAGATTGTTGACCTTTTCTTCTTTTATGAGTAAGGATGGGTATGAAAGGAGAGAACCGTATTCATTCGTGTCACGCGGTGTGATCCTTGAGTAATACCTTACCCAGAAAATATAAAGAAGACAATGTATCATCAGTTTATTTTATTTTATTTATGTTTTTTGTAGGTTAAAAAAATTAGACTCTTGACCTGTTCTTCTTTTATGAGTATGGATGGGTATGAAAGGGGAGCACTGTATTCATCCGTGTCATGCGGTGTGATTCCTGAGTAATGCCTTACCCAGAAAATATAAAGAAGACAATGTATCATTAGTTTTATTTTTAAAAAAAATAGGTAAAACCATAAAAATGTTGTACTTGGTTTTAAATAAATTGTTGTGTTATTTGTTTTGTTTGCTTTGTTCTTCTTTTTATGGTTCAGGAACTATTTTGGGTGATACATGTTCAATCAAGGAGGTGCCTACATCCCCCAAGAGATCAAAGGAGTAATACAGAGCATCATGAACTTCAACTTCAAAAACCATGTAAATTTGTTCCATGTTTATCATTTTAAATTTCCTCTTTGAACTCTTATCCTACCCCCTTCTAAATTTTCTTTTCTTTAAACACTGGGGACAGTGTTATTCTAAGTTGGGGGGAGATAAAAAAATGATTTTTTATTTGAATAAAAAGATGCATGAAAATAAAAATTCCATTAACCATAAACATGATAACACACATTGAAAACTCTAAAATTGGATATCAAATAAATTTTTCATGCCTTGATTCTAATTTTAATGCAAGTTTAAGTTCATGAGCTTAGTTTTTGGAAAGTGTGGTTGTATGATGTGATTTTTCAATGTTTACATTTTCGTCCTCTTAATAAAAATTCCACAATGCACGTCTACTAGATAGTGGGTGTAAATTTGAGTTCTTGGGTCCCTTTCATTATAGCATAGGGTTCTGGGGTCACTTTTAGTTTAAATTGAGTATCTAAAAAAACAAAAAAAAATGACCACATAGAGCAATGTTTTGTCCAAATGCGTGGCGTCCGGCACTTGGGAATCGCGACTCCATAGTTGTCTTGCCTAGAGTTAGGCTTTATATCTCTTTTGTAGAGCATGAAATTGACAATATGAGTGGTGTCCGTCACTTGGGGATCGTGACTCCATAGTTGTCTTGCCCAGAGTTAGTCTTTTCATATTTATTGTGGTAAAAAAATTATCATAAAAAAATCAAAAAAAATAAAAATTATAATGGATACTCATATTCAAGTTTAATGTGATTCCCACCTAGAGCTTCCATTTTTTCCCCTTGAACAATAAAATGGGCCCCATATCTTTTGTGATGTACAACACTTTATCATGCTTAATTGCAATTGGATGAAATGTGGCAATGAATATGAACAAAGGAATGGGCTTGGGCTTGGGATATGCTTATGGACCTAGCTTATTTTAAATGATTTTGATGGGTTCCATAATTTTTTTTGTATGAGGTCTTTGGGTGAGAAATGTGTATTAAAATGTTTTTGGAAAAGTGGATTTGAATTTCATATTTGTAATTTATTTTGCTCGGGACTAGCAAAACTCAAGTTGGGGGTGTGATTAGTCACTGAAAGTGGCTAATATTAATTGTTAATATCTTTATATTAATTGTTCCAAAGTCCATAAACATTGTTTTTAGTGAATTACATAAATAGAACATCATTTCTCATCAAAAATGCAATTCATGTTTAAAATGCGAATTTGGTCCCAATCATTCATTTGTTTGTGGACAACATTATATTCATTTTATGAATTTGAAATTTTGTGATATTATTGATCACTTTGTTTGGAAAATTTTATATTTTAAGTCTGAAGGATGAATCCAAAATAAAGATGGAGAATTTTGCACCTGAAGGCAGAAACTTTCTGAAAAAAGCATAATGGGCCTAAGGCTCATCAAACAAATGGATCTGAAGTTGAGATTTAAATGGTGGACCCGACATTAATGCACAGAAATCCGTCCCACCTTTTCGACCATAACATCCAAACGGAGGAGCCAAATTTCCTGAAATTTTTACATCTCATAGAGGACAGATGGACTAAGATATTTAGCTTCTACAACCCCTCTGGATTCGTCCTTCTTCAATTGCGAATTCACACGTCAATATAGTGGACGAATCTGGACAGTTTTCCTGGTCAAATTCGAAACATCAATTTCCTTTTGATTATTCACCCTCCATTTGACTCTATTAATTGTTCGGGGGTTAATTAATTGTTGGGGGATGGACCTAAGGCTCTTAATATTCCTATATAAGGAGCTAGTGGTGAAGGTAATAGGGGGTGGATATTTTTCATATCATCTTTTGTTTCTTGTTTCATTGTAAGGTTATGCTTCCAAATTTCCCTTATAATGTTTTCCATTTCCATGTAAGTTTCTTTTTTGTATCTTTATGTTCTTAATAAACTTCTTTCTCTTCTATATTTTCCATTTCATTTATTAAAACTTTATTATCAAAAATCACAATGATATCTCTGTGTTGTTGTGAATTAGTTCACACATAGGTGTGAATTTCATTCACACACACGGAGGAGTGCTCGTTATTTCTGCGGTTTTAATTTCTTCAATCCAATTCTTGTTAGCCATCTTCCGCCCACCATTGAGAGTATACCATCAATGGAGGGCTAACCCTTTAATGGGATAATCTTAGGAGGATGGAAATACTGGATTGAATGTTATTTTATGAATGAATTGTTGTTAATTGGCTAATTAATTTAAGACATCCATTCTTCAGTTACTTATAATCTTCATCTTTACTGTGTTTGAGAAAACTAAATTCAATTACTAAATGACCATATACCTCGGAGAGATCATGAATTTAGTTATCTAAGTGTATAGGGGATTAGTAATTGTGTTTAGTAAGCACCAAACCAGAAAATGATGAATGTAATGTTATTTTTGAAAAATGGATTCATCAAAAATTAATAAAACCAAAATTGTCTAATGAAGTAATATTCATTCAATCCCCCCCCCCCCCGATCATAATCCTAAGATCAACCCATTTCCATTTAATTTAATTCACTTAGGTTTATTAGTTTTCTTTAAAAACCATCCAAAATCAAACCCAAAGTTGGATACTCCATAGCCCATCCTTCACCAAATCATAGCGTCTCAAGGTTACTTCTTCGGTCCCTGTGGATTCGACCCCTACATGTACTACATCGACCGCTTTTACCAGTAGGGTAAATTTGGCCGCAACCAATAATGTTATGTTTTTTTTTCATGGTCAAATAATGAAGAAAATTGAGAATATAACATTCTGAGTCATGATGTAATGGGAAGAGTCTGAAGTCATGATATCATTGAAAGAAGAAAATTTAGCCCATAAAAGGGTATCTAGAGTGCCTAGAGCTACAGTTTCCAAGGATTTAGAAGACTGTGAAATCAGGAGATGCATTTTTTGAAGAATACCTATTGAGAAAACATGATTTTTTAAATTAGTGGACTATATCAAATATTCTTATAGAATAATATTATTCATAGTGGTGTAGATGAAACTTTGTGCTATAAAAATGTCTCTCTATTTAGGAATAAACCTTAAAGAGGAGATACAATGTCAATTCATATAATTATATATTTTATATGACTTTTTATTTGGGTGTAGCTCCAATATTTTCTAAAGAATCATCAATTGGTTATAAAAAATTGTGGATGTCATTAGTTATTGGGGTGTATAACCAATCCGGTCTTTATTTGGTGGTTTAAGTTTATAAAACGTTTTTATTAGAGATTATAATTTGTGTGCTTACCCAATTTACATAACCATTTGTGTATATATTATAAAATATATAACCTATGATAATAACTAATTGTAGTAATGAGTATTAAATTATTACTGAACCTTGAAAATACTTATGGGTTGTGATTTATTTTTTTCTATTGCAAATGAGGTGAGGCTGGGTAATTAAAGACAAGGGATCAATAATCTAATCTGTATCTTGGGATGAATTAAAAGTAATAAGAATTCATAAAAATAGTGTACCACTAATTTACCCAGTCCCCTCTTATTAATTATTATCTACTCCATGGACTCTTCAATTGGTATAATTTAAAAGTTATCATATGATGATACATGGATTTTATGAGAAATAGTGAACATTATTTCAACAAAAAGTTAATATGCAACTATATTTTATGGTACAAATTTCAACATATTGGTGAATAATATGTTTCTCTACCTTCTATATATTATACATGAATTAAGATACAATAATATAGTAGAAGTTTCACCTAATACTGGGGATCACCTATGGCACACTATGGAAAGAGTAACAACAAAAATTATGGTAAAGAGAAATTTTATTTTGTTATCTCGTTTTGAGAATTTGTACAAAATGAATATATGAGTTTATTATAGAAAATAAACACATTACAAGATGAGATATAGTTATAAATTAAATATAACTATGAGGGAATCCATGTTTCAGGTCTAGAAGAGATGATTGGAATACATTATAATATAATAATATGAGAATATAAATAATTATTTCCCCAAGGTGAAAGAAATAATCCACAACATTTGAGGATTTTTAGCAATGATATATGATTTCCCTTTTTAAATAAATATTATATAAAATTATTAGATAGATTTTACCCTAAGGATTCCTTTTTTTAGGAAAAATAATATTGTTAACTTAATTATAATTATAATATTTTCCTATATTATTATATTATAAAGGCAAAAACTTTCATGAAAAAGAAAAAAGATGAGATGGCCTTTGATATCATGAGAAAATGAAATGTCGCAAATGAAGAATCTATATATTCATGTCATTCTGGTGAAGGAGATACTAATGAGGACATTTATGTGATTATTTCTCTTCTTTCAAAGAGATTCAAAAGGTAAAGGGGAAAATAAATAAAAAACAATAACTAATGTAGTATAATAATAATGTCACAAGAATCTTGGTCAATATTAACCCACATAAGAATTACACTGATAAAAATTATGATTATGTAGATATGATGTATTTAAAATAGAGAAAATATATAAATAATAATAATATTTCCAATAGTAGTATGTCAAATTGGATGGGAATATATGAAAAATAAAATTCATCATCAAGTATTTTTTTCAATGTATATAGATATTTCACATGAACTATTTTAAAAATTCATTGACTCTTCAAGTAGTGATGATGATTGAGAAAAAATGATAATGATAGAATATATTTTAAATTGTAATTTAAAATAAAATAATGAGAATAATACATAACTAAAAAATAAAATATAAATATAGGAAAATAATATTATAAATCCACTACTAAAAAATATGAACATGATATAAAATAAAAATGGTTTGATGATGAGTGTATTCAAAATATATTGATGTAAGACAAGAATGAAATAATTATAAGTGATATGGTGAAGAATATTACTGAGGATAATAATGAAATATTTATGAAATAAGATATTTTCCTAGAATTTCAACAAGATGAAAATATGATTAGAAAAAATTCCATTAATATATTGACATTAAAGGTGAGTCTTCCAAAGAAATTTATATCAATATTCAAAATAGTAAAACTAAATATAAAGATAATTTTTCAAAAAAGTATAACTATAATTTCTAACATTGATTGTAAAAATATTAATATTAATATACATATAACTATATGATAACTATTATTCCCCCTTTTAAATCAATGGAAGAGATAAATATTTCAAGAAAATTGCACCCCTTAAAAAATAAGGATAGGTTTGAAGATGTAGAATAAAAACAATGTTTTCAATTGAATAATTATCAATGAAAAATAATTATGTTTGGATTTTATTAATATTATTTAATAAGGTATGGAAATAAATAATACATTTTTTTGTATTACATTTTATTTCAAAACATGATGCTTGAATCAATGATGACTTATGGTAACAAAGCTTTAATAATTTCATAATGAATGAATGTTATGTGAAAAAAAACTACCTAATATTCTAGCACAAAATATTGATGAATTCATAGAGTTGATTTATGGATGTTTTGAGAAGTAGGGTCACAAATATGAAGGATACATGAGTAAATTATATGGATATGTTTCACGTGATGTTATAGGACATAAAATTTAGGAAGGGAAATTGGGGAATTAATGTACTTCTAAGTCATCCAAAAATATGGATGAGACACCCAAAATATATAAGAAATCAAAAAGTAGTGCATGACTATTTAGCTAGGAGAACTAAATATTTTTAATCCAGTAGATAATATAGAAAACATTTCTTAGGGAAAAGTAATGTATATGATTTAAAAATATAATAATCATAAAATGACTTAGAAGACATATATAAAAAGTGACATAAAAAGTATGGCATTTTCATGAGGGATGTATCTATGACAAACAGTTCCTGAGGAACAATATTAAAATCTTATAGTCCCAAGAAGACTACATAAATAAAAAATATCAAAAAAAAAGGTAAATAATAATCCCCAATTACTATGGTATATAACACTACCACATATAAGGAATAAATTCATGATAAAAGAATAGTCATATATCCTAGGAAGGATTCTATAAAGAATAACAAAACATCACAATCAGATATTAGAAGAATGATGTAATAAAATTGGGTGGGAGGAAACACTCTTCTAGAGTGAATATTTTAAGTTACAAAGAGGTCTCTTTTTATAAAGATACATATTTTATTTCATATAAAAATTTTGTGAATTAAAGGTGATGGATGAATCCATTGAGGGGGATAAATGATGATTTTATTGTATTATATACTCACTACATAGAAAATGTAGAATTTCTAGATAGATATATAAAAATATTGTTTTGAGAGATGTGGTGTGTAAATCTTTCATGTATATGTATTATCAATGAATTGACATTTTATATCAAGGAGAATTTGATATTGAGATAAAGGTGGTAGCTATATGTTTTTACATAAAATTCAGTAGGTTTTTATTTATATGGGCGCAAGATGTTTAAATTTGATTATTTAACTTTTCAATTAGTGCTAAACCTGAAGGATGTGTTTCCTGAAATGATAAAATGTGATGAATTTTGTGTTGGAAACCATGATGTGTTAGTTTATTAAATATTTTTTTCTAAACTATGTTTTCCCATATAGATTGAGTGGATTTACTAATGACTCGTTATGAAGATAATTATGTTAACCTCCTTCTCTCTATTATTTGAAGTGGTTGGAATGAAGAGAATAATCATAATCATGACATGGATCCAACACTTACTTATCCTTTGTATTCATTCCCAATAATAAGGGTAAATAAAATATCACATATTAACAAAAAAGGTTTTCGTGGTAATGAAAGAAAATCCAATTGAAATATTGAATGTCCTCTTATATGATTTTTTTGTTATTAATAAGGTCAGATAAATATTTGTTAGGATGATATATAAATGTGAAGATGAATTTAGAATAATTAATGAGGTATTAATTCTTCTTGAAGTAATATTGTGGTAAAATCAAAAAAACTAAAATATGATGATTTTTGAAGAACTTATTAAAATTTTTTATATATTACTATGGTGCTTGAGAAATTAAACAGTATTTAATATATGAAATACATGATGTGAAGAAAGATTATTTGAAGTTTTCCTTTAGAATAACATAAATAACTTTAAAGTAATTTTAAAATTATGAGTGGAAGGGGACTTACATAATATTAATGAAAAAATATCAAAAATAAATTTTGTAGACGACAACAGCATAATAATTAGTAATATTTACCATAGTTTTAGTATTCATAAAAACATTTCTATGCCTAAAGTATAGTTGATAGACCTATAGGGTGTTATTATTTCCATATATGTCTAATAAAAATACAATATTTATAAAAAACTAAATCCTTCTTTTAGTTAATTAATATACAATATTTGACATGATTGAGGGAAAAACCATAAAGTCAGTGACTAAGATTGATTATATTTTTAAAAATAATGTTGTATTTTTATTTTTTATAAAATTATTATAGAAATAATATTTGTTGAATTTTAAATTGATGGAGAGCAAAAAATATTTGGTTTCTTAGGATATTAATTGGAAAAATACATGACTGGGTTTTATAGTTTTAGGTTTTTGGGAAAATTGGATTGTATAAAATTAATTAATTAATCATTGATTGGAATCAAAGTAGAGACAATGTGGATCCAATGGTCATGGTATCATCTCCTCAACCCCTAAATCCCCCTTTTCCCTATGTTCAGGTAGTTTAGGTAATTGCTAAATCATTTTTTCTTTGGTACCATATTTAATCACGGTTTTTATAAATGTTAAAGTGGTCGTGTCTCAAATCATGGTAACATGTTCCAAAATTTAAATGATTACTATGAGATTAAAATATCAATGTCCTTGATAAAAGTAAATGAAAGGTATTGTAATTGACTAAATTAAATGTGAAAAACCAGGACATGTATTAAAATAAATTAATCCAATGAAGCCTTCGGCATTCAGATACATAACCATTTCATAAGATGAGTTTTCCCCTAATTTATATGATCATAGAGTATGAGGTGAGGAAATAAATAAAAAAAACTCAAATAAAACTAGAGATATTGTGGTGGAGGACCTTTAATTAGAATATCATCATTTCCTAGACTTTGGTCTATAAAATTTGAAATTTGTCATTGCAAAATGTCACTAAATTTATAGAAATCTTAGGGTCCTGGTTTTCATTTAATTGGATTTTAATATTTCCCATTTTGATTTTTGGGTCCACCTTAGGTATTAAATAGTGTTTATGGTCTTTAGTTGGCCTTTCCCATAGAAAATACTATATAAATCCCATTACTATGTTTTTATAAAAGCATTGATGATGCGAATTGGATTTACAATGTGAAAGATTCAAGATCTGATCTGATTGAGTTATATTTTCTAGAAACACTATAATTCCTCCATGCCTTGTAATATTTATACTTATTTTAATTTTTTCACATCATGAATATCTTATTTCTAGCACAGTAATATAGTTTTTTGTTTCATCTCCTCTCTTTCAAGCTTCAAGCAGTCTATAATTTCACAATGTCATATTGCGACACAAATCATAAAGTGTATGTTTCTCCTAAAATTAATTCATTTATTTCATTTCCAAATATTGGATGTATCCTACCAAAAATCCAAAATCAAGTTAAGCAGAACAAATAGTAACAAAAATTTCATTTATATTACATAAATCAATTCATTAATACACACCAAAATATATACAGGGAATACACATATCACAATGCCACTAAATAATCCTAATTAATATACAATAAAAATCATAATGGTACCCCTACTTAGACCGGATGAGAAATAAGGGAGTTTGGGTGAAGTAGGAAATAAACATGAAACCCAATTGTTTCATGGAGCCTATAGTCTATCATAAGTAAACAATAAGGGAGTTTATCATCACATGTGGAGAGTGATATGGAAGGATGAGGGAAATCAATTCCAACCAAGAAAATTTCATTTTCATTGTTATGGTTCATCTAGGGTAGTTAACTTGACTTTTTACATAGTCATGTCTGACGTGAGACTCTCTGTTATACTATATATTGTTCAGTGTACATGATATTTAAAAACTATTGAATGTTGTTAAAACCCAAATTATTCTTCATGCACCATGGGATTGTGTCATATTTAATAATTTATTGTAATATTTTTTTCATGTGAAAGATTTCACATGGAGCACTACCATGTGATTTGAGATTGAAAACACTAGTTCAATTCTATCTTATTAGTTTAAAAATGAAAATTGTTTAATGGTCTGCATCAATGTATTTCATTCATTTCACAAGTATAGAAAAATAAAATAAAATGTAGCAATACTTCATAAATAATAGTAAATGATGAGATTCTATGTGATGTACTAATGGGTTAGTTCAATATGAATTCTGAATATATAGATAAGTATTTATAATATTAAAAATGTGTGCTCATGTAGTATGTATATGTTTCCATGTGAAGGATTATATACTTATTTTTTTCATTGATGAGATCTGATCCTAATGAAGGAGCACACGGTCATGTTCTATTCTCCACAAGAGTATGTGAAGTGGATATTTCTAAATGTTGTCATGGAATTCATGAAGTAAGTGGGATGGTAGTGAGTATATGGTAAAAGAACAAAATTATTCTTGGATCCTAAAATTAATGACTCGTTTTATGATATTATCATAATATGTAATGTAAAAGATCATATATAGTCTCTTTTAGATGTTGGTTATCTTAATGTTTAAATGTGCTTATGGATTTGAGAACATATTATATAGAGAACACTCTGTGATTTCATCTTTTAGGTTCCCTACATGACCAATGATACTTATTTCAATTTTTGACACCTATATACTAGATATTACACTAAATAATGAGCAGGTGATTCATAGTAGATGGATTCACATTTCACATTGTTTCACTCCATGGAGAATAATTCACAAAATTATTTAGTGAAATAATTTCTTGTTTTTTCTTTAATATTCATAACATGTGAAGTGAATATTATTATATGATTATGTAATGTGGAATATTTTTATAAAGATTAATTGAAAGTATTTACATTAGAAAGAAATGTGTACATTTTATGAATAAATTATACAAAATAACTAAGAATATAATATTTTGAGTTATTAGGAGATAAAAAATATAAAATATAGAAAATTTTTGTATGAATAAAAATATTAAAATGTATGAGTATTCATATAATGGATTACAAGATATATTGATGGTCTAGAAGACTAAGGGATCTATACATTCATTCTCTAAAGAATACACTATGTAAAGACATCATTTTTCATATCAGCAGACAAGATCCAATACCCTGGTGGGGGTGATAAATATCTGCAGTGTTGAAAAAAATAGGATCAAGAAAAATTTATTTACGAGTAATGGTAAAACATGAATAGATAATTATGTGTGGAGGTGTATAACTAGAAATAGTTGAATACTTGTGATTACATTTTATAAAAAAACATTATTGAGGAATCAATTGGTGTGTATAACAAGTTATGAATTTAATTACTAATTGTGGTTTATAACCAACTAGTGTTGTAGTTTTAGGTTTGGGTGTATAACCCATCTAGGGAAAAATTATAATTTTGGATCATCACTTATTTTCATTAAAAACTTTTGCATATAGTGGATAATCATTTAACAGGGCATAAAATTTGTTAGAAAAAAAGTATAAAATTTAGACTAAACCTTGTAAATATGTATCTGTTATAAATTATATATTTATATTGTATATGAGGATACAATGAGTAATTAAATACATATTTTTGAGACTTTAATCAATAACAAATATTTAATTATAAAAATAATGAAATCATTAAAACAATTTACCACTAATTCACCCCTACATAGATTAACCTAACTGATCCTTGGGATCTATAGTTTTAAAATTTGAAACAATTATAGAATTTATCAAATCATCAGAAAATATAGGTTGATGAGTTTTGGTTTATACATCTTATAAAAATAGTTTTGTTTCACATGGGAAGGGTTACATACCATAGTATTGAATCTCATCTTAGAACTCTAAAAACAGATACAATCAGCATGGTCATTCTAATCTTGTATATTTGAATAAGGATCTATAAGACTTCTATAAAGACCGAGATCGCACCTATCAAATAAGAGATTACCGTGATTTATAGATACATTTAGAGTAAATATTATTTCCAAAATTTCCCAATGATATTTATTAAACAATTATGAAATTATTTGAATGGTCATATCAACTAGTGTAATGTATACTATTCTTATTATTATTCATTCAAAACAAATAAATAGATAATTTTTTATTGTATTTTTTAGTACCTTTTTTAAGAATTTAATATGATACAAATCCCTCTAAAAACATTTATAATTTCCTCATACTTCTCTATACGTAGAACACTAAACATTATTCAATATCACCCACATGTGACTCCTCCGAATCATTTCCTATCACATCCATGATTTCTCCTATCAAGACACATGCATGATTCCATCACCTCATGGTCCTTACAACCATTGATATAGAAATTAATTAATGATCTATAACTCATTAATAAAATAATGTTAGAAATTTAATGAATTGAAATAATTCATGACTGTCAGCAAACTATCCCTATTCAAATCCATGGTTAATTTAAACTACATCCACATTAATTAAAAGCCTCATTAATGACCTAAATTACTTAATGTGGACACCCCCATATCATAAAAATATATATCCCTCAAACCCCTAAGTATATGTATAATCTAAAATGTTTATACAATAGAATAGTAATTAATCATACAACCAGACTCATGTTATCCTAATTAGCACTATATAAAACAAAGTAACATAAGCGTAGACAACTAAAAATTCATCCCTTGTATGATGAGATATTCTTTTGTCATTCATACATAACATAAATTATAGGGATATCACTAATTTCCTGGTTTATCACAAGATCACTACCTCTCAAGAATTTCTCAACAATAATTTTCCCATATTCCCCCAATGTTAAACCCAACTATCTAGGTTTTCCTCACAGTACACAATTAATAAATAAATACAATAAAAGTTTAATAATCAACCCTATCCTCCCATCAACACAAAACAACAACACCAATTAAATCTATGTGATCTAAATCAAAATAACCAAATTCATCTCACATTCCTATCTTTACACTCCCACAGGTTTCAGCTAAATAAGAAAAATTATGATTATATTGAATCACATATCATTTATACCTTAAAATATACCAATCCTTCCCCAAGGCTTTTATTTCCTAAAAACTCCACCATGGGTTTCCCAGAAACACTTACAAATTTGTTCTATCTAATAATAATATTATATCGTTCCATGAAATAAGACACATAAAATATAATAAGGAAAAGTGTGATTGAGACTAGTATAATTCCACAATAATCATAAAATGGAAAAAAAATATATAAATATATATGAAGACTTTTATTAATTAAATCATCCACCATAAGTAGAAAAAAATTAAACACAATCACATGAATGTACCGTGGGTCATATATGCTAAATGTAATGCATGTATGACATATATTTTCCACTATGTGATAGGATAAAATACTATGATCAATTTATAACAGAATCCATAGAAAATCACCTTAAGAATGACATTAGAAAACAAGAACCATAATATCATATCCTATGAATGATGGAAATCCATCCAAATAGGTGTTCCGGAATAACTAGTTTGAGGTTCATCACATGCACCAACACATTATAATACCAATCTAAAAATCCCAAAATAGAATAAAAAATAATAAAAAGGATTTAATATAATTATATAATTTTTTAACTAGAATGTATTAAATAACTCTATGTCTTGGGACTCTATAATACTGTAGTGATGTGATCCTATTTGATAGATATAATGTACCACTTCAATACAGGCCAGTGAAAATCTAGGGAAATATGTATTTTTCATCTGGAGGTAGGTTATATTTTCAGAATTAGTATTTGTATTGATATGTTAGAGTGATAATGTTCTTTAGAAGATTATTTTAATGTTAATAATGGTCCATGAGTTACATTAGGTACTCAGGTAAGTGTTGTGTCTTGTTCAGAGTGTATATGTTGTGAATGTTTTTTGCATGTAGTATTTTATTTAATATCGTGCACCAAACTCGCCCACTATATTTTAATAATGAGACAAAAAATGTTGTAAAAATAGGTCATTATATAAAACATTATAAACAATAATGTACTAGAACAATGATGAAAATACTCACCAAAGTAACCACATGTAGTTCAACTAATTTATAACTACTCACTCTTAAATCATACAAACATTCAAGAAAAATGAAAAGGATATAAAATAATGAAATAATTCAAAAAAAATTATACATATTTTTTTCATTCATCTGAATTCCATTAGAGAATAATCAAAACATTAAATTTTAATGGATGTACAATTTTTACAATCATTGTAAATTATTAAATACAGAGAGAAATTAAATTCACTAATTGAACTACACATTTTCATGTGGATGACACCCCCTCTTTTTAATTTTTCCTAAATTTTCAACCTATTACCCATACATCCTATAATTATAGGATTATATCCACTCAAAATAATGGATTATTATTCTATACAACATTCCTCATCAAGACCATAAATCAATGTTAAATGAATTGTGTTCTTATTCCTGACTGTATTTCTTAAAAACAAAAATGTTAGGGTGGCATAGATGAAATCCTCCTTATGGGGATTTGAAATATTTTAAATTATGATGTTCTATCATATTTTAATTTTTGGTGGCTTAATAATAAGTCATGTAATCAATCAAAAATTTGTAATATTTAAAAAACACATTACCAACTATCAATGATCCATTACTGGCACAATATAATGACTAAGAATTCCTCTAGATTTTATCATTGTGTTGATCTTAATCTATCACATAATGAGTATTTAAAAATTCCTAAAATTTGTTAAATGATTAATATCTTATAGACCACCATGATATTATCTAATTAATCAAAAAATAACCACATGTACTTCCATTTTATCAAATGCTTCTGTTTACCTTCATTCACCAAACTCAAACTGAGGCACAATGTTACTTTAGTTTCTTCAAAACAAATGTATCGGTGAAAATGTGATCTGGGGTATGTTTTTTTAAAAAAAATCAAAACTCTAACTCATTATATTTTAGAATATTCCCAATAAAATGTTACTCATGGTTATATGTTTTGTCCATGGATGGAAGACTGCGTTCTTATAAAAGTATATTACACATTGACTATCACAATAATGAATTCCACACTCATGGATGCTTCTAATATCCTCAATAATGAACCATAACCACATGATTTCATTTATTTATTCCATTTATAACATAATATTTACTTCTGTTATAGATATCTTAAACACTGATTGCAGCCTGTAAATCCAAAAAATCATTGTTCCAATGAATATAAAAACATATATAGTTTGACTATTTTTTTGATTCATAGTAAAAGTCTACATAATTATACCTTTGTAATTGATTATATTTTCAAAATACTTTCTTAGTATAATTTATTCTATTGTGACATTCAATAATCTATATCGTGACTTTCGAATGATCCATCCATTGATTCCCTTTATTCCATCTGACCACTTCAACTACATGAGAAATATTTTCTAAACTAAACATAATGGAATAAAACATGATTCCAACCACTAATGTATATAAAAATATTTTGATGTTCATTAATTTATCCAATGTTCTTGGTGCTTGTTTAATAGAAATATTAATGGGACATGTGTGAATATTTGAAACAGATGTCCACTTTTTCAATATAATATTTTTGACGATCTTATAGATAAACTCCTTATATGATTTAAAAAATATCTGGTATTTTCATCATGACAGATACTCCTAAATAACATATTATTCCCTTCATCAGTATCATATATCATAAAAATCACTATAGTGTTCGTATTTCCCTCATGAATTTGATTAATTGATGATGCCATAAGAATAATGTAATCCATGTATAATAGAAAAGGTATGAATAATATATTTGTATACACATTTTGGTGAAAAAATGGATTGATTTACTTCACATGAAACATGTATACTCCATAAAAGAGTCAAACACCTTGTTTCACAGCCTTTGTACTTTTTTGGAAACATCTCTTGAGTTTTAACACCATATCCTAATTTTGATGATCCATGAAACAAAAAATTTGATTCATATAGACAATTTCTTCTAAATATCCATTATAAAATCACATATTCATATCTATTTGTTCTATATATAAATCTATAGATAAAACCCAATATATAACAATTTGAATAATAGTATACTTTACATCCAGAGAAAATATTTTAGAGAATTTGGTTCCATACTTTTACTAAATCCCATTTACCACATACATTTCCTTAAACCATATAATTCCTCTATATTATTTATTTAACCTGATAACAAACATGTATTCATGTTCCCTATTTTAAGGTGTATGATTTGATGAATCCTATGTGTAATTAAAAATAACTAAATCCAAATCCCCCAATAATTCCATCCCATAAATTATAGAATAACTTAGTATAGCTGCTTCTTCTCTGAATTTTAGTTCTCCTATATCTATTAGATATAGGGAATTTTAATCAACATAATATATCAATAAATTCATTGAATCTCAGTTTGACTTCCATAATTATTCTTATTCATCCATATTCTTGGTCAAAAAATCTAAATATATTCATTCAATGAAACTATAGAAAAATATTTAGTAGATATTCATCTTTTAGTAATAGATTCTAATATTATTATCCATGATACATCTATTGTATCCTATAAAAAATACTCTATAATATGGGAAAATAAGATATAGAGAGAGAGATATCAATTATCTAGAATTATAAATTCTCTATAATTCTTATTAAATTCATATTTGACTGATGATGATTCCTTTCATTGGAAAACCTTTGCCAAAAATATTACTCCTTCTATAAGAAACTTCTAATAAAGAGAAAATTTATAATTCAAATGTGTTTCTTCATATCTCCATAAAATATTTAAAACATTATATTTTCTTAAAAATATAACATCAATAAAAATTAACATGAAATAGCCCCATGTTTAGCACAATCATCAACAAAGACACCTCATATGATAAAAACGTGAGGATTTTAAGGTGAGATAAATTCAGTGTTTTACCAATCCATAATACTTTTATAAATTCTAATTTCAATGTTTCTAAAATGGTATTTTTGATTATGTTTAAATCTATCCTAACAATATCCACCCAAAATATCTTTATCATTCTATAATATAGTGTCATTATTTATACATATTTAATCAATTATGGATTCATCTTATAAACAATATCATTTCTAGGTTTCCATTGTAATAGATTTTCATGTATAAAAACCATGTTACAGTAGATGTTATAAAAATATAATTTGATAATATAACCACCATGTTAGAACCATAATATCTTTATTTCACTTCCAATTTCCCTGTCAACCAAATCTTTCAAGTAAGAAAATATCAAAAAATTCAAGTTTATTTTTTAAGAATTACATTCAATCTTTCTTGATTAAATAATCTGTGACTATCAAAAATTATTGTTACTCTTCCTGATAGTTAAATTTTAAAACACCATAATAAACTATATATAGAATTTCAATATTACATCATTTTTGTGTTCTTTTATTAAAATTATTTCTTGCCTTTCATTTTATTCAATGAAATCAACTTTAAAATCGACCATTGTTTTTATGATGCATCTTCCACATTCATTTTTTTGATGAAATGTTAAAATCATTTTTACTAATGTTACCAAGCCATAAGTTACTGAAATATGAATTTATGTAAGTTTTTGTTATATAATGAATATGTACCACTTCAATTCGGATTTGATATGCATTCCAACCTTTTTCCCTATAATTATGACCAAGTATTCCCAATTGATTTTATAACTACATGATATTTAATGAAATATTATTTTATATAAATTTATGATATATGGTATTTTGTGTTATATGGAACATCGAGTTACGATTTTGTTATAGGAAACACTGAATTTAGCTTGCATTAAAAGAAACACTGCGTTTTAAAAAACTAGGATATATAACTAATATTATTATTTAAACAAGATCGTTATAATTATCAATTAAACTTATCAATAAGAATAGAATAAATTACTTAAAAAACTACTTATAATGTTTTTTAAATAATACATATTTATATAAATGTACATAATTTTCAGAAAATACTCTATATGTTTCAAAAGTACTATTTTCTCAGAAAAATTATTTTTATTTGATTTTTTAAAAAAATAACAATTTTAAATTATACCAAATTCAAGAAATTTTTTGAAAAAATAAAAATATTTTTTAAAATATACATTTCAAAATAAAATTTGTGTGAATTTTTGGTAATTTTCTAAAAAGTCAAAATTTTCACTAAATAGTAAAAAAATTGTGTTTTATTCATAATATTCATTTATTTTAAGGAATTTAAAAAAAATATTATGAAATGGTTTTAAATGGAAAATTAGTTAAATAATATATCTATTAATCCAATTTAGGTTCATTGTATAAGGCTCCGGCCTTAAACCTTACTTAATATTGAATTAAATGAATAATTCACATTGAGGATCTTTTCAGGTTTAGAGTTTTAGAGAATTAGAACATAACTACTACATCTCAAAAGATTACAAAGTAGACACTTCTACTAAGTTTCCATAGAATAAAAAAACTCTTAAAAAGAAACATGTCTAGTTATATGTTTAATATAGCATGACTTTCCCTTGATCCCATCCTTGACCCTATTCCACATTAAGTCCTGTGAAAAACATTTCAAAAAAACTTGGGGTGAGCATAAAAAGCTTAGTAAGGGATACACAAAGAATGAAAACTGTTAGTTTTTCAAACATCAAGTAAACCATGTATACTTTATCAAAGTAATACCTTCACCTTCATGAAGTAGTAAAAACTCTTCACTGAATAAAATATCATTACTTACCCTTTTGTAACCAAAGGATTACCATAAAACCCATATAAAGAACACATAACTTATAAAGGTAACTTGGTACATAAACATACTTAAGTGGAGTAACCATACGGTCAACTTCCACACATATCACTTAATGGAATAGCCATACGGCCAACTTCCATACATACTTAATGGAATAGCCATACGGCTGACTTCCATAACCAATGCATTGGAGGTTATAACGTAACCACCCATCCTGGTATTCACGGCACCACCAGTCATATGGTTTATCACGTAACCACCCATCAAAGGTCCAAGTACCATTATAAAATCATAAGACATAAAATGAATATAATGGAAAGAAAACATATCCACATTTCAATCTCAATACATCACTCAAATATATTGACATAACAAATCCGTTATAAAAATCATTTTCAATACCAAAATACATAAAAGAGTATATGGTATTTATTTCATTTTAAAAAACATTACGGCTTGTTCAGGAAGCCAAAGGCAAAATAATACTCGCGGCGGCGGAAAAGGTCGTTGTCACCGCGTGCATTAAAAGAAACATTCCTTTTTTTCGTTTTGTAAAACTCTTCGTAGAAAAAGATTCCTTTTGTATAAAAGTAAAATTTAAAGGGGTTTATACACTGTATAAAAGAAATTTGTGTATAAAACGAAATATGCCTCAATGAAAGGAGATTGAGACGAAGTCCCTTACCTCAGGTCCGACTTGACTCGATCGTTCTTTAACGTCCTGAATAATAAACTTGAGTTAATTTATACTTGAATAAGAACCTTTTTCAAGTTCATTATTACTTTTATATCACTTATTACCATGTTATAAACATTATGTAATCATTTAACTTAATAATGTTTTTTTTGTCGATATTTGGTTCTTAAGTCGAAAGTGGACTTCTTACAATTACATGTTGTTCGTGTGGTCAAAGGTTCTTTATATCCAGAATGACATTCCTGATTTGGATATCATATATATCATATATATCCAGTACATACATGTATTTATAGTATTACATAATCATTTAGAGGTAATAAATGAAATGCAGCGTTCATGGAGACGGTAAGACGTACGTACGCATGAACGCTACTGTCATTTCTTTGTCATATTAATGGAATTAAAACTAAATGAGAGGTATGTATATTTTAATTCCAGAATTATATTCATCATTTAGATGTATCATTCATCATATATATCCATTATATACATGTACTTTTAATATTACATTACATTTGGGGATAAGAAATGAAATGCACCGTTCATGGAGACGGTAAGCCGTACGTACGCATGAACGCTACTTTAATTTCTATCTAATACTTTAATGGAAATAAATAATAATGATATAGAGGTATATTATAATTCCAGTATAACATCATATATAATAACTTTAAATCCATCCTTTATACATTCCACATATGGCATTAACGAATCAAATCACTTTGAGGGGGCGGTAGTCCGCACTTCCTTAAAAGAAGATATCACGTTTACCCATAATGGAAACCATAAAGGTATGCCCAAAATGAAAAATACATAAGCTTAAGGAAAAAATAAACATATTATATATCATATATAAATATAGTGTCATATTAATGGCCACCTTTGAAGGTGTTAAAAGAATGTTGAACAATCATCGTTTCGGGAGGCTGAAATTCGCCATCCACGGAAACAGTATGTTCTTTAACCATTAGATGTAGGTGTGTGTAAGTGTAGCTCTAATACTTCTTATAACAACATCCTAGTATATTGATGATATTGTAGTTGTTACAAAAGAAATGAATAAAAAGAGTTTAGGGGGTTGGAGGAGCAAAATAAAACAAAAGGACTCAAGTGAAGACATTACCTTAAAATCGGGTAACTCCCTTTGGTTTGAGCTCAAAGGCTTCCTTGGGAAGACTTATGCCCAATTTGAGGCTTTAAGGAGTAATATATGGAAGTGGAGAGACAAAATGGGCAGGGGTTGGCCGAGCCAAAGGCTTTGGAAGTGTGGGTAAAGAGGTAGAGGTGGGGGCCTTTTATAAGAGGAGAGGAGGGGCACTCTTGGAAAGTAAAGATAAGTTACTTTATTTTAAAATGAGTTTCGGATTCAAAAGGTTCCAGATTGATATAATTCTAGGGTAAGATGATAAGGGTTCTAAATTCACTCATCCAATAGGTTTTGGACATGTGTAGGTCATAGATTTTACATTATCATTTCATTTTATTTAAATCCTTTATTAATGAGGTAATGGCTGCATCATCATGATGTCATAAATAATTTAATTTATTTAAGTCTAAAAATTATAAAAAAAATAATATGATGTAGGAAATAGTTTTATATTTCTAATGAATATTTATAGTCAAAAATCTGACTTTTATAACCCCATGTAAAAATTGTTTTAGTAAAACATCTCATGTTTGTGTCATTTTTACTTTAACATTTAATAAAAAGTTATTTATGTAATTTCCCAACCAAAGTGGCTCCATGGGGTCCCCAAGTTGACCCATGGGTTTTCTTGGTCGGCCATGACACATCCAATGAGGGTAGGACATGTTTCAAGCTCATCTCATTTTATTAAAGCATTATTTTTACCTTAAACTACACTAATTACCTCTAATCGCGATTAAGAACTTAAAAGTTACTATTCACCAAAAAATTATTTTAATCTCATTGAACCACATTTTACTTCTTAATGACAACCATGTATGTAGGATTTTTGAAATTCAAAACACAGAAGTTGTAAAATTTCATTTAAACGAAAAATCAGTTTTTATAAGTACCACTTAGTGGTTTTACTATTAATCAAAAATTGAAGTTTTTCAGAAAAATACCAAAAATTCACCCTAAGATATATTTGATACTCCGAATTCAAAAATGAATTCTATTTTACAAAATTCAAAACATATAAGTCACATTAATTAATTTAATAATTAATTCCCGATGTCATGACAAATAGCGTGTTTTTATGAAACAATAAGTTTTAAAAGATTGACACTAGTTTAAGTCCGATTTCAAAGTGAAATTAATTCCAACGACCACTATTGGATTTAATGGTAAAAATATTTTCTAATTTCACTTTAAAATAAATTCAAAAGATAATCTAATAATATAAATAAATTAGATTAAAAAGAGGTTTTGAATTAAAATACAACATTTTACACTATTCATTAAAAAAATGAACTTTATCGGACAGATACCAAAAATTTCCACAAAGTAAATTTTGATGTCCCAATTATAAAGAAGAGTTTTATTTGGTCCAATAGAATGTATAAGAGTGATCAAAACTATATTTAATTACGGTTTGCCATCAAAAGGTGATAAGTGAACCTTTAGTGAAAACTGGGGCATATACGCCTAAAATTGAATTCTTTCCGTATTTTAAGCCTTTATCTTTTATTGGATAAATGTAAAAACATTTAAAAAACATATATAATCATATTTTAGTTATTTCTATCCATTCCCACCAATACAACGGCTATATGTTAACTACCATTTAAAATAATATTATTATATTACTAGTGTGTAACGTAAGATTTCAATGAAACTCTTTGTTGCGTATCGGGTACGCTATCGAACATAGAAACCCCTTTAACGTAAAATTAATATTTAATTTTTAAATATTAATAAATATGAAAATTCTTTATTCTTTATTTACATGGGATGTTACATCCTTCCCCCCTTTTGGGAATTGTGTCCTCACCATTTTATTCACTTATCAAAATAAGTGGGGGTATTTATCCCTCATAGCATTTTCAGATTCCCATGTTGCCTCTTAAACCATATGGTTTTTCCACAAAACCTTTACCTGATGGATTACCTTATTTCGCAACACTTTCTCTCTTTGGTCAAGAATCTGGACTGGTTGTTCTTCATAAGAGAGATTCTCTTCCAACTGAACTACCTCTGGGCTCAAAACATGAGATGGATCTGGCATATACTTCCTCAACATCGAAACATGAAAAACATTGTGTACCTGAGATAAACTTGGAGGTAAAGCCACTCGGTAAGAAACTAATCCAACTTTCTCCAGAATTTCATATGGTCCAATGAACCTTGGACTCAGCTTTCCTTTCTTACCAAATCTCATCAAACTTTTCCATGGAGAAACCTTGAGAAAAAAATGATCACCTACCTCGAAAGATAGATCCTTCCTCCGGTTATCCGCATAACTCTTCTGCCTACTCTGGGCTGTTGTCATGTGTTTCTGAATCAACTGAAATTTTTATGCCATCTCTTCAACCAATTCTCGTCCCATCAGCTTCCTTTCACCCACTTCATCCCAAAATGCTGGAGTTCGACACCACTTCCCATATAATGCCTCAAATGGTGCCATCTGTATACTAGAATGAAAATCGTTATTATAAGAAAACTCAACCAAAGAAAGATGTTGGTCCCAAATTCCCTGATAACCCATCGAACAAGCTCGTAGCATATCATCCAAGGTCTGAATTTTTCGTTCTGACTGCCCATCTGATTGCGGATGAAAAGATGTACTAAAATTTTATTCAGTACCCAATGACTTCTGAAGGCCTTTCCAAAAGTTAGAAGTAAACCTGGGATCACGATCAGATACAATGGAGAGGGGAACTCCATGCAAGTTTACTATCTCTTTAAGATACAATTGAGAAAGTTGATCTAGAGAGAATGTATCTCGAATAGGAAGGAAATGAGCATATTTAGTTAATCAATCAACAATAACCCAGATTATATTATTACCTCGAGATGTCCTCGGTAATCCCACAACAAATTCCATGGATATATTTTCCCATTTCCACTTTGGCATTGGTAATGGCTGAAGCATCCCTTTCGGTAACTGCCTCTCAGCTTTAACCTACAGATAAGTCAAACACTTCACAGTAAAATCAGCAATATCTCTTTTCATTCCATCGCACCAGTAATACTCCCGCAGATCTCTGTGCATCTTAGTACTGCCAGGATGAACTGAAAATAGGGAACTATGAGCCTCACATAACAACTCAATCTTCAACTGTGAATCACAAGGCACATATAATCTCTTCCCAAACCTCAAAACACAATCATTGTCAATTTTGAATTCAGGAAACTTACCCTTCTGAACCAGATCTACCTTTTTCTGCAACTCACTGTCTTCCCTCCGTGCTTGCTTAATTCTGTCTGATAGAGATGATCTCACTGATACCTGAAACAAAACAGAAGAACTTCCTTCACCCACAACTTTTATGCCAAAGTTCATCAAATCAAAAACCAAAGGATCTCTTTCCAAACGTATCATGGTTAATGAAGCATTACTTTTTCGACTCAAAGCATCGGCCACTTTATCTGCTTTTCCCGGATGGTAGTGAATTGTACAATCATAATCTTTTATTAATTCCAGCCATCTCCTCTGTCTCATGTTCAATTCTTTCTGAGTGAATATATAATTTAAAATTTTTTGATCAATATATATTTCACACTTTACTCCATACAAATGATGCCTCCAAATTTTTAGAGCAAAAACAACAGCAGCTAATTCCATGTCATGTATAGGGTAATTTACCTCATGAGTTTTCAACTGAAGTGAAGCATAAGCAATTACCTGATCATTCTGCATAAGGAAATAGCCAAGTCCCTTCAACAAAGCATCACTATATATAACAAACTCACCATTCCTGGAAGTAAGTGGCAAAACTGGATAATTCACCAATCTTATTTTCAATTCCTGAAAACAATCATCATATTCTTTTGTCCAGATAAACTTAACACCCTCTTGAGTTATCTTAGTCATTGGACTAGATAACCATGAAAAAATTTCAACAAACCTTCAGTAGTAACCTGCCAAACCAAGAAAACTACGGATCTCGGTTACATTTTTGGGTCTTGGCCATTCTTCAACAACTTTTGTTTTAGCAGGATCAATAGTTATGCCATGTTTTGAAGCAATGTGACCAAGGAAAGAAATTTGTTGTAACCATAACTCACACTTGCTGAATTTTCCATATAGTTTCTTTTCTTTTAAGGTTTGCAAGATAACCCTTAAATGTCTTTCATGCTCCTCTTTACTTTTAGAAAACACAAAAATATCATCAATAAACACAACCACCATTTATTACCTGATTCAACTGAGCCATCACTACAACAAACTCTTCAATTCTGATTCTGACCATCTCAGGTTGCTTATTTAGAAGGTCATTTTTCTCTGTATGCCTTCCTAAAATAGCTTCTTTGTTTCCTCTACAGAAAACCATTCTGAACACAGAAATATCTTAGGCAAAGCAACATGGTAATCTTTAAATACTATATCATTTCAATCATACCATAAATTAACTTATAATTTAACACTTTTCTAACTCCTAAAGTTGTCTAAACCGGCCTCTGATACCAACTATAAGGCCCCGGCCTTAAACCTTACTTAATATTGAATTAAATGAATAATTCACATTGAGGATCTTTTCAGGTTTAGAGTTTTAGAGAATTAGAACATAACTACTACATCTCAAAAGATTACAAAGTAGACACTTCTACTAAGTTTCCATAGAATAAAAAAACTCTTAAAAAGAAACATGTCTAGTTCCATGTTTTATATAGCATGACTTTCCCTTGATCCCATCCTTGTCCCTATTCCACATTAAGTCCTGTGAAAAACATTTCAAAAAAACTTGGGGTGAGCATAAAAATCTCAGTAAGGGCTACATAAACAATGAAAACTGTTAGTTTTTCAAACATCAAGTAAACCATGTATACTTTATCAAAGTAATACCTTCACCTTCATGAAGTAGTAAAAACTATTCACTGAATAAAATATCATTGCTTACCCTTTTGTAACCAAAGGATTACCATAAAACCCATATAAAGAGCACATAACATATAAAGGTAACTTGGGACATAAACATACTTAAGTGGAGTAACCATACGGTCGACTTCCACAAATATCACTTAATGGAATAGCCATACGGACAACTTCCATACATACTTAATGGAATATCCATATGGCCGACTTCCACACCCAATGCAATGGAGGTTATAACGTAACCACCCATCCTGGTATTCACGGCACCACCAGTCATATGGTTTATCATGTAACCACCCATTAAATGTCCAAGTACCATTATAAAATCATAAGACATAAAACGAATATAATGGAAAGAAAACATATCCACACTTTAATCACAATATATCACTCAAATATATTGACATAACAAATCCATTATAAAAATCATTTTCAATACCAAAATTCATAAAAGCGTATATGGTATTTATTTCATTTTAAAAAACATTACGGCTTGCTCAGGAAGCCAAAGACCAAATAATACTCGCGGCGGCGGAAAAGATCGTTGTCACCGCATACGTTAAAAGAAACATTCCTTTTTTTCGTTTTGTAAAATTCTTCGTAGAAAAAGATTCCTTTTGTATAAAAGTAAAATTCAAAGGGTTTTATACACCGTATAAAAGAAAGTTGTGTATAAAACGAAATATGCCTCAATGAAAGGAGATTGAGACAAACTCCCTTACCTCGGGTCCGACTTGACTCGATCGTTCTTTAACGTCCTGAATAATAAACTTGAGTTAATTTCTACTTGCTTAAGAACCTTTTTCAAGTTCATTATTACTTTTATATCACTTATTACCATGTTATAAACATTATGTAATCATTTAAGTTAATAATGTTTGTTTTGTCGATATTTGGTTCTTAAGTCGAAAGTGGACTTCTTACAATTACATGTTGTTCGTGTGGTCAAAGGTTCTTTATATCCAGAATGAAATTCCGGATTTGGATATCATATATATCATATATATCCAGAATATACATGTATTTATAATATTACATAATCATTTAGAGTTAAGAAATAAAATGTAGCGTTCATGGAGACGGTAAGCCGTACGTACGCATGAACGCTACTTTCATTTCTTTGTCATATTAATGGAATTAAAACTAAATGATAGGTATGTATATTTTAATTCCAGAATTATATTCATCATTTAGATGTATCATTCATCATATATATCCATTATATACATGTACTTTTAATAGTACATTACATTTGGGGATAAGAAATGAAATGCACCGTTCATGGAGAGGGTAAGCCGTACGTATGCATGAACGCTACTTTCATTTCTATCTCATATTTTAATGGAAATAAATAATAATGATATAGAGGTATATTATAATTCCAGTATAAAATCATATATAATAACTTTAAATCCATCCTTTATACATCCCACATATGGCATTAACGAATCAAATCACTTTGAGGGGGCGGTAGTCTGCACTTCCTTAAATGAAGATATCGCGTTTACCCATAATGGAAACCATAAAGGTATGCCCAAAATGAAAAATACAGAAGCTTAAGGAAAACATAAAAATATTATATATCATATATAAATATAGTTTCATCTTAATGGCCACATTTGAAGGTGTTAAAAGAATGTTGAACAATCATCGTTTCGGGAGGCCGAAATTCGCCATCCACGGAAACAATATGTTCTTTAACCATTAGATGTAGGTGTGTGTAAGTGTAGCTCTAATACTTCTTATAACAACATTATATTATATTGATGATACTGGTGTTGTCACAAAAGAAATGAATAAAAAGAGTTTAGGGGCGTGGAGGAGCAAAATAAAACAAAAGGACTCAAGTGAATACATTACCTTAAAATCAGGTAACTCACTTTGGTTTGAGCTCAAAGGCTTCCTTGGGAAGACTTCTGCCCAATGTGAGGCTTTAAAAAGTTATAGAGGGAAGTGGAGAGACAAAATGGGCAGGGTTTGGCCGAGCCAAAGGCTTTGGAAGTGTGGGTAAAGAGGTAGAGTCGGGGGCCTTTTATAAGAGGAGAGGAGGGGCACTCTTGGAAATTAAAGATAAGTTACTTTATTTTAAAATGTGTTTCGGATTCAAAAGGTCCCAAATTGATATAATTCGAGGTTAAGGTGATAAGGGTTCGAAATACACTCATCCAATAGGTTTTGGACATGTGTAGGTCATAGCTTTTACATTATCATTTCATTTTATTTAAATCTTTTATTAATGAGGTAATGGTTGCATCATCATGATGTCATAAATAATTTAATTTATTTAAAGTCTAAAAATTATACAAAAAAGACTATGATGTATGAAATAGTTTTATATTTATAATTAATATTTATAGTAAAAAATCTGACTTGTATAACCCCATGTAAAAAAAAATTTAGTAAAACATCTCATGTTTGTGTCATTTTTACTTTAACATTTAATAAAAAGTTATTTATGTCATTTCCCAACCAAAGTGGATCCATGGGGTCCCCAAGTTGACCCATGGGTTGTCTTGGTCGGCCATGACACATCCAATGAGGGTAGGACATGTGTCAAGCTCATCTCATTTTATTAAAGCATTATTTTTACCTTAAACTACACTAATAACCTCTAATGGCGATTAAGAACTTAAAAGTTACTATTCGCCAAAAAATTATTTTAATCTCATTGAACCACATTTTACTTCTTAATGACAACCATGTATGTCGGATTTCTAAAATTCAAAACACAGAAGTTGTAAAATTTTATTTAAACGAAAAATCAGTTTTTATAAGTACCACTTAGTGGTTTCATTATTCATCAAAAATTGAAGTTTTTCAGAAAAATACCAAAAATTCACCCTAAGCTATATTTGATACTATGAATTCAAAAATGAAGTCTATTTTAAAAAATTCAAAACATATAAGTCACATTAATTAATTTAATAATTAATTCCCGATGTCCTGACAAATAGCGTGTTTTTATGAAACAATAAGTATCAAAAGATTGACACTAGTTTAAGTCTGATTTCAAAGTGAAATTAATTCCAATGACCACTATTGGATTTAATGGTAAAAATATTTTCTAATTTCACTTTAAAACCAATTAAAAAGATAATCTAATCATATAAATAAATTATATTTAAAAGAGGTTTTGAATTAAAATACAACATTTTACACTATTCATTAAAAAAATGAACTTTATCGGACAGATACCAAAAATTTCCACAAAGTAAATTTTGATGTCCCAATTCTAAAGAAGAGTTTTATTTGGTCCAATAGAATGTATAAGAGTGATCAAAACTATATTTAATGACGGTTCACCATCAAAAGGCGATAAGTGAACCTTTAGTGAAAACTGGGGCATATACACCTAAAATTGAATTATTTCAGTATTTTAAGCCTTTATCTTTTATTGTATAAATTTAAAAACATTTAAAAAACATATATAATCATATTTTAGTTATTTATATCCATTCCCGCCAATACAACGACTACATGTTAACTACCATTTAAAATAATATTATTATATTACTAGTGTGCAACGTAAGATTTCAATGAAACTCTTTGTTGTGTATCGGGTACGCTATCGAACATAGCAACCCCTTTAAAGTAAAATTAATATTTAATTCGTAAATATTAATAAATATGAAAATTATTTATTCTTTATTTACCTGGGATGTTACACATTGGGATGAATTTCATATTGAAATTTTAACTAAAATCTTTAAATCTTTTGAATATTTTTTCTTTAAAATCTCACTTCCTCGTCGTATTAGATGGATTAATTTTAATTAAATGTTTCCACTAATGTGAATTTAATTTGGAAAAAATAATTCCGTATTTAAAATTTTCAAAAATTATATGATCTAAAAAGTTTGAATTTATTTTTGACATTAATGAATATAAAAAAAATCTAAAATTTATTTACAAAAGTTATGGTAAAATTGGGTTTGTCATTGGTTTAACTAAAAATATAAGGGTTAAAAATGAAAAAACCACGTGGGAAAACCATTTTATGGATATATATTGACCTTATCATTTATAATTATTGATAATGGTTCTTTTTGGATCCCTATATAATGTTAAAAACCAAGGTACACCTTTTTCCTTCAAAAAACATCATGTGTACAACTAACCTATCTTATAAATGGTCACTGATTCTCCTATTCTATTCACACATAAAAAAACATGGGTTTTGAAATAACTACCCAAATTACTTAATGAAATCCCTCTTATCATCCAATAAACCTTTTTTTTATCAAAAATACATACTGTGTAGCCTTTTCGTTTCATCCAAAAAAAGATGTTTGAAGAAGATGTAACATTCCTAGATTACCATTTCATTTTATTTCTTCCTCCAACCCAAAAAATTGTTATAAGAAAATTATTATATAATAACAAAGTATATTAAATATAATTATAGGTTATTATCTTAATTTAATAACATAAATTTCACTTCTCTTCCATCAAATGGGATACAAAATCTTTATTTGTGTGTACAGCTGACTATCTCCCTCGCGAACTAATGTTATTTTTTTACATCATGACTCATCATAGATGGATATAATGATGTGTTTATTTATTATATAAAATATTAATTACTTTAATATTTTTTAATAATCATTATATCATATATTTATTTTAAATTTCCATTACATGGGAATAAGATAATAATGCTTGTGTGTATGAAGGACTACAACCTCAGGAAGTGATGTGATTAGTTTACTCTTAAATAAATGGTAATAAATATGAGTTTAATGAAAATATATAAAATATATATTACATAAAAAATATTATTTATTGGTTTTTTATTATTTACCTTTTTTCAATCCTCCATGAAAATATACGTAATGTTCATTCCTATGCATGACCTACCGTTTACATGAATAATGTATCCCATTTTCTATCGATATATTTTATCTAATATTATTGATACATATATAATGAATCTATATTATATTAATATCATAGTTAAAATTTTAGAGAATATGTAACCACTATCAAAGAAATAAAACCAAAAAATTAATAAAAACTATACATTAAAAACAAATCATTTATTACCTGAAATGCGATTTTAATAAAAAACAATAGATAAATGGCTAATAAAAGATCATAAGTAAATTATATATGGAATGATAAATATTATTCTATTTATTTAATATATTAAAATTAAACTTAAATTTGTTATACAGGATGTTTGGATTTGTATGAATGAAGTAGAGACTTAAGGTAATGGATTTCGGTCTCACTCATACATCCATGAGAAACATTTCAAAATCACAACATAATTATATTATATGGTGTATATAATTATAGTGAATGTATATTTTTAATCTTATCAATAATATTATTTGGATTTACATATCCATTTTAGAATATCACTTTCATGGGGTTTATGGTTCAAAAGTTACCAAAGCGGTAATGCATATAGTCTTAATTTTCCTTCTTCAAGACATATGTTTTGTTATGGTCCTATCTTATTTTTTGAGGTGAATATAATTATAATTTGACATGTTATATAATTATTATCCTTATATTTATGATACATGTTATGTTTCCATTAATTTTATTATTTAATGGGTCATTTTATTTAATGTTACTAAAGTAGTAATGGTTTTAGGATATTATCTTGTTAATTATATAGATGGTTTATATTCATGAAACAATTGATGATTTATTATGATACATATATAAATAAACACATGAATTTTATTCTCTAATATTTATTTAATGGGAATACAAATTTCTCTTAATTTTTTACACTTTACTAACTAATTAATTCAAAGGAATTATTTTAATAAAAATTGTATTTATGTCTATCTTCAGTCAGAAACTTGTTTTTATTCCAAAACCTTGTTCTTTAAAAATATACTCTGTTTTTTTTAATTCATAAAATGATTTTGGAAATAATTTTTTTCCAATGTTTTTATTTTTCGATTTTTTTTAAGGAATCAAAATGTAATTTTATAAATAATGGTTGTTCATATTTTAACAAAAATATGAAAGGAATATTTGTTTAAAAGTGCATGAAATGAACATTATTTTCATCCATCATGACCAATAATTTGTTAAGGATTAATTTATAAGTTTACAAGGTTATTTTAAAAAAAAGTCATTTTAAATATATTATAATTTTTAAATATAAATTTCAAATTTTAAGAGAAATTTCCCTCAATAAAGGTTAAAAATGATTCATATTTCATTCATTTTTAGATTAATTGTTTACTTTCAATAAATATTATTTTAAAATAGTTTTAAATTTTAAGAAGTGTTTTCAGAGTGGAAATTGGGTTTTCCTAGGAAAATTTTTAAAATTATTTTTCAATATTACATTATATGATTTAAATTTTATTTTCATAGAGAAGGATTTTAAAAATGTTGTATGTTTTAAAAAATTTAGTCAAATTAGAACGGTTGTTTTCACATGATATTTTTTAAATGATTATTAAAACATCAACTATTAGCTTCAAATTTTATTTTCATGGAAAAATATTACCAAAATGTTTTAATATTTTTATGTCTTAAAATTTTATTTTAAATGAAATGTTATTTTCCTAAAGAAATGTTCTGAGTGTATTTTCAATAACATTATCATTATAAGATAACAACCTTTCACGTTTTATTTTATTTACAAGAAAAACAATCCATATATACCATTTTAATTAGTTTTCTGAGTTAATTATTTTATAATTTAAGGATGTTTATGAAACCCATTTCTTTTCCACCTGTTATAGCTTAATCAAATTCTTATAAACCCCGTTTCTTTTTTCCATGGGTTATTATATGATGAAATGTTGGAATTTTTATGAAAATGAAATCATTTTTATTGATTATGTTGTGATGTAATTATTATGAAATCTTTTTATTTTATTGGGTTCTAATATGATGAATGTTTTATATAATTTTGGAACACATATGTATGTTTTCCATTGACTGATGGGATGGACCTGTGTCTCCCTATAATACATTGGATAATTATTGAAATATCATGAGATTAATTAGACTGGAATGGAGAGTGATCCTAGTTCAGTAGGGAAATTTTCTCAATATGATTTTCTTGAGAGTGAACCTTTACTACTATTATAGTTTAGGGAGTGAACCCGTTCCACTATGATATTCTTGGTAGTAATATATGACTACTAAGTAAATTATGTTTTATTGTTATGTGTATGCCAAAAATATATATCTTATTTCAATTTTAGGTTCTCATGGTTCATGTTCCTTGAGTTCTATGTGATTCTTGTCTTCTGAGCTACTAATATTTATGGCACAACTCAAGATTATGATATTTAAAATAAAGTGTTTAATGTTCAAATATTATTCACATGTTCACACAGCCTTATCCTCATGTTATTCTTATGTATCTCCATTTTTACCTCTAATAAATAACTGAGATCATCCTTTCTTATGCTTCCTTTCCATAGGTTATAAAGATATGTTTAAAGTAGGTAAGTTCTAAGACGAGTTCCATGTGAGAAGATATTTATGGGAGATATTGAATACATTTCAAGAAATAATTATATTCCTTGTCTATTCTCTAAAAAAACTATACATTTATGATCCTCAGGCATGTGATTATGTAATGTAACAAATATTCATCTATATAGAAGTAATATCATTGTATGAGATGTTTGGTTATTTACAATTAGTATTATAGGGTAGGTTTAACAATCCTTTGGAAACTAGGATTGGAAATATTTAGTGACATCTGTAGGAGTATTTAGAATGATATGTCTAGGGATATGTACATGTATATGTCTATCTATGAGTCAATTCTTAGGAAAATGTCTTGAAATTTTGGTAAAGGATAAAGCCTGTGGTTTCTATGAAATTAAATCCATGTGTAGATACTAAAAGTGGATGTGGATCTAGAACAAAGTTACATAAGGGTTATAACTTTGAAAAGGGTAATTTATGTTGGACTTGATCATTACATGGTGCATGACAACAGGACAAGATACACACATGGATTGAAACTCCCAGGGGATTTTCATTAGGAAAACACAAAAAAAATTATGAACAATGATGACAGTTTATAATAATGTCTTACTCAAAAACTATGGTGAAATATATTCAAAGGAAGGGGAATTATTTAGATATCCTATGAGTTATATTTCATTATTATGTGGTTTCTCACTGCGATTATTGTTTATTGTTTTTTCCAGTGGTGGGAACCATAGAGAAGAAATGTTAACTTGTAATGTGATAGTCAATGTGTTGATGAAAAACCAAATGGAATGATGATTGAAGTAGAAGATATTGTGACTATTTATAATCAGTTATCCTGATATATGATTAAAAAATTTCTCCTTCACTGACTCTTAAACACACCAAAGAATAGAGTTATGTAGTTCTCTAAGAGATCGTGAGGCAGAGAACATATAAGAATGAATATTCGGTTTTATATATGTCAATTATATAGAAATAATCACTTTAGGGAATGTCTCAATAGAACATTAATATGATTTGAGTGTAAAAAAAACATAAAATGTGTAATTAATGAGTAAACATGAGAAGATAAATTAACACATTTGATGAGAATAATGATTAACATAAGGAAAAGTATTGATTGAATGTTAAAAATGTGGAAGGAATATAAATTATAAATATTTATTTCCTATGGGGAAATACTGTGAATAGAATAATTATGTTGGTATGAGTAATGAAAATACATATGATGATGAAAAAACCACGAATGACATATGAAATGTATGCGATGATCTAATAGTTTTGTTTATGTTAAATATAATAATCATGATGTAATTGTGGTTAAAGAATGTTAATACATGATTCATATTTCATATTATTAGAATGAATTATTAAGGAATAATATTATGAAGCATTGAAAGTAGTTTATCAATTAAGTGGAATGATTTATGTTTTTATATATGGGAACTCAAGAAATATGTCATATAAATCATGAAATATATAAGGATTGTTGTTTAAAAAGTTTCATTTTGGATTTTCAAGAATTTGGTCCACGTTATTGATGACCATGAATCATGATTTAATAGAAAATTAATATTTCATAGAACAAACATGGTTAATGGAAGATAGCCATTAATATATTTCTGATGATGAGATAATAATGTTATGATAAAGATAGGATGGATATTTATAAAGTAAATTGAATAGTATTTATGCCCTTAAAACTGATTATTGATTTTCGGAAAAAGTGGTTCATGTTATCATCAATGGATTTTACAACATTATTGTTTTTATGGACTATATTCAGTAAATTTTTGTTTAATTTGAGGAATGAGGAATTATTTTTGTTCACATTAAAGTTTTATGGAAATTTCTTTTATTAACATGTTTTAATAAAATATATGATCGATGTATTAACATATATTGTATGTGACATTAATAGCTACTTCCTGTTGTTTATGGGATTAATGATAAGTTGTTTATTTAAATTTTATCATACTTATTTATAAATTTTTTATTTTGGATTTTTTATAAGATTAACCCTTAATGGGATAATTTAAGTCAATATTTGGAGTATTTTTTGGTGATTGGTGTGTTAATTTACAATATGATGATTTATTCATATTGGATAACCTTTTCCATCCTTGTTTTTAGGATGATAACTAGAGATTAACGGAATAACATATCACTCTATTGTGGTTCGTGTTATCCTTTAGTGATTTAGGCACACAAAATGCATCATTACTTTATAAATTAATAGATAAAGTAGAAAATGATCAAAGCACAAATAGAATTTGAAATTTTTATTTTGGTATAAAGGAAAGCTACACCCTAGGTTTGTTGTTTTAATTGTTATTATTGATCATATCTGGACCATGTCTTATCAATTAGTGCTTCCACCAGACATCCCTTAGGTTCACAATGTGATCCATGTATCTCTTATGTGGAAGCACATACCTAATTCATCACATGTACATAATTCCAAGGTTGTACCTCTATAAAATTTTCTTTATTATAAGGTATAGAAAATCGAGATTCTAGATCACACATATAACGTTCTTTAAAAAATATAACTCACCTAGTCAATGTATTGTAGAAAACCCACTAGTCTAAGGAATCTATGTGGGAACTTGAGGATATAATGAGGTAGATGTATCATATGTTGTTAGTACTAAAGTGACCTATTTTGATAGAAAAAATCAATTTAATTTTTGTATAATGTTACCCCATGAGATTTTTAGAAATATTATATTCAAATAAATTTACCCATTTTGACAGTTTTAATCCCAGAAAACACTTATGATTCAAAAGAATAGTTTTTTAATGTTTTGTTCATTTTGTTTCTGAAATTAAACTCTCTTTCCTAAATACTTAATTACCTAATTATATCTTTTCCTATGTGTTTTAATTACTTTTAATGAAAAAAATATAATTTACCATACTTAGAAATAGTTTTGAAGTTTTCATAAATACAAACCGACCATATTTATTACAATTATCAAAATGAGTATGGATCTAAAAACCATCAGATTTTCCTTAACGAAGTCAGATTTGATGAATTTATGTCTTGTATTTGAACTGAAAAAAATTATTATAATTGAACTTAACATCAAAATTAACAGTATCAGATTCAAACTCATAAAGAAAACTGTAATGACTTACTATGAGTAAATACATCAGATTTACTAAAGGTGATGTCCAGATAACGTAATAACTATATTCCATCATAATGGTATAAATTTCACACTATAAATGATGAAAATAAAAATAATTTTATATGTTTTGATACAATAAGTGTAATAAAAAATGATGTCATGTATTCTGTCAAAATATGACCATTGGATTACATGGTGTCCAAGTCCTTGTGAAAATAATAGAGAAAATATGAACTTTGGATATAAACAAGTTTGTTAGAAGGTTTTCCTATAAATACCCAATAATTTAAATATTTCACAACAAGTAATAAGTATAGTCTCATGGAGAGATACTCTGCTGATTTTTCTATTTTGTGAGAGCTCTAAATCTTACAAGTGTGAACAACTTACTCCTTGTACTTGAAATATTCCTGAGTTCATAATTTCCTTGTGTGTCTAATTTTTGTGATTATAATCGAGGTTTTATGAGGATAGTAAGATAGAGGATCTGTTCACCATCTTGATGAAGGGTTTATAGTGACATTAAGACTATGTTGATTATCGTATTGAGGGCTACCAAGGAAAGGAAGACAATAGAGATGATCATCGTATTATGGGAACGCTATAATAGAGATACAATCTGATAATCATATCAAGGTATTTCTCAAGTTATAGAAATATAGACATTATTGTAAGAATAAAATAAGGGGCCTTTATCCTATGATATTATATACCCTTCTCATTGGGTTAAAATAATTGTATTCATTTACTTTTTATTTACAAGAATTTTATTTCTGATGCAATTTAATATAACATTATAATTTTATATTTATATTTATATTTGTAATTTCTTTATCATAATTTATTTTACTAAGATAAAAAAAATTACTCTTAATATGATTCGATATTCTTTATGATAGAATCAATACATTTTTTATTACTATGATTTATCGTTACCATTGTAATTACGGTTGTTTTTGTTTACTATTATTATATTTTTTCGATTGTGAAGGTGATTAAACAATAATTTTGATACCACCACATTTTTTATGATTCTATACGTTTTAAATATAGAATAAAAGCATTATTAAGACCTATAGATTGCATATTGGTGTTAACTTGGTTACTATGTTCTTTTCATTGGATCCAATCACCTAAGCCAATCAAAGTTAAAATACATAAGAGGTTTTGTGAATAAAATTAGATTATCATTGTTAAACTATGTTTAAGGTTAAGAAAAATTGTAAAATTTCAATTCAACACTATTTCATTTAGTCGTATTCATATACATTTTGAACCAACAGCTTTTATCAGCACCAAGTATATGTTTTATTTATACTAACATTTAGTACCAGAGGAGGTTTCCAATAATCAAATTCATGATGATTATTTTATTTACTCATTATACCAGGTTATTAAAATTTTCACTATAAACTATTTTTATAAATATTTCATTACACTAATGTGTATTATGGGAATGATTTTTTGTATATATTTTTAAAATATGGTAGAATTAAATATCGGATTTATAGATAATCTAAATCCTACTACACTACAAATAATTGATGGTGATGATTATAAATACTATAGAGAGGGAATGAATACCATTTTTATCAAAAAATAGAGTAGATAATTTTGTTATTTTGATTGGTGGTTACAAAATTCCATATACCTATGTTTGAAAATTTATAATTCAAGAAAAGAATGTGTATTATCTGAATTAAAATGTAAGAAATATCTTATTTTTTTCCTTGAAAAGAAATATATATTGTCAAACTTCATCTTGTAAAGTAAATAATAGTATTTGTATGATGTTATAGATTACTCATTTTGGAGCTTCAAAATATTTTGAAACTAGAAGAGAAACGCATAGAGAAGATTATCATGAATTGGAATTTTATTGTGGGGAACCTTTTGTAAGGGTAAAATAAAATATTATGACAATTCTTAACATTTTAAATGATATGGTTGAAAAATTATTAGATGATTAAATTTATAATGAAATGATCATTAATATATTTCCCAATGAGTGGGAGTCAAATAGAAAAACTATTGATGAACCTTGGAAGATTAGAAATCATACACTTGGTAATATATTTGGAGCTCATTTATAGTATGAGGGTCAGCTAAAAAAGGATTCTTATAAGGTAAAGAAAAATAATGGTGCGGTTTCTTTTACTACTAATTAAAATATTATAAAAATTCATTATCATGATAATGTTGTAAAATATACAATGAAAATGGTTATTATTCAATCCAATTTAATTGATTTTGAACATTGTAAGAATGAGGTAAGAAATATTTCTAGAAGTATGAGAAATATTTTCGGTAATAAGTATTTTTAGTATCATTAAATAAAATTTAACAACTATAGTAATGAAAATAATGAATATGAATTAACATGTTATAATATACGAGAGTTGGGCACATAATACATAATTATCCAAAGCTCAAAAAGAAAGATATAAAGGAAATGTATTCTGATAGAAATGATAAAAATGTATTACAAGTAAAAAGTAATAAAATTTTGAAAGCTAATTATTCCTCATGTGAATGTAGAGAGGACTCTTTTGATTATTTTTTTTATAACAAAAATTCAAAACAGATGAATTTCTATCTCTATGAAAAAATAAATTTTTAAAATAAATGATTCATGGATCAGGTAAATACATATGATTATTTAACTATTAGAACTTCAAATAAAAATTATACTCATGAGAATAATTATATATCTATGGATTAATTACCTTCCTTAGTAAGTGATGATAATACTCTACCTTATTTTTGAAAATTTTTCTAGTTTTGAAAAACTCTTAGGAAATGAAAATTTTAAATTATGGAAAAAACATCACAAGGATAATGAAAATATTTCAATATATTATTCAAGAATTTATGATTTAAAAAAGGAAATATAAGATATATAAAAAGATCCTCATTAATCCAATTTTGAATGAAATAAAATTTTAAATGATATAGAAAATGTAATTTCTAAAAAGAATAATTTACAAACTTGTTTTGAGAAACTCAATCCCAAAACTTACATAGATGTGGTTATGAATTTAATTATAAAACTAAGGTATGATATTTTTTACTAAATAATATTTTATTAAAATTTAATATAGGTAGGTATTGTTTTGATAAAATGTATAAACAACCCCATCCACATGGTACTAGTTTAGGAATGGGATATACTCAAAGAACACCTATTTTATTGACTACCTATTTATTCCTAAAAGTGTCCTTTTTTCATAAATTTTAAATATAGAGGGAATTGAAAAAATAATTTTTCCCTAAACAAAATTCAATTTTATGTTTCCAAAAAACGTATCTTTTAAAAAAATGTGCATTCTAAAAATTTTACTTGCTGATAATTTAGGACCTGAAAATGTTTGGGATCAGAATGTCTAATAGTTTCGTTTTTAGGAAAATAATGAGAGTGTCAAAAAATAATACATGGTAAAACGATAATGGGAGCTCCAGATATATCACTAGACACAAACCTTTATTTTAAAATATTGTCTAGATAAATGGTGGAAAGATACCTTCTTAGATAATGCAAAAGGATAAATTATCGATATAGGTAATATTGTTATTATTGAAAAAGACTTAATATAAAATGCTTTATTATTTAATTTTGTTATGTGCAACCTTATAATCAAAATTTGATTATGTGATGAAGGTAACATTGTGAATTTTTGAAATAATAAATGTGTAGTACAAAATTCTAAGGATGAATTCAGTCATTCTTCTTGTTGGTATGAGAATGTACAGAAACTAAACATAAAATACCTTATGAGCCAAAAAATACCTTTACTTAGTGAAATTGAAGATCAATATTGGTTATATATTAGAATTCTATGACACTATAACCATTTAAACTTATGTAATTGAACTATAAAATGACATGCTAAGGATTTATCGGAGCATAGAATTGATTCTCCAAAGTTTTTTGACCCTTTTCAATACAGTAAGAAACATAATTCATTTTTTAAATTAATTAGTGAGGTATCAAATTCTAATTATTTATAGTTATTGCACAATAATTTTTTCTCCTAAAAAACAAGGAATTTTAGAGGAAAGAACAATGTATTTTTTTTCTTGATATTTACACTAGATAGACATGGGTATATATTTTAGAAAAGAAAAATAAAGCATTTTTTTATATTAAAACTATTGTAGATAATGTTAAAAACAAGAAAAACCTTCCCTTGATAACTATTCATAGTGATCATGGTGGAGAATTTGCAAATTCATTTTTTGAAAAAAAAAATTAATGAAAGGAAGTACACATAACTTTTTAGCTCCATGAACTCCTCAGAAAAATGGTGTTGTTGAAAGAAGAAATTGTAATATTTATGAAATACAGAGAATCATGTTGAGTGAATACTTAATTATTATATATTTTTGGGCTGAAGTAGATAGTACCACATTTTATACCATAAATCATGTTTTAATTATGAATTTTTTTAATAAATCGCTTTATGAGTTGTGGATAGGCTGAAAACCAAAACTTTTATATATTAGAGTATTTGGATGTAAAGTAATAATTATTAATACAAAAGAAAAATTAGAAAAAATCACACCCAAATTTGATTAAGGAATGTTATTTTGTTACTAAACAAATTTTATGTAATATAATGTTTTTAATAAAAATTATTATACTTTTGTGGAAATAGTATATGTCAAATTTAAAAAACAAATCATTTTTTACAAACAATCCCAGCCAACATTATCAGATCTATTGTCTAAAACTAATCCTAAAACATTAAAAGAATACTCATTTAATAAGGAAAATACACACTAAAAAATTATGTATTTATATAAGAAGACTTTATACCTTATGTTGACGAATATACCTTACAAAATCCAAGTCAATTTTTTCATAAGAATCATTCTAGTTATAGTTTTATTAGTGATGTTAACAAACTAGTTAGGAAAAAGAGATACTTGAGAAATGAAATAGAACATCATTCTTTTCATTCCCAATTTGATCATTACAATGCTAATTAGGATTTAGGTGATGAGGATTGGATAAAACAAATGCAAGATGAGTTGAATGATTCTAAAGGAATAATGTTTGGCCCTTGGTTGATAGACCTAAAGGAATATAATTTATTATAGTAAAATGGAGTTTCAGGAACAAATGTGACGAAAACTTAATTATCATTAGAAATAATGATATACTTATTATTAAAGAATATAATCGACTAGATGGAAAAGATTTGGCCCAAACCTATGCACTGAAATATAGACATGAATCTATTCATATTATACAATCATTGTAGAATTTTTTAATTTTAAACGTTTTCAAATGGATCTGAAGTGTTCTTTAATTAAAGTTTACGTATTTGAGGATGTTTTTGTTGAAAACCCATTGATTTAGAAGATAAAAAACATTTTGAATATTTTTTTAAACATACCAAATCATTATTTGGACATAAATAATTCCCTATAGACTAGAATGATAGATTAATATGATATTTATTACAAAACAAATATGTTTAGAGAACTTCTAATCTTAATAATTTTATGAAGAAAGTACAAAATGTTTTATTTTTCAAATATATGTTGATGAAATGATATTTGTATCAACTAGCCAATACTTAACAAATTCTTTTGAGAATCTTATGAAATATGTTTGTGAAATGAGTCTGATGGGTGAGTTATCATTTTTTATTAGTTGTCAAATCTTCCAAAAAATATATGGTATATATATACGTCAATATAAGTAAATCAAGTACATTATTAAATATAATGGATATGAAAATACAAAAAGTATTAATACTCAAATCGATAACTAAAATACAGATTATATTGAAGTAGTTGGGAAACTAGTTGATCAAACAAAATTCCAAGGTATGATAAAATTATTACTATAATTAATATCTAGTCACCCAGAAATAATTTTATCAACATTTTTATGTGCAATATATAATGTTAATTGAAAAGAATCCAATTTAAAAGGTACAAAATGAATTCATTCAATCAATAGGGAACTGTGGATTTAAGATTTTTCTATTCTTCTGTAAATTATTTAGAATTTAATAGTTCTTCAGAAGTAGAATTTGGTGGTTATAGAATGAATAGAAAAATCTCATCTAGAACTTTTCATTCCTTAAGATATTCATTAGTTTCTTTATCTTGTATGAAAAATCACTTTATAAAACATTTCACTACTGAAGCCAAATATATAGAAGCTCGAAGATAGAGTGCACAAGTGTTGTGTATGAAACACAAACTCATGGATTAGGGCATGAGTTTTACTAGGACTCAAATACTATGTAATAACACTAGTTCCATTTCCATAATTAAAAAACCTACACATCACTCTTATGAAAAACACAGAGATATTAGGTCTCACTTTCTTAGCGTTCAAACAAAAAAAAGGAGATATTATCCTAAAACTCACCAGAACATAAGAAAAACTTTCTAATATTTTTAAAAAACCATTACCTTTTAGTAGACTTTAATAAATTAAAAAAAATGACAGGGATGGTCACAATAAAGTAATCATTCATATCAATTTCTAGTTTAAACAATCAATATACATTAAGTAACTCTTTTTTATGGGGAGCACATATGATTTTTATTTTTCAAATATTTTGATATTTATCTTATTCATGTTTTTTATATAAATTTTTTGTATTCATGATATTCATAAAAAAAATTGTATTCATGTTTTCGACAAAAATCATTATATTCAATTTTTCGTTTAAAATTATATTTTTTTAAATATGTCTTAAAAAAATAAATAAAAAATTATCCTATCAATGATTGTACTCAGAAAGGTATACATCTATATTGTATGTTTTCATAATAATCTATTACAATTACTTTAATACTTATTTTTTTAATAAATATTTTCATTTTTTATTTTTCAAATTCTTTTACATCATATTCACCCAATACGATAAAAATTGGTTCTGATACTCGTCGTATTCACCAAATACGTATAAAAAACCTCAAAAATTTATATTTAAAAAAATCATTATTTAAAAAATATGAAAACTTTCTAGATCAAATGGATCAAATATTATCCATTAGATCTATTTAGAATCTAATCCATCACATTCCATATCATATATATAGGGGAACCCCCTCGTATCCCACATAGGTTTTCATAGAATTTGTGTCCCAAATCTCTACCTCATTTAAGATCCCCAATATAATTCTCTCTTGATGTATGAATTATCAGTCTCATCTATAAATAATATGGATCTAGTGAAATATTAAAACTAGTTGTTTGTATTCTCCAAAAGTACAGTTTCAATATTTCTTTACAATATTTAAGAATCCTCATTAAGGAGGATGATAAGTTTTCAAGGATGAGAATCCTTATCTTTCAAACCAAAAAGAATCAAACTATGATTTGTTTTATATTTATTTGGTCAATGACATGTGTGAATTAGTATAATATTTCAAATAGAATAAAAAGTAAATATCATCATTCCCAATTTATGAGAAATGTTATAAGATGACTTCCAAATCTATCATCGGTTTTCTTGGTATTTTTCTATAAAGGATGTGTGTTTTTCCCATATCAAAAACTTTTGTATTTAAAGGGTAAATTGGGATTCTAATTCCAAGTAAGAGTTATCCAGATACTCTGAAAGTATCATATATCTTCATTTTAGATTATCTTTTCAATATGAGGAAACTAAATTTGGCTATCATTAATCTTTTAACTATAGGTAATATCAAATATGAACCAATCAAGTCAAATATCATAATGTTTGTAGTTTTTATTAGTATAATTATTGAATCAATCATGAAAAATTTTAATTTTTCAATCATGTACTAACAAGACAGGGAACATTTTTCAATTATTTGTGATGATACGGTAAAACATATGAGTTATTTGTTGGATTCACAATAAAAAATTTTGTTAATAGTTATTTGGTTTCTACATCAGAGGAAGGGCCTTCTTTGAAAAATAAAATTAGGAATGTTTTTATGAAATAAAATATGACTCCCATCTTCTATAAAAATATATTAAATAAAAAAATATACAAAAGTGGATGTTGAAGAATAGAGATGGAAAAAGGCCAAAATAAAAGAAAGTTAAACACAAATTTGAATCAACCCAACCGATGCCTTTGCAACAATGTTACATGGTGAATATTATTTAGAAAATGAATAAAAGGAATATAAAATGATGAAAAAACAGAAAAGTGAATCCTTGGCTTAAAATTTTATGAACGGTGTCGAGGATACTAATGAATAACATTTTTTACTACATGATACTGATTTTGAAATTAATGAATTGTAATTTATTAATACTGATATTCCCTCTCTCACGGATAACAAAAAAAAGTAATAATTATTTAAGAAGAATTGATTCCAGTAAGAAAAGGTGATCTTAGATCAGATTCATATGTTCATAATATTTTGAAAGAAGGAATTAATGAAGTTATTAAAGAAGGAAATGTGTCCCAACAAATAGAAAAATATCAAGAAGATAAAGAAAAATAAAAATAAATTGAATTAGGGGATGAGAAAAAAAATTAGAATCGATACCCAAAATAAAATGATGATGGGAATCAAACAAACAATATTTCATTGAGGACTTATGAAGCATCATATAAACAATTACCTTTTTTGGGAAATCATAATGAGAATTGATTTAGTCATGAAAAAATGGTTTCCATCCTTTCTATAGATCGTTTCATCATTAAAGAAGGATGAAAAAAATCAAAATCAAAACACTAAAGGAAGTAAACTAACTTGTTCTGATGCTGTTAAACATTATTTTGGTAATTATAAATTAGATTCAAAAAATGGAAAAAAGAACATGTCTCAAGAAGAGATCTAAATTAGTAGAAAAATCATTGAATTTGAATCAGAATATTTGAATACAATAATATCCCATAGTCTTGATTACATTTATCTTACTATGATAAAATTATAGAAAACAATTCCTTGATTTCCAAGGATAGAAATAAATGATGATTTATTTATTGAAAAGCAATAGAAAGATGTGGATTTAGTGAAATATCTAACAAATAGGTTGATAAAGATTGAATTAGATTTCATGATTTTTAAATAAAGTGGAAAGTCTCATAAAAAGTGTAGTAATAATATTGTGAAATGGTCTTGATAATTTTATAAAGACATAAATATTCATGATAAAAAATTTGAGAAATTGAAGAATTATTTATATGAAACCGGTGGTGATTTCATCATTATTTCCAGATACATGGATAACCGAGTTAAGTATTTTGGATTTTCTAGATTACATCTATGAAAAATACTCAAGGTATCTTAGACTTGAAAACAAACATAAATATTCCACTTCATGATAGTTTATGATTTAATCCCTATAAAGATTGTATTTTTGATTTGAAGAATCATAATGATGTTTTCTATGATAAAATTAAAACCTATAATGATTGATATTCAAATATTTGGTTTAATGTTCATTGATTTATTTTTAGATGAGTAATATCTTTATTATTATTATTTCGTATAGATTGTTTTCTAGCATTGTTCAGCTATTAAAAGGTCTTTTCCCTATTCCTTCTTGAAAATCCAAGAGGGGGGAATTATTTTAACAAGGGATAGAATTACATAGTAAGGTTGTGATGATTTAGGAATGGGGAAAATTTATTTAATGAATAGAATATGATCGTTATGTGATTTCTTATCATAAAGGGAATTTATTCATATTCATTAGTGTAGTTAGACGAGTTATAAACTCTCGGGTAGATAAGTATTAGTTTTAAATTTGGAATATGATGCATATAAAATATAATGGACTTATATTTTTAAATATTTTTTTATTTAAGTCTTATGGTATGTGCTTTACAAATGGGAGGATATTGTTCAGTCAAAAGTAACTTTTTAAAATTTTCATGTCCATTGGTTTTAGAAATCACAAACTTTTTATTAAATAATTAATTACCAAATTATTTCATGTCCAATGTGTTTTAATTAATTTTTAAGAAAACGTATATGATTTAAAATAATTATAAATAGTTTCAATGTTTTCATAAATATAATCATACAATATACATTAATATTATCATAATGAGTAAGGACCCAATAACCATCGGATTTACCTTTAAAAAAATATGATTTAAAGACTTTATTTCATGTCTTCATTCTAACAATTTTTTATAACATAACTTAACATTGGAACCGGTAACATCAGATTTGTACTCATAATAAAAATCAAAATGAATTACAGTATGGAAATCTGTCATATTGACTAAGGGTGGAGCCCTGAATATAGAAAAACGATATTCTATCATAATGTAAAAAATTTCACACTATAAATGATGTTAATAAAAACTCTCTCATGAATATAGTTATAATAACTTTATTGAAAAATGATTTTCAGTATTCTATTATGATATGATCATTGGAGTGCTAGGTGTCTGGGTGCTTGTGACAATCACAAAGAAAATAATATTGTTAGAAATCAAGATTACCATTGGATGTTTTCCTCATAAATACCCAATAATTTGAATATTTCTTAATAATTAACATGTGTATAATCATGTAGACACACTCTACTAATTTAATGTTTTACGAGAGCTCTAAACATATAATAGTAAACTTCTTATTCCTTGTTTGTGTAATGTTCTAGATGTTGTAATTAATTTTTGTGTATAATAATTATGATTATGATCTAGGGCTTATGTGGATAGGAAGATATAAGATCTGATCGCCTTCTTAATTGAGGTATTTTGGGGATTGAAATAAAGAGTTGATCATCATATCATGGGATGACGGAGATAGGCAGACAACCAAGATGATCATCTTATCAAGGGCACACTAGAATAGTGAGACATACTGTTCTTCATATCTTTGTATTTCTCTAGTAATAGAAAGAAAATTTTATGGGAATTTATAAAACAAGGGACCTCTATCCTTGTTTATTGTATACCTATCTTTCTGGGTTAAAAAATTGATATTCATTTACTTTTTAATTATATGAATTTTATTTTTGCTACAATTAAATAGAAAGTGATAATTTTATATTCATCTTTCTATATATACTTTTTTAAAATAATATCATTAATAATGATAAAATAGTTTTACTCTCAATACGATTCAATAAGCTTTAAGATAGAATAAATACATTTTTTTATTACTCTGATTTATCGTAACCATTTTCGTTATGGTTCTTTTTGTTTACTCTTATCAAAACATTTTATATTTGGAATATGATTAAACTGTAATTTCATTACCACCACATTGATTATGATTCTATACACTGTTAAAAATAAATCAATTTATCATCGAGACATGTGGATTACATATCTGAAATCAACCTGATTATGATATTTTTTCATTAGATCCAAAGTCCCAATCCAACCAGTATTTAAATACATAAGAGGTTTTGTCAATATGATTAGTATATCCTGATTAAACTATGTTTCCTTTAAAGTTAAAAATAAATATTTTTAAACCTACAAATCACCCTCTCTTGAATTTATTAATCTCCATATACATTTCAATCCTACAGTTGGAATTACAGCCAAGTAACATTTTACTGATACTCACTAACACTATGTTAAACTTGCGTTATGTGCAACACTAAGTTAAACTGGTGTTATGTGTGAAATTTAGTTTAAAAACCCAGAATATATTTTAAATATTACTATGTAAAATGAACATCATAACAAAGATAATAAAAATAACGATATAAATAGTAACAATTTCATTTAAATATTAAGTAAAAAGGGTTTATATAAATTAAAAATATTAATAAAAAATAAATATTTATTAGAAGTATTTATATGTTTTCAAAATAATATATTAAAAAAATTAGTTAATTTTTTGAAAAATTATTAAAAGTGATTTTTACCACGTTTAGAAATTATTTACTAAAAAATAAAATTATTTTTTAAAATCTACATGTCAAAAATATCATGGATTAAATTTTAGATAAGTTTTTATAAATGATTTCTTTGTAATTAAATAGTGATAGATATTTGTTTTTGTTCTGAATTTTCATTTATTTTAAAACTTTTATGGGAATTCAAATTGTTTTAGAATGGAATAAAGTAGAGTCATTTCAATAAAATATTTATAAAAACAATTTTAATCATTGGAACCAATTTCACATTGCATTTTTATATAAAAACTTAGTAAACATTTGAACATTTTCTCTTTAAGAACATGATTTATTATCACATCCACATGATTAACATTAAATTATAAATACCTTGGTCTATAAATGGAATTCTAAAAATCATATTCCATATATTTAATTTTCATAATTTATATTATATAATTAGTTATAAATAATTTTTTATCATAATTAATTGTAAAAATATTAAAAATTATTTACCATGGTCATGATAAAAATTTCTTTACTGGTGGGTAAATCTAAAATGAAATTGGTTAATAATACCCAAAAATTATCTAAAACCCAATAGTTGTCGATATGTATACCTTATTATGTACAAGAATCTATAAAAGTCTCTTTTTAGCCTTGTTTTGTGTGAAAGACTTTGGTATACTATTCTTTCCAAAAATTATAATCCTACCCTCACATCATTTATAAAGGACCGCACATTCTCCTCTCCTATTAAAACTTCCAAAACCAATTGGTTAATAAAATACCAACCCAAATGATATATTTAAATCCCTAATCACATCATATAATACTTATTTTCTTAATAATTCCAACCTAATAATCCATTTGGTGCAGACCAAATGAATTTGTCTGAAGAAGAGGTCACATCCAAAACAAAACATTTTACTTTATTTCTTCCTCCACCTCCTTAAATTATTATTATAACATACTGATATAATAAACTCAATATATTAAATATATAAATATGTTTTTATGTAAATTACATAACCTAAATCATTCTCTTTTTCCGTCAATTGGGATATGAAATAGTCATTCCTGTGTAAGGAGAACTACCACCTCATGAAAATATGTTATTTTCTTCCATCATCACCTCTCATGGATAGATAGAATGGTGTATTTTTCTTTATATATGATATTTATGATATCAATTTTATTTTAGGATTAATTTATCACATATTCATTCTTTATTTCCATTATATAAAAATACAATAACATCGCTCATGTGCATGGTGGACTACCGCTCCATGAATTAATGTGATTCACTCATGTTTTACATTAATTTTAATCAAGATAGGGTTACTAAAAATATGTGAAATATCTATAACAAAAAAATTAGTCTATAATGGTTATATATTATTTACATTTTTTCTTTTAATCATACTTGAAAATTTAAACAATGTTTATGCGTACGTATGACCAACCATTTTAATTAATGATGTATTTTATTTTCAATCTAAAACATTTAAAAAATAATCTAATTACATATAAATTAATATATAGGATATTAAAATCATGTATAAAATTTTTTATATTATAAAACTATGATCAATTTAAGAGGTTAAAAATAACAAATCACATCAAACACCAAAAAAAGAAGAAGTTTTTACATGAAACCAGATTTAAATGAGGAAATGTTGATAAAAGGTTTATAAAAGGTTATAAGTAAATCATATATGGTATGATAAATTTGTGTATTGTTATGTAATATATTTATAATTAAATTAAATTTATTATATTTCATGTTTTAATGTGTAATAATGAATTTGAGACTTAAGGTAAGGGATTTCCGTCTCACTTTTATATATCTGAGATACATTCAATATTCACCACCTATTAATTTTATATAGGGTATAAATTTCCCATAAATTTATTTTATAAATTTGGTCCAAAAAAATATGTGGAGCTACATATCATTTTTAGGATAACTCTTTCAGTTTGTTTTCTGTTCATAAGATAACAATATTATAAGGGATTTTCTTCTCAATTTATCTTCTATGATACAGATGATACATTATGAACATATATTCTTTTATTAGGTGTATCTAATTCCACTTTGAAATATTATATTTTGAATCCCATTTATATTAATGATATATATTAATTATTATATAATTTTATTATTTCAAGGGTCTTTCAATTCAATGTTACCAAAGTGGTAATGGTTTTATGATACAATATATTTGTTTATTAGGTCTGTGTATGTTTATAAATTTGAGGATGAAATATTATGATCCCTATATCAAGAAACTATTGAATTTTATTCAAATATCGTTACTTTATGGGAATAATATTTTTCCCAAAATGTTCCTCTCTTTATATACACAAGAATTCAGATTATTCTTTCTAAGACAAAATATGTTTATTTCTATATTCAGTTGAAAACTGTTCTTTCATTGAAAACCATTTTTTATGAAAATAATTTCAGAAGCGTTTTTTACATAATCCAAAAGATTCATTAATCAAATTTCACACATTTTTTAATTTTATAAACAATTATATTAAATGAATATTAAAGGTTTTTTCCATGTAATGACCATTTTGATTTTACAAAAAATTTGAAAAGAAACATTATTTTAATGTTTAAGACATGGACAATATATTTCACCATAATGTTCACTCATTTATTTAAATCATTATTTATATTTTTCCAAGGTATTTTTTAGAAAAAATATTATTATACAAATTTTTATGTTTTTAAATGTGTTTTCAATGTGAACATAATATTTTCCTCAAGAAAATTTTTAAATAAATATTAATATTTTGTTTATAAGTTTAAAAAATTATATTCAAATAAAATGATTTTAAAATTATTTTATTTTTTAAAATGTTTTTTAAAAATTAAAATGTTATTTTTCTCATTAAATGTATGAAACTAATTTAAAGTAGTACTTTATAATCATCGATGTTTATTATAAATGAAAAGGGATTTTAAAAATGTATAATGATTTAAAAAGTGATTTTAGATTAGAAATAATATTTTATTAACAAAATTATTTATATAATTTTTAAATCAGAAATTATAAGTTTTAATCCTTAATTTCAATGAATTGGAATCCAAAAATGTTTTATGAATTATGAGACTGAAAGAGTGAATTTCACTGGATATTTATTTTTCTCAAGAAATACACCAGGTGTCTTTTCAATATTATTTTTAATCTAAGATAACATCCTTTGATGTTAATTTTTCATTATTAGGGACATGATCAAAGGATATGATACTTATTACATTTGTAAATAGTTTGTATTTATAATGATAAGATTGTTATGAAAATAGATTCTTTCCCAGAGGTTTTACCATTATTGAATCCTTATGATTCTAAATTCTTTTTAAACTTGTAAGGTTGTGATGAAATGATGAGATATATATATATATATATATATATATATATATATATAACCCATTTCATTTTCATAAGTTATGCTATTATCTGATGTTTATGAAACCTACTTTGTTTCATGGGGGTTGATATGATGAATGTTTTCTGACCTTGTGGTACATATATGTATTATTTAAATTATGTGATGGGTGGAACCAATATCTACCTCCAATGCATTGGGTAAACATTGAAATATATTCATATAAATAGAACTGGAATGGGAAGTGAACCCATTTTAGTAGGGGACGTTTTCCACTATGATAGTCTTGGGAGTGGAACTTGAATATTATGATAGTTTGGTGAGAGAATATTTTCAACTATGATATCCTTTTCTATGAGCCTTGAGTCCAAAATAAGATGATTTTTTATTCTTATTTGTATCTCACAAATCTATTTCTTATGACAATTGTATATTCTCATGATTCATATTCTTATATTTCTTTATAATTCATGTCTTATGAACTACTAATATTTATTCCATGACTTGCTATTATGATCATTGATATATAGGTAATGGTTTTAATATGTTTCTCTCATTTTCACATACACTCATGATAATTTTATTCTTAAATTTCTCCCTTTTTTTCTTACTGAGTATCTGATCCACACTTTATTATGTTTCATTTTCACAAGTTATGAATATTTGTTTTAATTAGGGTATGTATTTGAATAGTATTATGTGGAAAGATCATTATGGGAGAATTTGAATATATTTTAGGATGTCAAAATATTTTTTTCATAGTAACCAAGGGCATTATATGTTATTGATACTCATTTTTGTTTTTCTGTAATGTACTTACTATTAATCTAAAAATATGTAATATCTATGTGTGATATGTTTTGGTCATTGTATATTTTCCACCCACCATTTCAATTTTTTTGATAACAAACTTCATTCCACTATCTAAAAAGTATCAGATTATTTTATAGACATGGAATATATCCAAAAACCATAAAATTTAGTAAAATAGAGTAATTATTCTTGATGTTCATATCTGATTTACCGATAATGTAATTATATTAATAATTTTTTTGACAAAATCTTACAAAGATTTCAGATACAGAATTTATTATGAATCTTTTTTCACCAGGGGAGTGGAATGTTGCTCAAGAATATATTATCCAATATTCCACTGATGTGTTAAAACCTAAGAGTGGAATTCCAAAAATCATAATAGTTGATCTAAAAAAATAGAAATCAACATAAGTTAATATTTTTAAATTTTTATTTCCTTCATGGAAAAAATCATTATATCACATCATTTACCATAGTTACAACATACATGGTTAGTTCCCATATATTTTCCATTACTCCAATCTCTAAAATTATCATTCATAAATGACATTTTCATAGACTCAAGATAGATTTGAATCATGTATGAATTATTTTCATGATCCATTTAATATATCACTTAAAATTGATTGTTAATAAACAACCATCACATTAAACCATCTTTATTTTGATCTCTCTAGTTCTCATAGATGACTTTAATTTGTTCAATAAAATATTTTGTAGTTGTATTATGTTGAATGACTAGAGCCACATTATAGGATAATATAAACCTCACAAAATATAAGGTCTTTCTTTCCATATATTCTTTTTTTCTTTTAACCAACACTAATTATTTAAATAATTTTAATAGAACATATTAATCAATCTAGTTGAGATGATAAAGTACATGCATCGTCTTTAAAATGAAATAAATTTGATCTTATTTTAGTATCTAGATTATGTTATCATCTTATTATATAACCATATAACTCAATGCCTCCCACAACTTAAAGAACATATGGTAAATAGATAATTCAATTCTATCTAATTCTCTGTAAAATAATGATGATATAATTATGGAACCATAACTTTGACACCAATTACTATGAATCTCAAACATGCTCCAAACAATGAATTTTTATTCATTAAAAAATTACAATTGTATAAATAAGACTTGGGATAAAACTATCCGAACAATGTATTCTGAATATTTGAAGAAACAACCCACACAAATAACTATAATGAGTTCAATATAAAAATCATTTTCCATCATAACTCATTACAAACATTGAATAAAAACATGGATGAGGAAATTAAATAATCAATGAAATGATGAGTTTATACATGGTTTTGAATATGATCCAAAATACATGTGAGACAAATATCAATGTTTCATTTTATTGAATGATTATGTTTAACAATCATTAGGATATAAAATCCATATAGATCACTAAATAAATGATCACATGAAATATCATTTTATGGTCTCACTGCCTTTTATATTGGGTCTAACCCATTAATCTAGTTTCACCAACATACTATAAAAATGATCCCATTAGTTTCAAAATAAATCTTCTGATTTAGTGTATCTTTCCTTATTATAACTTATAAACATCAATAAAATAATAGTTCACATATTAATATCTAATTTCTGAAGATCCCATTCTTATTGGTTATTTTATTCAAAATAGATGGATACTCTTGTGTAAATAATGATGTTAATATGTGTATAGGAAGATAATGATAATTTTTATATTTACTGGAGTTCCCAAGCCAGAAAAAATTTTGTGTTCCATCCTCATGAATAATAGAAGAGTTTATGAAAAATTAGTTGGATGATATTGAATATTGTTTATTTACAAAAGAAAGAAGTTATAGTTATACTTCCATTTTTTCTATTTGATAATATAGAAAAGTTTTTTTAAAAATATACTACTATTTATGTTTAAACTATTTTATACTAATTATTTTTAAATTAGAGGTACCAATTTTATAAAAGAAAAAATAGTTAGTGACTAACAGCCAACCAAATTGGCTTGTGTGAAGGATATGGCTTCTCTGGTGTACATATCATGGAGAGAGTGTAGGTTAATTATAAAGAGTGATAGAAAGGATCATGAGAGGATCCAAAATAACCCACTATCCTTTTTTAGGCATATTTTTTTATCTATAAGATTATTATTCCCTCATGATTATTATGTAGTTACATCATGACATTATTTCTGATGCGGGATAATAAGTTATTCTATAATAATAATATTCAAAAACAGGCATGATGTTCTATAAAATTTTATGTACACTCTTATCGTATATCATAGTATTTATTTCAAAAATATGGTTTTATCACCCATTTTTTATCACACTTAAAGTTCACGTATAGAAGAAACTATATCATCAACCATCATTACACTATAATGAGAACACATTGAATAATTTAACATTATTCTCATAGCGATAATTGAAGAAGGTGATAATGACCAACATTGTAAGATAGTAGTATTCATGTTAGGAAATAATTTTTGTTACTCAATTTAAAATTTTGAAAAAATGAGTTATAATTCCATGATTCATAGAAAAATCTTGGAATATAATTTTAATTTCACATATTAAAGTGTTACATTATTTTAGAAATAACACATATTTTAAGTACATGTTTATTGATAAAAAAAAGTAGTTGAATAAAGGTGACATTGAATTCACATTCATGTATATTGATAAAAAGAGTACTAAAATTAGAGCGTTATGAAAATTGAGAGGATATTTAAATATGATGATGAAAATTGTTTGACTTGAAAGATATGAATATCACGATAAATAGTGATCTTGATTTAATAAATTTTGTTAAAGATAAATGAAGGAGTTAATTAATATATAAATATTAGTTTCCAATGGATAAAAAATAAATATAAATATGGTTTTAATAAAAACTAATTAAAAAAATATCATTTTATAAAACATGATGTTAATAAAAAACATTTGTGGAAGGATGATGGATATTTTAAAATATATGAATTTAGATTACTGTAGAACAATGTAGTCACATGAAGAAAAATAAAATTAAAAAAAATTAATTTTCACTGTGGAATTTAAGAAGAATTTGATTAATGAAAATATCATGAGAGATCTGATTCATTAAGAGAATATAAGGACTCCTGAGAATAGGTGATTTTAAAAAATAATGAATTAGATTATAGTTATTTGAATAAAAAAAATTCATTAATTTTTAGTAAAAACATGAATTAATTTATTCACACATTTTATTTAAAATATTTATTAGATTTGAAGAAAAAAATATTGAAGTTTGACAATAATATAATAGCAACACCTTTTTCAAGTATAAAAATAAGAAATAATTACCTACTAAGCTATTATACAACAGAAGGAACCAATGTATTTTATGAATAAAACCAATATGAGAACCAATAATATTTCCTATTCAAATATTTAGTGTCAAGGCCAAATAGAACTAGAACAACATGGTTTTTCTTTCCTATGCTCTGATAAATAAATAGAAAAATAATAGGAAGAAGATAAAATCAATCAACTTATCCTATCATTAAATGAGTTATATAGGAATATTATAATTGTTTGGTGGTTGTCTATATATATAGATATCATCATTGTTATTTATGAACCAATTAAATTAAATAATAACAATTAGTTTGTTTCGAAAATAATCTTACCTTACATGTGCATGGCTTGGTCATTCGTTGATTGTGAAAGACATTTTCACTGGTACATGGAATATCCATGGTGAGTTGGTGGCACCAGTATAAAAAATCCATACATACTAGAAGTAGAAAATCAATTCTTGAGATGTCTAGATGATTTCATCACATAAATTATGTAAATCATAAGGATATACCTAGAATCACATTAAATAATAGTGTTAATAAAATTTGCGTACTTGATAAAATTCAAACATTCCAAGTTATAGGTTTTCTACACGGAGGAAATGGTTGTATGACATTTGTATTGTTTTTAATTTTTTATATGTTAAATTCATGACATGGTGATGTTTGAAAAAACTCTTACTAGACTATTAATCTTAACTAAGGTAGAGGTCCAAGTCTCATAGATTTCAATTAATTAGAAAGTTAAACTTGGTAAAATATTGGCACACATATTCACCCCCTCCTTATGTCACTAAATGATCCACGTGGATCAATATATAGTATCAGAGATAATCTAGGTCCACCAATAATTGAATTCCATACTCTTACTCAATATGTTTTATGAAAATTTATGAAATATAGGTCATGCGAAATATTTTATCTTCCTTTGATTGTGAAATCCAACATAATCAAGGTTCATTCTGAATTATAATTTTATGTTAAAATCATAAAAAATACATGAAAATAGGAAATGGAATCAATAAATATATTAAAAAATCATTGATAACCTCTTTTAGTATATCATGAATATAACTAATCATCAATTAAGTTCAGTTGAAGTTTCCATTTTAAAGAAACCTGTTCAAATTATTGTGAGAATGAAAAGAATGAAAAGATAAAAATTTCTATCGAATTATACACTCAATTTTAACAATATGAGATGAATTTTATTGTGAATTTAATCACATATATAATTTTTTTAAGAATAATATAAATTAAAATTTTATAGATAGAATAAAAAGTTCAATAAATGAAGATGATTTTAAGTTATGTGTTTAAGAAGTGTAATGCTCTCATTTAACTTGTTAAAGAAAAAAAAATAAAATTGACAACTTTAAAATTAAATAATATCCTTGAATTAATGAAAATTTAAATTTCATGTTTATGTTATGTTAGTGGAAAAAACAATTCTTGAATAAGTAATTCATGTATAGATAAAATTTCACCGCACCTCCATGAATTTCAAGGATACCTAATTGGAGGTTAATCCTTTCAAAAAAATATATTATAATAATTATCTATAATAATGAATAATGGTGGATGAAGATTGTATTTATAATTAAATGAAATTTTGGGATGTAATGTTGTGATTAGTTAAGAATGAAAAATATTCCCTCAACATGATGTTCCTTGATCTTGGAGTAATGTTATGAGGTCTCACAACTACACATGTTGGGACTTCTAAAAATAATAATAAAAATCATACAACTTTAAACATTCTTATTTGGAGTTATGAATATGTGATTACTTATTATATTGTAAATAAGTGCATAAAATAATTCCTTGATCTAACTAAACCATTATCTTATCAAAAGGTACATTCTAAATCAAAATATATTATTAATTATCAAACTATTATTCTAGATATTAAAGGTTTTAATGGAAAAACATTATAAAATACATTTAATAAAAATTATGGGAATACTTCCACCATGTCAATGGTGGATAGGAAAATTTATGGAATATCATATTCCCCCTTAGAATCTCAAAAACATGGAAAATTGATCAAAAAGTATAAATCATTTAATTTATAAATTTTTGGATAGTGTGCACTTAAAATAAGGATAATATGGTTTATTCTTTATTGATGGAATTTTTATTTTTTTATTAAATGTTATTTTATATTTTACATAATATAAAAAAACTTTAAACATTAAATAATCCATATAGTAATAGGTAACAACCCTTAGAATATGGCATACAAACATATGAAGAACATGACTACTATAAAAACATTTTATATTCAATGGAATTAAGATGTAAAAGGCACTTATTATGATTACTATGGAGAAACATTCTTGTGTGAACAACCCAAGTATTTACCTAATGTTCATGAGGATAAAAGACCATAATAACTTAGATATTATGATATGAAAACCATTACAAACAAGATCTACAAAATAAGTAGTAAAAAAGGACAATTAATTATATGATCAGAGCTAAAAAATATTAAACAACTAATTGTGTTTTGAAAAGAGAGGAAAACATTAACATATGAATAAAATCCATGGATTTAGGTATTAAATAAAAATAAATCAAATAAATAGGAAAAATGAATCACATATTGGAAAATGATATCAAATTTATATTTGGTGACTCAAAACAAGTTGATTTAGTTTCAAAATAACATTGATTTCCCATCGAGAAAGCATGTAAAATGTAATATGTACGGAGAAAGGAAAATCTAAGAAATGTTCTGATGTTATTTTTAACACCGCAGGATTCTAATGTAAGAACATTATATTTGATAGAATATATGGAACATGGAAATAAGTTCATAATATAATGTAAGATACTAATACTTTATAATATAATTACTATTTTAAAAAAAATTAAATATATAATATAGACTGAAATTTGTGAAATACTATGTTATCTTGCGTCATATGCAACAAATACATTCATTGATAGCTTGTGTCACACGCAAGAAATAGTTTTACCAAATACTACTAAAATTATTTAATAAAATAAGATATACCTAAGTGGTTAACTTAGAGGTTATAAATATGATTAATTAAATTATGAAAATTTATGGTTTACAAAAATGTAAAATTAATTAGTTGGTAATCAATTCATAATAAATGAATTTAAGAACAAAGTGAATATAAAGAAAGTGTTTTTATGATTATAGAGGTGTTTTATCTTAATGAATTAAATTAATTAAAATTAGTGAATGATATTTATGATATATATATATCATATAAAAGAATATATTTTTCATATTAATCTAAAAGGTTTTAAATCATAAAATAATATTAAATATTGTATGGTGATTAAAAATTGTATTTTTTTAATGCTGAAATTTTTTTCCCTTGTAAAATAGAGCCAATTTAAAATATATTTTTCTTTGGAAATTTTAAAAAAAATTATATGTAAGAATAAACATCATTTTTGAAAGTGGATGATAAAAATAATATTTGAGTAAAATTTTGAATTTTTTTTTGAAATATTTAATTTCTTGATGACTAGTTAAAAATACTGAATTTAAATTCAGAATTCCAATTTTATATAATTTATATATAATATTAAATTATATTTTTATAGGTTTTAAAGTTTAATTAGATAAATTTTATGTTAATTAATCAAATTTAGGTCACTTGAATCAATTTTAAAATAAAATTTGATATAAATACATTTCAATCCTTTGAACATTTTTACTTTAAAGATGACTTTGTCATCCAATCTGTAGAATTAAATTTAAATTATTTGCTAGCATATATTTATTGTAATTTTGAAACATGAATTCTATATTTTGAATCAATATAAATATTAATTTATAATAATGTTAACATACTATTTTACCTAAAATAATAGTGAAGGCAATTAAAATTAATTATAGTGAATGAGTGTAAAATTAGCCTAACAATGGAATAAAACTAAAATGTAAGGGCCAAAATTACCTATAAACTTTTCCAAAATCCATTAGATATTGAAAGATATACCCTATACACACATTTATAGAATTTGGAACTTTATTGGAGCCACATGATATGGGAAAACATGGGTGGAAATCCCCTTTATAAAATTTATAGGAATGACACTTATCATCCACTATAAAAAGGAAATCAAAAATACCATTTATTCACAACTCTATTTCCCTTTGTATCTTACAAAATCTACTCAAATAATCTCCCCACATACATTACCTGATCATAGAAGGGTCTCCATGGGAATAAATCTAACCAAGGAATTTTTTTTGTATAAACCAAAAGTAGTTACATGGAAATGAGGTATAATTCTTCAAAGTTCACTTTAATTTTATTTTATTATCCTCCCCTGTAATAATATTATTCAATTATATATAATAGAGTCAGTATCTTAAATATAATGTGGTGTTTTTATTCTATGTATTAATATACACTGAAAAAACATCCATTTAATGGGAAACGAACTTACCATTTATGTGTACGGAGGACTACTACCTCATAAAATGTTGATTGTCCATTTTTCATTTACCACCTCTCATGATGGAAGTTATGATCCAAAAAACTATTTATCTATGATATAAATGATATTAATAATTTATTTACTAATCTATAATTTTTTGTAACACATACCATGATGTTTTCTATTCTGTGGGAATACAATGCCATATTTTGTGGAAGTGTGGACTATTGCCTCCTCATTGAGACATGATTTGTTCAATCAATCCATTGAATGCATTATGGTTGTTTTTAATAAATTTAAAATATAGTTAAAAAAATATTTTTTCAAGGATTATAATAGGGTAATTTATAATCTTGACTAATTTTTTTTACTTGAAATAAAAAACAATTTTTAAAAGAATATGTTTTTTAAAAATGGGGTTATGGGAGAGCCATACAATAGTCATGCTGCTAAGAGATACGGTGGAGTGCTACACCCTAGATAGTGATAGCCCAGTAGTCAAATCATTCTAGAAACCATACTTATGATCTCTTAAATGTGAAGATTCTAGTCAACCCCACACCCAAGGTGAAATATGTGATATAAATATGATAATTGAATGAAAAAAAAACATATATATCTATACATCACTTAATTTTTAAAAATGAAAAAAAATTGATGTAGCATTCATGTATATATATGGCCTACCGTCAGTATGAATGGTAAATTTCATTTCCTATATCCAAATATTATGGACTATTATAAATATATATACACTGAATAAATATGATAATAAATCATGGTTTACATTCTGGATATTATGAATCCATAATCTATGTAATAGTAAAAAATGTAACATGTCAAAACATACTTGAAAAACATGAAAATTATCACTTGAATTAGTGGAAATAATGAAATATAATAAACAAATAGGTAACAATATATTATAAAAAGATCATATAAGATATTATAAATAAGATTATGGTTCTTTTATATGTTATTTACCTGATTAAGTCCATTTTACATTAGTTTAAATGAGGTTCACCCAAAAAGAAACACAAGGTAAGGGCTTTTCATCAAACATTTTACATTTGTTAGAAAAATGTCATATTCATCACTTACTCAGTTTTGGTGGTGTATCTACTCCCCATTTTTATATATTATATAATGAATTATATTATCTTAATGGTAATTTTTATTTTTATTTTAATTATTCATTATAATGTGATTTTAATTAATAGTTATTAAGTGTTCAATAATTTCATAACCCAATTCTTTTTCATTGGTTTATATTACATCCTCTTATCGTTAATCTATCAAATTTCCTGAAGTACTTGAATTTTTATATTTATTATAATAGAACCCCCATTTAATGGAATAATGGTGAACCCAAATAGGCTCTATTATCATAATACTTAACACGGATTGATGGTATTAAAGATTAGAACAAGACTGACAACATGGAGTTACCCCTCCTAAACATTCGATCATGTAAAAGCACTCCACCATTGCATGGAGCTTCGTCAAGTAAGTTTCTTATGTCAAAGAATAGGCCTATACTGATGGCTGATGACATACCCTCTCAAACATCCAAATCTGAAATGCTATAAGAAGATGAATGACTATCTCTAAAACATCTTTGGGGAATGTTCCATGTGGGCGAGTCCAGGTGAAAACTAAGAAACCCCACAAACACTATTTCCAAAAAAAACATGTCAACCACTGTAGAAATTCACCATCACAACAAACTATCGATGAAACCATCACCAACGCATAACTCTAACATCACAATTGTAGTCCCATATAGCCACAATTCATCCTGAATCAAGAACACGTACACCCTGAAATCATCATCAGTGGTAGAAATTTAGGCTGGAACCCCATCTCCATCCAATCCCTAACATGCCACGAATGCTGGAGGAATTGATGTCTCACCGAAGTCCAAACCGCGCATGAGAAACAGAAAGGTGGTATGGGAAACCTCCGACGATGGCGGCGCCGCACAAAGACTCACAAAAATAGATCATAAATTCGTTAAACCTAAAACTACTTACCGCAAGACCATAGTATCTGATCCTATGAGGGAAGAAGATGAATACCTACCACCATCCTGGAAAATCTCCTCGCCGCCTTTGAGACTTCACATAGTGGCAGGATTTCCAAATGCACCCCTAGCCGACACAGACACATAGCATAGCCCTCATCATAATAGCTAGAAACTCAAACCATGACCACTAATTATGCCTCCTTGGAAATCCCTATCTAGATTGTAGGAAGGTCGAGGAAAGGCACGCAAGTGGTGAAATTGATTGACAGGGTCAATCCCACGAAATTGATGATGCCGCTATAGGAGATACACCGCACATGACGAGCACTCTGGGCTGAAGCACTGAGGAAAAGATCCCAGCCAATATACCACAAGGTGAGGATGGCGAGGGGAACCCTAACGTAGAGCCCCTTATGGGATAATCTCATGACCACCAATGATTTATCCCTATTTTATTAATATATAAGATAATGTGTGTATTAAATTTTTATGATCTATTGTTATATTCCCAGTTGTTTTATGTGGATTTACATTCGACACGTATATTTTATTCATTCATTGATTCTCACATCAACATTATGGTATCTTCAATGGTTTACATCCGAATATCATTTTGTTGGAGATTGTTTACACATTAATTTCCATTAAAGGAAATTATTTTATCATCATTTAAGAAACCCTTTATTTTTATTCTCTTCTGGTTATCCATGACATTTTTCATGTAATAGAACCATTTTTTCCATAATTTGGTACTCCAAAATATTTTGATTTTTTTTCAAGAAAACCAAACATAATTTCTCTTTAATCAAAGATATGGTTTCTCTCAAATCCATATTTTATATAAATGTTTTAATTTTATTAAACCTTTTTAAATAATTTTATGAAATTAATTGTCACCGTTTATATAATTTTTTATGTTTTTAAAATTGAATTTAAAAGAATTTTTTTCAAAAGGATTTTCAAAAAATAAGATATTATCCATAAGAATGTTATTAAGGAATATTTTTATAGTATTTTTGTTATGATCTGACCTGGGTTACCCTCAAAACTAACACCCCACCTGGTCTGTCACATACTTGAAGGTCATTCTCAATCCCCTTGGGATAGTGATAAGCACTCGTGAATTGATCAAAAAACCAGAGTGAACCATTTCTCCAAATATGTAAAAAACATGTCATGTATATAAAAATTGAAATGAATGATACAGTGGATGACTAAAAATATATTTTCCAAAAAGGAGAGAAGACTACCGAGACAAACAATTATTAAAAGTGGATAAAACTCCAAAATAAAAGTCCAACTACAAAGGAAAAAAATAAAACATCTACTCAAAGAAATGGAATTAACAAACTCCCACCATTTCACCACTGGATACTAAACTCAATTTACTTGAAACCTCACCACCTCACTATGATACCTTTCCTTTCCCAGTAATGGAGAACATACAAAGGTCTATGCACCACCGATGAAGTGTGCAAGGTTTGAGAAAACTCGCTCAGCAGGATCCCACCAAAGTGTTATATAATGAGTATTTGTATAACAATTAATGTATACTAATTTTGAATAAAACATGGAGTGATAAGTAGTAGAGCAGATTTATAAAAAACATGGTAATCTTTTCCCTTTTTCATTGTTTGAAAATAAAAGTAGGTATAACAATTTCAAAGAAAATTTTTCCTAATCATATTTCACAAGATTAAACATGAAAATCAAGGATAAAATTTTACAAATACAAGCATTAGAGAAAAATATAGGTAGCACAAGAGTCACAATACTAAGGAATAAAAATTGATTAAAAAGAACATTATTTTCACATATTAATTTATGAAATAGTGCACTACAATACCTGAAGCCAATGATATACACTCTAGGACTAGAGAGACACCACAGAATGTGTAACCACATTATATTATATATAGCTAGAGAAAATAATATACACTCTAGGACAAGAGTAACACCTTATAAATTGAACCCCGCGTTGATGGATGTCATCAAGATAAACCTTCCAGCTAGTACCCAACGTAACCCATGTGCTCATTTTCAAAATCATTTCAATGATTCAAAAATAATTTCATAACTATTACCAAAAACCATTTTAAATGAGTTTACAATATTATTGTTCTTCTAATTTTCCAAAAACCAGGGAAAAACCATTTTTCATTAAAAACTCCTTTCAAGACAAATAGAAATCAATCATGAATATTCATTATATAAATCAGTTTATAAAGTAGGAAACAAAAACTTCTCATCTACATTGGATAGAGATGGAACCATCTACCTTGAAACATATTTTACACATTACCATAAGGGTATATTCCAACAAAAAACCCAATGATGTCTATAAAGGTTATACAATCAAAATCCACACATCTTAGTATTGATTCAATTGAGAAAAGATGGTTCAAAGAGAAGAGAAAGCACCACATACCTTAATAAAAAAATTTCCACTACACCACAACAAACATTGGAATGTCCTTTGAAATGATACTACAAAATGTATCTAGAAGAAGAAAAGAGAAAACAAAAACTTAGACCAAAGGATCTGATAACACAACCAAAGGGAGATACTACGATCCATTACAATAAAGATAAAGAAGGATCACTTACCCGGAGTGAGGCACCACAACTATGTAAAACATAAAACATAAGATGATTATATCTATAAGGATTAGAGTCTTCAAAAATTTCATGGGAATTATCCTAGGTCAGGAGAAAAAGATTTTGGAGATGGAACTAAAACAAAATAGTGTCATGCCTATTTTAAAAAATTTTACCCATGTAGTTACACAACATGTATCCCGATTACAAGACGTGTAACCACTAAGGTCCCACGTACAATTGAAAACTCTTTTACTTGGGTCATAATTTCTTATTTAAATCATTCATGAAGTGAAAAATCTCTTCATGATGTGTAACATTTCATAGAATAAATCCCTTCATAACTTTCATCCAACAACTCTTACAGGCCATGTAACCTAATTACATGGTGTGAAATACTCATACGACCATTAAAAATTAAAGGTCATGATAAGAGTACAACAAATTGTTGAATTAACCATAATAGGTATCCTACCAATTCCATCTCAGCCCCATAAAGACAATGAGAAGAGGAAAACCATGATGATGGTAATGTCATACCTGATAGATCGGTAACAAGATGTTACAAACTCCCCACTATAAATATTGTATTTATTATAGAAGTCATGTGGAATATGTAATCCCTATAAAGAGATGAGGCCACTCCTCCCTCGTCATCGACTCACATTCTTAGTTTTCATGAGAATCTAATCCATGTTTCTATATCACTTTGACCAATGAAATTTACTTCCCATACAGGACTTCAACTTGAGATCCAACGATCTCAACTAGAATCTCCAAAATATAAACATCTTGTTATAACTCAATTTCTCCCCAACTGAAAATATGATAGGGGTTTGTATGGTACTTCTTGAGCTGAAATATGTGGAATTAATCATGAATATCTATCAACTAAACTAGAAATTCTAAACGATAAGCAACTTTTATAATCCACTAAATGGCCTCAAACAGTCCAACATACCCTAGAGCCAATATTCCCTATTTTCCAAGATGACGGTGACCCAACCGAGGAGACATGATCATCAAAACCCAGTCACCAATGGAAAACTACAAAGTACAATTCCACCAATCCATATATGATTTCATTCAACTCTAAGATGTAACCACACATTGATGTACCTCATGAATCATTGCTGACATCTCCTATTCTAAATTGGGTCCAACTAAAGATATTTCTCCCACCTTCAACATAACAAAGAGGATATCTATATGGGTGACCATAAAATTCCTTGATGGGATCCATTATTAATGATGAAAAATGAATATTTTTGTAAAAAAACTCAACCAGTCTCAGATGGGTATCTCATGATCCAACAAAATCCAAGACATAGGCCCAAAGAATATCCTCCTAGATCTGAATCACATGCTCTGTATGACCGTCTGTCTGGGGATAGGAAGATTCCCTCAACTTGAACATAGTTCCCATTGACTCTTGGAAAGTCCTACAGAACCTCATGGTAAAACTAGGGTCTCTATCCAAAACAATGGCATAAGGACTCCCATGTAACCTCAAAATCCCATACATATATAGATTACTAAGATCATCAACAATAATGGAATCCTTGATTGGAATGAAATGAGTACACTTCATCAACCAATAAACAACAACCTAGATAGAATTACTCCCTCGGGGATTCCATGGTAATATAAGAAAAAATACACAGATAACTCATCCCATTTCCCTACCAACACTGAAGGAGGATGAAGAAAACTGTATGGCTTCAAGTGCTCTACCTTTAAAATTTGTAAGGTGTATCAATTGGAAACATAATATGCAATGTCACACTTCATACCCATCCAACATAATCTTCTACTCATGTCATAATACATCTCTGTAGCAACCAGACGTATGCCTAATAAAGAGATGGGACAATTAAACAAGACTAAACAATTTATATCTATTTGGATGATAACATACTTCCCAAAGTGTAGTATACTATCTAAAGAGATAGACTAACCAAAAAATGTCTCCCCACTATAAATACTTTCTCTAAATTCACTAAAGATAACATCCTTTTATGGAATCTACAAGACAAAATCAAGGAGAGATAATTATAACTGAACAATGTTCAGCCCCACACTTGAAACATCCTCCTAAGATCTAGGTGAAACTGATAGAGAGGCACCATGATGTTACACTCCTCCTTAGATTATAAAAAATCCTATGAAGGTACATTACAAATTATATAATTTTCAATAATATTCCCCTTATTTAAGGTGTAGGTGATATTCAAGTCAATTGTATTAAGGTATTATACCCATCATCTCTATCTGAGATTCAAGTCTTTATATGAAAAGATATAACTCAAAATCTTTTGATTATAGAGGGATGTGAACCTCTTTCTAAGATGATAGTTTCACCAATATTTATGTGCATTCATAACTTAATAAAGCTATAAATAATGAGTGGGGTAATTCTTCTCATGTGTTCAGAGTTGAGGAGAGTCATAAGATAAAACATGGTCACCCTACATCATTACACATCCCAAACCAGTTCTAAAAACATAGAAAAATTACTATATACCCTTTACTGGGATCAAGTAAAATTAGAATAGGAGATAATGTAAGAATTCATTTCAATTCATTGAAAGAAGGCTGTCACTTTGAATCCTAGGTGAATTTATCCACTTTCTTGGTATGAGAAGTAAAAGGTTACACCATCTGAGAGAAATAATTAATAAAAATTTGGTAGTGTCTAGTATGAAAAAGGATGCTATGAATTTCAAAGACAATATATGGTTCAATCTATGAAGAAAAAACCTTTAGTTTTTCTGAATCAACAAATAATATATGTTTTGAAATTTTTTTCTCTAATAAGTTCAATACATTAATTTAGAAACTACATTTTTAAGGATTTCCATATAGTAGTGACTTATAATAATTTACACTACCAATCATAGATAGTTCTTATGCTGATGCTCGGATTTTAAATAGACTATAACATCATCCATGAATACTTCAAAAAAGGTGTAAAGTTGTTGATGGAATATCCAATTCATAAAATCTATAAAAACTGAAAGAGAATTAGTCAGACTAAAATGAATCCTGAGATATTCATAATGGGTGTAACTTCTCTTGAAAGCTATCTTCAGTATATTAGACTCCTGAAATATGAGATAATGATAACCTGATTGAAGAGAAATCTTTGTGACCTAATTTTATCATGTTAACTAATCAAAAAAATAATCCACATGAGTTATAGGATATATATTCTTAGTTGTTACTTCTTTTAACTTATGATAATCCACACACAACTAAAGTAAAGTATCTGATTTCATCGAAAAGAGATCAGGGGTTGTCAAAGGTAAAACATAAGGGGGAAAAATACCTTTCTCCAACATTTCATTGTAACACCCCGAAACGATAAAGGGTTAAATGAATAAATGATATGACTCTTGTCAACAAGGTGAACCTTCCTTTTTGGTATCCTACCTGATTAGAACTCTACAGTTGAGCGTTCTTGCCCTGGAGTTGTGATCGGGATGGGATACCTTCTAGAAAGGTTCACAGGGTGGGTGTGAGTGAGTATAAAGCACACTAGAAAGACATGTGTTGGCCTGTAGAGATATTCATTAGACAGATGACCCATTTCAGGCACATGTGTGGGACATAGGGTGGTGACCATGTGTCTGTGGGAAAATTGGTGGTACATGGAAGTCCATGACCCGACGACCATGTTAAGGTGGGGAGTCTATGCTGTCATTGGGGCCCAGTTGTTACATTTAGTATTAGAGGCGGTACCAAGCCTTAAGTGTAATGCACTTCCTGGTTTGAGATGTAGGGTTCACAATGAGAACATTTTGCTCTAAATTGATGGTGAATGGGACACCCTAAAATGATAAATGCTTAAATGACTAAATGATATGACTCATGTCAACAAGGTGCACATTTCTTTTTGGGAGCCTTCCTGATTAGTGTTGAAAGTGGGTTCTCTAGACCCAACTTTTGTTGTACATTGATTACCACTATATATGTGCAGTTTGTAAAATATACATCTGCTTATCTTTCCATAATAGTGTAGATACTTCTACATCCACTTTGTTTATAGAAATTTCCTTAGGTTACATGTAGTATCAAAGTGTTATTGCAGATCCTGGGCTATAATGATTACCACAAGATACTATGAAAGTAATTGATTATCCAATAAAAACATATATGTTAATTACATTTTAATGGTATTAAATGTTCATTTTTGATCTTATGGTCCTGAGTTAGTGGATTTTTATTTTGAACATCCATTCTCATCATTTGTTCACTTCATGCCTAATGTACACCAATTTAGGCCCAATGAGTCATCTAATTCTAAGGAATTTAATTTTCCATATTTTAATTTGATATTTTTTGAAATGGATATTCACTTAAATTTAAACATTTTTCATTTAAGGATCAATGGATGATTCATAAAGGATGAAGGAGATATTTGGTGATGAAAAGAAACAATTCTGAAGAAGGAAAATTGGACACCAGCCCACTGATGAGTATTCGGGGCGCACAATACAGGCCCAATGAAACCCAAATTTGGTATCCTTCTAGAAGACATATATAGTAACAAATAATTATTCGGAGTCAGTGCTAATTCTTCCTCCATTATGGTTATTTAAGTGTCCCAAATTAGACATAAAATTATGGTCCTCATTCTGCGGCCCGGAAAAACAGCCCACTAATATAATCATATCTCGTAAGACACAACTCTAAATGGTCCCAAATTTTTCAAACCGTTATAAGACATCCAAGGATCCATTTTCCTCTTAGATGTCCTACTATGATTCAGCCATCTTGAAGGTCTTCCAACCGCGTCTGTTCGTTGAAGGAAAGTTGGCTGCCACCTCGGGTCAAGGGTGGAAAAATCAACTCTCCCTTACTTTCCACCCACCTATGGCCTACCAAAATTAATTGAGGATACTTGGACTGTTGGAGGCTCGACACAAGGGCTCAAAAATTCCTATTTAAGGTAGTGGTGTTGTAGGATTGAAGGATCTTGGTTTTTTGGTTTAAATGTAATGTTATGCTGCCACTTTGTGTTTGTAATCGCATTTCAATTTCCATGTAAGTTTCCTTTTTGTACTTCTTTGTTCTTAATAAACATATTTCTCTTCTATTCTTCCCATTTCTTTCATTAAAACTTTATAATCACAAAGAACAGTGATATCTCTTTGTTGTGATGAATTATTTCACACATAGGTGTGAATTTCATTCACACACACAGAGGAGTTCTCGTTATTTCCACGGTTTCAATTTCTTCAATCTAATTCTTGTAATCCATATTCTGCCCACCATTGAGAGTATACCATCAATGGAGGGATAACCCTTTAATGGGTTGATCTTAGAAATATTAAAAGGCTGGATTTAATGTTATTTTATGAATTAATTGTTGTTAATAGGTTAACTAATTTAAGACTTTCATTCTTCAGTTATTTCCACTCTTCATCTTCACTGTGTTTGAGGAAGCTAAATCCAATTACTAAAATGACCATATACCTTGGAGACATCATGAATTTGGTTCTCTAAGTGTGTAGGGGATTATTAATTGAGTTTAGTTACATCAAACCAGAAAATGATGAAGTTAGTGTTATTTTGAAGAATGGATTCATCAAGAATTAATTAAACCAAAATTGCCGAAAGAAGTAAAATTCATTCAATCCACCCCTAGCATAATCTTAAGATCAACCCATTTTCATTTAATTGAATTCACTTAGGTTTATTATTGTTCTTTAAAACCATCCAAAATCATAACCAATTTGGCCACTTCATAGCCAAAAATCCCCCTCATAGGTTGTGTGTCTTAGGTATCTTCTTAGGTCTCAGTGGATTCAACAACCCAATCTAGAATACAAGGACCGTTCTACCTTCATCTCTGTGGTAAATTTTAGCGTGAATCAAATTTTCGTGCCATTTTCGGGGACTAAGTAAGTAACTTAGACCAAAACCTTCTTTACTAGCCCTCATTCTTCTATTCTCACCCAAGATCTCTTATCTTTTCCCTTTCTCGCTTTTTTTTTCTTTTGGCGCATGTCGGCCTATACCCGCGATCAATCAAACTATATAGTTAGGGTGGATAGTCCTGGGGTTGGGGAGTCAAGGGCACCAAGGGAACTCTTTCAATTAGATCCTATTATTTCTAATACTACAGAGTCAAAAATTGAGGCCATTTCAATGGAAGGACTTCAAAGAAACCAAATCATAAACCAGGGTGGGAACCAAAATGGAAACCCAAATGAGGCAACCCCAAACTTGGGGAATGCAATTGACCAAACCATGAATGACTACCTCACACCTTCCTGGACCAATGCCCCCCTCATGCATTAGACACAATTCCCTAGGAGATTCCAACTACATATTTAAACCCCATGTCCTAAACCACCTTCCCACATTCCATGGAATGGAGTCTGAGATGCCCTAACTTCACATTAAGGAGTTCAATGACATTGTAGAAACCATGTGTCCCCCACATCAACTAGAATCAGCTAAGATGAGGCTATTTCCTTTTTTTAAAGGATCGAGCTAAAAATTGGCTAAACAATTTGAGACCATTATCCATAAACTCTTGGGACCAACTATAAAGAGAATTCTACAAAAAATACTTTCCCCACCACAAAACAATTTCACTTAAAAAGAGTATCCAAAACTTTTTTGAAAAAGAGGGAGAGTCATTATATGAAACATGGGAGAGGTTCAAAGACACTCTAAACATGGTTCCACACCATGTTTTTTCTATTCCTGAACAAGTGAGAATTTTCTATGAAGGGTTGGGTCCGGTGAACAAAAAATCCATTGATATGATTTCTAATGGAACCTTTAAAAACAAATCCCCAAATAATGCATACGAGTATCTAGAAAGCCTTTCTGAACAAAAACAAACATGGGGAACTTCACATTATTCTAAAAATCCAAAAAGAACTACTATAATTTATACACTTAGAGAAGAGGAAAGCCTTAGGGCTAAAATCGCATCACTCTCTAGGAAGGTTGAATAGATAGACCTTAGGAAAGTCCATGAAATCCAAACTGTTGACCTTGTTTGCACAATTTGTGAAAAACATGACCATAATACAGACAACTGCAAAACCATTCCATCCATCAAGGATGTTCTTTTAGGAGGACCCCCAGTGGAACTAAATGCTTTGAAATTTCAAAAACCTCAATACCAAAACACCTTGAACCCAAGGTATAACAACCACCCAGGATTCTGCAGGAAAGATAAGAAACAACCTAGCCAACCACAGGGACAAAATCCTTACCCCCATCAGAACTACAAAACCCATAACCAGTTCCAAACCCAACCTATCCAATACCAACAGCCACCGGTTCATTTTCAACAAACCATCCCGCCTCCAAAATATCCCTCTGGGATAAACAAACCTACTCAAGCACCCACCCAAACTTTTCCACAAATCCTACTAGAAAACTTGCACAAACAAATGGAGAGGATGAACTCAGAAGTCTCTTCCCTAAAATAAGAACTTCAAACCATCAAAACTGGAAAGGCACCCATGCCTACCCAGGTGGGGCCATCCTCAACTTCAAGGGGAGAGTCAAGTTTTGCTCAAACAACTCATGAACAACTAAAGGCTGTGACTATTTTAAGAAGTGGGAAATAAATTGAGAAACCTGATCAACTAATTCAAAACCCACCTGAAGATTCAAAAATGGATGAAAATTGAAATGTTCCAAATGATCAAACTAAAAAACACGATAACATTGTCAAAGAAACAACTCTTCAACAAACAACCCCACAACCTGCACCATTTCCTCAACGCATGAGGGGGAAAACCAAGCCTGAATTGAGTGAAACAATGAGGGAAATATTCTCACAAGTCAAGTTGAACATTCCACTCCTTAATGCAATTCAAACCATAACTGTCTACTCATAGTACCTTAAATACTTGTGCACTTTTAAAAGAAAATTTTCACATAAAAACCAAGTCATTTTGGCTGTTAATGTGAGTACCACCATTCAAGGGACCATTCCTCCTAAGTTGAAAGACCCGGGTTGCCCTTACATAAATTTTTAACTTAGAGAGAGAAAAGTTGTCAAGGCCTTATGTGACCTAGGTGCTAGTGTCAATCTCAACCCATATGTTGTGTACTTCCAGTTAGGCCTAGAAGATCTCCAACCCACATCAGTCACACTTCAACTTGCTGGCCAAAGCATTAGGGTTCCAAAGGGGATTTTAAAGGATGTTCTGGTAAAGGTTGAAAACTTCATCTACCCTACTGACTTCATTGTCCTTGAAAACCATCCAAACTTGGGAAATAAGGAACAAACCCCAATTATCCTTGGTCGTCCCTTCCTTGTAGCAATCAACTCTGTTATCCGAGTCCAAAATGGGAACATGACCATCACCTTTGGGAACATGAGTCTAGAGTTGAACATCTATAATGAAAGATCACAAATAGGGGATAACGAGGACATTCATGAAGTAAACATGATAGGAAGAATTGATAATGAATCCATAGAACATCAAGGAATATTTGAGGAATGTTTAAGTCAGGATGAGATTGATTTCCTTTGTTCATATGAAAAAGTTTATCTCCTTGGCTTGAATCATTTTAAAATTGCTTTTATGATGAAGTCTTAGGTCCAACAATCAGTGAAACATTTCAAGAAACCACTTTCATGGAGACCACTATAATTTCCTTCCCTAAATCTGATCAAGCCAATATAGTAGCTAAAACTTCTACATGTGGGGAATCAATCCTATCTAAAACTTTAGTAAATAAAATTGATCTTGATCCAATGTCCCAATATTTTTTTGAAATTATGAACCAACCTGACCTTGAATTGAAGGAACTTCCTGCTGCACTAAAGTATGACTTCCTAGGGGACAATCAAACACATCCTATTTTCATTTCTTCTTCTCTTGAATCCTATCATGAAAGGATGCTTCTAGATGTCCTTAGGAAACATAAGAAATCCATTGGTTGGACCTTGTCTGATATTCCTGGGATTAGCCCACTTATTGGGACTCATAGGATTGTTCTGGAATCTGATTCAAAGCCATGTCTTCATCCTCAATGGCGACTCAATCCTAATCTCATGGAGGTAGTAAGGAAAGAACTTCTAAAATTGTTAAAATCTGGTATCATATATCCCATAGCTGAGAGTGAATGGGTGATCCCAATCTAAGTGGTTCTAAAAAAGGCTGGAATCACAGTGATAACCAATGAGGATGGAGAGATTATTCTAACAAGGGTGAGTAGTGGATGGAGGTTCTGCATTGAATATAGGAAGCTAAACTCATTCACTAAGAAGGACCATTTCCCCTTACCATTCATTGACCAAGTCCTTGAGAGAGTGGCAGGTCATGCCTTCTACTGTTTCTTAGATGGGTACTCGAGGTATAATCAAATTGAGGTCTCCCAATAGGATCCAGGAAAGAATAAATTCACATGTCCATTCGGTACCTTTTCCTTCAAACGCATGCCCTTTGGTTTATGCAATGCTCCTGGAACCTTCCAGCGGTGCATGATGGGATTCTTCTCAGACATGGTAGGGGATTTTCTTGAGGTCTTCATGGATGCCTTTTCTGTGTTTGGGGATACTTCTCAGAGATGTATTAGGAATGTAGAGAGAGTTTTGTCAAGATGTGAAGAAAAGAATATAGTCTTAAACTGGGAAAAATGCCATTTCATGGTTAAAGAGGGACTAGTTCTAGGCCATCTGGTCTCAGGTAGGGTGGTTGAATTTGATAAAGCCAAGGTTGACATCATTCATCCCCTTCCATCACCCAAAAATGTCAAGGATGTGAGGTCTTTCTTAGGAAATGATGGTTTCTATAGAAGATTCATCAAGGAATTTAGTTCAATCTCCTGTCCCCTTTGTGCTCTACTAGTAAAGGATGCTCCATTTTTTTGGACAGAAAGCTTTGAGGGTTTATTCTCAACCCTCAAATCCTCTCTCACCTCTCCCCCCATCATGAAATATCCAAATTGGAACCTTCCTTTAAAACATATGTGTGATTCCAGTGACTTTGTTGTAAGATCTATGTTATGAAAACGTTGTGATAAAACTCCTTATTTCATTGATTATGCAAGAAAATCCTTAAATGATTCCCAAATCAACTACACCACCACTTAGAAAGAGTTTCTTGCTATTGTGTTTGCCATAGATAAGTTTAGGTAATACCTCTTAGGATCCCCCATCACTGTGTTCACTGACCATTCTGCACTAAAATACATCTTCCAAAAATAAGATGCTAAGGCTAGACTGATTAGGTGGGTCCTTCTCTTACAATAATTTGACCTCACAATCAAGGATAAAAATGTAATTTAAAATGTTGTAGTTGATCACCTCTCTAGTATGGAATTCAAAGACAACTCAAATCGCCTTTCTGTGTCTGATTCATTTCCTGATGAACACCTATACTCTGTGAGTGACTTCCCTTGGTATGCCGACATATCCAATTTATTAGTTACAAGAGTCATTCCAAAATTCTTAGGGACTAATACTCAAAGGAAATTCCTTTCTGATGTTAGAAACTATGTGTTTGATGATCCATACCTCTATAATTTCTTCCCTGACCAAGTTATTAGAAGGTGCGTCCCAGAATCTGAACAAGTGTCCATCCTTAAATTTTGTCATCGTGAGGAATGTGGATGTCACTTTTCCTCTATGAAAACATCTACTAAGATTCTTCAGTGTGGTCTCTTCTGGACCACCCTCTCAAGGGACTCTTACATATTTTTTCAAAGCTGTCCTAGGTGTCAACCAGTAGGGTCCATCACAAAAAAGGAATCAAATGACCCTCACTCCCATTCTAGTCATTGAAATATTTGATTGTTGGGGAATTGATTTCATGGGACCCTTCCCAAACTCTAGGGGATACCTATATATCCATTTAGATGTTGATTATGTCTCAAAATGGGTAAAATCCATTCCCACAAAGTCTAATGATCATCAAGTTGTGATTCTATTTCTAAAAGATAACATATTTTCTCGATTTGGAATTCCTAGGGCTATAATCAGTGATCGAGGAACCCATTTGTGAAAACACCCATTCTCTTCACTCATGTATAAGTATGGTATTTCTCATAAAGTGTCCATTATATACCATCTTCAAACCAATGGTCAAGCTGAGTTAGCGAATAGGAAGATTAAGAAAATTCTTGAAAAAACTGTCAATCCCTCTAGGAAATATTGGTCCAATAAACTCTTGGACGCTCTTTGGGCATATTGTACAGCATTCAAAACCATCGTAGGAATGTCCCCATATAGGTTGGTTTATGGAAAATCATGCCATTTACCTGTTGAAATTGATCATAAGGCATTTTGGGCAATCAAAAAAATGAATTTCGACAATTCTTTAGCCAAAGAAAAGAGGAAATTAGATATTAATGAACTTCAGGAACTTAGGATGGAGGCTTATGAAAATTCAAGGATAAATAAAGCTAGAGTTCAAGCCTACCAATCTAGTAATATCAAAGCCAAAAATTTTGAACCGGGAAAATTTGTGCTCTTGTATAGTTAAAAACATCATTTACACCTGGGAAAGTTAAGCTCTAGATGGTCAGTTCCATATATAGTTCATAAGGTGTACCCCCATGGGGCTGTAGAGATTCAAGATCCCATAAGTGGTTACATTTTCAAGGTCAATGGTCAAAGGTTAAAACCATTCATTGAATCATTCAATAAACATGAAATAGAGGTGGAGTTAACTGAGCCAGCCTATGAACCAGAAAAAAAATGATAGATTTAGGATCCATGTTGAGCTAAAGTGTAACGCCCCGACCCCAGCTACCCAGAGTCGGTGCATTACTTCGTAACATTGGCATGATCACAAGAAAGATCAAATCCCGAAAGACCGATTGGTTTAGTAGCCTTGGAAACACTAGATATAATCATAAAGTTTTACATTACATTTCAAAGTGAAAAAAAAACTACTACAACAACAAAGTCTTCATATCCATACTATTAACCCCTCATAATATCCCTGCAAGTCATTCATAATTTACTTATTCACTACCTGGGAAAAATAAAACATAGAAAAGGGGTGAGCTCAAATGCCCAGTAAGGATAACAATATAGCGGAAACTTTCATAAATAAGAATAAACATTTAAGGCAATGTATAACTAAAACAAAAGCCTTTTAAACATGAACATTCAACATGGTATGACATAAATAAAATGAAATAATTCCATTTACTTATTCACATGGATATTCTACTAATCGAATAATCACATGCAAAAATCAATAACCACTTTCATAATGTTGGAATGCATAATGTCAAACGTTAATTTCATTGTCTAGGCCTCATCCCAAGACCTAGGGGTTACTTCTAACCGGAACCCAACCCGGAGTGCCTCTAATAACCGGACACCAACCCGGAGTGCCTCTAATAACCGGACACCAACCCGGAGTGCCTCTAATAACCGGACACCAACCCGGAGGGCATACTTTTACCAGTCCCTAACCTGGAGGGCTTACTTTAACCAGTCCCCAACCTGGAGGGCTTACTTTTACCGGTCCCCAACCCGGAACATACTTGTTTAGCACATTCATCTGAAGAAAAGTTTGAAATATAACATAAACATTCGGATTAAAACTAGCATACGAAATGTCAATAATTTCACCATAAACTATGAATGGTATAAAAATAGCACATCCACAGTCAAACATATCACAAAACCTTCAATTCAATATAGAATTTTTGTATCATAATAAATCAACTTCAAATAATCTTTAAAATCCATCAAAGGATGTTGACATAGATGAAATCAAAATTCTTTTTAAAGAAGTATCTCCTTTTATTTTGAAATCATTTAAGATCCATATAAAATAAAACATTTTCTTTGAAAATATTCTTATAAGCTTGTATGTAAAGCTTCGACGATTTTATAACGGCGGAAAATAACCGCACCCGCCGTATAAGTTAAAAAAACATTCTTACCTCAATTCTGTCGAAAAGGTTAAAAAGAACATTGTTTTGAAAATGACGGAAAGATTCCTTTATAAACCTCTTATAAAAAGTCAAACAAGGGTATAAATGACTTTAACCCATATTCTTGTAAATAGTAAAAAAAATTTGAAATACATTTCGAAGAAACATGGATGTGGATGATAACGAGATCCCAGTAGATTATTACGTATAAACAACCTCGGATAATGAAGAGATTGTGAAATAACCCTTACCTTGTACTTTTCCTTGGTTGGGGTAGGTTAACCTCCTGTATAATGGTGAAATAGTTGTTATTAAATTATACAAGAATCATATATATTAATATGATATCATATATGATCTTTTAACATTGATTTGTTAATAATATCTTAGAATTATCGTCGTTTCGGGAGTTAACTTACTCATTTTCTTTTATATGTTTTGTTACATAAGCCATGGTTGTTGTATCTTATTCATATCCAGAATGATATACAGTCCTTAAACATCATTTTTAAATCATCAAATGATAATTATACTTGAATGGATACGATGGAGAATGAATCTCATCGCGTTCGTGGAGACGGTAGTCCGTACGTACGCACGAGCGACAATATCATTCTTTTGATATTAAAGTAATATATAAATGGATGGTATATCATATATACAGAATCATTAACATGTTATATTTATTATTTACATGAGTTACACATCATTATTATACCCATCCAAATAATATTATATTGAATAACAATTACACCACGACGTGGAGACGGTAAGCCGTACGTACGCACGTATGGTGACATGTTATTCAAAGGGTGGATAGAATACTGAATATGATTGTACCATATTTATAATAACATCACAGTATATGTGAGATACTGGAGTTATTATTTCAGAATGGTAAGAACAAAGGAAGAAGAAGTGGAAGAAGAAATGAACTTAGAAAAGGGTGGTGAAATCATTACCTCTTCTTCGGGTTCTTCCTTTTGATTTGATCAAAAGGGCTCCTTAGGTTGGCTTTCTGATCAAACTAAGGCCTCTAGGTTGTAGTGAGGGATGTTGGGAGAGTATTTGGGCAGATTTTGGCCGAACCAAAAGTCTTTGAAGGTGTGAAGAAATGGGAAGGAGGAGTGCCCTTTTATAAGAGGGGTGAGGGGCACCTTTGGAAAAGCTAGAAATATTAATTTATAATAAATTCATATTCGGTTTCTAAAGGCTCCAAAGTTGACTATTCAAAGGATGAGGTGGGGATAGGTCGAAAACAACTCATCCAATAGAATTTAGACAGGTTTGGGTACTTATATTAACCTTATCTTTAAGTATTAACTCTAAGTTAATTAGTTTCACTTTTACAATGTCTCTTTGTATTTTTATATATTATGGTTAATAAACTTACTATATACATACAAGCGACCCCCAAGTGGTCCATTAATGATTAAACTATCATAATATAAGTCTCTTGGCCGAACCTTAGATTTTTAGGAATTTAATATCAATTAATAATATAATATTTGTTTTAAGAACTCTTTTATGTCAATTTTGACACTATTCAATAGTTGATTTTTGTGAAACTCATAACAGATTTATTACTTCGAACAAAGTCAATTAAATCAATCCTAATATATCATATTATCCTAGAAAATTAGTTTAATTCATTAAAAGTTTCATATTATATTTATTTGGGTATTTATAATATCAATTATGTTAATTTTTTACTATTTTAGTAATTACTGCATCATCATTGTGTCATAAATAAAATAAATTATTTAATGTCTAAAAATTATAAATAAAATATCATTATGTAGGAAATCTTTTTATATTTCTAATGAATATTTATAATCGAAAATCCAACATGTATAACCCTATGTAAAAATTGTTCTTCTAAAAGATGTAAGCTTATGCCATTTTTATTTTTATTTTAGCTTTATTAATATAATGTGTCATTATCACTTACAAGTGGATCCATGGGGTCCCAAAATTGACACAAAGATGACCATGGTCGACCATATATCAAACAATAGGGTTAAGACACGTTTTAGGGTAATTTAGTATTATTATAATATTATTTTTTAACCCTTATTTACCGGATTTACCCTTAACCATGGTAAATAAAATATTTACCGCAGTAATTATTCAAAATGTCTAAAAATAAAAGTTACCTATTTACACAATTTGAACATCCTGATTCCAAATATGGAATCCATTTTTCTAAATTCAAAACACAGAAGTGGCAGAAATTAATTTAAAATTAATTCCCGTTGTCAAAACAAAAAGCGTGTTTTTAAGAGATAATAACTATCAAAAGATTGACACTTGTTTATGTTCGGTTTAACTGTAAAATTTTGTCTAATGACCAACATTATATTAAATTGTAAAAATATATTCTAAATATACTTTAAAACCACTCAAATTCATAATTTATCACTATTAATTATTTTGATTAAAAAAGTTGTTTTTAATTAAAATTTAGTAATTTTCACTATTCATCAAAATATGAAAGTTATCCGAAATGTACCAAAATTTCACCTTAGGCTAAATTCGATATTCTGAATCCAAAAATGAAGTCCATTTTCAAATATAAAATATATATAATTTTGAAAAGTAGGTATTACTATTCATAACGGCTAGTTTGATTGGTTGTGGTGTGTGTTAAAACTCAAGGTTGCGTACAACACACGCTACTGTATTATTCAAAGAAAGCGTACCGTGGAAGCTTGGGATGTTTCATTTTAAATTTTTTATGTCCCCATTTAGTCAAAAAGTTTAAAATATTGTATTTAAAAATGGTTCACTATTAAAAGTTGATAAAAGTGCAATACTGAAAATGAATTTGTTCTTGCATTATATCTAAGAAACTCATAATATGGATTCTAAAATTATAAGGATTATATAAAGTTTAAAATTTAGATAATACTATTAATAACCTCTTTTGAATGACTTTTTTTGTAAGTCATGGTGTGATTGAACTCGGTGTTGCGTGTAGTGCAAGTTATTGAATTATTTTGATGAAATAACACACTATGAAATCTTGGGGTGTTACATAAAGACATTAAACAAAGCACTTCATGGGAGGAAACCCATTGTTTTCATGTTTTCAATCTTTTTGGAATAATTTTCTTATTAATCATTTTGATATTTAAAAAAAATAGATTGTTGATCTGTTCTTCTATTATGAGTATAGATGGGTACGAAAGGGGAGCAGCATATTCATCTGTGTCATGTGGTGTGATCCCTGAGTACTACCTTACCCATAAATTAAAAAGAAGACAATGTATCATCAGTTGATTTCAAAAAAAATGAAAAACCATAAAAATGATGAGACTTCATATTAAATAAATTGTTGTATTGTTTGTTTTTTTTTTTGGTTTGTTCTTGTTTTTATGGTTTAGGGACTATTTTTTTGGTGATACATATTCAACCAAGGAGGTTCCTACATCTCCCATTAGACCAAAGAGTGATTTGGGAGCACCACAATCATCATTATGAAGCCACCAGGTGAACTTGTTCCATTCCCTTTCCAAATCATTTCCCCCCACCCACTTCTCCTCTATTTTCTTTTTATGAAACTAGGGACGGTTTCATTCTAAGTTGTGGGGTGTGGGAAAAAAATGTTTGTTAGAAAAAACAATGATAAAAAAAAGTAAAGTAAAATTCATTTATCATTCATATAATAACATCTTTTCTCACATTAAAACTACATAGAAAATAATTTTTTATTTCCTTGACTCTTAATTTAATTTATGATTAAGTTTAAAAGCATTTATTTTGGATGTTTGGTTATCCAATAAAAATTTTCATCATTTTTATTTTCATCAATTAAATCGAAATGCGACAATGCACGTCCTCTAGACTATGGGGTACTAATTTGAATTTTTGGGGTCCCATACTAAATATCATAGGCTGGTTTGATTTTTATGAATAATATGAGTATTCAAGAAAATAAAAATAAATAAAAAAATAAAATTTGCGTGTAGAGCAATGGATTGATAAAATGAGAGGCTTTCGGCACTTGGGGATCGTGACTCCAGAGTTGTTTAGCCCTGAGTTTTTTACTCTATCTCTATTTATGGTAATATGACTTTTTTTTATTAAGTTAACTCGAGACGATTCCTGAGTATGTGGGCTTCACTTGGTGCCCTAAGGCCTTTGAGTTTGGGAGTTATTGGCAAAGTCTTGCTACATGGGTTAATTTGATTAACTGCAATCTCAATTAATATAGAAATATTGCCAAAAAATCCAAAAAAAAGGAATGAAGAATACTCATATTAGGATTAAATGTGATTCCACCTAACGCTTCCATTATTTCCCCCTTGAATAAAATTGAACCCCCATATCAATTGTGATTCACAACACATCATTACACATAATTGAGTTGGATGAAGTATGATGATGGATTTGATCAAAGGAATGGTCTTGGGATTGGGATATTCTTTTAAATTTATCTTGTTTTAAATTATCTTGATAAGTTATAAAGACATATTTGTGTGCAGTTTACATTGTGAGCACTGTTTGTTATAATGTCTTTGAAGAAAGGAATTCAAATAAAATCATTGAATTATTTGCTCGGGACTAGAAAATCTCAAGTTGGGGGGTGCGATTATCCAATAAAAACATATATTTTAATTAAATTTTAATGGTTTTAAATTTTCATTTTTGATCTTATGGTCCTGAGTTAGTGGATTTTTATTTTGAACATTCATTCTCATCATTTGTGCACTTCACGCCTAATGTACACCAATTTAGGCCCAATGAGTCATCTAATTATAAGGAATGTAATTACCCATATTTTAATTTGATATTTTTTGAAATGTATATTCATATTAATTTAAACATTTTTCACTCATGGATCAATGGATGATTCATAAAGGATAAAGGAGATAATTGGCGATGAAAAGAAACAATTCTGGAGAAGGCCGATTGGACACCAGCCCACAGATGAGAATGTGGGACCCACAATACAGGTCCAATGAAACCCAAATTTCGTAGTATTCTATAAGACATATAGAGGAACAAATAATTATTAAGGGGCCAGTGATAATTCTTCCTCCATTATGGTTATGTAAGCGTCCCAACTTAGAGATAAAATTGTGGTCTCCATTCGACGGCCTAGAAAAACATTTCACTAATATGATAATAGCTCAGAATAAAAAACTCAAAATGGGACAAAATTTTACAGGAGGTTAGAATACATCAGGTTATCCATTTTATTCTTCTATGGACCACTCTGATTATTCCATATAGATGGTATTCCAAGCGCTTATGTTCGGTAAAGGAAAGCTGGCTGCCACCTCGGGTTAAGGGTGGAAAAATCAACTCTCCCTTACTTTCCACCCAACTATGACCTGCGAAAATTAATTGAGGAGACTTGGACTGTTGGATGCTCGACCCAAGGGCTCAAAAATTCCTATTTAAGTCAGTTTTATTGTTGGATTTAAGGATCTTTGGTGTTTGGTTTTATTGTAATGTTATGCTGCCACTTTGTGTTTGTAATCGCATTTCAATTTCCATATAAGTTTCTTTTTTGTACTTATTTGTTCTTAATCAACATATTTCTCTTCTATTATTACCATTTATTTCATTAAAACTTTATAATCACAAAGCACAGTGATATCACTTTGTTGTGCTGAATTAGTTCACACATAGGTGTGAATTTCATTCACACACACGGAGGAGTGCTCGTTATTTCTGCGGTTTTAATTTCTTCAATCTAATTCTTGTAAGCCATATTCCACCCACCATTGAGAGTATACCATCAATAGAGGGATAACCCTTTATTGGGTTGATCATAGGAATATGAAAAGGTTGTATTGAATGTTATTTTATGAACTAATTTTTGTTAATTGGTTAACTAATTTAAGACTTACATTCTTCATTTATTTCCACTTTTCATCTTCACTGTGTTTGAGGAAGCTAAATCCAATTACTAAAATGACCATATACCTTGGAGACATCATGATTTTGGTTCTATAAGTTTTTAGGGGATTATTAATTGAGTTTAGTTACATCAAACTAGAAAATGATGAAGGTAGTGTTATTTTGAATAATGGATTCATCAAGAATTAATTAAACCAAAATTTCCTAAAGAAGTAAAGTTCATTCAATCCACCCCTAGCATAATCTTAAGATCAACCCATTTTAATTTAATTGAATTCACTTAGGTTTATTAGTGTTCTTTAAAACCATCCAAAATCATAACTAAGTTGGTCACTTCATAGCCAAAAATCCACCTCATAGGTTGTGTGTCTTAGGTATCTTCTTAGGTCTCAGTAGATTCGACAACCCAATCTAGACTACAAGGACCGTTCTACCTTCATCTCTTGGGTAAATTTGAGCGTGAATCAAATTTTGGAACCATTGTCAGGGACCAATTAAGTACCTCAGACCAAAACCTTCTTTCCTTACCCCCATTCTTCTATTCTCACCGAAGATCTCTTATCTTTTCCCTTTTTCGCTTTTTTTTTCTTTTGGCGCATGTCCGCCTACACCCGCGATCAATCAAACCATCTAGTTAAGGTGGATAGTCCTGGAGTTGGGGAGTCAAGAACACCAAGGGAACTATTTCCATTAGATATTATTCTTCTTAATACTCCAGAGTCAAAAATTGAGCACATTTTAATGGAAGGTCTTCAAAGAAACAAAATCATAAACCCAGGTGGGAACCAAAATGGAAACCCAAATGAGGTAGCCCCAAACTTGGGGAATGCAATTGACCAAAACATGAATGACTACCTCACACCTTCCTGGACCAATGCCCCCTCATGAATTAAAAAAAAATCCCTAGGAGATTCCAACTACATATTTAAACCCCATGTCCTAAACCACCTTCCCACATTCCATGGAATGGAGTCCGAGACGCCCTACCTTCACATTAAGGAGTTCAATGACATTGTAAAAACCATGTGTCCCCCACATCAACTAGAATCAGCTAAGATGAGGCTATTTCCTTTTTATTTAAAGGATCGAGCTAAATATTGGCTAAAAAATTTGAGACCATCGTCCATAAACTCTTGGGACCAACTACAAAAATAATTCTACAAAAAATACTTTCCCCACCACAAAACAATTTCACTTAAAAAGGGTATCCAAAACTTTTTTGAAAAAGAGGGAGAGTCATTCTATAAAACATGGGAGAGGTTCAAAGACACTCTAAATATGGTTCCACACCATGGTTTTTCTATTCTTGAACAAGTGAGAATTTTTTATGAAGGGTTGGGTCTGGCGAACAAACAATTCATTGACATGATGTGTAATGGAACCTTTAAAAATAAAGACCAAAATGATGCTTATGAGTATCTAGAAAGCCTTTCTAAACAAAACAAAACATGGGGAAATTCACCTTATTCTAAAAAGCCACAAAGAACTATTGTAATTCATACCCTTAGAGAAGAGGAAATACTTAGGGCTAAACTCACAGCACTCTCTAGGAAGGTTGAAGAGATAGACCTTAGGAAAGTCCATGAAATCCAAACTGTTGACCTTGTTTGCAAAATTTGTGACAAACATGACCATAATACAGACAACTGCAAAACCATTCCATCCATCAAGGGTGTTTTTTAGGAGGACCCACAGTGGAAGTAAATGCTTTGAACTTTCAAAAACCTCAATACCAAAACACCTTCAACCCAAGGTATAACGACCACCCAGGCTTCCGCAGGAAAGATAACCAACAACCTAGCCAACCACAGGGACAAAATCCTTACCCCCATCAGAACTACAAAACCCATAACCAGTTCCAAACCCAACCTATCCAATACCAACATCCACCGGTCCATTTTCAACAAACCATCCCGCCTCCAAAATATCCCCCTGGGATAAACCAACCTACTCAAGCACCCACCCAAAATGTTACACAAAGCCTACTAGAACAATTTTGCAAACAAATGGAGAGTATGAACTCAGAAGTCTCTTCCCTAAAACAAGAACTTAAAACCATCAAAACTGGAAATTCACCCATGCCTACTCAGGAAGGGCCATCCTCAACTTTAAGGGGAGAGTCAAGTTGTTCTCAAACAACTCATGAACAACTAAAGGCTATGACTGTTTTAAGAAGAGGGAAATAAATTGAGAAACCTGAACAACTAATTCAAACCCCACATGAAGATTCAAACCTGGATGAAAATTCAAATGAACCAAATGATCAAATAGAAAAACACGATAACATTGTCAAATAAACAACTCGTCAACAAACAACCCCACTACCTGCACCATTTCCTCAACGCATGAGGAGGGAAAACAAAGCCTGAATAGAGTAAAACATTGAGGGAAATATTCTCACAAGTCAAGTTGAACATTCCACTCCTCGATGAAATTCGAACCATACCTTCCTACTCAAAGTAACTTAAAGACTTGTGCACTTTTAAAAGAAAATTTTCACATAAAAACCAAGTCCTTTTGGATGCTAATGTGAGTACCACCATTCAAGGGACCATTCCTCCTAAGTTCAAAGACCTGGGTTACCCTTACATCAATGTTGAACTTGAAGAGAGAAAAGTTGTCAAGGCCTTGTGTGACCTAGGTTCTAGTGTCAATCCCATCCCATATGTTGTGTACTGCCAGTTAGGCCTAGAAGAGCTCCAATCCACATCAGTCACACTTCAACTTGATGACCGAAGCATTAGGGTTCCAAAGGGGATTTTAAAGGACGTTCTGGTAAAGTTTGAAAACTTCATCTACCCTGCTGACTTCATTGTCCTTGACAACTATCCAAACTTAGGAAATAAGGAACAAACCCCAGTTATCCTTGGTCGTCCCTTCCTTGCAACAATTAACTCTGTTATCTGAGTCCGAAATAGGAACATGACCATCACCATTGGGAACATGAGTCTATACTTGAACATCTATAATACAAGCTCACAAATAGGGTATGACAAGGACATTCATGACGTAAACCTGATAGGAAGCATTGATAATGAATCCATAGAACATCAAGGAATATTTGATGAATTATTAAGTCAGGATGAGATTGATTTCCTTTCTTCATATAAAGGAAGTTTATCTCCTTGGCTTGAAGCATTTTCAAATTTCTCTTATGATGAAGTCTTAGGTCCAACAATTAGTGAAACCTTTCAAGAAACCACTTTCATGGAGACCACTCCAAATTTCTTCCCTAAATCTGATCAAGCCAATCTAGTAGCTGAAACTTCTACATGTGGGGAATCATTCCTATCTAAAACTTTAGGAAATAAAATTGATCTTGATCCAATGTCCCAATCTTCTGCAAAAATTTTGAACCAACCTAATCTTGAATTGAAGTAACTTCCTGCTGCACTAAAGTATGCCTTCCTAGGGGACAATCAAACACATCCTATTATCATTTCTTCTTCTCTTGAAGCCAATCATGAGAGGATGCTTCTATATGTCCTTAGGAAACATAAGAAAGCCATTGGTTGGACCCTATCTGATATTCCCGGGATTAGCCCACTTATTGGGACTCAAAGGATTGTTCTGGAATCTAATTCAAAGCCATGTCATCAACCTCAACGGTGACTCAATCCTAATCTCATGGAGGTAGTAAGGAAAGAACTTATGAAATTGTTAAAATCTGGTATCATATATCCCATAGCTGAGAGTGAATGGGTGAGCCCAATCCAAGTGGTTCCAAAAAAGGTTGGAATCATAGTGATAACCAATGAGGATGGAGAGATTCTTCCAACAAGGGTGAGTAGTGGATGGAGGGTCTGCATTGACTATAGGAAGCTAAAATCATTCACCAAGAAGGATCATTTCCCCTTACCATTCATTGACCAAGTCCTTGAGAGAGTGGTAGGTCATGCCTTCTACTATTTCTTAGATGGGTACTCGAGGTATAATCAAATTGAGGTCTCCCTAGAGGATGAAGGTAAGACTACATTCACTTGTCCATTCGGTACATTTTCCTTCAAACGCATGCCCTTTGGTTTATGAAATGCTCCAAGAACCTTCCAGTGGTGCATGATGTGAATCTTCTTAGAAATAGTAGGGGATTTTCTTGAGGTCTTCATGGATGACTTTTCTCTGTTTGGGGATACTTTTGTGAGATGTCTTAGGAATGTAGAGAGAGTTTTTTCAAGTTGTGAAGAAACGAATCTAGTCCTAAACTGGGGAAAATGTCATTTCATGGTTAAAGAGGGACTAGTTCTAGGCCATCTGGTCTCAGGTAGGGGGATTGAAGTTAATAAAGCCAAGGTTGACATCATTTGTCACCTTCCATCACCCAAAACTGTCAAGGAAGTGAGGTCTTTCTTAGGACATGCTGGTTTCTATAGAAGATTCATCAAAGACTTTAGTTAAATCTCTCGTCCCCTTTGTGCTCTACTAGTAAAGGATGCTCCATTTGTTTGGATAGAAAGCTGTGAGGATTCATTCTCAACCCTAAAATCCTCTCTCACCTCTCCCCCCATCATGAAATCACCAAATTGGAACCTTCCTTTCGAACTTATGTGTGATTCCAGTGATTTTCTATAGGAGCTGTGTTAGGAAAACATTGTGATAAAACTCCTTATGTAGTTTCTTATGCAAGAAAATCCTTAAATGATGCCCAAATAAACTACACCACCATTGAGAAAGAGTTTCTTTCTATTGTGTTTTCCTTATAGAAGTTTAGGTCGTACCTCTTAGGATCCCCCATCACCGTGTTCACTGACCATTCTGCACTAAAATACCTCTTCCAAAAACAAGATGTTAAGGCTAGACTGATTAGGTGGGTCCTTCTCTTACAAGAATTTGACCTCACAATCAAGGATATAAAGGGAGTTGAAAATGTTGTAGCTGATCACCTCTCTAGGATGGAATTAAAAGACAACTGAAATCGCCTTTCTGTGTCTGATTCATTTCCTGATGAACACCTATACTCTATGAGTTACTTCCCTTCGTATGCCGACATAGCCAATTTCTTAGTTATAGGGGTCATTCCAAAATTCTTAGGGACTCATGCTCGAAGGAAATTCCTTTTTGATTTTAGACACTATGTGTTTGATGATCCATACCTCTATAAGTTCTTCCTTGACCATGTTATTAGGAGGTGTGTCCCAGAATCTGAACAAGAGTCCATCCTTAAATTATGTCATAGTGAGGCATGTGGAGGTCAATTTTCCTCTATGAAAACATCTGCTAAGATTCTTCAGTGTGGTCACTTCTAGAGCACCCTCTCAAGGTACTCTTACACATTTTGACAAAGTTGTCCTAGGTGTCAAAAAGTAGGGTCCATCACAAAAAGGAATCAAATGACCTTCACTCCCATTCTGGTCATTGAAATATTTGATTGTTGGGGAATTGATTTCATGAGACCCTTCCCAAACTCTTGGGGATACCTATATATCCTTTTAGATGTTGATTATGTCTCAAAATGTGTTAAAGCCATTCCCACCATGTCTAATGATCATCAAGTTGAGATTCGATTTCTAAAAGAGAACATATTTTCTCGATTTGGAATTCCTAGGGCTATAATCGGTGATTGAGGAACCCATTTCTGCAACCACCCATTCTCTTCACTCATGTCTAAGTATGGTATTTCTCATAAAGTGTCCACTGCATACCATCCTCAAACCTATGGTCAATCTGAGTTAGAGAATAGGGAGATTAAGCAAATTATTGAAAAAACTGTCAATCCCTCTAGGAAAGATTGGTCCGAGAAACTCTTGGATGCTCTTTGGGAATATCGTACAGCATTCAAAACCATCATATGAATGTCCCCATATAGGTTGGTTTATGAAAGAGCATGCCATTTACCTATTGAAATTGAGCATAAGGCATTTTGGGCAATCAAAAAAATGAATTTCGACATTTCTTTAGCCAAATAAAAGATGAAATTAGATCTTAATGAACTTGAGGAACTTAGTATGGAGGCTTATGAAAATTCAAGGATAAATAAAGCTAGAGTTAAAGCCTACCAATCTAGGAATATCAAAGCCAAAAATTTTGAACCGGGAAAATTTGTGCTCTTGTATAGTTAAAAACTTCATTTACACTCGGGAAAGTTAAGTTCTAGATGGTCAGGTCTATACATAGTGCATAAGGTGTACCCCCATGGGCTGTAGAGATTCAAGATCCCACAAGTGGTTACATTTTCAAGGTCAATGGTCAAAGTTTAAAACCATTCATTGAATCATTCAATAAACAGGAAATAGAGGTGGAGTTAACTGAGCCAACCTATGAACGAGAAAAAATGATAGATTTAGCATCCATGTCGGGCTAGAAACGTTAAACAAAGCACTGTATGGGAGGCAACCCATGGTTTTTATGTTTTCAATATTTTTGGAATAATTTTTTTTTAATAATCAATTTGATACTTAAAAAATAGACTGTTGATCTGTTCTTCTATTATGAGTATGGATGGGTACGAAAGGGGAGAACCATATTCATCTGTGTCATGTGGTGTGATCCCTGAGTACTACCTTACCCATAAATTAAAAAGAAGAAAATGTATCATCAATTGATTTCAAAAAATAAGGAAAACCATAAAAATGATGAGACTTGGTATTAAATAAATTTTTGTGTTGTTTGTTTGGTTTGGTTTGTTCTTGTTTGTATGGTTTAGGAAATATTTTTTTGGTGATACATATTCAATCAAGGAGGTGCCTACATCTCCCATTATACCAAAGAGATATTTGGGAGCACCACAATCATCATTATAAATCCACCAACTGAACTTGTTCCATGCCCTTTCCAACTCATTTTCCCCCCACCCACTTCTCATCTATTTTCTTTTTATGAAACTAGGGACGGTTTCATTCTATGTTGGGGGTGTGGAAACAAAATGTTTGTTAAAAAAACAATGATAAAAAAAAGTAAAGTAAAATTCCTTTATCATTCATATAATAACATCTTTTCTTACATTAAAACTACATAGAAAATAATTTTTATTTCCTTGACTCTTAATTTAATTCATGATTAAGTTTAAAGGCATTGATTTTGGATGTTTGGTTGTCCAATGAAAATTTTCATCATTTTTATTTTCATCCATTAAATCGAAATGCGACAATGCACGTCCTCTATACTGTGGGGTACTAATTTGAATTTTTGGGGTCCCATAATAAATATCATAGGCCGGTTTTATTTTTATGAATAATATGAGTATTCAAAAAAATAAAAAATATAAAAAATATAAATAAAAAAATAAAATAAAATAAAATAAAAATTTGCGTATAGAGCAATGGATTGATAAAATGCGAGGCTTTCGACACTTGGGGATCGTGACTCCATAGTTGTCTAGCCCTAATTTTTTCACTCTATCTCTATTTTTTGGTAATATTACTTTGTTTTTTATTAAGTTAACTCGAGATGATGCACGAGTATGTGGGCTTCACTTGGTGCCCTAAGGACTTTGAGTATGGGAGTTATCAGCAAAGTCTTGCTACATGGGTCAATTTGATTAATTGCAATCTCAATTACTACGGAAATATTGAAAAAAAAAATCCAAAAAAAGTAATGAAGAATACTCATATTAGGATTAAATGTGATTCCACCTAGCGCTTCCAGGATTTCTGCCTTGAATGAAAATGAACCCCCATATCTATTGTGATTCACAATACATCATTACACCTAATTGAATTGGATAAAGTATGATGATGGATTTGATCAAAGGAATGGGATTGGTATTGGGATCTTCTTTTAAATTTATCTTGTTTTAAATTATCTTGATAGGTTATAAAGATATATTTGTGTGCAGTTTACATTGTGAGCACTGTTTGTTGTAATGTGTTTGAAGAAAGGAATTCAAATAAAATCATTGAATTATTTTCTCAGGAATAGCCAATATCAAGTTGGGGGTGTGTGATTATCCAATAAAAACATATATGTTAATTACATTTTAATGGTATTAAATGTTCATTTTTGATCTTATGGGCCTGAGTTAGTGGATTTTGATTTTGAACATCCATTCTCATCATTTGTGCACTTCATGCCTAATGTACACCAATTTAGGCCCAATGAGTCATCTAATTCTAAGTAATGTAATTATCCATATTTTAATTTGATATTTTTTGAAATGGATATTCCCTTAAATTTAAACATTTTTCATTCAGGGATCAATGGATGATTCATAAAGGATAAAGGATATATTTGGCGATGAAAAGAAACAATTCTGGAGAAGGCAGATTGGACACCATCCCACTGATGAGAATGTGGGGCCCAAACTACAGGCCCAATGAAGCCTAAATTTCGTAGGCCTCTATAATACATATATAGGAACAAATAATTATTCAGGAGACAGTGCTAATTCTTCCTCCATTATGGTTATTTAAGCGTCCCAAATTAGTGATAAAATTATGGGCCCCATTCTGTGGCCCAGAAAAACAGACCACTAATATGATCATATCTAGAAATACACAAATCCAAATGGGACTAAAGTTTAAAGAAGGTTAGAAGAAATCCGATACTACATTGTCTTATTCTATGGTCCACTCTGATTCGGCCATCTACAAGGTCTTCCAAGCGTGTCTGTTCGGTGAAGGATAGATGGCTGCCACCTCGGGTCAAGGATGGAAAAATCAACTCTCCCTTACTTTCAACCCACCTATGGCCTACCAAAATTAATTGAGGAGACTTGGACTGTTGGAGGCTCGACCCAAGGGCTCAAAAATTCCCATTTAAGGAAGTGGTGTTGGAGGATTTAAGGATATTGGGTTTTTGGTTTAATTTTAATGTTATGCTGCTACTTTGTGTTTGTAATCGCATTTCAATTTCCATGTAAGTTTCCTTTTTGTACTTCTTTGTTATTAATCAACATATTTATCTTCTATTATTCCCATTTATTTCATTAAAACTTTATAATCACAAATCATAGTGATATATATTTGTTTTGATGAATTAGTTCACACATAGGTGTGAATTTCATTCACACACACGGAGGAGTGCTCGTTATTTCTGCGGTTTTAATTTCTTCAATCTAATTATTGTATGCCATCTTCTGCCCACCATTGAGATTATACCATCAATGGAGGGATAACCCTTTAATGGGTTGATCTTAGGAAGATGAAAATGCTAGATTGAATGTTATTTTATGAACGAATTGTTTTTAATTGGTTAACAAATTTAAGACTTCCATTCTTCAGTTATTTCCACTCTTCATCTTCACTGTGTTTGAGGAAGCTAAATCCAATTACTAAAATGACCATATACCATGGAGACATCATGAATTTGGTTCTCTAAGTGTGTAGGGGATTATTAATTGAGTTTAGTTACATCAAACCAGAAAATTATGAAGGTAGTGTTATTTTGAAGAATGGATTCATCAAGAATTAATTAAACCAAAATTGCCTAAAGAAGTAAAATTCATTCAATCCACCCCTAGCATAATCTTAAGATCAACCCATTTTCATTTAATTGAATTAACTTAGGTTTATTAGTGTTCTTTAAAACCATCCAAAATCATAACCATGTTTTCCACTTCATAGCCAAAAATACACCTCATAGGTTGTGTGTCTTAGGTATCTTCTTAGGTCTCAGTGGATTCGACAACCCAGTCTAGACTACAAGGACGGTTCTACCTTCATCTCTTGGGTAAATTTGAGCGTGAATAAAATTTTGGAACCATTTATGGGGACCAATTTAGTACCTTAGACCAAAACCTTCTTTCCTCACCCCTATTCTTCTATTCTCACCCAATATATCTTATCTTTTCCCTTTCTTGCTTTTTTTCTTTTGGCGCATGTCCGCCTACACCCACGATCAATCAAACCATCTAGTTAGGGTGGATAGTCCTAGGTTTGGGGAGTCAAGTACACCAAGGGAACTCTTTCCATTGGATCCTATTCTGTATAATACTTCAGAGTCAAAAATTAATCCCATTTCAATTGAAGGTCTTCAAAGAAACCATATCATAAACCCGGGTGGGAACCAAAATGGAAACCCAAATGAGGCAGCCCCAAACTTGGGGAATGCAATTGACCAAACCATGAATGACAACCTCACACCTTCCTGGACCAATGCCCCCTTATTCATTATACACAATTCCCTAGGAGATGAAAACTACATATTTAAAACCCATGTCCTAAACCACCTTCCCACATTCCATGGAATGGAGTCTGAGATGCCCTACCTTCACATTAAGGAGTTCAATGACATTATAGAAACGATGTGTCCCCAACATCAACTAGAATCAGATAAGATGAGGCTATTTCCTTTTTATTTAAAGGATAGAGCTAACAATTGTCTAAAAAATTTGATACCATAATCCATAAACTCTTGGGACCAACTACAAAGAGAATTATACAAAAAATACTTTCCCCACCACAAAACAATTGCACTTAAAAAGAGTATCCAAAACTTTTTTGAAAAATATGGAGAGTCATTCTATGAAACATGGGAGAGGTTCAAAGTCACTCAAAACATGGTTCCACACCATGGTTTTTCTATTCCTGAACAAGTGAGAATTTTCTATGAAGGGTTGGTTCCGGTGAACAAACAATTCATTGACAATATGTGTAATGGAACCTTTAAAAATAAAGCCCCAAATGATGCTTATGAGTATCTATAAATCCATTCTGAACAAAAAAACATGGGGAACTTCACCTTATTCAGAAAAGCCACAAAGAACTACTGGAATTCATACACTTAGAGAAAAGGAAAGCCTTAGGGCTAAACTCACAGCAGACTCTAGGAAGGTTGAAGAGATATACCTTAAGAAAGTCCATGAAATCCAAACTGTTGACCTTGTTTGCACAATTTGTGACAAACATGACCATAATACAGACAACTAAAAACCCATTACATACATCAAGGATGTTCTTTTAAAAGGACCCCCAAAAAAAGTAAATGCTTTGAACTTTCAAAAACCTCAATACCAAAACACCTTCAACCCTAGGTATAACGACCACCCAGGATTCCGCAGGAAAGATAACCAACAACCTAGCCAACTATAGAGACAAAATCCTTACCCCCATCAGAACTACCAAACCCATAACCAGTTCCAAACCCAACCTATCCAATATCAACAGCCACCGGTCCATTTTCAACAAACCATCCCTCCTCCAAAATATCCCCCTGGGATAAACTAACCTACTCAAGCACCCAGCAAAACTGTTCCACAAATCCTGCTAGAAAAATTCTGCAAACAAATGGAGAGGATGAACTTGGAAGTCTCTTCCCTAAAAAAAGAACTTAAAACCATCAAAACTGGAAAGGCACCCATGCCTACTCAGGCGGGGCCATCCTCAACTTCATGGGGAGAGTCAAGTTGTGCTCAAACAACTCATGAACAACTAAAGGTTGTGACTGTTTTAAGAAGTGGGAAATCAATTGAGAAACCTGAACAACTAATTCAAAAACCACCTGAAGATTCAAACATGAATGAAAAATCAAATGAACCAAATGATAAAATAGAAAAACATGATAACATTGTCAAAGAAACAACTCTTCAAAAAACAACCCCACAACCTGCACCATTTCCTCAACGCATGAAAGGGAAAACCAAGCCTGAATTGAGTGAAACATTGATGGAAATATTCTCACAAGTCAAGTTGAACATTCCACTCCTTGATGAAATTCAAAACATACCTTCCTACTCAAAGTACCTTAAAGACTTGTGCACTTTTAAAAGAAACTTTTCACATAAAAATCAAGTCCTTTTGGCTTCTAATGTGAGTACCACCATTCAAGGGACCATTCCTCCTAAGATGAAAGACCCGGGTTTCCCTTACATAAATGTTGAAATTGGAGAGAGAAAAGTTTTCAATGCCTTGTGTGACCAAGGTGCTAGTGTCAATCCCATCCCATATATTGTGTACTTCCAGTTAGGCCTAGAAGAGCTCCAACCCACATCAATCACACTTCAACTTGCTGACCGAAGCATTAGGGTTCCAAAGTTGATTTTAAAGGACGTTCTGGTAAAGGTTGAAAACTTCATCTACCCCGCTAACTTCATTATCCTTGAAAACCATCCAAACTTAGGAAATAAGGAAAAAACCCTAGTTATCATTGGTTGTCCCTTCCTTTCAACAATCAACTTTATTATTTGAGTCTGAAATGGGAACATGACCCTCACCTTTGGGAACATGAGTCTACACTTGAACATCTATAATGAAACCTCGCAAATAGGGGATGACGAGGACATTCATGAAGTAAACATGATAGGAAGCATTGATAATGAATCCATAGAACATCAAGGAATATTTTATGAATGTTTAAGTTAGGATGAGATTGATTTCCTTTGTTCATATGATGGAATTTTATCTCCTTGGCTTGAATCATTTTCAAATTGCTCTTATGATGAAGTCTTAGGTCCAAAAATCAGTGAAACCTTTCATGAAACCACTTTCATAGAGACCACTCCAACTTCCTTCCCTTAATCTGATCAAGACAATATAGTAGCTGAAACTTCTACATGTGGGGAATCAATCCTATCTAAAACTTTAGGAAATAAAATTGATCTTGATCCAATGTCCCAATCTTCTGCTGAAATTCTGAACCAACCTGATCTTCAATTGAAGGAACATCCTGTTGCACTAAATTATGCCTTCTTAGGGGATAATCAAACACATCCTATTGTCTTTTCTTCTTCTCTTGAAGCCAATCATGAGAGGATGCTTCTAGATGTCCTTATGATACATAAGAAATCCATTGGTTGGACCCTCTCTGATATTCCCGGGATTAGCCCCACTTATTGGGACTCATAGGATTGTTCTAGAATCTGATTCAAAGCCATGTCATCAACCTCAACGGTGACTCAATCCTAATCTCATGGAGGTAGTAAGGAAATAACTTCTGAAATTGTTAAAATCCGGTATCATATATCCCATAGCTGAGAGTGAATGGGTGAGACCAATCCAAGTGGTTCCAAAAAAGGCTGGAATCACAGTGATAACCAATGAGGATGGATATATTCTTCCAACAAGGGTGAGTAGTGGATGGAGGGTCTGTATTGACTATAGGAAGCTAAAATCATTCACCAAGAAGGACCATTTCCCCTTACCATTCATTGACCAAGTCCTTAAAAGAGTGTAAGGTCATTCCTTCTACAGTTTCTTAGATGGGTACTCGGGGTACAATCAAATTGAGGTCTCCCTAGAGGATCAAGGGAAGACTACATTCACATTTCCATTCGGTACCTTTTCCTTCAAACGCATGCCCTTTGGTTTATACAATGCTCCTGGAACCTTCCAGCGGTGCATGATGGGAATCTTCTCAGACATGGTAGCAGATTTTCTTGAGGTCTTCATGGATGAGTTTTCTATGTTTGGGGATAGTTTTTTAGAGATGTATTAGTAATGTAGAGAGAGTTTTGACAAGATGTGAAGAAACGAATCTAGTCCTAAACTGGGAAAAATGTCAGTTCATGGTTAAAGAGGGACTAGTTCTAGGCCATCTGGTCTCAGGTAGGGGGATTGAAGTTGATAAAGCCAAGGTTGACATCATTCATCACCTTCCATCACCCAAAATTGTCAAGGAAGTGAGGTATCTCTTAGGATATGCTGGTTTATATAGAATATTCATCAAGGAAATTAGTTCAATCTCCCATCCCCTTTGTGCTCTACTAGTAAAGGATGATCCATTTGTTTGGACAGAAAGCTGTGAGGGTTCATTATCAACCCTCAAATCCTCTCTCACCTCTCCCCCCATCATGAAATCACCAAATTAGATCCTTCCTTTCAAACTTATGTGTGATGCCAGTGACTTTGTTGTAGGAGCTGTGTCAGGACAACGTTGTGATAAAACTCTTTATGTCATTGCTTATGAAAGAAAATCCTTAAATGATGCCCAAATCACTTACACCACCACTGAGAAAGAGTTTCTTGCTATTGTTTTTTCCTTAGAGAAGTTTAGGTCCTACCTCTTAGGATCCCCCATCACTGTGTTCACTGACCATTCTGCACTAAAATACCTCTTCCAAAAACAAGATGCTAAGTCTAGACTGATTAGGTGGGTCCTTCTCTTACAAGAATTTGACCTCACAATCAAGGATAAGAAGGGCGCTGAAAATGTAGTAGTTGATCACCTCTCTAGGACGGAATTAGAAGACAACTCAAATCGCCTTTCTGTGTCTGATTCATTTCCTGATGAACACCTATACTTTGTGAGTGACTACCCTTGGTATGCCGGCATAGCCTATTTCTTAGTTACTGGAGTCATTCCAAAATTCTTAGGGACTCATGCTCGAAGGAAATTCCTTTTTAATGTTAGACACTATGTATTTGTTGATCCATACCTCTATAAGTTCTGCCCTGACCAAGTTATTAGGAGGTGTGTCCCATAATCTGAACAAGAGTCCATCCTTAAATTCTGTCATAGTGAGGCATGTGGAGTTCACTTTTCCTCTATGAAAACATCTGCTAAGATTCTTCAGTGTGGTCTCTTCTGGCCCACCCTCTCAAGGGACTCTTACACATTTTGTCAAAGTTTTCCTAGGTGTCGATAAGTAGGGTTCGTCACAAAAAGGAATGAAATGACCCTCACTCCCATTCTGGTCGTTTAAATCTTTGATTGTTGGAGAATTGATTTCATGGGACCTTACCAAACTCTAGGGGATACCTTTATATCCTTTTAGCTGTTTATTATGTCTCAAAATGGGTTAAATCCATTCCCACCAAGTCTAATGATCATCAAATTGTGATTTGATTTCTAAAAGAGAACATATTTTCTCAATTTGGAATCCTAGGGCTATAATCGATGATCGAGGAACCCATTTCTACAACCACCCATTCTCTTCACTCATGTCTAAGTATGGTATTTCTCATAAAGTGTCCACTTCATACCATCCTCAAACCAATGGTCAAGCTGAGTTAGACAATAGGGAGATTAAGCAAATTCTTGAAAAAACTGTCAATCCCTCTAGGAAAGATTGGTCCGAGAAACTCTTGGATGCACTTTTGGCATATCGTACAGCATTCAAAACCATCTTATGAATGTCCCCATATAGGTTGGTTTATGGAAAATCATTCCATTTACCTATTGAAATTGAGTATATGGAATTTTGGGCAATCAAAAAAATGAATTTCGACATTTCTTTATCCAAAGAAAAGAGGAAATTAGATCTTAATGAACTTTAGGAACTTAGGATGGAGGATTATGAAAATTCAAGGATAAATAAAGCTAGAGTTCAAGCCTACCAATCTAGGAATATGAAAGCCAAAAAATTTGAACCGGGAAAATTTATGCTCTTGTATAGTTCAAAACTTCATTTACACCCGGGAAAGTTAAGGTCTAGACTGTCAGGTCCATACATAGTGCATAAGGTGTACCCCCATGGGGCTGTAGAGATTCAAGATCCCATAAGTGGTTACATTTTCAAGGCCAATGGTCAAAGGTTAAAACCATTCATTGAATCATTCAATAAATAGGAAATAGAGGTGGAGTTAACTGAGCCAACCTATGAACCAGAAAAAAATGATAGATTTAGGATCCATGTCGGGCTAACGACGTTAAACAAAGCGCTGCATGGGAGGCAACCCATGGATTTCATGTTTTCAATCTTTTTGGAATAATTTTTTTTATTAGTCATTTTGATATTTAAAAAAAATAGATTGTTGATCTGTTCTATTATGAGTACTGATGGGTATGAAAGGGGAGCAACATATTCATCTGTGTCACGTGATGTGATATCCGAGTACTACCCTACCTAAAAATTAAAAAGAATACATTGTATCATCAGTTGATTTCAAAAAAAAAGGAAAACCATAAAAATGATGAGACTTGGTATTAAATAAATTGTTTTTTTGTTTGTTTTGTTTGGCTTGTTCTTGTTTGTATTGTTTAGGGACTATTTTTTTGTGATACATATTCAATCATGGAGGTGCATACATCTCCCATGAGACCAAATAGTGATTTGGGAGCACCACAATCATCATTATGAATCCATCAGGTGAACTTATTCCATGCCCTTTCCAACTCATTTCCCCCCCCCACCCACTTCTCCTCTATTTTCTTTTTACGAGACTAGGGACAGTTTCATTCTAAGTTGGGGGGTGTGGAAACAAAATGTTTGTTAAAAAAACAATGATAAAAAAAAGTAAAGTAAAATTCTTTTATCATTCATATAATAACATCTTTGCTCGCATTAAAACTATATAGCAAATAATTTTTATTTCCTTGACTCTTAATTTAATTCATGATTAAGTTTAAAAGCATTTATGTTAGAAGTTTTGTTTTCCAATGAAAATTTTCATCGTTTTTACTTCCCTCCATTAAATCAAAATTCCACAATGCACGTCCTCTAGACTGTGGGGTACTAATTTGAATTTTTGGGGTCCCATAATAAATAGTATAGGCTGGTTTGATTTTTATGAATAATATGATTATTCAAAAAATTAAAAATAAAATAAAAAATAAAATAAAATAAAATAAAATAAAATAAAAATTTGTGTGAAGAGCAATGGATTGATAAAATGTGAGGCTTTCGGCACTTGGGGATCGTGAATCTAGAGTTTTCTAGCCCTGAGTTTTTCACTCTATCTCTATTTATGTTAATATGACTTTGTTTTTTATTAAGTTAACTCGAGATGATGCCCGAGTATGTGGGCTTCACTTGGTGCCCTAAGGCCTTTGAGTCTAGTAGTCATCGGCAAAGTCTTGATACATGGGTTAATTTGATTAACTAAAATCTCAATTAATATGGTAATATTGAAAAAAAAATCCCAAAAAAAGGAATGAAGAATACTCATATTAGGATTAAATGTGATTCCACCTAGCACTTCCAGGATTTCCCCCTTGAATGAAAATGAACCCCCATATCTATTGTGATTCACAACACATCATTACACCTAATTGAGTTGGATGAAGTATGATGATGGATTTGATCAAAGTAATGGGCTTGGGCTTGGGATATGATTTTAAATTTATCTTGTTTTAAATTATCATGATAGGTTATAAAGATATATTTGTGTGCAGTTTACATTGTGAGCACTATTTGTTATAATGTGTTTGAAGAAAGGAATTCAAATAAAATCATTGAATTATTTGCTCGGGACTAGAAAATATCAAGTTGGGGGGTGTGATTATCCAATAAAAACATATATTTTAATTACATTTTAATGGTATTAAATGTTCATTTTTGATCTTATGGTCATGAGTTAGTGGATTTTGATTTTGAACATCCATTCTCATCATTTGTGCACTTCATGCCTAATGTACACCAATTTAGGCCCAATGAGTCATCTAATTATAAGGAATGTAATTATCGATATTTTAATTTGATATTTTTTAAAATGGATCTTTACTTCAATTTAAACATTTTTCATTTAGGGATCAATGGATGATTCATAAAGGATGAAGGAGATATTTGGTGATGAAAAGAAACAATTCTAGAGAAGCCAGATTGGACACCATCTCACTGATGAGAATGTGGGGCCCACAATACAGTCCCAATGAATCCCAAATTTCGTAGGCTTCTATAAGACATATATAGTGACAAATAATTATTCAATAGATAGTGCTAATTATTCATCCATTATGGTTATTTAAGAGGCCCAAATTAGAGATAAAATTTTGGGCCCCATTCTGCGGCCCAGAAAAACAGACCACTAATATGATCATATCTCAGAATACACAACTCCAAATGGGCCTAAATTTTAGATAAGGTTAGAATAAATCTAGTGATCCATTTTATTTTTCTATGGACTACTCTGATTCGGCCATATACAAGGTCTTCCAAGCACGTATGTTCAGTAAAGGAAAGATGGCCGCCACCTTGGTTCAATGGTGGAAAAATCAACTCTCCCTTACTTTCCACCCACATATGGCCTACCAAAATTAATTGAGGAGACTTGGACTATTGGAGGCTCGACCCAAGGGCTCAAAAATTCCTATTTAAGTCAGTGGGTTTTTATGTTTGAAGGATCTTGGGTGTCTGGATTAATTGTAATGTTATGCTGCCACTTTGTGTTTGTAATCACATTTTAATTTCCATGTAATTTTCCTTTTTGTACTTCTTTGTTCTTAATCAACATATTTCTATTCTATTCTTCCCATTTAATTAATTAAAACTTTATAATCACAAATCATAGTTATATCTCTTTGTTGTGATGAATTAGTTCACACATAGGTGTGAATTTCATTTACACACACGGAGGAGTGCTCGTTATTTCTGCGGTTTTAATTTCTTCAATCTAATTCTTGTAATCCATATTCAGCCCACCATTGAGATTATACCATAAATGGAGGGATAAACCTTTAATGGGTTGATATTAGGAATATGAAAAGGCTGGATTGAATTTTATTTTATGAACGAATTTTTGTTAATTGGTTAACTAATTTAAGACTTCCATTCTTCAGTTATTTCCACTCTTCATCTTCACTGTGTTTGAGGAAGCTAAATCCAATTACTAAAATGACCATATACCATGAAGACATCATGAATTTGGTTCTCTAAGTGTTTAGGGGATTAGTAATTGAGTTTAGTTATATCAAACCATAAAATTATGAAGGTAGTGTTATTTTTAAGAATGGATTCATCAAGAATTAATTAAACCAAAATTGCCTAAAGAAGTAAAATTCATTCAATCCACCCCTAGCATAATCTTAAGATCAACCCATTTTCATTTAATTGAATTCACTTAGGTTTATTAGTGTTCTTTAAAACCATCCCAAATCATAACCAAGATGGCCACTTCATATCCAAAAATCCACCTCATAGATTGTGTGTCTTAGGTATCTTTTTAGGTCTCAGTGGATTCGACAACCCAATCTAGACTACAAGGACCGTTCTACCTTCATCTCTTGGGTAAATTTGAGTGTGAATCAGTAATATTAAATTATTGTGTAGTGGTCTAGTAACATCATTCTTAAAGGACCCATATGATGTGTGACTATCATGTGGTGGGGGATTATATGCTTTGAGACTTCTTCTCCTAAATTCCAAAATTTATGATCTTTGGATATTGAGATAATGAGGATTGAACTGCAAAATAGGAACACCACATGTTTCAGGTGTAATTGGTTGTTCCTATCTATGAACATGTGTAATGGTATCTAGACATGACCTCATTATCAATGTATTTCATTAAATTGTGTACTTTGATGCAAGACGGGAAGAATGGAAATGAAGTCATGGAGAGGTAGTTTGTGTTGGGTACGTCGTTGGTGAAAAGACATTGATTTAATGATCAAGATAACATTTTACGCTTATGATCTGAGGAAGTGATGTCTCGGGCATGATTGATTAGGATTGTATCACCTTCATTAAATCCATGGCCATGGTAGTGGAATATAATACCGTTTGGACAGAACATAAATAATACAAATCAAGATAAAGGATGATGACACTAGTGTGCAGTCTGCTTTATTTAGATATCTATGATAAAGATATTATATAACATAGACCATGTTCGTAGGAAGGAAGTTGTTGCTTTGACTTTTTCTTTATCTCTATAGGGGCCACGATGGGTTCCTATACCCCACTCATCATTATTGAATATTATATACTGCTATTGATATATGGTCTAAGAGGGTCACATGTTATAGCTCTTTGAGAATATTCCTTATTCTGTGGAATCTGAATATATAACTTGGTGGGCCCCATCATAGGGTTTGAGTATTATCCAGGTTCTATAGATCACCAAGTAACAAATAAATTATTTAATTTTTCATTTTTAGAATAATTAGTTGAATTTATTTATAACATGTATTTACAAGTGATTAAGTAAATAAAAGGATAAAATATTATTCAAACAAATTTAACTATCATGGGTTAATTTAATATTATTGGGAAATGTGAGTTGAGTTAAATACATAAGTTTATCACTCAATATATCTTTAATATATCTTTTAATTAGTGATAAAATTATAAATATTATTTAGGGATTAATTTATTTTTTTAGGATATTGTGAAAAAAAATTACACAGGGGATGAGAACCCGTACTAGGTGTTTTAGATATTCCAAATAAAAGTATGAGAGAGGGTCATTCCATGAAAATATTCATTCATTGAAATTTAGAGCCTCTATATCCTCCTGAATTATAGAGGGAGATTCTCTCTAGCTAGAAAGATCTTCAATTTCAGTATTCATAGATCAAAGTCACTTTCTTATAGTGATCATTATTGCATCGAAGTGGAAATTGGTGCACCACTCTAGCACCTTGATTCTGATGAACAACACGTGAGAAAATTCAAGAGAGATGTATGGATGATCTAGAGGGTTCGACTTTGAATTCATCAAGAAAAAGTCCCTGACATCTTGTGACGGGATTGCACACGTCATATTCAAACGAGGTAAATGTTTATTTTATTTTTTTCTCTGTTAAATCCACGTGTGGTCCTCAGTCCATATTGGGATAAGATCACTAGAGTCGATGATGTTTTGTTGCTCTGGTGACTCAAAAATTATTAATTTCCTAGCCCATCGGTTTTTGTTTCCCATCCTAGTACCTTATAGTGGCATCAGAGGGATCGCGTTGTTTTACAGAGTCAATAAAATTAAATTTCATTGAATTATGTATGGAATGTCAAAACAGTTTCATCGGATCTGACCATGCAGCTTTTTATTTTTGAATGACCTTGTAACGGTCATTTGAAAATTTCAAATTGTATCGACATCATTGGATTTAATTTCATCGGATTTTATTTAGAAAGAACCCAAATTTCTAATTTGTATTTGTTTTCTTAAAATTTTCTGGAATCTAGACATGTTTTGACTAGAATATGGTTACCAAAATTATTTTAGTTGAGATCAATTTTAATGAGTTTAATAAAATTTATTATGATATAGTATTATTTTTTTCCAATAAAAAGAATTTATGTTTACCTTGGTCAAGTCTTCCTATTATTTTGATGAGGTCTCGTATACTTTAGTATAATTTAAAAAAAGTGATGTAAAAACCATGACCTTTGAAAAGAAAAAATATTAAAAATAATTAAAAAAATAGGGTTCTGTGTTTTTTCAAAAGAGAAAACATTAATAATAAAAAATAGGGGACAAAAGAAGACATGTGGGTATTTTTCCACCCTGAGGTCGCACCCCAATCCTCCCTTCTCTCTTATGGATAGACCAGACTCTAGCTCCCTCCTCCCTACGATATCGCTTCACTGTGAATTCCTACGTCACCACCATTGTGCCTGCTTGGTACGCTGCCACCCCATCGCGGCCACAAGATGTTGTGTGCGCCGACCCAGTCCAGGTTTCCCCATCCCCATGCCGCCAGGTCCTCCCCTCGTCGCGACGTCGACTGGGTCTATAAACCACCCTTGACTGCCACCACTATAAGGGCATATTCCGTCCTTGCCATCTCAGCTACATGATGCCTCCACCACTATCACGGTTGGAGGACGCTGCCGTGGTTGTCTCAACTGCATGGCACTGCCACTGCCCCAATCTGATCTTCCGAGCATTGTCGGAACCGCAAGATATCGTTTCCACTTCTTGGCATGTCTTGCCTCGCTATCTAGAATTGGTGCAAATCTCTCTATCCCAGAATTACCTCCATGAGGGTGTTTCTCGACTATTCGGACACGTTGTGGTCATGCCATAGACACACCACGGTCACACTGCAGACACGCCGCAGTCACCCCATAGTCATGTCGTGGTCACGCTGCGATTCGACCCTCCTCCAGTGAAATACCCTTGTGATAATTTATAATCTGGCTAGACTCTTTCTTAGAAGGAGGTAACCCTTTTAAATTGATTTAATTAATTTAAATTTTTTATTAAATTATTTAGAATTAATTTTGGGGTTTAAAATTAAATATAATCTAAAAAATACATTTAATTCAAGATTCAATTTAGTTATTGGTTTAATTTAATTTTTGGAATTAAATTTAAATTAAATAATAGGAACTGATAAATAAATTAATTTAATTTATTTAAATTCATTTAATTTGTTAGAATGTCATCATACTATTTAAATTTAATGCAAGTTTATTTTAATTGAGAGTTATATAAACCAACTAGTCTTGAACTAGCGACTTACCTGTGCTTGTCTAGATTTTTTTTATTTAGTTATTTATTCAATGTGTGTGATGATTATAATAATTAATTAGATAAATCGCTATTTTCTAATCATCTTTTAATTAAAATATGTATAAGGGCATGTGCGTCTAATGCATCTATTGTATTTTGTACCCTTAGACCCTCTTGCCTGAGCACGAGTATATTTGTTAAAATGAAATCATATTCCAAGATGTGGACCCTACCACATTGATGTGGAAACCTAGACGGGAGCCAGTTACAATGCATTGAGTGTATGCTGTGATACGAGTCAGGATTGGACTCAGGTATGAAAGCCCCTAGGTCAAGATTGATCCATTATAGATCAATCATAGTATAATTCTTATGACTAGTTGGATTGCAAGATTTACCTTTATGCATTGTTTATTGTATTATGCGAGTTCATTATTATTACTTCATCACACAGAATAGTAAACAAGATAAAAATACATAAACCTGTGACAAATATATTTTTATTGCATGTTCAGTTATGAGTGCGATAATGTCTTTGGAACATATAAAAAAAAGATTATATTCATCAATAAATATAAAAAAACCCCAAATATATATTAAGACTAAAATGCCTTCCATTTCTCACATTTGAACAAAAACTAGGGGCTTGGGTTGCTCGTCATCCATAGTTCAGATTTCCTCTTACTATCGGGGCATTTATATGAGAGAATTGGGTTGACATAACTAAAGTGAGTATTCTATGATTAACCATAGATAACTTTCTATCACATTAGAGGTGAGATGTTGAGGGAATCAGGTTCGGATTCCAAAATCTAGTACATTACTCAAAACGTACATGGAACTCGAAGTTAAGCATTGTTCTAGCCTAGTGCATACCTTGAAACCCTCTGAGTAGTGGCATAGCCTTATCTTGTAGAATATGAGGGAGGTTTCGAGGATCCTTTCCAATAGAGTACTCAAGCGATGGAGTATTCTGAATCTAATATAAAAGGATATTAAGGTTTGAAAAAATAGTGGGAGACATTAAAATGATATAATAATTAATTAATCATAAATTTTAAATGGTAATCAAGATAAATTACTATTTGAAGATGTTCATATGATGTATATTTAAAATGCAAATCACCAACATGACAAGTACATTATCAATGTGATCAATTCGGGATAAAGAAAACATCCAAACTAAAAATAACATACAGGGGTGGTGTAGGCACTTGCACATGGTACTATGCCTAGAATGTTATATGTGATGGAATCCTCAGTTCCTACTAAGCCTCCTCAGGGAGAAAGTAAGGTGTAAGAAGATAAATGGAAAAGGCATGTAGAGGATGTACTTTATGTTCAATTCATCATGTTTTCATCCATGTACATCCAATTGAAGAAAATGCATGAGGTTGGGGATTCCTACAAGATGATTTCACTTCTCAAAGAATTATATTAGGAGAGAGACATGCATGAATGGTATGAGATATCAAGTTCTATATATAAGTGTAGGCTAGCATAAGGGAACCAAGTCGTTCCTCGTGTACTTAAGAAGACTGGGTATATTGAAAGGTTTGATTCCCATGGGTTTAAATTGAACCAAGAACTAGCAGTGGATCTCATTCTTTCCTCTATAACTTTAAGCATCTAGAATTTAATTGTCAATTATAACATGAATGATATGACAAAGTCACTCACGTACCTTTTAACTTATGTTTTACAAGAATTCAAGGATATGAAAGATACTAATTCATATTTCCTTGTTGTGAAAAAAAGAAATAAGTTAAAGGAAAATGAATCCATGTCTAGATCAAGGCTGAAGTCACCATTTCCTCATTTTGTAAATATGGAAAAGATTTTAAGGCAGTGTAATGAGTTGTAGGCAGTCTACTTTGGGTGTAGAAAGAAAGGCCAATGGAAGAAGAATTGCAGAGCTGGGAAAAAAGAAGCAAACTAATTCTTCACCTTCATGTATTTTTGTCACTTAATGCAATATATATTTATCTACAAGTTGGGTATTGGATACATCATGTGGATCCCACAATTTTATTTATATACATGATCCAGGTAGGTTCAATAAGATTGAAAAAGGTGAAGTGGATCTCTGAGATTCAAATGGTGCAAGTCTGGAAGCCTTGGAAGTGGGAGGCAATAACATGACCTTGACAAGTGTTTTGGTTCTAGTTTTTAATAATTTTTAATATGTGCCTTCTATAACAAGGAACATAATCTCTTTTTAGTGTTTAAACACAATGGTATATTTATTTCATGTTTTATAAGTAAATGTTGTCTAATTTATAGGGATAACATTAGCTATGGTAAAGAACGTCTTAAAAATGGTTTATATATGCTTGAACTCGAGAACCCCATAATGAAAATCAATGATCAAACCAGCCAACATGACTCACATCTCATTCTCCTATAGAACTTCAGGCTAGGTCATGTAAATGATAACTGATTATAAAGATTACATCAAGAAGGGTATGTAGACTCAATATAGTTAGAACCCTTGGATGATTTTCAAGCTTGTTTACAAGGAAAAATGACCAAAGAACCTTTCTCTGGGAAGGGAGAAAGATCCAATATTGTACTTGAATTAATACATACTAATGTATGTGGTACATTTCTAGTAGATGCATGGGGTGGTTTTTCATACATCATTACTATTATTGATGACTATAATAGGTTTGGATATATCAACTTAATGTGGTATAAGTCTAATTCCTTTTAAATATTTATAGAATACCAACATGATGTAGAAATAAAACAATGTAATAAGATAAATGCACACCGCTCAGACCGGGGTAGAGAATATTGTAACAAAGCATTCATTGACCACTTGATGGAGTGTGGGATATTATCCAAACTCACTCCTCCTTATACACCATAATGGAATTATGTTAGTGAAAGGAGTAATATGACCTTTATTGACATGGTCAAATCAATGATGAGTCATGAAACTATTCCTTTATTGTTTTGGAGATACTCTTTGTCGAAAACATCATATACCCACTACCGAGTAACAACTAAAGATGTAGACGGTATTCCATATGATTTATGGTATATAAAGAAACCCAGTCTGACATAAATACATGTATGGGGGTGATAGGGATTTGTGAAGACTTTACCAAGTGACAAATTAGCATCTAGAAGCATGAAGTGAATCTTTATTGGTTATCCTAAAAATTCTAAATGATATTACGTATATAACCTTTTAGATAGAAAAGTTATTATGGAAATACACCCCACATTTCTAGAAAGGGAACACATTTTATTGGAAATAGTGGGAGAAATATTGAATTCGATTAAGTTAATGCTCCAAATTCACATGAGTTGGTAGAGGAACAATCTCTACAAGAGCAAGAAGAAGACGAAGCTGTTTCTAAGAAACAAATCTTGTGTAGGTCTATGTGAGAGGATAGAGAACCAGAGCATTATGGTTTTCTTATCACCGAGTTAGGTGACACATTATTCCTTGAGTATGATGAACCGTTAAACCACAAGGAAGCAGTATACAAAAAAAAATCTGCTAAGTGGAATTATTTCATGCATTATGAGATGGACTCCATGTACCAAATTCATATTTGGATTTTGGTAGACCATACAAATTATGTGATTCCCATTGTATACCAATGGATATTAAAAAATGAAGTTGTACATGGATGTTAAGGTTAATACCTTTAACGAAATATTGGTTGTAAAGGGATTCAAGCAACATCAAGGCATAAACTATGATGAAACCTTATTACCAGTAGCAATGCTAAAATCCAGTATAATATTGGTTGTAATAGTTTCCTTTCATGATTATGAGATTTGAAAATTGGTGTTCAAAACAAATTTTCTAAATTTGAAGTTGGTTGAATATGTCTATATGACTAAACCCGAAGGGTTTGTCAATTCAAAGAATGAAAATAAGGTATGCAAGATGTAGAGATCCATTTATGGGCTGAAGAAAGCATCACAGTCATAGAATTTTTATTTTGATGAGGCCATAAGGGAATTTAGTTTTTGTAAAAAATGAAAGTGATCCTTGTGTATATAAAAATGTTAAATGTAATACCATATCATTATTAGTATTATATGTTGATAACATATTAATAATGGGAAATTAGGTGCAAGTATTACAATCTGTTCAAACATGGATAAAAGAATTGTTCTCCATGAAATACATAGGTAAAGCATTATACATTCTAGGGATCAAGATCTATCGAGATAGATCTCAAAGGTAGATTGGGCTAAGTCAATGTACATATATTGTCAAGGTACTCAAAAGGTACAATATGGAACAATCCATGAGAGGATTGTTGCCAATGTCACATGGTATTAATCTCTCAAAGAAAATGTTTCCACGAACATGGGAGGAGATTGACAGATTGAGTAGAATACCTTATGCATATACATTGGGTTGTTTCATGTATGTCATGTTATGTACTAGGTTTGATGTTTCCTTTTCATTAAGCATGGTGGGTAGATATCAAGCCCATCCAAGAGAGATGCATTGGGCATCTCTTAAAACTATCATAAAATAATTGAGGCATACCAAGAAAATGTTCCTGGTGTATGGAGGAGATGATGAACTAGTAGTGAGAGGATAAAATGATTCTAGATTCTAGATAGATCAAGCTTAAAACATATGAAGGATACATCTTTTCCCTGAATGGTTGTGCAGTGAGCTGGAGATGCTCGAAGCAAGATGTGGTTACTGATTCTAAAACAGAATCTGAATATATTGCAACTTCCGATGCAGCTATGGAAGTAGTCTAGATACATAGATTTATCTTAGACATTGGTGTTATTCCTGGAATTGTAGACCATGTTCCAGTTTATCGTGATAATAATACTATAGTGGTGTTTTCCATGGATCCCAAATCTCACCAGAGGACAAAAAATATTTTTTGCAAGTTTCATCTCTTATGGAATTTTAATCAAAGAGTTGATGTCTCCATTAGCAGAGTAGCCACAAAGAACAACTTAAAAGGCCCCCTGACTAAATTCATTTCTCAATAGAAGCATTATTCTCATTTGAGAGCAAGTTAATTGAGACTTGTTAGAAGTAAACTCTAGTACAAGTGGGAGTTTTGAAAGTGGGTGTCCTAGACCCTACATGTGTTGTACTTTGATTACCACTACATGTGTGCAGTTTTTTTAAAAATACAAGTGTTTATCTTTCCATAGTAGTGTAGATACTTCTACATCCACATTATATATGGAAATGTCCTTATGTTACATGTCATATCAAAGGAGTATATTATATTCTAGGCTATATTGAGAACCTAGAGATACTGTGATATTAATATTAAACTAATGTCCCATGGTCCAGTTACTTCATTCTAAAAGGACACAGATTATGTGCGGCTATCAGGTTCTTGGGGATCATATAAATTGATATTTCTTCACATGATGTTCACACTTGATACTCTCCAATTATTGATATCATGATGATTGACCCACAAAATTGAAATACCACATTTTTTAGGTATTATTGGTCGTTCCTATCTATAGACATGTTTAGTGGTACCCAGACTGGAGATCATTATCAATGTATTTCATTTAATTGTGTACTTTGATGCAAGGTGAAAACCATGGAAATGAAGTTGTGGAGAGGTATTTTTTGTTGGGAATGCCAATGGTGACATGGCATTGATTGAATGACCAAGATAAGATTTTTCCCTTCCGATCTGAGGAAGAGATGTCTCAGACTAGATTGATTAGGATGGTAGCAACTTCATTAAATCCATGGCCATGGTATTAGAAGGTAAGGTCGTTCGTACATATCAAAAATTAATATAAATCATGATAAAGGATGATGACACTAGTGTGTGTTTTGCTTTATTAAGAAATCAATGATGAAGAGATTATTTTACACAAACCATTTTTTTTCAATGCATTCATTGCTTTGACTTTTTCCTCATCTTTATTAGGGCCTCGAAGGGTTTCTAAATCCCACTCTTGGTCAGTGAATATTATTCACCTCTATTGAGATAAGGGTATAGAGTGTCACACAATATAGAGCTTAGAGAGTCTACACTATTATATGAAATGAGAATTAGAAAACTTGGTGGGCCCCACCATGAGTTTCAAGTATTATCCATGTTCTATGGATCACCAAGTATTAAATAAATTCTTCAATTATTCATGTTTGGAATAATTACTTGATTTTTTTTTTGTAAAATATATCTACAATTGATTAAGTAAATATAATGATAAAATATTGTTTGAATGGATTTAAATATCTCGGGTTCATTTAATATTATCAAGAGATGTGAGTCCATTTAAATACATATGTTTATCACACAATATACATTTAATATATATTGAAATTAGTGATAAAATTATAAATATTATTTTTAGCACAATTTAATTTCTTAAAAATAAATATTTATAATACATATATTGTGAATTTTTTTTACACGGGGTTCAGGAACCAATACCGGGCATTTTAGATGTTCCCTGTATAAGTAAGAGAGAGGATTATTTAATGAAACTATTCATTCATTTGAATCAAGATCCTCTCTCTCCTATTTAATTCAAGAGAGAGGTTCTCTCAAGAAAGAAATATCTTCAAGTTCCTTCTTATTGGATCGAAGATGCTCGCTTGTGATGATCTTTGTTTCATCAAAGAGGTTGTTGATGTATCGTGCCAGCACCTGGATTCTGACAATCGAAGTGGGATAAGATTCAAGAGGCATGGGTGTAAATTTTAGAGGGATTCAACATAGGATCCTTCGATCAAGTGTCTTTGGCCACTTGTCATTGTATTGCACACGTCAGATTCGAATATAGTTAATGTTCATTTTATTTTTCACTCTAATAAATCCATGTGTGGTCCTCAGACCGTATCAAGATATATCTCTCTCCAAAGTAAATTTTTATTTCATTTTAAAAAGTTCCCACTTGGGGTAAATCGTTAGACCTCACAAAATAAACAAGACACTGCAGCAAAAAACAACCAAAATACCAATACAAAAGCATACCTCACTAGATAGGTTACCTAGCTGGATCAGCCCAGTACTTCTATACTAAGTCTTTGTTATCGGTATCTAGGTTAGAGGCGACAAAACCCTCTAAATTGATTTTAATAGAATCCATAAACTCCAAGAATGAGTCCATATCAACCAGAGAGACAAAATCCAGGAACAAGACATCAAGTTGAGATGTGTACCACGCCATCTGTTCTGGACTAAGATTCTCTGGATACCTCCCCTGATCAAGTCTCTCCCACTCCTCTACTAAAAAGTTTTTTATTAATGGCATAGATATTGATGAAGTATATACTTAGGCTTCTGACTGGGAAGCATATGTCCTTGTTGAAGGTTCTTTTCGCTCAGGCAGGGAGAAAGGGAAAAAAGACTTTCGGGATTCTGGGGACTTTTCAGCACCTGCAAAGAAGAAGGCCAAGAAAAAGAAAGACTATTCCTACCTTCCTAAACCAATGCTGACTAGAGCAATGGAAGGGAAGGGAACTTCCCGGGGAGCCATGAGACAAAGTTGTGAGGGAACCTTTACTTTAAAAGCTCTCTCGGACTCCATCCCCTCAGAGATGGGTGTAACTTTGGGTGATTAGAAGGGAGATACCGTGAGACCTCTAGTTTTAAATGGAAATTAGGACTCTTAAGATTTCTTGGCTTGGAGAAATGATCTGGATGGGTGACCTTCTGGTATGATTTACATGGTGTGTGTGAGTGAGGAAAAAGCACACTGGAAAGGACATGCGTTGGCATGTGGGGATATTCATTAGTCAGATGACCCATTCGGGGACGTGGGTGGGCCTTAGGGTGGGTACCGCGTGTTTGTGGGGAAACTTGTGTTACCTGGTGGTCCAGGACCCAATGACCGTGTTTAGACAGTGTGTTTGTGTTGTCCCTAGGTCCAATTTATTACATTCATCCAAATGAATCTTGATATCTTCCAGTTCTTCTGATGCAATATGATAGGAAGGTATCAATATCGGCAGCGTACCTGGCACCAGATCAATTGTATAATCTACCTTCCTCTCTAGAGGATGACTGGTGGCATCATCTTGGGAAAAATTAGGAAAATATCAAAAAAAATAGGTAGATCAACAATAGGAGAAACTTCATCGATCTCAAATGCAACATGAGATAAATAAAACTCCTGAGGTTTGGGTGGTAAGGCCTTGTACATCCTGATCATTGGTCCCACATGTCACAACCCATCCCCCGGAGCCTGTATCGTAACTACCTCATGCCCACCTTCCATAGACCAGGGGCTGTCAACTAGCACCAAAGGCGTAAATCCCTAAACTGGGAAGGCATTGCCTTTATAACTATAAACGAAGACATCAGAGTACACAACTGGAAGCAAAACACTAAGTAAAACTGTATACAAAAGAAGTTTTGGAATGTAAAAAGGGGCTGAAAATACAAACCCAACAAGAAAGTACAAGTACAACTGAAAAGAAAGTATAACTGGGGAAAAGTAAAGCATCTAATGGGTCATCCTTCAGGGTTCCTACCTGAAGGGTAGGTACAGATGGCCTCCTCAGCACTCCACGTCCGTCTGTCTCCTCTGTGTACCATCACACTGAGTGTTCCACCTCTGGGTACCGTCCGGACCTACTAATCTCTGCCTCATTCAGCGCTTTCTGTCGTCTACAACCAACACAATGAGGTGCTGGCATAGCCCGTGCAGGGGTGAGTATAACGATACTCAGTAGGGACCCCGAGACCCTCAAGGTCTCACAAAATTCAACAAGGATAAACCACAAAGTATGAAATCAATGGATAACCATTACTTAGGTATATGCCCATACATATACCTAAGTTATCAAGTAATCCATCTCAGTTATCGGGTAAACACAAAAGATAATGACTCAGCTCAAAACTAGGATTTTATTCTAGGGGTGGTAACATGTAACACTCCTAGTCAAACTGTCGAAACCTTGGTTGCTGGTGTAATCCTCCTCTATAGAGTATTGTGCACCTACACACAGAGGTTCTTCCCACTATCCTGGACTGTTTTGGTACTCCTCCTATCGAGTATTGTGGGTCTGTTGTGCCACACAGAGGCGCTCCCCACTGTGGGTCTGTCGCGTCACACAGAGGCGCTCTCCCTTATAGCCTGTTGAGGTACTCCTCCTGTCGAGTACCGTGGGTCCGCCACATCACACATAGGAACTCCTCACTATGGGTCTATCGCATCACCCAAAGGCACTCCCCACTGGGCTAGTCTAAACACTCCGAGTCTAAAGGTCAACAGTTGTCATGTCTCATCCAGCTACTAGGTCTTCGTACTCCGCTCGCTCGTCTCTGGGAGGATCCTCTCCATGAGCTACAGATCAATTCTCCAACTGTCATGAAGTCCTATGTAGAAGTATCTCAAAGTTACACCTCGTCAAAGGGGACTCAATGCAACAGACGGCACGTCAATCGGAGGCATGGTCTCTGAGTTATTGGCATTTCCGTTTCGGGGGATCGGTTGGATTTTAGGTTCAATTCAACCCAATTGTTCCCCAACTTTGTCCAAACCTCATGTGGGGTATGAAAAAAGAACCGTCTCACTCCAAGCCTTTAGTCTCCATAGATGGTTGGTCGATCGGACACACGTAGCCCAAGTTATGGGCGAAAAGGTGAAATCGGGTCAAACGGGTCCGAGTCCGGTCCGGCCCGACCCGGTCCGTGGGTCAGACCCAGCCCGAGCGGGTAGCCCTGCCCGAGGGGGCGGCCCGGCCCGTGTAGGGAGGCCTGGCCTATGGTGGGAGGCCCGACCCGTGCTGGGTAGCCCATCCCTAGGTGGGTGGTCCGGCCCTAGGTGGGCGGCCCGGCCTGGCGTCCCGGCGACCCGCGGGGGGTCCGCCTCAGCTGCATCCAGAGGGAGGTTGTGTACCCTTTGGATCCCTAATGGTAGATCCGTTTAGGTGGGAACCAAATCGGCACCATGTGGTGCTGGTCCAGGTCACATAGGACCCAGCGGGGTCCCACTCCCCCCGGCTGGCCGAGCGGCCAGCCGCTCCTGCACCTCTGGCGGCTGGCCCATCGCCGGCTACCTCTGGTCCTCCGTTGTGGCCCGCCCTAGCTGAGGCTTTTTCCTCTACATGGAACGACGGGGTTTCGCCCCTCCGATGGCCTCGGGGATGCCCGTTCGCACCGCCACGGCCAGGGGCCACGACTTGTTTCTTCCGTATGGTGTGATGGCTCTGCGACCTTCCAGCGACCCAGTGGCCTTGCACCGCCGGTTTGCTTCACGGCTGTCGTTTCTCTACCACTTTTGTCAACAAGTGAGGAAAAACGAAGGAGGGAGGGTCGGACCGTGTTCGTGCGGCCCGCACCCTCCGCGTTACGGTGATAACAATCAGTTAAACAGTAACCAAATATTAAACGATGAATAACGGAAACAAATTCATCTTCAAATCCCCTACCTCGAGTTCGTTGTTCGTTGACGATGTCAAGGAATTGTGGATGTCGATTTTTTGATGTTAGAAATGAAGAAGCTGAGGATGGCGTCTTCGGAGTTCTTCAAGGACGGCACTCCCTCCTTGTGTTCTGATTGAATGAGGAAGAAGGTGTCTGTCATTCTTCGTTGGAGATTTCTTTCCTCCTTGGTGTTCTATCTCCAAGAGCTCATCCTCTCCTCAATTCTCCCTTCCAACAAAATGAATGATGCCAACACAAATGAAATAATAGATTGTCTATTATTTTAATTGTTTGCATGAATTCAAATGGATAAATAATTAAGTGGGCCTCCACTTAATTAATTCTTGTGTATAGGCACAAATTAATTAAGTGGAGTTCAAGAGGTTTCATGGGTGGTGGCTCTATAAATGGGGAGTTCAAGGGGTTTCATCCTCGGGTGGTCCTCACCAAATTAGTTGATAAGAGGTGTTTACACCTCGGGTGGGCCCCACCACTATAACTTCTCATGGGAGGTTATGGTGTGGTGGCCCCCACCCCTAACCTCCTCTTGGAGGTTTTAACCACCTAATAAAAATAAGCTACACACTTATTTTTATTTAATTTATTCTTAAAAACTTTCATCATCGACCATACCGTCGAGGTGAAAGTCTTCTTAAGAGAATATCGGTGCTGCGAGTTCAACGGTGTCCTCAGATTTTAATTCCGAGAAACGATTAAAAATTTATAAAAACCCACTCGTATGTTTACTAAACGTACATGAAAAAAACTTCAGAAATTGATTCCGGGCACACCGGGCCTCAGAATCAAGGGCCGTAAATTTTCACGGACTCGTAAAATTTCCATGTATTTAAAAACAATTCCACAGAAATTATGGGTCTTTACATTCTCTCCACCTCAAGCCTTTACGTCCCCGTAAGCTACAACTCAAACTAAGGGAACAAAATGGGGTACTGAGCACGCATATGAGCCTCCCGCTCCCATGTGCTCTCCTGGAGGTCCCCGTGCTGCCAACGAACGTGCACCAGAGGTATCGACCATCCTCGTAGGACCGATCCTATAGATCCTCAATCTCCACTAGGACCTCTGTGAAATTCTCCATGTCATCGATGTCCATCTCTCCATGGTCGATGATGTGGGAAGGGTCGTGCACATATCTCCTTAGCTGAGATACGTGAAAGACGTTGTGCACCTGGTGCAACTGAGGTGGAAGAGCCAGGTGGTAAGCCACCTCACCTACTCTACTGATGACCTGAAAAGGTCCGATGAATCTTCGAGATAACTTTCATTCTTGGCCAAATCTTCATTGACCTCATCAAGATGAGACCTGTAGGAAGACATGGTCTCCATCCTTGAACTCCAGAGGTCTCCGTCTTCTATTAGCATACGACTTCTGCCTGCTCTGTGTAGTCCTCATCCACTCCTGGATGATCTGCACCTTCTCCATGGTATCTCGCACCATCTCTGGTCCCACCAGTGCTGACTCCCTTGGGTATAACTAGCACAAGGGTGATCTGTAAGGTCGCTCGTACAACTCCTCGAAAGATGCCATCCCTATGGTGGGGTGATAGCTGTTGTTGTAGGAAAACTCCACCAAAGGTAAGTGATCCTCCCAGCTATGACCGAATTCAAGGACACAATCACACAACATGTCCTCGAGGGTCTGAATGGTTCGCTCAGTCTGACCATCTGACTGAGGATGGAAGGTGGTGCTCAGTTAAAGCTGCGTCCCAAAAGCCTCCTGCAACCCCTTCCATAGCCAGGAAGTAAATCATGTGTCATGATCGGAGACAATAGATGAAGGTACTCCATGTAGCTACACAATCTCATGCACATAGAGGCATCCCATGCTCTCCACTAAACCCTGCTCTCTGATCAGTAGGAAGTGGGACGACTTGGTGAGTTGGTCGATGATCACCCAAATTGAGTCGTGACCCCTGGATGTACATGGAAGACCCGTCAATAAGTCCATGTATATCACATCCCACTTCCACTCTAGGACCTCTAAAGGTTGAACCAAACCTACTGGTACCTGGCCACCAGTTCTGTCGTCAGAGGTCCTGGTACATCTTCGCCACTCTTGGATGTACCGCAAGAGGGGAAGTGTTGAACTCCCTCAACACTTCCTCCTAAAGTGAAAATGGTACCATGGTACGTCCTCTGAAGAGGATGACATGCTCCCAACATTCAGAAAATCTATCAGGTTCCATCCCTATGGATATCTGAGCATGTTGTATCACAAAGTCAGTGTCTCCACGCTGTGCCTCCCTGACTCGCTGATGAAGTGGAGGAGTGACTGTAGGAGACTGAAGGAAAGATGCTCCATCTTGGTCCACATAAAAAATCTGTAAAGAAGCCAGCTACTCTATCACCTCTCCTAGAAGTGGTATACTAGATCTTCTGTTGAGTGCATCTGCAACAATGTTCCCATTCCTAGAAGTATATACTATCTCGAAGTCTTAGTCCTGGAGGAACTCAAGCCATCGTCATTGTCTCAGTTTCAGGTCCTTCTGAGATAAGATATACCTGAGACTCTTGTGATCAGAGTAGACTGTGAAATGCTCTCCCATCAGATAGTTCCTCAACATCTTCAAGGTGAATACCACTGCTACTAACTCCAGGTCCTGGGTAGCTTAGTTTTTCTCGTGTTTTCTCAACTGCCGAGAAGCATACGCGATCACAGCTTGCTCTTACATTAGGAAACACCCGATTCTGGTTCCTGATGCGTTGCAGTAGACTACATACCGTATGCCTTTTTATGAAATCCTCAATATGGGGGCACTAGTCAGCCTCTGCCTCAGTTATTGAAAGCTCTGCTGGTATCTATCCAACCACATGAAGGGTTTACCCTTCTTCATCAAGGCTGATAGTGGTGTTGCAACTCTGGAGAAGTCTGGAACGAATCTCCGGTAGTATCCATCCAGGAACAGGAAACTCTGTACCTCCATCACACTCCTGGTTGGCTCCCAATCAAGTACCGCCTCAATCTTCACTGTATCTACTGCAACTCCAGCCTCCGAGATTACATGTCCCAATAAGTGAACCTCTCGAATCCAGAACTAGCACTTTGAGAGCTTACCATAAAGATGGTGCTCTCAGAGTGTGTCTAGTACTACCTACAAATGGTAGGAATGCTCCTCCTCAGTAGTCGATTAGATCAGAATGTCATCGATGAAGACCATGACAAAGAGATCGAGGTAAAGCTGGAAGATCATGTTCATTAGACTCATGAACACTACTGGAGCGTTGGTTACGCCGAAGGGAATAACCAAGAACTCGTAGTAGCCATACCGACACCCGAAGGCTGTCTTCTGCACATCCTCGTCTCGAACTCTGAGCTGGTGACAGCCTGATCTGAGGTCTATCTTTGAGAACCACCATGCTCCCTTGAGTTCATCAAAGAAGTCTTCAAGCCTCGGAAGTGGGTACATGTTCTTCAGGGTCACCTGGTTCAGGTGACGGTAGTCGACACAAATCCTGAAGCTCCCATTCGCCTTCTTGGCGAACAGAATCAGGGCTGCCCAGGGAGAAACACTTGGCTGGATGAATCACTTCCCCTAAAAGTCCTCCAGCTGTACCCGTAGATCATGAAGCTCGGAAGGATCCATCTGATATGATGGTGTAGATATCAGTTTCATCCTAGGGTACATGTCAATGTAAAATTCCACCTCTCTACGTGGAGGTAGTCCTGGGACATCGTCAGGTAAAACATCTGCGTACTGGTCCCCCACTACAGGATAAGTCGGATTCTCCACATCAACTGCTCTGAGGGTAAGGCAAGCCAACTGGGGATTGATTGGCTACACCCTCCTCCGATTAAGTCCATCCCGTACTACAAAGGTTCCCTTCTCTCTAGTGAAGGTGAACCGGGTCCCATTCGTGCGGACACACCGCACTTTGTGCCTAATACATTCAATCAGAGCATTGACTATGGATAACTAGTCCATACCCAAGATGATGTCGTAAGGCCTCGACACTGCAACGAGGAGATCCTAGATGAAGCTCTCACCTCCTAGAGTAAGCTCACACTACCGGCAATAGTGCGTAATCGTCGATTCTGCTCCCGTAATAGTCTCTAGCCATAAAGATCGAGCCAACAGCTCTGTCAGAATCTCCGAGCTTCAAACGAGGGTAGTGGCAATGAAGGAGTGACGGACACCTATGTCTATAAGAACTATAGCTAAGGTGGAGTAGACACATATCGTACCTCGAATCATCTCATAATTGTCGTGGTCATATGCCTCAACTTCCTGAAGCTGAGCTCTCCTCTGTCCACCTACTCCCTACGGTCGGGGTGGACTTCCTGGTGGTGGTGGTGGTAACACCTCGAAACGCCGCCCACTGCTAGCTTCTCGACCAGCTACTCTGCCATGTCTGCCTTCTCCCTGTGGATCAAACCTCAGCCTCTGCTTGGGAGGTCCCTCAACTGTCTGCTGATCATCCAAATGGTGGGTCGGACAGTCACGTTCCATGTGACCATGCCCGCCGCATGAGTAACGCTGCCTTCTCCTGGGATGGATGTCACTTCCTCGGGTGCCCCACACATCTGATCCTAATTCATGTGGTCATCCACCCATGGGTCTGGTCCTCTTGGAACTCTACGTCATCTGTCTACTGCCATCTGCAGAAGACTCCACTGCATGTCGACTAGTGGTGGTTCTCACTGCCGGAGACTACTCAGTAAGGAAACTCTCCACTAGGAGGGATCTCTCTAACACCCATGCCTACGTCGGGATGCTGAGTGAGATCATTGAAGCCCTGATCTCTCACCTGAGACCCTGCTCAAAGGTTTGGGCCCTAAATAATGGGTCTCATACCATATCTATGGAGTAGCCTGAGAGGTCAATGAACCTCGCTATGTACTGGGCTACAGTCATGCTACCCTGCTGTAAATGTAGTAGCTTCTATATTTGCACTGCATGAAGGGTGGCTGAGACAAACTCCGCCCGGAAGAGGCTCTCGAAGTCTATCCAGAGTAGTGTTACCTCTTCGTGCACCTAGATTATCAGGCTCCACCATCTGCCTGCTACTTCCGGAAGGAGACTCACGGCAAGGATCACCATGAAGTATGCTAGTGTACCTATTAGCCTAAAGACTCTCACCACAGCCTCCATCCAATCCTCATCCACTTTGGGGTCCATCTCTCCCATGAAACTGGGTTGACTATGGTGCGGAAACTCATGCAATGCACTCAAGCAGTGGGCATCATCTGCTGGTGGGGCTGGTGGCATCGATGGCTCAACGTAAAGTAGTACTGCTGGTGCCTCCGCTGTTAAAAGGCCCTACACCGAGGCCTCGTTGCTCGGTGGGCTATCTGAGCATACGACCCTCAGGGATCTAACTGGTCATCCACAGGGAGGCATCCTGAAAGAAACAGATGTGACACAGTCAAATGATTATACCTAGTGAGCTAACCTAGTTGAGAAGACATAAAGAAAACTTTTGTAAACACGCACGTAATTAGTGTTTTCGTGCACTGAGTCAGAAATCAGAAGTCAGGGTCCTGGTGTATGGATACGTCGTCCACCCCCACTAAAACCAGACTCCCTAAACTTAAAACCACACTTAGTACCCTTAAAACTTTTTCTTCATAGAAAAGAAAGATCAGAGTTCTGAGTTCTGTGGTAGAATCGACTCCTCTGATACCAATTTGTCATGACCCGTCCCCCAGGGCCCGTATCGTGACTACCCCAATCCCACCTTCCATAGGCTAGGGGCTGGAGACTAACACCAAAGGCGTAAATCCCTAAACTGGGAAGGCATTTCCTTTATAACTGTAAACAAACACAACAGAGTACACAACTGGAAGCAAAACACTAAGTAAAACTATATATAAAAGAAGTGCTGGAAAGTAAAAAGGGGATGGAAATACAAGCGCAACAAGAAAATACAAGTACAACTGAAAATCAAGTGCAACTGGAGAAAAGTAAAGCAGCTATTGGGTCATCCTCCGGGGTTCCTACCTAAATGGTGGGTATAGATGGCCTCCTCGGCACTCCATGTCCATCCATCTCCTCCGTGTACAGTCACGCCGAGTGGTCCGCCTCCAAGAATCATCTGGTCCTGCTACTCTCTGCCTCAGTCAACGTTGTCCATAGTCTGCAACCAACACAACGTGGTGTGGGAATAGCCCGTGTAGAGGTGATTATAATGATACTCAATAGGGACCCCGAGACCCTCAAGGTCTCACAAAATTTAACAAGGATATACCAAAAGGTATGAAATCAACGGATAACTATTACTTAGGTATATGCCCATACATATACCTAAGTTATCAAGTAATCCATATCAGTCATAGAGTAAACACAAAAGATACTGACTCATCTCAAAACCAAGATTTTATTCTAGGGGTGGTAACATGTAACACTCCAAGTCAAACTGTCGAAACCTCGGCTGCTGGTGTACTCCTCCTCTATAGATTATTGTGGGCATTCTGCATCACATAAAGGCACTTCCCACTATCCTAGACTATTTTGGTACTCCTCCTGTCGAGTACCATGGGTCTGTTGCATCACACAGTGGCTCTCCCCACTGTGGGTCTGCCACCTCACACAGAGGCGCTCTCCCTCATAGCCTGCTGAGGTACTCCTCCTGTCGAGTACCGTGGGTCTTCCACGTCACACAGAGGCGCTCTCTAGTGTGGGTCTATTGCATCACACAGAGGTGCTCCCCACTAGGCTAGTCAAAACACTCTTAGTCAAAAGTTTAATAGTTTTCAGGTCTCAACTAGCTACTATGTCTCCGTACTCTGTTCGCTCATCTCTGGGAGGATCCTCTCCATGAGCTATAGGTCGATTATTCAACTGTCAAGAATTCACATGTAGAAGTATCTCAAAGGTCCACCTCATCATAGGGGTCTGAATGTAATAAACGACACATTAATCGAATGCACAGGCTGTGAGTTATTGGCATTTCTGTTCTGGGGGCCCAGTTGGATTTTATGTTCAATCCAACTCGACCATACCCCAACTATGTCCAAACCTCAAGTGGGGTATGCCAAAAGAACCATCTCGCTTCAAGATTTCCGTCACCGTAGATGGTTCTTCGGTCGGACACCTGTAACCCAAGTTATGGGAGAAAAGGTGAAATCGTGTCAAATGGGTCCGGGTCCAGTCGGGTCCAGCCAGACCAACCTGGGTCTGGACCGGGGCCCAACTCGGTCCGTGGGTCTGACCTGGCCCGAGCGGGCGGCCTGGCCCGAGGGGGCGGCCCGACCCGAGGGGACGGCCTAGCCCGAGTTGGGCGGCCCGGCCCGACAGCTCGGTGTCCCGGTGACCCGTGGCGGTCCACCTCAGCCGCGTCCAGGGGGAGGCTGCATGCCCCCTGGCTTCTGAATGGAAGATCCGTTTGGGTGGGAACCAAACCAGCACCAGTTGGCATCGGTCCAACTCACACGGGACCTACCGGGGTCCCACTCTTCCCGGTTGGCCAAGCGGCCAGCCGCTCCTGCACCGTCGGCAGTCGGCCCATCATCGGTCGCCTCTTCTCCTTCGTCGTGGCCCTCCCCAGCTGCTTATTTTTCCTCCACGCGGCACAACGGAGCTGCGCCCCTCCGGCGTCCTAGCAGCCGCCCGTGTGCACCACCGCGGCTAGGGTCTGCGGCTTGTTTCTTCCGTGCGGCGCAATGGTGTCGCGCCCTTCATGAAACCTGGCGGCCCTACACCGCCAGTTTCCTTCACAGCCACCGTTGCTCTGCTACAGTCATCAACAAGAGAGGAAAAATGAATGGGGGAGGGTCAGACCGTGTTCGTGCGGCTTGCACCTTATGTGTTATGGTGATAACAATTAGTTAAACAATAACCCAAGATTAAACGATGAAGAACGGAAACAAATTCAACTTCAAATCCCCTACCTCAAGTTCATTGTTCATTGACGATGTCGAGGAATGGTGGAGCTTGATTCATTGAAGTCAAAAATGAAGAAGTCGAGGATGGCGTCGTCGGCGTTCTTCAAGGACGGCACTCCCTCCTTTTTTCTGGTTGAAGAAGGAAGAAGGTGTTTGTCATTCTTCGTTGGATAGATATTTCCTTTTTGGCATTCTATCTCCAAGAGATCCTCCTCTCCTCAATTTTCCCTTCCAAAAAAATGAATGATTCCAACACAAATGAAATAATAGATTGTCTATTATTTTAATTATTGGCATTAATTCAAATGGATAAATAATTAAGGGTGGATCCACTTAATTAATTCTTGTGTGTATGCACAAAATAATTAAGTAGAGTTCAAGAGGTTTTATGGGTGGTGGCTCCATAAATGGGGAGTTCAAGGGGTTTCATCCTCAGGTGGTCCCCACCACATTAATTGATAAGAGGTGTTTAGACCTCGTGTGGGCCCCACCACCAAAACCTCTCATGGGAGGTTATTGTGTGGTGTCCCCCACCCATAAGCTCTTCTTGGAGGTTTTAACCACCAAATAAAAATAAGCTACACACTTATTTTTATTTAATTTATTCTTAAAAACTCCAAAAACTAACTTTCATTCCCGACCAACTGCCCTCGAGGTAAAAGTCTTCTTAAGTGAATATCGGCATTGTGAGTTCAACAGTGTCCTCAAATTTCAATTCCTATCACTGGTTCAAAAATTATAAAAACTCCTCTCATACGTTTACCAAACGGACCCAAACAAAACATCAGAAATTGATTCCGGGCACACTGAGCCTCAGAATCATGTGCCGTAAATTTTTGCAGACTCGTAAAATTTCCATGTATTTAATAAAACAATTCCATAGAAATTCCATGTCTTTATACCACTCCCATTTAAACACATGAGATATCTATTCTACAGCATGAAATGATACATTCTGACAATAATAATCAACCTCAGCTCAATGTGTGACATGTAAATCCATACTATATATAATGTTAAATAGATCATGATCAAGAATGATAAAATGCTAGACCAACATCATATATGTAATCATTAATGAACAAGAAGAACATTGAAACCCATGATCTCTCATATTTCCAAGAGGTTCCACTAAATACATTATAAAGGACATATATTCCATTGGAATTTTAAGCATATCAAAAAAATTTGAAGATATAAAAGAGTGGAAGGCACCAGTATCAAATAAAGAAATTACTACTGATGTTTCAATAAGGATAACATCTATCAGTATTTTCAGACCTACATCGACTTCCACTGGACACTCATCTAATTCATGAATTTGATTTACACCCAAGGCATGTGGTTAAAACCTTGTAGTCTTTGAAGCAAATAAATTCACTTAAGAATCTTTTGGATCTGATGAACCATGAAAATGATGAGGCATATTCATATCCTACAAGAAGCATTGTATATTACCGACGCATCCACAACTATTGAACATATTCATGGGATGTGGAAAAATGAATCTCGTGTTTCAAACCCTACCACACTGATAAAATGTTAAAGTCACACTACTAGCTATAGCAGATGGTGCAGAGGAGGCTTGTTGGTGATACCCACCCACACAACTTAGGTGGTGATACATCAACTTCCTCTTTTTTCCATCCATGCCACTGAAGCCTCCAAAAGATGGAGGAGAAGATTTAGGGAAACCAAACATGCCTTCCATATACATATCTTCTTTAATAGATCTTTCTACCATCTCCACATGGGTATAAGGATTCAATATAAATACATATGATATGATATCCATTATCAACCCCAGCAGGTACTTCTAAGCGTTCATATGGTCATTCTTCACCAAGTACAGAGAAAAACAGACAAGCTTAGCAAACCAATTTGTGTACGTAGACAACAAACTATATACCTACTATGAAGACCTAAATTCTGGATAATTTTGTAACATCAGTGACTATGGAAAAACTACTCGATGAATAGGGTTTTGAAACCCTTCCAATCTAAGTCTAGGTGTTTGTCTACCCAGAATATAGAATCAAACCATCACTTGCTAAAACCATCAAGCCTGAATGTGGCACACATTACCCTAATATTATCATGTTTATACAAGTATTCAAAGATTTTATCAATTTTATCCAGCCTATCCTCCACCTATAGGTGTTCATTCTTTCCTTTAAAGGATGATGACTTATTGTGAAATAATTTCCAGAGCCGATTTCCCTCTCCTCCAACTCTTGGTTGTACCTCAAAAATCACATTTTGGACTCATGGAACATCATATTGAACAAAATGAACCACTTACATGATAGTATTGATTAGATTTTTATCTTCTTTTAGATTTTCTTGTGATGAATAAGTAACACCATCCTAAAGAACATGTAGAAGATGTCTCAGAGGCATACTGATACACAACAAAACAGAAGTAAAAAATAAAAAAATAGATTAAATCTCTTATTAAACAAGAAAACCCATAAGTAGAAAATGAAATTTAAAACAAAACCCAACACATGAGACACATATCCCAACTTCCCATGGTAACTTGAGTCTCATCACAATAAGATCTGTGCAGGAACATATCACAACATACCTCTCAAGTCCCAAAAATCCTATATCCATTCTAAAAAATGTCTCAAGAAAACAACTCTTGAGTAAAATAATACTCTAATACCAATTTTCAACAAACTGACCTAGGTTACTGTAAAAAATGGAAACTGACCTGGTTCATCACATTTCCGAAGGGCATTCCTAATACCCACGAGCTGGGAAAAAGCACCTAGGAATCAATCAAAATACAAGAGGGAATGAATTATACCAACCTATAAAAACACATGGAATATATATACACACAATAAAAAAAGAGACAACAGAAGACAAATAATATATATTTTATAACTATGAGAAGATAGTGAAAAAAAACAACTATTAAAAGTGGTTAAAACTCTACATGGAATGTCCAAATGCAAAGGACCAAAATGAAACTGCTACTCCAAGAAATGCCATGGATGAATTCCCACCATCTAACCACCGACTACTGACCCTAGTTAACATGAATCCTTACTGCCTCACTACAACACCCTTAATTTCCCTGCAATGGGAGACATATAGATGTACACACACCACCGAATAGGTGTGAAGTCTTTGAGAAAATAGGATCATTATGATCCCACTGGGGTAGTCTTTAACTAGTCTCTTTATAAAATTTTATGTATGATCATTTTGAATAAAACATGGCGTGATAATCAGTAAAACAATTTTATAGATAACACGGTAAACACTTCTATTTTATCACAGTTCTTAAAAAAACAGGTATATCAATTTCGAAGAAAATGTTTTCATATGACCTTTCACAATAATAAACTTGAATATCAATGATAAAAAAATACAATTCCAGTAAATACAAAACAAAAATAGTATTATAGGAATCACACTACCATGGAATACAAATAGGTCAGGCAACAAACTAATCATAACAATTAATCTATGAAACACTACACTATAGTTCCTAAAGCCAATGATGTACACCCCAGGTCCATGGAGAACCCCCACAAAGTGAATCCCAAATATTATATACCTAACTAGATCTAATAATCTATACTCTAGGACAACAGGAATAGCCCATAATGTGAACCCCCCAATTGACGATGGCATCAAGCTGAACCCTCCACCTAGTAAACAAGGTAACCCATGTGCTCATTTTCACAATAATTTCAATGATTTAAAAATATTAAAAAACATTAACAATCCATTTTCGATGATTTAAAATTACCCTCTTTCATTCCATTTATCAAAAACTGGGGAAAACCATTTTCCCTTTAAAAAATTTCAATACACATAGAAATAAATTATTCCAATTCCTTGTATAATTCATTTTACATAGAAGAAACAATAATATTCGTCATCATGTGATAGATATGGATCCACCTACCAAGAAACTTAGGTCGCACACACCCACAATGGGATCCACCAATAAAGTAAACACAATGACATCTACGAAGGCCCTATAATCCAAATCCACATGACTTAGGATTGATTTAATTGAGAAAGAGGGTTGGAAAATAAGACGAAACACCATATACCTGAAGAAAGAATTCCAACCACACCACAAACCACAAAAGAACGACCTTCAGAATAACAGCACACAATATATCCAAAAAAATATGAGGGAAAAAAACAACTTAGAAAAAAAATATCTGATAATGCAACCCATGGGTATAACATCCCGCCTTTTTATCACATAAACTTTCATTACATTTTACAAAACTGAGGATCATTAAGGTTTAGTGTCTTGGAAACCAGGAAATTAAAACATGAAAACATAAAACATTCTTCATAAACACTTGAAAGGCTTCTCCTTATGTTCATCCTAGGTTCATTACTGCATATCATAACCTGGGGATATACATCAAAAGAATGGGTGAGCAGAAGGCCCAGTAAAGGGAACAATGGGAAACATTTAACATGTGAACTTGAGATACATCAATAAAGTCATGAAAAAGAACTTTAAGGCATGAGAAAGAAATCATGAGGCATATCATAATAAAAATAACGTATTTCATAACTTGAATATGTGACTACAACATTTAACATAGACAATAATTTCTGTTTCACCAAGGTCCATCCCCAAGGTGACATTAAAAATTACCAAGGTTATTCACCAAGGCGTCGTTAAAAATGGTCATCTCTAGAGATTAAGTCTTTACCCAATGCATTGGAGCGCTATCAGGGCGCACCCTTAAATTTTCATTTATTATCATGTGATCCACATATATCATCATAAAACATTTCATAAATAACCCATATAACATAAAAGAAATGTGTTTCCTTTCATAATCATAACGTTTTAAAAACTACTTTAAAGGCATGATCTTTATGTCACTTTAAACCCACAGAAAAGGAAAGAGGGTTTCATGTATGCAAATCCTAGAATTAAAATAGAAAATTTTGATATATATATGAATACCCTTGTAGAAGAAAGATATATTTGCATTCACTTAATAAAATAAAAGAATTTTTGGAAAAAGAGAAAGACATTTTGAGACAAAAAATTTACAGCATAACGGCTATGTTACAGGGTTTTAGAAAACATTGAAAATGGAGGGGACATGGGTCACCCACTCATAAATGGTCCATAAAACTATATAGGGATAGAATATAAAGGATATATTGTAATGAAATTTTAAATACATACCATATGAAATAAAAAACATGGAAGGAAGACAAAAATAAAATTTCTCTTATGAAAATTTGGCAGCCTAACGGAATTACTTACAACATTAAGAAAATGAATTGAAGAGATAAAATAGGGTCTCCCATAATATGAACATAAAAGATCATTATGATAGATATAGAGATCATACCCCAACATAATAAAAAGGAACATGTAAGACTTGACATCAAAATAGAACTTGAAAACGAGAAGGGTGAAAGAATTCCTTAAAAAATTCGGCAGCCTAACGGCGCCACTTAAACATTCTTAAAAAAAATTGATGAGAGAAATAGGGGGTCTATCATCATATGAAAATGAAAAGGTTAGTAGTATGAATATGAAAGAATATCCTAAAACATAATAACATTGAGCATAAAAGATATTACATAAAAGAGAGTACTTGGAAAGAAAGAGAGAGGTAGGATCCATTACCTTAAAACGTAACTCTTAAAACTCAAAGGATGGGACCTTGAGGGCTTGCGGAACCTTGGGAGGACTCTTTGGGAGGTAATGAGACAAGAGATTTGTTGGGGGAGAGTTGGGAGTGAAAACTAAAGGAGTAAATGCTGGGTATTTATAGGGAAAGTGAGGGGACAAGGCATTAATGGCCAAGGGACGCCTGATTGGTGGTTTTGGCAAAACCATGGGATTGCCCATGGTATTTTCCCATGGTTTTAGACACATGGGACCCCTCATACAATAATTCATCCCCTTTAGTCAGCTAACCCTTAAAATATCTCATCACATCATCATGATGCAGTTATGATGTCATTAAACACCCGTAACTTAAAAACCGTATTTTCACTATTCATCGAAAATTCAACTTTCTTAGAAAAATCCCAAAATTTCACCTTAAACAAATATCGATGCTTTGATTTCAAAAATGAACTCCATTTTATAAAAATAATTTTCTAAATATTTTTAATTTACTTTTTAAATAAAAACACTATTCACCAGAAATTCATTTTTTCAGAAAAATTCCCAAAAATTACCTTAACATAATATCGATGCTCTGAGTTCAAAAATAAAGTCCATTATATAAAAAAATTCTAAATATCTTTAATTTAATTTTTAATTAAAAAACACTATTCACCCGAAAAAACTAATACTTGACTAATAATTTCTGAAACAGTTATTTACCTATTTTATTGAATCACATTACTTAATCAAGGTACCTAGATTATATTAATATTTTCTTTAAGTGCGATTACTAATCCATTTGGTCACATTACTAATCCTAAGCATAAAATCACTATTCATAATTTACTATTCATAAAAAATCAAGTTGATCTTATTAGACTCTAAATTTCTTACTGAACACATTTACAGAAGACTATTTTTTGAAAATCATTACACATCATTAATTATTTAAGGTTTACAAAAATATTTTAAAATATCCTTTTTTCAAATTCATAAATAATATAAATCCTACATTTATCTGGACGTTTGAAAATTTAAAAACTTCACCATAAGAAGAAAACACAATTTTATTTATCTCAAAGGATTACATAAAGAAGTTACGGTCTCCTTACATAGACCCTTATAACCCCAGCATAGGACCTAAGTGTAAGGTGTGATAAGGTGAGAGAATCTGAAGAAGGCTCGGCCAACATTTCACGAGTAGTAATTTCTATCAGTTTGAACTTCTCACGAAGTTGATTCTGTTATAGCTTCAAACGATGAAGTTCGGCTTGGGTTTGGTCCAGAGCAAATCCCAGTGGTGCTACCTCCTTCCCAAGTTCAGTTAGATGGGTTTCGATTGGCCCGAGACTAATGGATGAGGCCATCAAATATTCTTTCTATACTAATTAACCAAGATCACTTGTATTTAGAGACAATAATTGAAACGTTTAGTTTACAACGGTCATATTGACCAATGGTCATATAATGGTCGAAACCCAACGGTCTCATTTTAATTATACTCATGTTATCAAATGAAACAGTTTTGTTGAGTGTAAAATAAAATAACACAAAAAATTAGGAAACAATATTTATTCAAAATTTTGGGTCATTACATTCTTCCCCCCTTAAGAAATTGCGCCCTCGCAATTTTTAAAAATTGGGCTTGGAAATTTCATTTAAAGTCCCACATCGGAAAAGGTGTCAGTAAAACTATTACTTTAAAAGAAAAAAAGGGAAGTACAAATGTCACTCAAGTTAACCCACACTAGGATTCCATGTAGGAAAACATGGACATGGAAGAGAAAACAAAGGGTCAAGTTCTGAGAGAGAGTGATAGAAAACATGATTAGGAGAAAGTTAACCACAATAAAATCACAAAATTATGATGTGTGTAAACAATATTTGATTACCTAGTAGGAAAATTAAACCAACAACATTTTTGTTTTACGGTCCTTTTAGGAATTCATTTACTACATAGAATAAGAACACAAGGAAATGTACTTACCTTAAAGTAGAGTTTCCTCCTTTAATAAGTTTCTACCAAGACAAATCTTTTCTGCAAATGATGAGCATTCAAAACTACTTGGTCTCATCAAAGCATAAGAATCATCTTCTATAGAATCACATAATCCACAAAATATTAACTATCTATTTCTTCTATCTTCAAACATTATCCCAAAAATAGAAAGGGTAATATAAAACAACTCTTCAAAAAGAAAGAACCCCATAGGAAGGGAAACTACTTTTAAATATTCAAAATTCCATGGTACTACCCAAAATTTATCATAGACCATTCCATAAATAACTGTCCTTAAAATTCCTCAAAATAAACCAAACTAAGATTGAAACCCAAATATAAGAAGGATTTGAGAACATAGTCTTCCAAGATAAACTTTATCATTCATCTCCAAACAATGTCAATCACTCCTTAACATCTTATAACAAAAGTAACTAACCTAAACATATTTTCCCCAAGATAGGTAAATCATTTCCATAAGTAACATATATTACCATATGTTCACCTTAAATTCATATATTCTTCAAAATATAATTCAACCTTTATTCCTCATAGAAAATACCGTAGTAATCTATTTACCTCGATCATATAGGGTTCCCAAAATAGTGAATGTCTTCCAAAATAATAATTATATTTCAATCCCCTAATCATCTTTTTTTTTTCAAGAAGAACAGCTTCACAACATCAACATGTGGTACATAACAATAGATGTTTTTATTAATGATATAAAACCATCTTAGGTAGTGACTCGATGTTCATAGAAAACATTAAGGATATGCTCATAGAGCACAAACTAAAATACAACATGACATAGAAAATTATTGCGAAGAAGTTACGTGTGCTTCAGTCATCATGATCCATCTCCGCATAGGACTTTCATTATTCCCTTGTCCTTGAAGATTGTTGATGCTCATCATGTTTCTCATCCCTTCCAAGAGAGCATTGCCTTGGATAATTTAAAACTTCTCCACATTTATGATATTGAAAAGTATAAGGCACATTAGATCGAACCATATCTCTATTCATCACATTATCCACTTTTTTAAAGCAATTCGCTACTTTATGCCCTATCTTCCCACACTTAAAACATCTCCCAGTTCCTTTGTGACATTATCCTAGGTGCCACATTCCACACTTTTTTCATAATGGAAATTGGGTATTCTTTCCCTTACCAACTTTATCAGATGAACATCCTTGAGACTTCGCCTTCTTCTTCCTTAATGAATTTGGGCACTCGACTATGTACCAATTATTAATTGTGACTTTTGATAGCTGGTTTGGGATAATCACAATATGTTCAACTTGATCTCTCATCATCTCTATCATATTAATAGGGAAATCATCACATTTTCTATCACCTTGGTTGTTGGGACATGTTCTTCTATTTCCAGCCATTAACTAAGAAAAGAAAGTATAATTAGGGGCTTAAATACTTATCCAATAATCATGAAAAGGAAACATTAAGCATAGAAGGATAAACTTGTAGAAGAAAAGTATATCCTAACTTGTGATCCCATAGGTTCCATACTAGGTTATCCATGATCATATATTCTTATGTGAATCTTTATTTTATTTTATCTTTGTTCCTTTAATATTCTTTCATACTAAGCTTATGAATTTACCAAAGCATATCCCCCAGGAGTGTCGTAACCAAGAGTGTAGCAAGGCACGTTGTTGTGTACCATTTCCTGTCTGAGTCTAGCTCAAAGCGGTGTTTTCAAGTTTTACCCCTATGTACATCTGTTCCAGATCCACCTCTACATGCTCGTATCCAGACAGGGATGTATTTGCTTGGCAACCCCTTACTCAATACTCACCAAAATACCAGGAAGATTCCTATATTTAAACATTTCTATAGGGTTCTTCCTAGAGTTTTTATATCCTAATTTATACAAATAACTAAACCATAATTTGATACCAACTATAACATCCTGCCTTTTTATCACAAAAACTTTCATTACATTTTACAAAACTGAGGATCTTTAAGGTTTAGTGTCTTGGAAACCAGGAACTTAAAACATGAAAACATAAAACATTATTCATAAACACTTGAAAGTATTCTCCTTATGTTCATCCTAGGTTCATTGCTGCATCTCATAACCTAGGGACATACATCAAAAGAAAGGGTGAGAAGAAGGCCCAGTAAGGGGAATAAGGGGAAACATTTAACATGTGAACTTGAGATATATCAATAAAGTCATGAAAAAGAACTTTAAGGAATGAGAAAGAAATCACGAGGCATATCATAATAATAATAAAGTATTTAATAACTTCAAGATGTGGCTAAAACATTTAACATAGACAATAATTTCCATTTCACCAAGGTCTATCCCCAAGGTGTCATTAAAAATTACCAAGGTTATTCACCAAGGCGTCGTTAAAAATGGTCATCTCTAGAGATTAAGTCTTTACCCAATGCATTAGAGCGCTATCAGGGAGAACCCTTAAATTTTCATTTATTATCATGTGATCCACATATATCATCATAAAAAATTTCATAAATAACCAATATAGCATAAAATAAATGGGTTTCCTTTCATAATCATAACGTTTTAAAAACTGCTTTAAAGACATGATCTTTATGTCACTTTAAACCCACAGAAAAGGAAAGAGGGTTTCATGTATGTAAATCCCAGAATTAAAATAGAAAATTTTGATATATATATATGAATACCCCTGTAGAAGAAAGATATTTGAGTATTCACTTAATAAAATAAAATAATTTGAGAAAAAGAGAAAGACATTTTGAGACAAAAAATTTGCAGCATAACGGCTATGTTACGGGGTTTTTGAAAACATTAAAAAGAGAGGTTACATGGGTCACCCACTCATAAATGATCCATAATACTATAGAGGGACAGAATATAAAGGATATGTGGTAATTAAATTTGAAAGAAATACCATATGAAATGAAAAACATGGAAGGAAGACAAAAATAAGATTTCTCTTATGAAAATTTGGCAACCTAACTGCGTAACTTATAACTTTAAAAAAAATTAATTGACGAGATCAAATAGGGTCTCTAATCATATGAACATAAAAGATCATTATGATATATATATATATATCATACCCCAATATAATAAAAAGTAACATGAAAGACTTGACATGAAAATAAAACTTGAAAACAAGAAGGGTGAAAGAATCCCTTATAAAATCTGGCGGCCTAACGGCACCACTTAAACATTCTTAAAACAAATTGATGAGAGAAAGAGGGGGTATCTCATTATATGAACATGAAAAGGAAAGTAGTATGAATATGAAATAACATCCTATAACATAATAACATTGAGTATAAAAGATATGACATAAAAGATAGTACTTGGAAAGAAAGAGAGGTAGGATCGCTTACCATAAAACATAACTCTTAAAACTCAAAGGTTGGGACCTTGAGGGCTTAGGGCACCTTGGGAGGACTCTTTGGGAGGTAATGAGACCATAGCTTTGTTGGGGGAGAGTTGGGAGTGAAAAATAAAGGAGTAAAGGGTGGGTATTTATAGAGAAAGTGAGGGCACAAGGCATTGATGGTCAAGGGACACCTCATTGGTGGTTTTGGAAAAACCATGGGCTTTCCCATGGTATTTTCCCATGGTTTTAGCCACATGGGACCCCTCATACAATAATTCATCCCCTTTAGTCTTCCATACCTTAAAGTATCTCATCACATCATCATGATGCCGTTATGATGTCATTAAACACCCGTAACTTAAAAACTGTATTTTCACTATTCATCGAAAATTCAACTTTCTCAGAAAAATCCCAAAATTTCACCTTAACCAAATATTGATGCTCTAATTTAAAAAATAAACTCTATTTTATAAAAATAATTTTCTAAATATTTTTAATTTAATTTTAAAATAAAAACACTATTCATCGAAAATTCATTTTTTCAGAAAAATCCCCAAAAATTACCTTTACATAATATCGATGTTCTACGCTAAAAATAAAGTCCATTTTTAAAAAAAATATTTTTAATTTAATTTTTAATTAAAAAACACTATTCACCTGAAAAAACTAATACTTGACTAATAATTTCTGAAAGAGTTATTTACCTATTTTATTGAATCACATGACTTAATCAAGGTACCTAGATTATATGAATACTTTCTTTAAGTGCGATTACTAATCCATTTGGTCACATTACTAATCCTAAGCGTAAAATCACTATTCATAGTTTACTATTCATTAAAAATCAAGTTGATCTTATTAGACTCTAAATTTCTTACTGAACACATTTGCAGAAGACCATTTTTTGAAAATCATTACACATCATTAATTATTTAAGGTTTACAAAAATATTTTAAAATATCCTTTTTTTCAAATTCATAAATAATATAAATCCTAAATTTATCTCGATATTTGAAAATTTACAAACTTCTCCATAAGAAGAAGACACAATTTTATTTATCTCAAAGGATTACATAAAGCAGTTACGGTCTCCTTACATATCCCCTTATAACCCCGACATAGGACCTAAGTGTAAGGTGTGCTAAGGTGAGAGAATCTGAGAGAGGCTCGGCCAACATTGCACGAGTAGTAATTTCTATCAATTTGAACTTCTCGCGAAGGCGATTCCATTCTAGCTTCACACGATGAAGTTCAGCTTGGGTTTAGTCCAGAGCAAAGCCCAGTGGTGCTACCTCCTTCCCAAGTTCTGTTAGATGGGATTCGATTGGTCTGAGACTACTGGATAAGGCCATCGAATCTTCTTTCTATACTAATTAACCAAGATAACTTGTATTTAGAGACAATAATCGAAACGTTTAGTTTCCAATGATCATATTGACCAATGGTCATATAACAGTCGAAACCCAATAGTCTCATTTTAATTATACTAATGTTATCAAATGAAATAGTTTTGTTGAGTGTAAAATAAAATAACACACAAAATTATGAAACAAGATTTATTCAAAATTTTGGGTCGTTACAATGGGCATTGCCAAAATCAAGGATAAAGAAGAAGTAGAAAGATAACTTACCCAAAGATATGCACCCAAAACACAATAAAGGAAAATCATTTAACAGATCAATATAGATGGAATGGTTTCTCCCAAAATCACATAATAATTTCCTAGGTTCGATAGAAAAAGAGTTTAAATTAGGAACCGAAACAAAACATTCTCACACTTGTTTAAAAAATGTTCATGGGCCATTACACGATGTGTAGCCTGGTTACATGACATGTAATCACCAAGGTCCTACATACACCAGGAAACCCACTACCCTAGATTAAAATATGTTTTTTAAAACATTCAAAATGAGATTAATCTCCCCCCGACATGTAACTTTTCACATAATAAGCACTTTATGACTTGCATCCAGTAACTCTTTCACATCGTGTAAACTAGTTGCACAATGTGAAATACTCCCACAACCAACATAAAAGATAGATCAAGCTAGAGTCTAAAAAAATCTATGACTTCACCATTATATTTATCCTACCAATTCCATCTCATCCCCATATAGAAAATGAGAAAAGGAAAATCCTAATGTGGTAAAATACATACCATATAGATCGGAAACAGGTTGTTATAGTTTCCATTCATCGGTAACATCAACCCTTTATATTACTCTAACTATGTTATGTTTTATTGATACTGTAATTATTCTTAATATGGATGGTTTTGGATTTATTTGGATAAGGTTAGTATTAAAATTTACTTACTTGATTCAATTTTGTAGTCCCCTTGATATATTAAATTTCTTATGATCATTGAACAATTAATTCCTCTTAATTATCTATATCACTTATCATGGATATTTTTATTACCTAAAACATATACAATTTTTAAATATGATGTTTACTTTGAATTAATTTTATTTACTATGGAAATATTGGTAAATAAATATCCTTTACTCAATATGGATATTTGATGAGTCATATTATTTTGGAATTAAATCTATTAGTCTGTATATGAAGAATGCCTTGGAAAAACAAGACATGAGTTCTAGTCCATTTAAATTAAGCCCCTTTGATGGATCAATAGTCTCCTGAAACAAAATTAGTTGGTAAAAAACTGTAAGATTTTGTTTCCAAAAGAATATATTGGATTATACCCATAGATTTAAATTATCTTATGAATGGCGGTGAAAGTAGTATGTAAATCTATCCTTTGTAAGTGCCTGACATCAAAGTTATCATGTTCCTAGGAAACATAATGATTAATAATTAATCATTTACTTTGTTGATAATTCATTTGTCATTATTAAACAAGAGATTATCACATAGACATTATCTATAGAAGCATTACATTCTCTGTTCGTTGATAATATGGAATGTGTTTTATTTATTTTCCCTGAAATATTGGTTATTCCTTATATAACTATTTTAATGGATTGTATTCTCAATTATTTATCATTAAATATTTTTGACACACATCTTAATCAGTTTAATAATTACATTTCATGTGTCTTAAGTTATTGCCTTTTGTATATTTAGTATTCTGATTGATTTAGTATTGCCTCTGCTATACGTGACACTTATAGAGTATTTGAGCTCACCCTTATTTTTTCCCTTTCCCTAGGATTACCTAAAATATACTAGGAATGATATGAAAGGATAATTTATATATATTAAATATATCCTTGAAAAAAATATGATTTAATTAGTCCACTAATTTTCAATATAAAACTTGTGTACGAATATTGTTTACCAAGACTACTATACTCTTCAATCCCGCAAGATCTTATTCCTTGAAATCATGCCAACATAATTATATTAGATACTAGATCTAAGATTACTAGAATCAGGGCACTATAGTTGGTATCATATGATATTTATTATCATTATTGGGACCTAGATTTAGGAAAACATTTATTAAAGAACATAGACCTAACATAGAATTTGAGGATATGTATAGAAGAACATCTTAAGGTTTCTGTTAGATAGTGATTATGTTGTTTTACTATAAATAAATATCTATCCAGATAGTATAAGTTTACATGGTTCTATCAGAGATGTATGTAGGGGTAAAAACATAAAAAATGTGTGTTGAGACTGACTCGAGCGTAACTTGGTACATGAAAACAAGTCTTACTGTTCACCTAGTATGACACCCGTAAGGGATATTCTTATGATAATTCACATTTTTTATGAACCATTATGAAGGATTTGAATTGATAATGACAATGAACGACCTATGTTAAACCTTATACCAAGGAAGTCTTATACTGAAATAAAATTGGTCAATTTTTTATGTATTGAGGTTTTATTGTAATCCCTAGTTAAAAGTAAATATAGTGATTATCCTTATTTTATGTATATCTATTATATTTATTTTTTAAATAATATTGATATAGATTAGATAATGGGAAACTTGTATGTTGGGTGACAAACCATCATATCCCAAAGGCTGTAGATCTTGAACCCATGAGAGAAGGATGATAAGGGTTTTGTGCCTACCATTATCCCATGTGATATCCTAGATAATTTATAAGTATGTTTAGTTAAAAATTTTGTGAATAAATCATAACGATGAACCAATGGTATAAATATTTTGAATTATTGAATAATTCCTAAACCATATTGGTTTCCAAAAATAGTTAGAGATAAATATAATGACTTTTTTTATGACATGTATGATCTGTTAAAAGAAAATATGAGTACATCAAAAATGGGTTCATTATATGATATCGATTTCCTAGAGTAATGGATAAATTTTTATTTGATCAAATAACAACAAAAAAATGGAATTTTTTATATTAAATTGCAACTTATGAATTAAGTATATTTCTTTATATTCTCAAGCATTAAAATAATTACTCGGCATTAGTAAAATGATAAAAAATCAAAATACCTTATTTTTTGTTAAAATGTCGGTATTTTAAATTATCACAGAATTATGGATTTGATTCCATCAACATTCCATTTATTTTGAACTAGTTTTTGATTGATGACCTCAATATCTCACAATAATTAATTATAATTTTTCTCCAAGCCCATATTTGATGTTTCCACTAATTTTCTCTTATGTTGAAACCTAGTCATAAGTTATTACATGTGTCAGTTGTACATATCATAATCCCTTATAAAGAGGATATTTTATTAAATATTCCCAAAATGTAGGATTTTAAAAAATTAATTTTCCAATATCAAAACCTAGATTTTTTAGATCAAGCTTAAATTGCGAGGAAACAATTTCATTAAGGTTGGGAGAATGTAACATCCTAAAATTTTAAATTAAAAACATTGTATTCAATATCTTGTATGACACACCACACCAAGCATGCAATGTAATATAATATCTGGAGACCCTATAACCTACTGAATATTTCAAATAAATTCAATCTATGATACATGTTTCAATGCACACAATATTTAGTTAACATGAGTTACACACACAAAAAATTCTTTGATAGTTGTGTTATACTAAAGAACAAGTTTTACAGAATTCTACTAATATTAGTTAATATAATAAGATATAACATATCCATTAAATTAGATTTTATGAAAAGGATTAACTATTTTATTAAAATATATGGTCTGAAAAATATAAGGAGAATTCATTTATAATAAATTTATTATAGTTGAATATAAGAACCAATTAAATATAAAAAGAAATGTTTTATGCTTAAAAGTATTTTATCTTCATAAATTAAACTAATTACTATTAGTGAATTATGTTATATATAAAAATATATATTATATGAAATATTATATTTTTGATATTCATCCAATTAGTTTGATGATCATTAGATTAGATTAAGTTTAATTTTATGCTAAAAATTTGTATTATTCGAAACTGGCAATTTTACCACCTCCTAATGGGAAACCTATTTTAAATCCAATTTTAGGAACTTTTATAAATTTTATATGTAAATATAAACATTAATTTTTAAAAACAAACATACAAATTATTTTAGGGTAAATTTTTTTATTTTTCCATAATATTAAATTTTTTAATGAATAGTTAATGATAATGAATTTTAATTCATGGATGCTTCATACAATTTAATTACAAGTATAAATTATATTTTTTATTTATTTTATAGATCAATAATATAATTTTTAAATATTAAATCATATTTAGGTCATTGGAATCAATTTCAGATTGATATTTTATATAAAAACATTTCAATCGTTTGAATGTTTTTACTTGAAAACCCTACTTTTTTATCCTATCTGTAGGATTAAATAGAAATTAATTTCTACCACTTATGTGACTATAATTTGAGTCCAAAATTATATGAACAATTTTTGTTCCTAGAATGTAATTTTAGAATTATGAATAAAAATGTTTTCTAAAATTATGATTCCAAAATAAAACTCATTACGATAAAAACTTTTTATAAAATCAAATAATTTAGAAAACTATATTTTTTCAAGAAAAACTAAATGATTTTGATAAAAAAAAATATCTAATTCCTTTATGAAAATGAGTATATTAATGTATTCATATTGTTAAAATGAAATAGATATAAATGATTAATTAATATTCATCATTCCTACCTTTTTTTTAATGTATTCCAATCTTTTAGAACTAAGTGGTTTACTGAAAATAACATCAAATTGTTATTTTGTTTTGATAAATTGTTAAATTATATCTACATTATGTGTTTGATCCGATAAAAATGGTGTGTTCTATCTCTTTTTCTAGAAAATGATTGATGTGATGGGATCTTAATTAAATCAATAAAACATGTATTATAAAAAAGTATTTTAGTTTTAGCAAAACTCATCACATAGTAATTGAGTGTGTGTTTCATCCACAACACTATAGAACAACAACATCCATCTACAACATATTTTTATTCATCGGTGAAAAGTTCTTTTGAATTTTATTCCATATAGTACCAAAAAACGAAATAATCTCTTAATAAATGGAAATTTTCAGATTGAATTTTCTTATCCATTCTACATCCACTGAAGTCATCATTTAATTTTTCTTCAAAAACATCTCAATAATAAAATAATAATTATAAGTCCATAGTTCCCTTATAATAATGAAAAGTTAGTTTTACATATTTAATATGGGATTATTTTTATTGTATTTATATCTAGAACAAAAAATTTCTAAAAACATTAAATTTTGATAACTAGAAATTAAGTAAAGTATTCTACCAATAATTCATCTAAATGTTTTCTAATCAAATGGTTTCCCATCCTCATCAAGATATAATGTATTAGAGGTACCAATGGGAGTACTATTACTTTTATTATTTCTATATTCATATTTATTATAGTGATATTTTATTTTCTAATATTTATATATTAATGTTACGTCTAGTTTTTGAGAAATTTTATAACCAATGAAACATGTGAACTCACCCATCATATGCATTTCAAACACAGACTTCATATGATATGCAAAGGAATATGTTTAATATTTTTGTGTTCATCAAAATATAATTCTATCAATATAAAATTTTTAAGTCATTAAATTTCTATTTACTTCTTTTATAAAAACATTTTCATCAATAACTCTATAAACATATTTTTCTTGTAAAAAAATCAGTTAACCTATAGTACTAAGATCTAGGGGCTTGATTATATCAATATAGTGATTTGGTAAATTTATAAACATATTCTAGATGTTTTTTATTTACAAAACTAGGTGTATATTCTATGTAAACTTCCTCCTGGACATATCCATTATGGAAATCACACTTCACATAAATTTTAAATATTTTGAAATTATAGAATGTTATAATGATTGAAGTATTCAAATAGCTTCATGTCTTTATACTGGATCATATTTTTCTTAGTAACCTTTTAACTATTTTATATTATATCCCTTTTCAATAATTATATCTTTATTTATAACTATTATTTCATTTTAAATGAATTTATTCCAGAAATCTTATTTTACTTCTATTATAGAAGTTTTTATAGGTAATTTATTTTATATCGAGGCATTGTTGCTTTAAAACTAATAGAATTTATCTTGAATTTCATTTATCAAATCTTCATCACCTAAATCTTTATAAATATTCTTCAGTTCATATTAATATAAAAAGTAAAGATGTTAAATTTCATTTATCGAATATCTTCTAATCCAAACATATTAATCTATATCATTAATGATACTTTCACTAGGATGATACATATGAAAATAATGATTTCATGGGTTTTAAATAATATGTTCTTCAACAGTGTGAAGATTATTTTCTAAGGGAATAACTTCTAAAACTAATTCTTGATTTATTTTCTTATGAGGTAAACTCTATATCAAAGGATGAAAATTATTTTTAGGACCAACATATAAGGATGTAATATTATGTTTTTTGAAAATAGGATCAATTTAATAAAACATAACATGTACCATTTCCTAATAAGTAAATAAATTTTTACTAAATACTCTATAAGTCTTAAAAGTAGTGAAACATCCAAAAAATATTCCATCATCATATTTAGGTGCAAACTAATGAAATTATCTAAAGTATTTAGAATGAATAAATTCCAACCAAATAAATTGAAGTAGGAAACTTTTTGTTTCATTGCCATCTATAAATCATGAGGAATTTTATTAATAAAGGGTCTAATGAAAACTTGATTTATTATATAATAGGTAGTACTAACTGTTTCCTCCCAAAAAAATTTACTAATTTAGTACTCACTTTTCATAGTTATATTAATATATTATAGAATTATATTTATTATTTCAACAACACCATTTTTCTTGGGTGTTCTAGTTTCTAGAAAGTAATTTTCATTGCCTTTATTACTGATAAAAATTTTTAATATCATAATTTCCAATTTCTAATCCACTATCACTATGAATAGTCATCATATACATGTTTTTATCTTTTTTAACTCCAAAAAAATAAATTAAAATAATTAATACTTCGTATTTCTTTTTAATAAAATTGACCCATGTATATCTAGTTTAATAATAAACTAAGTTATACACATAGTAATCTCTTCCAATACATCCAGTTTATATAGAACCAAATAAGTGAATGTGTACTAACTGTAAATAATCATATGTATAGACTTCACTAGTTGATTTATAACATGAATTATTTTTATATCATTATTAACAAGGGACATATAATTTTGATTTATGAAAAATGTGTTCTAATAGATCCTCGAGAAGTCTTATCGTAGTAAACTTAACTCAATTTTTAAGGTTATAGTATCATAACATTCTATTCCAAAACCAATCCAAATCTTCCATTGCACTAAGATATGTATTTCTTTGATCCTAAGGCCTTCAATGTTTAGTGTACAAATATTCTCTTGTAGATTGTATAGAAGAATAAATTCATCCATAGAACTATATAAAATACATTAATGAGTCCAAAATCACATAAGGGAAACATCATCTCATAATTGAGTTATTCATATAAGGTTGTCCTTAGGTACAGTAAAAAAAATTGAATAAGTGATTTTCTAAGAAGTGAAATCTTACCTTTTCTGATAATCTCAACATGAGAATAATCTATAAAATTTACATTTCCATATTTCATTCGATTATTTTCTTAATGAAATATTTTTTTGATGTCATTTTATTAGAATAACTACAATCTATGTACCAAATATTTTTTTGATGGTAGTTTCATTTTTTTCTTGAAAACTAAAATATTATTTTCTCGGAACCAAAACCATCATGGATCTAGTTTTGTCAGAAAATATTATTTTGGGTAACCACATTTTCCAACATTAATTTAAAGATAAAAGGCCCAGTTTTTTAGAAAATAATACATATGAAATCCAAAATATTATACTATATTCAATGAACATTTTTTTTGTAGAGGAAAACACTTTAACACTTAGTCAAAAATGGTAAATTTTTTGGAATAAAGTAAATATTACTAAAATTAAATTTGTTTTGGTAAAACTGATTCTCATATTATCACTATAAGATATTTTTTTCTTAAACATTTCTTCTATGTATTCTTGACTAGTTTTAATTTTTTTAAAAGTTTCATGAAGCTATAAATTTTATATTTTTTATTTATAATAAAATTCTTATCCTTATTGGTAATAGTTTTGGAACAAAGATTTTCAAAATTAGTTTGAAAACTATTTTTCTTAGAAACTAATTTTTTAAATCTTTTGAAAATGTTTTTTCTCCAAAATTTGTTTTGTCAATATATTTTGAAAGGTAGGATATTTAATTTTTAAAAGATTTTTTTTGAATATTATATATTAGTTTTATCTTTAAAAATATCATGTTTTCACAAAAAATTTAAATTGTTCATTTTTTAAATGATTTGAACATTCATACACTTAATCCTTACTATAATAAGTATTAATTTTTGTTATGAGAGATTCTTCAAAAAAGAATGTCAATTTTTTATCATCGAGATATTTTTCATTTCAATACATATTAGATAAGGATTAGGTAGTTTGTTTCATATAAATTAGATAATTATTTACCATGGAAAATCTTGAAAAAATTACAATGTTTCTTTATCTAGAACATTAATTATCAGAATAATTTTCAAACTAATATTTCCACTAGAACTCCATGTGTAAAAATATTTCAAAAAATTATTAAATTTTTACATATAATATTTTTTTTGTTTCTAAATTCATTTCCTTCTTTACTTTCTGTCTAAACTTTGAACAATCAAGTCAGATATATCATGATTTCTTACACTCATAACTTGTGACCAAAAATCCTTCTTTACACCATTGTACTTATGAAACTTCATATATATTTATTATAAATATTTCCCTACAATGATATTATTCAACATTATGGAAATATATTCTGTTTCATTTTATGAAGGTGGTAGTAAACAAGAATCATAATTTACAAAAACATTCTTCTTTTTATAAATATTTCAGATCTCTCAATCTGTGAATGAATTTTAGAATGTATAGTAGATGTTGTAGAAAAATAAAATCTATTTTTATTTTCATCATTATCAAAATCACTTTTATGTATTCTTGCATAATTAATTTGAGTTCTAATAAAATCACCATAAGTAATATTATAAGTATTACTTTAATCATCCAAAACAATTATTTTTAATTCCCACTCATTTGAGAATTATTTATATAATATTTCCAACTAAAATTTCACTATCAAGACCTTTTCACCCAAGATACTATATAATATTTATAATAGTGATAAACCTTTGGGGAATCATGAAAAATGACTCTCCAGAAATAGAATCAAAGGAATTATAATCAACTCTAAGCATAGATATTATTGTTTCTATAATGTTGGATGTACCAAAATGTGTTACTTCCAATTTTATAAAAATCCTATTGACACCTTCACAAGATGATATATGATTGTAGATATTACATTTCATAGAACACAAAAAAGTATTTCTAACTTTATAGTTCAACTAAGATTATAATTTCATATCATTTGTAAATGTGGAAAGTTCCCTATCAGAAAACATTTACTTTGCAGTAAGCATTAAGTAATTGACAACTATGATGTTGATCATTATTTTTTTCCATTTTATCTCTCCAATAATAATAGATATTCTAATAAATGATTGGTGGTAAACTAGGTTTCTTATACTGAAGAGATCTAATATTTACACCTTCTATATTAAAAAAAGATACTATTTTTTATGAATACATCTTAGTGTAAAAAATATCATAATTAAAAGATTATAATAAAACATAATTTACTTGTATTATGTAAAGAGTGTAAAACTCAAAAAGTAAATAGACAGTAGAAACCTCCTCTGATTCCAATTTTAGGATCATAATTTTAGCTTAGAGTGTTATACATACAACAAGGGGTGTGATGAATTATAGTTTAAAAAATGAGATCTAACAAAACACAATACAAAATAAATAAAATTAATTAGATACATACTTCCTCTAATAATTAGGGTAAAAGAATAAAAATATTGTTTTCCTGATTATAAAATATTATGTTTTTTTAAAATTATAGTTATACTGATACAAAAAATAGTATATAAAGATAAGTATGAAGACAAAAATTCTATTACATGAACATTAAAATAGACTTATAAAATTAATAATTAACTAACTAGTAAAAAAGTAATGACATGTGGTCTATATAAAATGAATACACTCTTTTAAAATTAAGAGTAATGGTACTAAACAACCTTTACTAAAGGTATCCAATTTTTTATACTTATTTTATATTATGTCATTCCTTATTAGAAAATTCATCTATACAATGATCAAAATAATACTTTTATTCCTATCCTGAGAATCCCTCGATACACCGATCGGCATCTCTCTTCCAAGACACGATAGACCTCAATTTGAAGTATTAGATTCACCATATTTCTATCTTCGAATTACCTCAATCATAAAAATTATTAGATAAAAGATTAAATAATCAATTTTATTATATATGAAATAAACCAGACAAGGATTCCATAAAACTACAACTCTCTAATTTTTTATGAAGACATTGGAATGATGTATTCAAATAGAACAAAGATTATACAGATTGAGTTGAGAATGCGATCTACACCCAAATCTTCAATTGATCAGATATATATAGGTGAATCTCTAATGGTAATATTTTTTATTTATTTGCAACGACCATAGAAAACTTTCTCTTTAACATATTACAATGTTCTAAAATAGATGAATGCCCAAATTTATTTTTTTCACCATTAAAATGCTAAATGTATTCATTAAGATAGAGAAAATTATTGTTTATTTTGTTTATAAACATTAGTGATTTTGAAGGAATTTCTTTTTAAATATCAATACGGTAATCCTTATGATGGTTATTTTGATGTATTAGTACGAGAATAAGTCTCATTTTCATGACTATTGTCACTATGATAAACAATAAAATAGTCAAACTACAAATCTGAATAATGGTATGTCTGATTAATCAGACACTTACTCAATATGATAGATTGTATTGATTAATGATGGGTTTATATTCATAATACATTATAACTTTATTTTTTATTTTGGGAAGTTATTTATTTTAAAATATTATACTAAAACACTTGGTGTATAAAAAAGTTAGTACTCAATGTATTAAGGGATTTTTTGTTATTTACCAAACTAAAAGAATGGAAAAGTAAGAAGTAATACTTTCTAATCAACAAAATAAACTACAAATATCCTAATAAACCTAAGGATTATTAATAAATTTAGTTGTGTATCCACAAAATATAGGATAATTGTTCATAAAATAACCATTTCACTACAACACAAGATAAAATTAATGGTTACACACACCTCAAACATCTATAGAAACTCAATAAATTTCTTCGATTTAATCCTTTCAAAAAAACATTAAATGGTTATTAATTAAATTAAACATATTACCATCCTTATATTTTTAAATCATTTAATAATATAATAATTTATCATAAATATTGTAAAATAATATATATACATGTTTAATTATTCAACTTTCAACATAATTTTTTAACCATGATTTCCCATATTATTTCTTAATTATTCACTCGTAAAATAAAAAAATAAAATGATATCCTATGATTCATTAATCTCTACGAATATGTCAAAATATAATTAAAAAATTTTATATATCATTAATAGTTTCTTCAACTTCAATATATAATACTTCAAGTCATTTTTATACAATCTTGATGGTATCACTCAAAATATTACATCCTAAAAAATTTATTTTCATAATTTCATTATCTTGCATTTAAAACATTCAATTAAAAACATAAGAAGAACATTATTCCCTTTAATGTTGTTAAACAAACTCTTCATTTTACCCTTTATAGACTATTTCTATATAACATAATTTACAACATAATTTTCATGTTATCATCTTTCAAAGACATTTACCTAATGGGTCTTTTATTCATTATTTACAAATATGAATTTGAATATTTTTACCTTTATGATACTTATCACGTAAAATCCATGAAATTAAACTTTTTTACCTATTTGGGAAATTAGGAAACTCACCTATGTTATAGTTTTTAATCATAACTCATTACATTATAAATAAACTACCAAAAGTGTTTTCACTAAAGAAAATTTATCACCCATAAATTTTATATTTATTCCATTAAAATTAATTTAAATTATTGTATAGCAATATTTACATGCATCCTTGAGTCTAAATGAACTTGAAAATATTATTTACCTTAAAACCTTACTATTTGATTTACGGGTCTAAATAAGATTAACCATGTCATCAAATATATATATATTTATTTATTTATTTATTTATTTATTTATTTATTCATAATTGTAATTCATTTTTTGTTCCTTCAAAATAATCATTCAATTTTTACAAAATCATTTCATGATTGAAAGATTATTTTTTGAAGAAATATATTTTTCTATATGATATTTATTCTTAAAAAAATATTGAATAATATAAAAATAAATTTTTAAAGAATTTATTGGTGATTTATGGATAATAATTTATACATTTGTTATTTAATGGTCAGGAATGTAGATAAAAGCTTTTGAAGGTATGAAGAGTTATTGTTTAGAATTTTTTTATATGCATGAAGTTTTTTATCATAATAAATTAATTAAATAAATATTTATAAAATATTATAATGAAATATGTATATTAAATATTAAATAATAAATTTAAACATTTATATAAATATTTTTATATGTAAATGAATGAATTATTATTCAGTTTTGTGTTTAAATATTTAGTTTTTAGAAAACTATTTTCCTTGTGTTTTGAGGGTTTATTTTGAAATTTATTTATATCACCTGCATAATTTGATTTTGGTAAATTTTAATGTATATTTTTAATCAGAATATAAATTTTTTGATAAGGAAACTTTCTTTTTTTTTCATAATGAATAGTTATAATTGAAAAATAATGGCTTCCACGGTTAGGGTTATAACAAATTTACTAGGGGGATAAACAAAGACATGTGGGTCATAATTAAACTTATAATTTTATATATCAAATTTTTTAAAGATATGTTTACCATATATTATCTTTAATTTTAATTTATTTCTAATTTTTTACCTCTTTCATAGGATAATAAATTTATATTATTTAAATATTTTAAGAAATTCGATGTGCGTCACTTGCCTCACTTGTAAAAGGGGGCCTCTTCTACTACATTATTTAAAAATATTTATCCTATTAGATTTGGGTAATCCTATCCAAAACCTTTCAATATTTCTTAACATAATTCAAGAACTTATTTTCTTACTCTAATACCACCTTATGAAGGCATAATTTGTAATCTAAAGGAGGTCTCCCATTGAAAAGGTAATCATCTTACATGACACATTCAATGATTATTTCCTATTATAAATAATAGAAATAAATTTCACACATAATAACATAATTAATAAATTATCATAAATATAACTATATTCCATTATGATTTTCTAACTACCATATTCATCCTCCTTTCCATCAAATTAGAAATTAAAGTTCCAATCGTACGTACTTATAAACTACCACCTCTACGAAGTGATGTGATTAATTTTCTAAAAATAAATCACATTGATTTTTATAATGATGGATTCAATAAATATATATGATATTTATGATATATTGATGATTTTTCAAATATAAAATCCTATTTATTATTCTTTTCTTTTTTTAAAAATGAAAACAACATTCATGCCAACATATGGACAACCATCTCTATAAACACATTAATTAATTTATACCTCTATTCCACTATTTATATTGTTATACATATTTATGTAATTAATATATGTGATATTTCCATCAATATTAACTTTATTGAGATTATGTAACTATGATTAAGATACAATGATCATAACTTCTGAATCAAAACATACAATAAAAATAAAAGATAGCGGCTAAAGTAATGATGGTAACGAATAATTGTTAATGAAAATATAATAAGATGTTATATAAAAATCATGTATGTTATTATTAGTATTAATATGATTCTTAAATATAATTAAAATAAATTAAAATGAATTATATAGGAAGTAAAAATAACATATGGAGAAAGTTGGACTGAAGGTAAGGGTATAATGATTCAATATCACAATTTATTAGGATTGTTCGATGCTAATTTTCTTGTGATGAAATTATCTGATATTCATGTTAATAACATTAATTATATTCTTATAATATAGTTTTTTTATAAATTAAATGTTTTTCTTTCCTTTTATTCTCACAAATTACTCAAAAGTCTAAAATAATGTTTTAAAGGAATGCTTACCTAATTTTTTTTATTCAGCCAAGAATCATATTCATCAAGGTATATATTTTCAATTTTTTTAATAATGTTTTTAATATTATCCAAGGATTTATTAATTACATTTTTAAAAACTTCTTCCTTTATAAAATATGGTGTAGAAGAATTCATCGTCTCATTTTTTGAACGAGGTATTATTTACAAGTGGCGAAAAAAATTATTGTTATATATTTTATCTCATGAATAAAATTTACTCCCTTAATGAATGTTATTTTACTTGAAGATTTATTTATATGTTTCCACATATATAATAAAATAAATAATTTTCCCTAGCATTCTAACTTTTTTTAATTATAATTATGTAATTTAAAAAATTAACTGGTAAATTTCCCTAAGAAACGATGTAGTGATATTTTCAAGGTATTTTTATCTATAAAAACTAATGTTTATGAAACTGATGCCTCACTTGGGGTATGATCAAATTATTCTATGATTATTCATTTTCGAGATGGTTTATGATTATAATAATGAAATATTTATGAAACCTATTTTCTTTTTCATTGTTTATTCTATAAAGAAATGATAAATTTTATCATGACAATGTGGAATAAATATGAATATATTAGGATAATTTGATGGGTGGGTCCATTAAATCCCTCTAATACATTGAGAAATGAATAATTTTTTATTATATCAAAGTAAACATGAATAGTTATCCCATGCCCAAAATAGTGTACATGGGTAGTTAGCTCAATCTCGAAGTTGGAACACCTGTGGTTTTCCAAAGTCTTTTATTTGATAAATGTCTTAGTGGGTTTTGTTTACATAATATTTATTTGATTATTATTATGAATCACTTTTATACCACTATCAATGAAATGTTTTATGGTTATGATATGATCCATATCTGATGATTTTTTATTATACAATAATTTATGTCTTCATATCATCCCAAGACTTATGATATGAGTATAAAACCCCTCTTTGAAACAAATGGGGGAAACCTAAAAAATAAATACATTAATATTAAATCATTTTAGATAAATACTCAACACATATCATAATATTACATTCTATATAACCATAAAAGGTTAATTTTTTTTATACTAGATTTATAATCATATTATTTCTTGAATGATCTCTATAATCTACAATAATGTTCTTCTCACATTGTACACTTCTCAGTAATACCCTATTTAAAACATTTCTTAGTAATATATGGTATGAAAACATATGAATTTGTGAGATTTACTTCTCAGTAAAGGTAAAAATGGGATATATCAATTAATAATCATATATATAAATAAAATAAGGATAGTAGGATGAGAATTTTTGTTATGAATCTGACGTAATTCTCACTCACATGAATAATATGGGTGACCATGAGACCTTCAAAAAACATCATTGTATACTCAAGGATGCTCACTCATAGTGAGGGTCTAATAAATATTTTGGGGATTCAATACCCTTATTGTAGAGTCACAATGAAAGTTGAATAATAATAAAACAATCAATAAAAATTTAAGATAATTGATATCCAAGGAAATGAAAAATAAATCTGGTATAATAAAACCATGTATTATCAGGATGATTGTTTTACAAAATCTCATAAAAGAAACCAATAAGAAGAAACCCCTTAATAACAAAGACTCACAAAATTAATCATGGAATATATGTTTGTTACAATCTCTAATATCTACTCTTTGAATGAAAATTAAATAATTAAGAATAATCCTTATTTACCTTGTCTTGACTTTCTCCCGTGATGTCATACTGGGTTCCAAAAGACGATCATAATGGGGTGTGAGTGAAAATGAAGAGGCAACCATTTATGGTGTATAAAATAAATCCTATATGATTAATAATTCATATAGAAGTATAATAATCAAAGTCATTATTTATACATTAAATGAATAACATCTAAATAAACCATCCAACCCATGAGATTTAGGTTGACACCTAGTGCTATCCATACATGATATGAAATGATGTCATATATATATTTTTATTCCCATTGAAGGTTCATATCATAGTAATTATAATATCAATATAAGATAAAGACATGAAAATACCCTAAGAAAAATTCCCATAAAATATTTTAAATAAATATTCATTTCATATTAGACCCAAGGAAAATTCACATGCATGATGTTAATAACATATTCAGTTAAAATAGAGATAAGTCTAATTCCCATTCTAATGGGTAAATAAAATTTCATTTAATACCATACTAATGAAAAATTATAATTCTAGGGGTTAATTACATATTCCTTTCATATTATATCCATGGATAATTATAATTATACATGATAATTAAATATTTAGTTACAATGGATCCAAGGTGAATTCCCATGCTAAGGCCATTTATGTGTTCCTTATTTTAAGAGAAAATAGGATCTAAAGGATACCAAGTTACCAAATTTTCCATATAGGTTAACTATAATCCATTAGGAATAAATCATTACTAATTAAATTTATCACACTAATTACAATTACCAAATAGTATTCCTTTATGTTAAATTCCATTTAGAATCTATATTGCCAATTCAAATATCAATTGTAAAAAAATAAATTTTCTTTCTAGTTATTCTTGATTGTTATTTCAAATTTCAATTCGGTTCCATTCCAATTCTAATGTTAAGACATTAATTAAAACTAATGTCACAATTATTCTATAAGGCACTTGGTTCATGGATTCTATATGTCAGTAAAAGGTCAATGATAGGAACTCTTCTTGGGTGGACGAATGTCATGGGTATAGTTCTCTGATGGACTCAATGTGATCAATTTTAGTTCCATGTGATAGGATTAAGTACATATTAGTTTATTACTATTTTAAAACGTTTCCCACATGACATTAATATGTGATATCAAATTATTCACATAATAAAAACTAAAATTAGACTAAATGGGGAATCTTTAAACCACCAACCTCAAATATGTAATCAATAATCGTCAGAAAAATAAATTTAGATCAATATAAAACCACATGAATACCAAATTATAGTTATAGGTCCACCACATAAGTAATGGAAGATTATGAATCAAGGATATTTGGAAAGGAATTTATCAATTCTATGAAAAACTCAATGAATATAGATATCCAAATTGAAAAACAGGACATGCGATTAAAGATTTCCATTCGAGTAGTTGAGTAATCCCTAGAAAATAGTTCAAGTTCATTAATTTTGAGTTAGGATTGAAAGGGAAGATTATAAATAATAAATGGAGGTTTCAGGTTTATAATATAAAATTTTTCCATTTATTTTCCTATAAATAATAAATGGAGGTTTCAGGTTTATAATATAAAATTTTTCCATTTATTTTCCTAAACAAAAATGATCCCACTATCTAGCCACGGGTTTCCCCTAGCTAGCTAGTTTTGCCTACTAAAATGGATAAACACATGAAAACCCAACTGATCTTCTGGTGGGTCTCCACTATCAAACTAATTTGTCTCCTATTGTAATCCAATAGAATTCTTATAGGATTATAATTTTTTCAGGGTTCTTTCAGCTTGGTAGTGGGATTTCAGTATCCTTATTGGGCTACTGCCCCCTCAACCTATTACTTAGTGGCACTAATATAGTTCCTTGTTTGTATCCCACAAATTTCCATTTATAGTTACCATCCGTCAAAATGCCAAGAAACTATAGAAAGACATTTTAAGTAGGAAAAAATATTCTTAATATAAATTAAATAGATTTTAAATAATTTATAGAGAGTGGTAACCAGGTAAAATATATGAGGGCTTAAAACCACCCAACCATATAAAAACTCATCCTCATGTGGTCTACTCATGAATCACTGGAAGATATTTATGAATAGATTAGGCTAATATAACAATGTATCAGACTCCCTCTCCCATGTTTTCGACTGAAAATTCACATGATTCCACTATAACAACATGATGGGAATGGTATTACCTTAGATAATCATATCACTATTATATAAGATACTAATAAAATTCCTCACAAATTAGGCATCAACATGATGCTCAATTTAATAAACATCAATCATGTTAGAAGATTCAAAATGATATCTATAAATCTTTTTCATATGAAAAGAATCATTCAAGGGATTTTAGGGTGGTCCAAAATTTAATCATTGTATTATAAGATAGTTCTTCTACATTATCTCAAACAACACAAAAACCTGGGTTCTAACTTCCCATGTAAATTTTTGTTGCATTGGCCTAACATTGGAAACACAAAAAATTAAGACCTAGAAAAAATCCATTATATATAGTGGTCATATATTATGGATACCATAATTTTTACACCTCATATGAGGACTTTACAACCAATTTATAATCAATTGAACCTACGAATATGTCTTTTATATGATACTAGGTCCACCAAGTTTTAATTCTGTTACCTCTAATCATGAAAGAGGTGATTGACATGGACTTCAGAATAAATAATATAAAAGATTCTTCCAAATCGATGAATAGAAGAAATTATTATAATTATAATACATGAGAGACATTTGATTATCTAAAGAACCACCAATGTGCAGAACCTAGGATCCCAACATGTCCTTCGAAACATAAATCATCCACTCGAATTTGAAATTATTCGGATGATGATATGATGTTTTCTAAAGCACTTTTGAACACAACACGTTATGATGGAGATATAAAAAACACAATATAAAAGGGTTTTATTGATTAGAAAAAATAATTCATGGAACACCAATAAGTAAAACTATCTCTTATACATAGTAGTTACCTAGATCCTTGAGGTTGAAGGTCTCCTAGATAAAAAAATAATTGGCTACATTCACCGGTCGATCCATGATTACCCACATGACATAATTTTTCTAGGGTGTCCTAGGTTAACCTGTAATGAAATATATTATGAAATCATATAATATATATTCTGGGATGAGAAATGGTTGTAATAACCTAGCCAGACTCTGAAGCGTGGTCTTTAATTACTGAAATATGTAACAGTGTTTCACAAATCCAACTATTTTTTCTTCATTCCCAGCCACCAATACTACCTATAGAAGTCACGATAAATATTTTTCATAAAATGATGTACTGCCTATTTTGATGTGTGGATATCCCTTATTAGATCCTTGATTTTTCTCATAGAAACACAATACGGAAATATACATGAATAATTTCTCACTATAAAAGACCATTTTAATAGTGGTTCCCCACTATATGTGTTGTAAAAAAGTTTAATACAACTAGATCATAAAATTAGATCCTCTTGATATTATTTAGAAATAAGGTAGAAATAGAGGTTGATGTTAGCATAACTTTCCCCTTAAACTCCTAAAAATATAAATGCATATATGAAAGACTCTAATCATCCACAACCCATCACATGATTTCTACGGTACTTGAGTAATCCTCTTTCTACTAAATATGTCTATAATGACGTTACCCTTTTTAAAAGTATATACCAAATAGATTTTAAAAGACTATAGATACTCAAACACCTCATCTTTAGAATGATCAATTCCTACTATAAAAATATGTGAATCGAGCTCTTATATATGTGTATACCATGAATCTCTCATCAAATAGATAATTCTTCCATGATATAAATGTATATACCACCACAACTAACACCAGTTCATGTGTGGGATAGTTTCTCTCATGTGGCCTCAATTGTCTGGGGCAATAGTAAACCACTTGATCTTATTGCATCAAAATGTCTCCAAGACCAACACAATATATATATATATAATACAACTAATCCATCTTCGAGGTAATGATAGGGCAATTTTTTATTTTAACCTTATTTTCAATTATTAGAAATACTCATTACAGGAATATGTCCAAAAAAACATCAACCCTTTTTTGGTTTGTATTGATATCGGCACTGCCAGATGAGAGACGTAATGGATGAAATTTCATTAATAGGCTATTGATCCTATGATACCCCTAATCACTTTTTTTTGTCTGTTCCAAAGATTCCATAGCTACTTATTTATCTTGGTCAAATAAAACATCAGACTCTGAGATATCATTGAACAAGAAGTTTTTTTGATCAATCCATAAATTACACTTTAATAGCTTTGAAAATAACCAATGTTTTCAAAAAATAATTAGAATGATTTCCAGATATTGGGCCTAATAAACTATATACATATTTTATAATAAGATATTATTGATGAATACAATAAAAAATTTATCCAGCTATAGTAGAAGATTGTATTCATCATGGACATAAATATCATAAATAAATTCAATAAATCAAATAGAATTTCGATGAACTTATACAATCCATACCTTCTCCATAACACCCTAACCTCATGTACACCATGGGGAAAATCATGGAACCACCTAGTTGATTAAAGAGATATCCAATTCATAGAAGGGGATACCCCTTATACATTTCTATCTAGTTCAACCTCTAATAAAACACACATCAGAGCAATGTTCCATATTAATTCATATAGAATAACATTGGGGAACCCCCTAATAGTGTACTAGGCTATATAAATCCATTAATTTGTAAATTCCCCCAACTAATCATTTAATTATTGAAGCTCCCCTGATTCCATTCAGTGGGGTGTGATGGAAATAGTTTCAACTCATAAAACAAATTAAATTTTAGAAATTGATCTCCTACATGGTTGTAATATAGAACAATTTTCCAGAAATACACCCTAAATGTTATTTTCCCTTGGATGAATCTTATCCCACAAAGAATACCCATCATATAAAATGAGTGATGTTTCCTGGTTTGTGATACATTCTAATTTGTATTAATAGTTATGGAATGACCAACCTAAAGATCTCATTCACATCATTTTACCAAGATTCACCACTCCAGATATATAAATTTAAAACTATGATAATAATCAATGTGATATTGGTACTAAACTAGATAATACATACCCATAATAAAATATAATAAAACCAAATTCTGCATAAATATATCCAAAAGAATTTGATAGCTGACAATATCAAGAGGACACTCTGTATAATGCATGATACCCTCTAACCACACCCTTAATGACATATCGATGGACGTAACTGTATCCATTCTTTACGCAATTGAATCCCATAAATTAATGAGTTGAACCTATATAATGTAATTCGATGATAATATATTAAAAAACAATAAGTAAGGGTAGATTTCATAACAATAATTCATTTAATAGTATAAATTCTTATATTCAGTATAGTAGGATTAGACTGAATAACATGAAACTAACTCACCCCTCTTCCCTAGGCTCCATGACAACATCCCAAAAATACTCTCCCATATAGAAACAACCGCTCCCACATTGGGGTACCATGAAAACTTAACCAAACTAGTGTAGGTGGTGGATATATAACTACCTATTTTCTGAGGGAAGATGAGTCCATACCAAAATATTGTGTGTATTATTATCATATACCACTGATAGATTAGAATATTCCTCTATCCAACTCTATTGGTGGCCAAACATACCAGAATCTTGAAACACTTTTATACAGCATGGACACATCTAGATATTGTGTCTATCCCTTCCACATTAATAACAATGGACATGGTTAGGGTCTTAATATAGTGATCCACTTACCAAGATTCTCTTCCCACCACTTCCCTAATAGAATTTATCAATGTGTCCTTTCTTGATTGAGGTCATTTATCATAAATAACTGAATGATCAATGAAAATTTTAGGTCCTCAAATACATGAATCTATGATAATTTAAAATACCATCAGTTCAGCAAAAAATAAGGTATTAGGACATCAGTTTTTTATCATTTTATTGATGTTGAGTAATTATTTTATTAACCAATAATATAAGAAAATATAATTACTTAATATTTTTCAATTTAATAATAATAATTTATCCTTTTTTCTACTTAGATTAAATTCTAATTCATCCTTTACTCCATGAAATTGATATCCTAAATTGAATATTTTTTTGAAGGACCAAAATTTAATTTCAATGAATTATAAGATACATAAAAATTTGAAAAGTATTTCCATATATCTCTAAAAAATTTCCATAACTAATATAGTTAATACGTTAATCTCCAAACCTCAAAAGTGATATTATTGTTTCATCGTTAACATTTTTTCACCAAATTGTTTATCTAAAAACAATGATATATTAACCAGGATATCACAAAGGCCAGTAGTAGGCATGAAACCCTTATCATCCTTCGGGGAGGGGTTTAATCCCCACAACCTTGTCATATTTTATGGGTTTTCACCTAGAATATAGTTCTGCTTTCTATGAAAACAAATTAATATAATTTCCAAAATAAATATGATGGTTATCCATGAAATTTAATCACATAATAACCTTTTTACTGGGGTTTTCTACACAACTTATTTTCCATAAAGTATAATGATCTTATTTGACTAGTAATTTGATTTAATTTCTGATCATATAAACCCTAAAGGTTTTTAATACCTTCAAAATTACATTTATAATATGTAAATTCGTTTTTCCTCAAATAAATTTTTCTACTAAAACTTATTATTTCCATAAGTTTCTCCAAAATTTCTTTAATCTTAGTAGACTCCCATTACATAAAACCAAAAAAAAATTAATTCATTAAGCATAATCTAAATCAAATTAATTTTAACCATGTTTATTCATTTTCATCATCTATAAAACTTTTTCATAAAGTTTTTTAAAGAAATTTTGAATTATAAAAATCATATCCCCTAGGAGTGTCAAACCAGGTGCGCAGTAAGGTCCCTTGTTGTGTATTAGGTTACACTCGAGTCAGACCCAATGCACCTTTTTGGAGTTGTTACCCCAATATACATCTATTAGAAAACCACATCCACTTTTAGTATCTATACAGGCATGTATTTCTAGGAATATCCACATAATTTCTACCTTAACAAAATTTTAGGATGTTCTTCTATAATTTTACTCAAAGTTTATCATAAGTTTATATTCTCAAATATAAGTTTTTCTAAATCTATTTTCCAAGGTTTATACTTAACATCCTTCGATACCAACTATAGTGACCCGACCCCAAAAATCCTGAAGATGGAGTCTACTACCATTACATTAGCATGATTAAAAGGAATCAAATCTTGATGGACCAAAGAGTTTAGTAGTCTTCGTAAACCATATACATACATAAGTTTTGTATTACAAATGAATACACTAATTACAGCATAATTTTTTTTCTTTCTAGGATAAATTTATTCCATATATGATATCCTTTAATGTCTTTCTTAGTAAACTTCATGAAATCTTGGGTAAAGGAACAAAATATGGGTGAGATCAAATTCTCATTAAGGGTTAAGTATATCCGAAGAAATAGGGAATCAATGAGTATAGTTAATATAGAAAGGTAATGACTGAAGACACATGCCATGTAATCAACAAACAGATAAGGAAGTGTTTAAATAACATGGACAGGTAAATAATTGAAAATACATTCCATTTAAATAAATGGATAAGGCATAATCAATATGGAAAGGCAAAAAATGAAACACATGCAATTTAATCAATGAAATGGGAATGAAATGCATCTATAGATATTGTCAAGTAAAAATCTAATGGATAATAATAACTGAATATTGAATGAAGGAAATGATTAATTATCAGACTTTATGTTTCCCATTAACATTATACATTTTCTATCAAAACTTTCATAAGACGGTTTAGCATAATACTATCAAGACCTTTCACAAGATAGTTTAAATCTATGGGTAGAAACCTATTTATTATTCTTGGAAACAATTTCAAAGTTTTTATACCAAAATATTTCATCTGATGAAACTACTAATGCATCAAGTAGTTTACCTTAAATGGTTTCCAACCCATGTCTTATATTTCCAAATCATTCCTCATATATCTAACAATCTATTTAATTCAAAAACAATGTTCCTTATCAAATATCTGTATTGAGTAAAGGATGTGGATTTATCAATATTCCCCAAGTAAATCAAATAATATTAAAAGTAAACACAGTATTTAAAACTATTATATGCTTTATGAAATAAACATATCCATGATAAATGATAAATATAATTATGGGAAATTCAATTTTCAAGGGACATAGTAAATTGAGTATTTCAATGGGACTACAAAAATGAATCAAGGAAGTAAATCTCAATACTATCCCTATTAAAATAAATCAAATCCCATCTATAGGATGAATAAGGATGGTATCAATAAAAAATATCCCAAGTTTAGTAAAAATAAAGGGTTATTGTTAATGATGATTGGAAATATTATAAAATGATCTTTTAAATACATTTTTGATTAAAATATCCTCATTATTTTGAAAATCATTTTGAAAATAATTTTCTTTGAAAATCACTTCTAAAAAACATTTTCTTTAAAAAATAACCTTTTAAGCATGAAAATTAAAATTTTATAAAATTAAAAAAGGTAAATCCATACATGTCAGACAAGGTAAAAATATAATTCCATTTTCTTGGTAAAAATGTTAGAAAAATGACTTATTCAAAAATAGATAAGAATATTCATTTAAAAATATTTATAAAAGAAAAAGGGGTAAAATATCTTTAATAAGTCATTTTTAAAAGGTTAAAAACATTTTTAAAACCTTTTTAGGGAATATAAATTTTAGTATAAAATAGGTTCTCTAACTAAAGAGAGAAATGAATTCGTTTTTTATTAAAAATAATTTCTAAACAAAATTAGTACCAAAGAGTGGGAAAATGGAACTATTACATGAAAAGTTTCATGAATAACCAAAGAATAATAAAATGAAATTATTTATTGAACAATTATCATATAAAATACTGTAATTTAATTTCAAGAATGAGAAATCTCGATTAGAATGAGATTATGAAATAAACCCCTAAAATGATCATAATGTTAAAGTGAGAATTAATAAATGAATTTATTAGGTGTATCAACTATAAGTCCATATATAAGAAGATTAAATACATAAATAGATATAAAAATTAATTATATACATAATCATATAATATTATTTATATTAAGAAAATAATATAACCCAATGAAAAGGAATTGACTTCGGAAATTTCTTTACCGATTTGTAATTTTAAGTTCAAATCCCCTTAGATGAAATAATTAAAATTAAAATTAAAAATACAAAAAATAATTAATTATTAATTATATTACATTTAAATGGTTAGGTATATACACCATATATAATAAATTAGGTGCACAATGATAAAGTATGACTAAAATAATGGAAGTCCCTTACCTTGTGTTTCATTTCGGGTGAACGTCCTTTAACTTCCTGTATAATGGTTCTAAAAATGTCACTAACTTATACCAAAACCATACACATATTTATAATATCATATGAAACCTTATTATAAAATCTTATTTAAATATTTCTTAACAATCTTTCTTTATTTTCATCATTTCGGGTGTCAATTGCCTAGTTTATTGAGTATGTTTAAACATTGTATTTTCATTCCTATAAATTAGATCATGATTTCATCATCTATAGACTATAAATAATGATGAAAATGTTATATATATATATTCATTGTATACTTATTTATAATAATTCATAATATTTGGAGATTAGAAATGAAATTCACTGTTCATGGATATGATATATCATACGTATGAATGAACGCTGCTTTAATTTTTTGTCAAATTTAAAAGAATGAAAATTAAATGATATATATATATATATTTATATTATAATTTTATTATGATATTTATTTCATTTATTTAACATACTTTTATTAAAACCATACTTAATACATCCCTTGTATAGCGCGAATGAATCACGTCGCTTTGAGGAGGCGTTAGTCCACACATCTACAAACGATGTTATCGTATCCTCAAAATATGGAATGCATGAAGGTATGTGCTATATAAAATTATATAAGAATTAATAAAAATTAAATATCATATATACCATATAATAATAATGTTTCCATAATAATTACCACCCAAGAGAGGTGATAAAGGAAAAAACAAACGATATCATTTTTTAAATTGGTAGTCCACCGTACTCATGAACGGTAATTTCATTACCCATTTGATAAAAGTGTATGAAGGTATAGTTTGAACCATTAAAATAAAAACATTTCATTCTAATTCTTATAATTATGTTATTATATAATCATGTAATAAAAATAATTTAATGGTTTAGGAAATAAATAAAATTAAAGTGATCATTGAATAATGTTACCACTTTTTCGGGTAACTCCATTTGGTTTATACCAAAATCCTTCCTTGGATTCTTTTTGAAATAATTGAGGATTATAGGATGATTTTGGGGATTTTTGTAGAATATTTTATCATGTTTTTTATTATTAAAAGGGATTTAGAGGTGTGAATAAATGGAAGGGTGAGTTCCTTTTTATAGTGGAGGAGGAGTTGTATTCTTATAAATATAAAAAGTTAGACATGATTTAGATGTCTCCCTTAAATAAAATGCCAATAATAATGAAAAACTATTCTAAAAAAGGTAATATATGGTCTAAATAAGTCCATTAAATGTATTTTGGACAAGTTTCTAGGTCATTTTGGCCCTTAATTTTAAGGTTTATTCCCTTGTTAAGCTTAATTTTACTTTAATCGCAGTAATTAATTATAATTACTTTCACTAATATGTTTGGAAAAAAACTAAGTTGAACTTATTATGAATCATAAATTATTTTTATTAAAAATATGGAATCCATTTTTCAAAATTTAAATCACATAATTTTCATAAATTAATTTAAAATTAATCCTGCAGATAGTATGACAAAGTGAGTTCTTAATGTGAAAATGTTCAAAAGGTTTGAAAGGTTTTTATATCCAATTTCAATGTAAAATTGATTTCAATGATAGAAATTGGATTAATTTATTCATTATTTAAATAAATATACTTTAAAACCAAATTAGAATATAATTTAAATAAATAAAAAAATTATATGCAAAAGAAGTTTTCAATTAAAATTCAGTATTTTTCGCTATTCATCAAAAAATGAAACTTCTCAGAAAATACAAAAAATTCACCCTAAGCTAATTTTTATGGTCCAATTTAAAAAATTAAGTTTATTTTAACATATAAAATTTATAAAAGTTCCACAAATTGTATTTAAAATAGGTTCTCCATTAAAATGTGGTAAATCTATCTTTAGAAAAATACAGTTTTTAAGCGTAAAACTTGATTTATTCTTATCTTATGTTTATAAAATGTATTGGATGAATATCAAAAATCTTTGATTAAAAATAATATATATATATATATATATATATATTTAATATCATTCACTAATAGTAATTAATTTAATTTATTATGATAAAACAACTTTAGGGCATAATAATAGTTTTTATAAAAACATCCCCTTTATATTAAATTGGTTCTTATATTCATTTCTAATAAATTGAACATTAATGAATTAATTTTATATTTTTAAAAACCATATATTTAAATAAGTTATTAAATCCAATTCATAACTTTTAATTTAATGACTATGTTATATCTTATTTTATTAAATAGTATTATTTGTATTCAGTAAAACTCGATCTTTCAAGTAACGCAAGCTATCGAAGAAAGTATTTTTTATGTGTAATGAAAGATAACCCATTATCATGTGCATTAAAAGATATAAAATATATGGAATTTATTTTAAAATAAAAAATATACCATTAATTCTTGATATGTTATATTCCTTTCTATGTTTTTGTTGTGTGTCGCACACGCTATCGAATAAAAATTAATCTTTTATAATTTTTGGGGTGTTACAAATCATGTAGGTCACCCCCACACACAAACATATGCCATAGAGTTTGTTGGGGGAAGGGAACATGGCTTAATAATCTATAGATAACCATGTAAAATTCCATAGGATTTTTTTTACAGACCCACACATAGTTTCATTTGAAATCAATATAGTTTTAGTAAATTATATGTTAACCATTCAACGCCCCTATAGTAAATTGTATCAAAACACACAGTTTCCCCAAATTTACCCTAATCATTCAAAAAACATGTTCTAATTGAAATCATCAAAAATTTAATATTTCAATCCTGAAACTTCCATAAATTTAAATTTCCTAAAATAACATAAAATAGAGCATAATAGTAACATGGGGTTGTAAAAATTTCCCTCATAATACCACTTTATTCTCTATAAAATTCATTGTTCATGTAAGAATAAATTAAAAGGATAGAACTTCCACCATTTAAAATTATAAGTACAAGTATCGGGAAAATTTTATATAGTTTACTCTTATAAAATGTAACTCCACACACATTTCCTCATAACCACTATATATCTCATTAAACATATTTTAAAAACCTCTAGATAGATCTACAAAAACTATCCATCATGAAACTCTAAAAGATAGAGATATAGAATTTAACTTTTAACCATTGATAAATTGACAATAATGGTGAAAAAATGAATAATATATCCCATAAATATAGAATCACTAAAACAACCATGATTCCATATATGATATAAGGAAATAATAAATTTCTATAGGTAAAAACCGACCATTAAGATACCTGTCTAAATTTCATATAGGAAGTATGATTTTTAGGAACACCCAAAGACAATTATGATGGTTCAAGATATACATCATATCTCAAAATAAATAAATAACACGTCAATCTGAAAAATGTAACAACATGATACCATAGGATTTTAACTTCAGGCCATGAAACTGCATCATAAGGTAGCTGAAGGTGAATCTTTTAGAGCATCTATATGCTATGATCCCGAAAGAATTTTTTAATATGATATTACTCATGGTCTATATAGGAAAAATTACATACCCATATTTCCCATGAATAAAACCATGTTTTACTATGATCTGACCATCCAACCAAAATAATTCTCACGAATTGCACCATGTGCATCAATAAAAAGAATAGTCAAAGAGATAAGGTATAAAAATTGAAATTTACCATTGATCATAATAGATAATACATAAGGGAATCAATAGAGTGCACCAAATATAATCTACTATAAAAATAAAAATTATCTAAACACATAGAGAAAAAATTTCAAAATATAATTTTTATTAAATTATGAAATACATCAAAGATTTCCCATTTATTAGGAGACTCTCGATTCCAAGAAGACTAGTCATCCCTAATTCATCCCCCAAACCAAGTTTCACTAGTAGAGACTACTCAAAAAACAAAAGTGGTTCCCAATAAATATCACTAATGAAATTTTTCTTTAACAACTATAAGATACACCACTACACAACAAATAGGGAAATGTAGTACCTACCACACCCTTATGAGTATGGGTAGAATTAGTAATAGAAATGTGTACACCAAAAATAATAAACATCAAACATTAAATAAAGTCTTTAAAGAGACACACACTTTAAATAACTTGAAAGATGAACCCAAACCTATCAGGTCTCCTAAATCACATCAAATATCCAAAAAATCATTCAACAAAAAATATAAATACACAATTGAATAATATATGAATAATTAATACAAAAAACTTTTATTAAAACCATGAACACATTAATGAATAGTCCCAAAACTATTATTAAAGTAAAAATATCATGGAAAAAATAAAATAAATTTCAAACATTTCTGTTTATTTCAAAGAAGAAAGGTAAATTTCTTTCATCACTTTAGTATGATTTTAGTATTCCCATTTTTATAATCCAAAAACTTCCCATAAAATACACTTTCATTATCAATACACTATAAATTATAAAACAATTTCAAAATCGTCTATTATTTGAACACGCATAAAGGGTCAATAACCAAAAAAACACAAAATATGGTTTTTAAACCCATTAAATTCATTTAAAATAAATATCCCTCTTATTAATTTCAATATCCCCAATCATTAAAAACATGTTTTATTTTTAGAAAAAATTAAAACACTTACTATTTTTCATTTTCTAACCATCCATTATTTAAAATGTACTCCAATAGGGTCAAAATTCATTATAAATAATTCACTAACACATTTTTAAAGAAACCCCACTTTTGTATTTTAGTATAAAATCATAAACTTATAAATAATGTAGAAGAACCAAATATTTATTACAAAAAACCCCGATGAACTCATTTTAAATCACAAAAAAATCCCCAAAATCAAATTTTCAAATAAAAAAATTAATTTTATAATAACCATATAAATAAAAATTACATAAATCTAAACAAAATACAATTTAAACCACAGAAAAATAAAAATAACATCCTTTATTCTTTTCTCATTGTAAAAACCACTAATAGTAATACCAAAATCCTGGGTTCTAAATAAAACCTAACATAATTCAAAACTTCCAATTCCATAGACATATAAATGAGCCATATACCAATCATTCAATAGTTTTATTAAAAAAATTGAATCAAACCCATGGTCACTACATGGTTTCCCAAGTCATGCATTCCATCCTCAAGCCTCTAATACTTATTTTATTTTCATCACAAAACACCTAGTTAAAATGAAAAATGCATCTCATACAATTATAATGTGGATCAAAATACAGTGATCACAAAAATCAATCCAACTAGTATAATAAAAATAAGAACCAAATATTGATTACCCATGCTAAATAACGACTCATGGTGGGGTAGAGCTATCTAGACACTCCCTGTAACTAACACTCTACTTTTGGAAGCCTTATTATCCACACAAAATTTCTTCCCAAATAACAAGAGTTTTCTTTATAAACCTAAGACTTTAAAATACCTATTATATGATAATATTTCTAATGGGACATCCTAGGCTGACCTAACACATCACTCTGCCTGATTCTCCTATAGGAATAAAGGGTGTAACCAATATCCAGGGATTAGAAACTATTACCTTGGTATCAAAATTATAAAATTGAAAATTATTTCACCCTTATATAATTAATATAAAAATAGTGAAAACTACAATGAATCTAGAATAACATTTTCAGATGTTTTACATCTATTTATATCAAATTAACATTAGCATAAAAATTAGATAACATAAAAGGGAATAATGACTAATGAATTGATTAAACAATTATTGGTAGAAACATCATGTACAATAAAATATAAGTATTTAGAATTAGAATACAAAATAAATACTCCAGGATGAGTTGGACAATATAATAACCAAAAATCTAAAAATACATCTTGAATATATATAAAAAACCTCTATGTGACCCACGTTCACCCACAAAAACCAACATCCATCAACAGACCCAAAAAAACATCTAATTAATGGGATCAATACTAGGAAACCTATGAAAAACACGGAAGCAGCACAAATAAACAAATTCTATCTTCAAGGTATCAGCTAAACATTCCTATTATTATTCCACAAAAGAGAATATGTAGTTTATTTTATAATAGATTCTATAAATGATAGTTTGAACATAATTATAAAATATTTTTTATATCATAATGCATAAAGTAAAAAATTATTCATTATTTAACCCTTTAATTTCCCAAAAAAAAATACAAGCCTTTTTAGAAAAACATGGAATTCCTAACTTAAAACCAAATTTCAAAACAAAGAAAAAATTCAAAACATTCCCTTAAATTCATTTCAAATTATTAAATGATAACTTTTAAATTAAAATGATAAGAAACCCTCTTTTTCATCAAATTCTCTAAAGTAATTTATAATTAATTTTAAAAAAAACACTTCACATTTATAGAATCAAACCCTCCAAAACCATATTGTAAAATAGTATAGAAATAAAACAAACCCAAATACAAACAAGAAAAAATTCAATATAAAGAAAAAATATATCAATATAGAGTAATGAATATAATTAAAAATGGTGTTATACAAAAAAACCAAGGTTATTGGATAAAAGTAATGTGATAGACGAGGGCTATTGAACAAAATTTAAAAAAAACTAATCATCATGGGATACTTTTTATGACACACATAAGAAGAAAATAAACTTGGAATATGGAAACATGTGTCCTACATAATGAAACAATATATTTTCTCAGTAGTTTAATAGGACCATCTCATCCTTATAAACCATTTCTAGAGTTCACATATTTCAAAAGACATAATCTATCCTTGGAGTACTCAACTTTTATATGAAAAAATCCCTTAGACAAAGTACAATCCATAGTCAGGAACAAGTTAGATTATAAACTAAACTGTTGTTTCACTAATAAAGTTCATATACTAACTCCATTGAATCCACATGACATCAATAAAATATATTATAAAATAACTAAGAATAAATAAATCACACAATTAACAAAAACTAACATGAAATAAACCATGTCTCAACTCAAACACCCACTCATTATATAGATTAATATTTTCAATAAAGTATCTTATAATGATATTCAATACACATACATTAATAGTGTAACATGTTTATATATAAAATTAAATAAATAGTCTTATAATTTTGGTGTTATATTATTTTTATTAATCCTATTATAAAGTTAAAAACAGGCCTTTGAAAAAAACTAGGGATTATAAGAAATTTTAAACCTTTTGTATTTAAAAATCCATTATAGCAGAGTAATAAAATAATTACATTAAAATAAATTTGTAAATCATCTAAATTTATAGAAACCATCAAAAATATACTTCAGGTTTTTCACTTGATAATACAATTTCACATAAACAAAACACATGATATTTTGAGAAACAATTTAGGATATAAAATGTCACTTTAAAATAAAATACAATGTTAAAAAACCATTTCAATAAAACCAACATATCTTTAAATATATCTTAAAAATTTTATCAAACACTTTTCAGGAATATTTATACAATTTAAAATGGATGGTATAAGTTTCATTAAAAGCCCCACTGTGCCTTGTTTCAAAAGTCATTCAAAACCATTTTTCAACACCTCTTAGGTAAAAAATAAATATAATATGGAAATAAAATCATTTTAAAAATAATAATCACATGGAATATAATATATATGATTTTTGTAGAAAAATAGATGAAATTTATGTCGAAGAATTTTTTTTTACAAATCACCTTCAATATTTAATTCCCAATAAAGTGAGTAAACACCATTTATAACACCTACCCATCCATGCCCCCATGATTGGTTACACATAAACCCTAATTTCTATTCCCATGGACATTATATTTCATGTTGCAAACTAAGCATGGGGAATTTGGAAAGTTATAAGGGAGGAAGATAAAACATAAACGATACCTTAAAATCCTATTAAAATCCAAGGAGGAAGGATTGAAATCAATAGAGAAGAGAATGAAAGAAAACCCTTCATGTAAAACATGGATGAATGAATTTGATGAAAGAAATAATAATTATAAAACACTTAAAACATGTCATGGTAAAATTGGAATTTTATTTTTTTAAGAAACAGATTAGAATTCATGGATATGGTACATGATTAGAAATGTTATGGCCCAACCTTGTAAAAGATACTAGACTAAACCCACACATTGTGAATGGTTTGTGTCCATGGTTTCCCCAAACCATTAAATAACTATTTGGTTAACTAAAACACACAAAAATATGTCACATAGTCATATATAGATCATGCATTGTTCAATTATTCATATACAAAACATGAAAAACTCCACTAGACTCTATCACCACCCATCACATGGTTTTCTACGAAACCCACATGGTTTATTCAAACCATCTGTTAAATATGAAACAACTATATAATAAGTTTAAGCATTGTGAATAGATTCCCCATACGGTTTCCCCTAACCATGTATTAACCATGAGAAAAGATAAAATTGTAAAAAATTTAAAATATCAGTCCTAAAACATCCAAATATATATATTTACTCAAAATCACATATAATACAGCACAACAGTGACATGGGGGTGTCATAGTAATAAAATTATATATTATGTGAGAACTATTATGGATATTCTTATAGGAAATAAAATATCTAAAGAAGTGGAGCTAAAGGAAATAAAAATATCAATATTAATGATGATCCATAATAAAAGTATACTAATGAGGTAATTCCATTCCATTCATAAAATATAAAAAATGGAAAATGAGGGGAATATTATTCTTACACTCATTTAATATAGAATGTTTGGGCACCTTTCTGATAAGTGTCTCAAAAGTTTTCGAGATGACAATGAATAATAATTTACCAAAACAAATATTTTAGATATGTGAAAGGTATAAAAATAAAAATTTTGAATTTCATTTAAAAGAATAACATTCTTTCATAGGATAATAATATCTATGAGGAACCACAAATGGTTTATTTTTTTAATTTTAAATGACTTATTGTATAATTCCTTGTACCTATCATTGATAGACCAAAAAATGAGGAGAAGGGTGATGAAAAATAAAATTAATTTGATGGTCAATTTAACTAGAAGATTAATTATAGGTTATAATTAAAGATATATATATTAAAAGGGTAATGATAAAAAATCAAAATGTTAAGGAAAAATATTTTATGCTATATATGCTGCAAAAACATTAGAATAACTATGAGTTGATAGTTGGAGATTTAAAATAATAAATCTAAAAATCACGATAATTATAAGAATTTTCTTAAACTTAAGATCAAAGTATAATAGTTGGTTTTAATAATGGATGGAATAAAAAACATGGTGAAAGAAGGGCTCAAATAATTTTGGACCTGGAAAATTATGTCATCAAAATGATATTAAATTTTAAATATTAAGTGAATGATATAACACTATGGATGAACACAATAAGTTTAATCCCATGATCTATTGAGATAGAAAGTTAGAGGCATGGAGATATGATAAATAATCAATAGGATTTACCCTAAGGTAATTAAATTTAGAAGGAATGATACATATATATCTTGGTCATAAATAAAATCAAATAATGGTAAGTACGTAGAAATAAAATCCTTGTTTAATTAATTTTATAGTTTTAGTAAGGATTAAAATAAAATAGGATCGGTAATTATAACCCAAAAAACACACAACAAATTAGGTTCAATTATAGTCTAAATATTGGGTACCCATGAAAGCTATGTTCCATAATAGTCATTTTCATTAATGTAAAATTATTAAGAATATTTTCATATAGAATTTAACAATCCTCAAATGTTTTATATTTTTTTCAGTTATGATTACAAACACAAATAATTTTTTTCATCAATGATGTGAATGTGTGTGCCTTGGAAGATATGAATTGGTAAAAAAAATTAGATCATATATTTTTCATGTATGATAGAACCCAATATACATTTTCATCTATTTTTTATAAAGAATATAAAATATCTTTTTTGAAGAAAATTCATATCAAATACTAATGTATAAAAACTAATAAGCTTTAGTAAATTTGGAAATGGATAAAATGGATGTAGTCGAAGAGATTTATTCCAAATAAATGGATCAAGTTAGAGTTTGTATTCTTTATAGAATATGTGCTACATATATTCTAATAAATAATAATTTATTAATGGGAATTAAAAATGACCTATAATGAGACAAAATCCTTTGTAATAATGAATTTTTGAATATCATTAACCCTAGAATTGATAAAATTAGAGAGAAAAATTTGTAATATGGATTTCTAGTTTCATGAAGGTCTTCATGAGAGTTTATTAAGTGTAACAAAATTTTGTTAGTTGTGATATGTTATATGATTTAAAAATAAGTCATTTTTGTCAAAGGAAATAATGGTGAAATTTTTATATAAGGGAGATTCACAAATGAAAATCTCAAAATTTTAATTGGATAATAATAAATGTTATTTATATCCCTTATGGAAAAAAAACTAAAAAACATGGCCACACAAACCAAAAATACATATAAGTTTTGGTGAAACAAGAAGGTTTACATTACATCTCTAATCATACATATTATCATACACATACATATGATATTTCTCAAATGAAAAATATTATTTATAAGGTATTAAAGAATAATAAAATAATTAAATTGTAACATCTCATTGTTTTATTAATAGTATTTCTTAAAATTTTATTTTTCTTAAATTATTTAAATATAATAATGGAGTACACTATATAATGAATCATGTGTATTATGTGTCAAAGAAAAAATGATTTTATTTTATATTATTATATTTTTATTGAAGGATGAATATATTCTAATTCATCAATACAATAATAATGAGAAAAAACATGAAAAACATATTTGTAAAATTTAGAAACATGATCAGTCATGGTTTTATTCAAAACACCATATCCATGAATAATACCATTAAAGAATAATAAAATAATTATATATATTTTATAAATCATAAATAAAAAACCATGAGTTAAAAAAAATAATGATGAAAAAGGGAAGTAATGGGTAATTACAAGAAGTATATTGTAACACTAAAGCATCAATTATAGTATGTAATAGTTTATTTTTAAAGAAACAATATCGTGATGCAAATAATTTTATATAAGAAATTTATTAAAACTAGTATTACAGAATTTTCTAAATATAATTTTAGAAAATTAATTTAATTTTTTAATTCATCATTTAAATTATAATATGGTGAATTTTTTAATATATTTCAGAAAAAATTTATTTATTAAGGAATGGTGAAAAATACCAATTTTATAAAAAAAATTATAACTATTATGACATTATAATGATATAATAATAACATGAACGCTTATTAAAGATTTTTTATAGAATATATATATATATATATATAATTCATATAAATTTATAACTTTGATCTTAAAAACATATTCTTAGAATTTTGCAAATATGAGTAATGTTTTGGTTGAATGGAAAAAAAATTAGTTATCCGCTATTAATCAAGTATTTAAAAGTTAAATTTATGTTTTTTTATTATATTGAAGGAAAAAATGATTTAAATTTAACATAATACAAATAATATCATTATAATCATAATAATACATTATTTTGTTGTAAAATAATTTGTATTCTTATAATAAACATTTCTCTAAAAACAATTATCATTGTGTTTTGTGATATTTTATTAAACTAAATGTATACCCATTCAAAAATTTAAGTTATTTCAACTAAATTAAATATTTGGAATAATAATAATTAATATTATGTAATAAGGTCAACTTAAGTTTTGGTCAAAAATTAATAGTAACCATAATAAATATTTATCACCTCAGTTAAGGGTAAAATGAGTTAAAAGGGTTAAAAATAAAGGGATAAGGATTTAAAAAACATATAACACTTAATAAAACCTAATTTATTATTTGTATTTATACCTTAACCTTATAATATTCTTTGATATGAATACTAGGTTCCAAATGAAAAATAAAATTACTTTATATTATTTAAATATTTGTAGTAATTCAATGTGTTTGTATCTTATCACTTATAAAAGGGAACCTCTTTACCTACCTTATTCAAAAATATTATGCCATATAGATCATCTAAGAACTACCAAAAACCCTCTCAAGATAAATTCACTTTATTTTGTCACCTTTTCTTGCCCTGATAAAATCCTAATAATTCTTACGGTATAAGACAAATGAAGTCTCTCAAAGAATAAGTAGTCATTTTAATCGAATCTTTCAATGTTAATTTCTTCATATACCTCCTATAAATATATTCTATACGTACTAAAATAACGACTCTAGTATAAATAATATTTTGAGATATTACTTTGATTCTAGGACATCCATTTTTCACCTCCTTTCCTTCCTCTAGAAAATGAAAACACCACTAGTGTATACATACGACCTACTGTCTCCACCTAGCGGTGTAATTAACTTTTCATCACTATTTTACTCAAATTGATATAATGGTTGAATTAATGAATATATGTTATATTTATGAAATAATTATAATTCTTTAAATACAAAATATTTTCTACTTTATGACCCTTTCATCCATTAGAAAATGATAATGTAGCAAATGTGTACGTGTGGACTACTACCACCACAAAGTGATGTGATTTGTTTTTCTATTAACACCGTGAATAAATGATTAAAAATAAAAATATAATGAAAACATATATATTTATTACCGTATTAATATTATATAAATTTTGAAACCATTTAAAAACTCCATTAAACATAAACAATATATTGAAGTAATTTTAAATAAATTAAATGAACAATTGTAAGTGGTTAATGTAAGTAAGAACCATTAAATTAATGGATTCAAAATTATTATAAAATAACCAAAACAAGTCAAATATAGATTAATAATGTTCTTATGATATTATTTAATAAATTTAAATTTATTATACATGAGTATCAAACATTCACGCCAAATTAGAGACCCAAGGTAACTTATTTTTTCTTCAATTTAATTTTATTTTGGGATTGTTTATGTTCAAGTTTATTTAGAATAATTATATAACCCTAATATATTAAAACCTATAACATTTATTCTCATCTATTTATGCATGTTTTTTTAATATTATTTTCTATTTTTTCTATTTGGATCAAGAACCAACAAGTGAGTCACAAGTAAGGGGCATTCTTTCAAAAAAATTATTTTAATTTTTCCCTTCCAAATTATTTTTCTTCCATGTAAAGTATTTTTATATTTTCCAGAATAATATTATTTAAACTCAAATTATTATTTAAATTTTTTTCAATAATATTTTTTAAAATAATTATTCTTATCTTTTTCCAAATGATTAATTTTTATAATTTTTACCAAAATTTAAAAAGAATCATTGCTTTAACATTTACCACATAGATGGAGTTTCTCATCATTATAATCATTAATTAAATTTAAGCTTCAATTAAAGGTTTCCATGGTTGATTTCAAATAAAATACTTTCCAATGTATTTTTTTATATAAAATGATATCAAAAAAAGGCTGTTACTTTCTTAAAGGAAAGAAAAGAATTTTAAAATTTTATTTATAAATACATTCATTCATGAAGTTACAAGGATGTTATTTATAATGTTTTTTACTATTTTAATTTATGAAGGATTTTCTTTTCTATAAAAAATTTATGTTGGATAAATATATAGTATTCTATCATCCTTTTCTGATAATTTATTATTCCTTATTTTTATATTTTTAATTTTCTTATGGTCAGGTTCTATATTACTATCTATTATTTATCAGACATTAATTTTCTCTTTAATGTACATAATTTCAATATCATAGTTTAATTCAATATATTTTTAGTTAAATTAATGATGTATCAAACATATACTATTTCTATATATAGTATGAGTTAAAATAAGTTCATTGAGAATTTTATTTCACTAAATTTTGAAATATTCCATATTCGAGATTCAATATGGATACATAATGATTTATAAGGATTTTTTAAAATTAATTGAATTAATCTATAAAAATATATAAGGAATTATTTATATTTTCAAGTAATGAGTTTGTTCTAGTTATAAATAAACCCTTTATGGGTTAATAGGTCTCCTGATATAAAACAATAGGGATTCCATATTATATGGGTATATTTTTTACACCTACCCATTTATTAATAATGTTGTCCTAGTTTAGGCCTTTATGGTTATATTTATGAAAAATTAGATGAGGTCTTGATGGAATGATAATGAGTGTATTCATTTATGAATTTACTTTATTGATAATTAATGTTACATTATCTATAAGATTTTTATGTTGGTATTATCCATGGAAGTTCATTAAAGAAGTTATTCATTGAATGGAATGTGTTTTGATTATCTTCTCTACCATATTGATTATTCATTATTTAGTCATACTAGCTTCCATTATATATAACCCTTTCTGAGTATCTTATCTCACCCTTATTTTTTTCCCTTTCTTAAATAATAAATAAGGATATTTTTAATGATTATAGGGATATATGAATGTTAATTATGATGTTTATTTTTATTTAAAATGTATTATATGAATCATGTATGTATCGGGTTTTTAAAGACAGCTAAAATTATTGATCCTTGAGAACATTTACCATAATAGGGTATTTTATTTTATGTTTCAATATCCATGATGAATATGAACTAACTCAGTGTGTTCCATTTTATTGATATGTTACCTATAGGAAAGAATGGAATCAACACTAGTTGTAAATGTAGGGATTACATATTAGAGAAAACCAATATAGCTTGTGTTATATCTAAGTGGATCGTGGACATATAATGGAAAATAACTTGTAATATAATAAATAACCTCTCCAATATATAGAAACCTATTATTCTATAATACAACTGACCTAGTTTATTTTCTTCTTGTGACTAAGTCTTTCATCTTCTAATAGAACTAATAATCTATTTGTAGCTTAAAATTTGTTCAAGTCCCTTGAAAATATATTTCCAGACATGGGAAGTAATGAAAAGTAAAATTTGATCATGGAATTATATTGTTTAATGGGATATGATGATCAATTGTGGTTATAGTTCATTAAAACTAAAGTGGATAATTGAATGGAATGTATTGAATAAAGAAATATTAATGTGATATTATTTTAGAAACACTTTACTTGAGTGTAATGATTTTAAATATAGAGTTTAGTTCTCACTTTTATGTATAAGGAATAAGAAACAGTTGTATATTATGAGGCTAAATTTTCACTATTAACCAGAAATGAGGCAAACTATATACATAATCCAAAAATAAAGATTGAATATTTCATTGATGGGATTAAGCTAGGTCTCTAAAGGGTTCTATTTTATAAAATATATTCATCATATAATGATATAGTATCATGTTCCTTCAAGGTTAGAAAATTATTTTATAGGAAATATATATTTAAGGTAAATCAATAAATAATAGGTCAGTTGATAATTGAGAAAAAATAAATGTGTCAAATAATAAGAAAGGGAAGATGGGATCTCCAACATGAAATAATTTTTGAAAGAAACAAACAAGAAAATATATAGTGGGAACAAGAGTTTTTTCAAGTGAAAGGAAATGGATTATAAGGATTATAAATGAAATGAAAATAACGAAACAAATATTATCTAATGATTTTTCTAAAAAGATAAATGGAATTATTAAAACCATTGTCCCTGGAGTTATGGGATCTTCCTATGGAAAAGTCCATGAGGATAAGTCCATGTTTTAGTGATTACTATAGATTAGGTTATAATTCCTAAACATGTGGTTGCAGTAACATTGACCATAACCAAGAATTTACCTAATTTTTATTTATTTCTATATCTTCTCACTCTTTTATATCATCCATGTTTCCCAAGAAAAGTGGAAACTTTCCATCACTATAAGACAAATTAGTAAATAAATACTCTTAGTTGAAATATTATTATAACAAGAATGTATCAGTTTAATACCATTATGAAATTGACATGCCCTATTTGAAAACATGATTATTATACCTCTCTTTTACTTTTAAATAATACATTTTATGGATTTTATTTTAAATTATAATGAAAAAATTTATATATAGGACAAGGATATTATGATTCATGTTATAAATGTGGAATATATTTTATTTATAGTGGAGAATACATTTCATGGTCATTTATAGATCCACCTCTAGTATCTCTTTATAATAAAATTATTTTAAAATAAGAGAATACAAAACCAAATAATGCAAAAGGTATCCATATGATAGATGATTTTCGTGTTGTGTATTAATACATTGATGTATTTTTTGAAGAATTACCTAGAAATCAACATGAGATTGAGGTTGAATTTTAAATTGATCTCATATTAGATACAAAAACTATATCTAATACTCTATATAGGATATACATAGTCAAATTAGTTTGATAGAATAAAAAACTATTGGATTTTTGTGATAAGGGATTTATACTCCCTAGAGTTTCCCCTTGGGGAGCCCCTAGTTTTTTAAAAATAAAGATGGGTCTATAAGGTTGTGAATCTATTATAGAGAAATAAATTCTATTACCATTAATAATGATCATCCCATGACCCAAATTGATGAATTTTTTTATCAACATAAATGATCTAATATTTTTCAATGATTTTGTAATGACTCGTGTTTTTTTAGATTGGAATTTTGAGCAGAAATTTGAATTTTTTATTTTAGAATCTTATAAGGGGTAAAATGGTATTTTTCCCTATAATATGATCTTGAATAATTTTTATGACCACACCCTTGGTCCATGAATAGGGTTCTTACCCTAGTATTGGAGTTTTTTAGATATTTAATCATTTTATATTTTAGCAGAATAATTAATATTTAATATTTAATAAATTAAATTTTAATTTTTCATATATGTTTGTTTGGTAATTTCTTTTAAATGGAGAATAATATTTAGAATACATCTCTTTTATTAACTCTATAATGGGGAGTTTTCCTAGAAAAGGCATAAACACGATTTGGTCATTGGGGTTATCTCGAGCCAATTTTTCTTTTTATTTTCATTTTCTTACATTTCTTTTTATCTTTTTCTTTTCTTCTTTTCCTCAGGGATTCTCACACATTCATATAGGGATCTTAATTCTCATGGTTGAGATAAATAATTATAGAGGTAAAGATACCTAAAGATATAGAGAGGAAGAAGTGTACTGCCTTAGAGCTCAGGACGTGTCATATCTTCATACGGCAAGCATGGACAATGGAAACGGGTGAATATTTAAAGGATTCCTCCAAAATGTAGTCCCTCTTAATATTTCATAATATATTCTATTAGATTTACTATTTTTAGGTTTTTATCCCTTATTATTTTCATTTATTACCCCTTTTGGTTTGATCTATTGTTTGTGGTGAGAAAACAGGGGTTTAGGGAATTTCAGAGGTTTTTCATTTGGGAGAACCCATCTACATAATGTTTGGTTCAGGGAAAACACATTGTGTTTTCTTCCTATTTAGGGAAGATGAAATTTTTTGAATTACATGTTGTGTATAGGTCACACATGTTGTATACAGGGACTCGGTAGTATACTCGAGTACCCGTCTATGCTACCCGTGCTGTGGTACATGCCATGTGAAGCACATGGCTAGACCACGTGTGGGTTTCATGATGTGTATATGTACACAAACAAGTGATATACAATTCCAAACCATGTGAGGTATATGGTGAGGTACCTTTGTAGTGTACGCGCTATGTACAGAACCAACACATCATGTTCTTGGGATTTTACACACTAAGTCCGGATAGATTACACACCCATGTAGGACCTTGAGGGTACATGCCATGTACCAAGGTACACACACCGTGTACTCCTCCCTTGATAACCTTTGATTGTTTTTCATATCCTTTCATCTATGAATCAGAATTGGACCCTTGAGTAGTCCATTCTGAGATTCTTTTTTTCATAGATATAAATGGTGAAACTCTTGAAGTGGTTTGGGGACTCCTAGGATACATTTCATTATTTTTATAAATAAATAGGTTCTTCCTCCAATTATTAAATTTATTTTTCTATTGAGAGATACTTGAAATGAGAATTATAGGTTGGGTGTTTATAACAACCTAGTTTGAGACCTTGACCTAGGATGGATGATTAACTATCTCTCTTAACTGGTTCCATTGTAGATTTTTCCTTTAGGGTGTCTACCTTATAAGATGTTCCCTTTTGGACCAAGAGGCCATGAGAATTTTTGTCATATAGTATCCCCTATAGTATTCTGATGTATTCTTTTTATATTAAGGATCCCCTAAGGGATGCCTTTTCTTACAAGTTATCCTAGGGAATACCTAGTAAGAGTCCTATAACTATATGTCATTCTGAGGATCCCATATAGGATGCATTTTTTCTTTGTACCAGGTTGTGAGGGTAATGTATAGGATTCCCCTTCCAATAGACTATTCTAATTATCCCTTGTTGGATTCTTCTATTGCTTACCATTCAAGGAACCCATGTAGGATTCCACCCTTACCTTCTCAACTGAGTATCCAGAGTATGATGTTTCCACTTATGTGTATACCTATGGATCCTGAGTATGATGCATCTCTTATGTATGAATTGATGTACCTAATGGGTGCCCCAATGTTTGACCAACCCTGAGCTAGTACGTCGGGTTTGGGTAGAGATGTTAGTGGTTGTCACCTTAGAACCCATACTAAACTTGAAATCCCAAGTGGTTGTGATAGTAGTGTTCAGTTTATCCATTCATCAAACCTCACTCTTTTTTTATACTTTCAATTTTTTATTTTTGATTCGGTGATGTTAGATATATGTGATTCATGGTTGGTTAATAATTAGCCTCATTAAAGGTGTCTTTATTTATCATTGGTATTCTCAAATGTTATTCCTGGGATTCGGCTTCTAATCCATGTTATTTCTTAAGTTTCTTAGTATAATCATAGGTACTACCTTGGAATTTTTTATTGAGCATGTATATTTTATTATTATATTATTGTGATTTATATAGCTACTTTCTAGAATCCTACTACTGAGCCTAATACTAATATCTACATGATTGGTGTCCCTAGTAATGATACCCATGGATGACTCTACTCTCTTGAGTGATGAGGATGATTCCACTATCCTTTAGTTTTTATATGATTATGATGATTATAATCTCCTTATCTCATGGGTTAAATGATGATGATTACACTCTCCTCAACCTAGAGTTTTAGGTGTATGATTACACTCTCATTGAATTTTGGTCTATAGAGGATGATTATGCTCTCTGTGACCTATGGCTTATGGAGGATAACAACATTCTCCTAGACTCATAATGTCGTGACCACCTAAGGTTCGGGACCTACGGTTTATAAATTGGATATGATTTACATAACATGAGAATAATGGAATCTAGATCTCTTCCATTTATAGTATTTCTAAATGTAATTCTCTATAATACATATTTTCAGTTATTGGAGGTGAGTACGACTGAACCCAGGGTCAAGACAAGTATCTCCCTATGGTGAATTATCTTTATCAAATACATTTCCAATGTTGGACGAAGAAGGTATATGTCAATTTGGATTATATACCTAGAGATCAACTTAATGATACAAGGCTTCAGTGGCATGACATCTATCTCAATTACCTTACACAAGATGTTTAGGTGATCGGGATTACAGACCCAAGTATCAACTACTGATTGGTTTTATGTTATTTCATTAACAATACTCAGGAATATTCATATGTATGTATATATGTATAGGTATAGGACTATGAATGTATACGCATATAAGTACGGACATCCATGGTGGAATATTCCAAGTTGATCAAGATTATGGATGTGGGGTTTGACTATAGTTTCATGTTATTGGTTTTACTTATCTTTTTAGTTGTGTCTTGGATAGGCTAATCATATTTAGTTTTCAAGAACTTATTGCAGTGTATTTATAGGTTCATCATTAGGGATTCCAACTTAGATTATTTTTCACCCCTTCGCATTCACCTCAGTGTGAATGTATACCTTATGTCGACTTTTATGGTTTATCATGGTTTTCATGGTGGATTAGGAAGAGTCATAGAGTTGCATGATCTAGTAGAGATGCTTGAGTGAGTTCTTCTGATTAGGTTGGTACAATTTGATGGTGTACGAATACTGGGTATGTGGACTGTATTGTAGTTAGTAGTAGATCCTTGTACTTTTATTTTAGTTTCCTTTTGTACTCTTGTATCTTTATGGTCATCCCAATGGGTGTCCAGTGTTGTATGTATGTCATAGTTGTTCGTGATTTTAAAGAAATTTAATTTATTATAACAATAAGTTTTATTTCAATCTATTTATTGCTTCCAAACTCTATTTATTTACTGATGTGTATGATACTTTTCTATTTCCTTTTTTTATTACTTTGATATAAGGGCATAGTCTCCCAACTATCAAACCCTAGGCCCTCGCTACTATTCAGCAGCCTCTGGAAAATGGGGAGGTGCGCTTGAGGCCTCATAGAGAACCAGCTTAGATCACCATATTAGTGGAATCTGGATTGGGAAATTATAAAGTTGTATCATCTGGGTTCCTTTCCTTGTATTTTCTATTTGGTATATGTTATAAATGAGTAATAGGAATGTGTTGGAACCTATTATGGAGATTGGACTGGTGCATTGAGAACACTTTTTTTATAAGAATTCTTGGTTTTCAGGGTATGGGATTATTGTTCTGATCGACAATGTTATAGTTTTATATGATTTTAGCCTTGAGAGATGCACATGTTGTGTTTATGTGATGATTTATTATGGATTTATCGCTCTTGGACATTATAAAGATGTGAGATATGGATTTTGTCTCTTGGCTAGAAAAGGAAAGAGGTATCTCATGCATCATATTTGGCACATATGATTCACAACATATAGACCCTCTAGTGTGTGATTTCTACTAATTATTGAGGCTTATTAAATTAGACCAACTTTCATATTTATATATATATATCATTATGAAATTGGTTTATCTATATGTAAGTTGAGGCATTAGTGTTGAGGATGATGACTTAGTCCTTGTGTATGATAGGTGCAGTGACTCTAGTAGGTTAATATGGAACATGATTCCCTTCTATTGTACCCAATATAGGGTGTTGTTTCTCAATTCATGGTTATATATTCAGGTCATTGAGTATGATGTCAATGGATACCAAGACGTTTATTATGAACTATACCTCCAAGGGGTTTTACCGTTTTCATATTCCTGCTGAGTGTTTGTCCAATCTCTCTTCTGAATTGGTATCTTGACCTCTAGGGAGACATTATTTATGAGGATTATTGGTGAGGATTTGTCCATTTTAGGCCATGTTTTCAATTGTAACCCTCATAGGTCGTTATAATCTTTACCTTATTTATAGAGGTTTTGATCTTTTGGGATAGTTGGTTAGACCTTGTGACCCAGTTGTGAGACTTGATATGTAGGGACAGGTGGGAGATCCAAAGGCCCTTAGTTTTGACTCAAACCCTAGTAGGTCAACATCAATTTTTTAGAAGGAAACATACATAAGAGAGGTTGGGATATGTTTTCAGATTCCTTTTTAGGCAGTGAGGTTAGTTACACACTCAGTTGATATCGATACATGATAAGTGCTCTAGTTTTCCATTATAAGAATGTTGATGAATTCAAATTTTTAAAAAAATAATGGGTGATTGGTATCAATATTGAATTTTATAGGTATGATTTTTTGGGTGCCTAGCCTGATCGACCAGTGTTTCGATTATTGTTAATATAGTTAGAGAGTGGCTAGACGCTCGTGACTGGAATAACACTAGGTGACGGGCAGTCATGGAATAAATCATGGCACATGTGAGGTTCCCAATTTTAAGTAGGATTTCAAGGAGATATTTGAGATTAATGAGACTAGACTTCCATGTATCATGGTCATCTTAGCCTTGTAATGAAAATCTCACTAAAGTGTGAGTCAGAAGATAAAGGTACACACTAGTTGTGTGTTGTTCCCTTTCATTCTTAATTGGTGAGTGGTCGAATGAAATATGAGTACAGATGTTTCCAAGTTTTTTCCTGAGAATGGTTTCCTAGGATTTATAGTTAAAATGAATAATTTCCCTCCAAGGTAGAGGTAGAGTTATGGATAAATTGGATACCACAAGATGGTCAACCTGTGACTGGACCTGGACATGCATTGTCAGGAGACGTGGTGTAAGGTGTTGGTTGAAGGAAAGTTATATTGTTTGTTGTGAGAATGGTTTGGAAGATCTGTACACACATTTTGTGGAATCTTAGTGTAATCCTAGTTGGATATGATCCTAATCTATGTTGATATCTTCTTGAGTATGTTTTGAGAGTGTTGGCACTTTGTTGAGCTTCTTTTATTTTTAAATGTCCTTCCTGGTTTGGAAAAGGAACCTGTTGAGGTTTTACTTAAGGAGTGTTATAACATAATACATATGGTGGGGTGAAAACCATTTGCTGTATGAGGGTGGTGATGCTCATTTTAGTTGAAATATATAATTTTTTATGAGCCATTATGCTCAGAATCCATTTTTTAGATGATGATAAGGGTATTCCGATAGTGGGGATTACTAGAACAGTCATAGTTAAATGTCTTCTATGTAGAAGATAGTGGTTGATGATATGGTACTAGTCATTAATAAGTCAATATAGCTTTTTTTGGTAGATTCAAGGGTGGGATCATGGATACTAGTTTTACCACCAAGATTCTTAGGGATGATAAGGTTTTTGGTGGGGATTTTGTAATGACTTGTGTTTTTTTAACTATAATTTTGAGCAGAAATTTGAATTTTTTTCTTCCAAAAGCTTGTAAGGGGTAAAATGGTTTTTCCCCTAGAATATTATCTCAACTAATTTTTCTAACCACTCTATTTTTTCCTGAATAGGGTGTTTACCCTAGGATTGGATGTTGGTAGATATCTAAGCCATTCAAATTTTAGCGGAATAATTAATATTTAATATTTAATAAATTAAATGTCAATTTATTCATATAGGCTCCCTCGATCATATATTTTGAACAAAGCATTGAATTAAAATTATATCTTATTTATTGAGTCTAAAATGGGGAATTTTTCTAAGGTGAGGTAGAAACTCAGTTTGGGTGTTGGGGCTGGCCCAAGTCCATTTTTTTCTTTTCTTTTCTTTTTCTTCTTTTTATTTTTCCCTTTGTATTTTCTTATTTTCCTACTGGATTCTCACACACATGTTTGGGGATACTCATTCACACAACTGAGATAGATAATAAGATATAGAGAGAGAGGTAGAGAGATAGAATCAAAAGGAGAGGTAGAAGGGTACTGTTGTGGTGGTTGGGACATGTCAGGTCATCGTGCAGCAATTGTGGACCACAGAAACAGGAAAAACTTTAGCATATTACACCCAAAGGTAGACCATTTAATTTTTCATCATATATTCTCATAGATTTACCATTTTTAAGTTTTAATCTCTTATTATTCTCTCTTATGTCCCCTCATGGTCTAATCTATTTTTTGTGGGGAGAACATGGGGGGTTTCAGGCATTGTAGATGTTCTCCATTTGGAAAAACCCATCTACACAGTGTCTGATTTAAGGAACACATGTCGTGTGTTCTTTATTTTTATGGAATATAAACTTTTTGAAGTAAACACTATGTTTGGGTCATAAAATACATGTAAAGGGACTCAAACGTATAGCCGAGTACCTGGCTAGGCTACCCATGTAGGGAGAACATATCGTGTGGAGCACACGATTAGACCCCATGTGGGTCACACAACATGTATATGTGCAAAGAAAGAAGATATAAATGGTCATGCCTTATGATGTACATGGTAAGGTACCTCTTGTAGGGTAAACACTATGTACAGGACCAATATACAGTGTACTTGGCTTTTACCGGCCAAGCCTGACTAGAGTACATGCTCAGGAAAGGCCTTGAGGGTACACATTTTGTACCAAGACACACACACAGTGTACTCCTCCCTTGATACCCTTTGAGGTTTTTTCATTTCATTTCACCCAGGATTCTAATTTAGAACCATGATTAGTTCATTCATATTATTTTTCACATATATTTAAATGGTGAAACCCTTGAGGTAGTTTAAGGACTCTTGGGATAAATTTAAATATTTTTCTAAATGGATAGGTTCTTCCTCTAGTAATTGAATCCTGTTGTATTTTGAGAGATATACTTGAAATGAGAATGATAGGTTGGGTTTTTGGATCAACCTAGTTTGATATCATGACGTGATATGGGAGATGATATATTTCTCTTGACTTGTGCCTTTGTAGATTTTTCCTTGAGGACATATCCATAACGATATGTTCCCTTATATCCCAAAAGTCCATGAAACTTATTGTATTAAAGGATCCCATGTAATATTCCTCTATCTTCTTTGTGTACCAAGGATCCCTTGATTGATTCCTTTACTTACTTGTTTCCTAGGGAATCCCTTATAGGATTCCTATACCTATATTTAATTATGAGTATCCCATAAAGGATGCATTTTTTCTTTTGTACCATGTTGTGAGGGTCCCATATTGGACTCCCATTATTTTATACCATTCCTAGGATCCCTTATTAGATGCCTCATTGCTTACTAGCTGAGGATCCCATGTAGGATTCCTCCCTTGCCTTCCCAGATGAGGATCTCGATTAAGATGACTCCGCTTATGTGTATTAATGAGGATCCTGAGTAGGATTAATCTCTAGTGTATGACTTGAGGGACCCACCGGGTGCCCTAATGATTGACTGACCCTAAGCTAGTATGTCAATTTTGGGTAGAGATGGTAGTGGGTATCACATTAGAATCCATAACAAACTTGAATTCCCAAGTGGTTGTGACAGTAGTGTTAGGCTAAGACATTTTTCCACCCCCACTCTTTTGTTTATAATTTCACTTGGTTATTGCTGATGTAACAATGTTTGTTAGAGGTGCTTCCTGGTTAGTGGATGATGATCCAGATGTGAGGCCTCTTTCTTTCCCTTTGGGATGCCCAGACTTTCTTCCAAGAATTTAGATTCTGATCCATTTTATTTCTTTTGTTTACTGGTATACCTAGAGGTACTACCAGGGACTTAGTTATTAAGTCTGTATATTTGATTATCATCTTATTGATATTTCTATAGCTACTTCCTGGAATTTTGAAGTTGATCCTAGTATTATGGTATATGGGAATGGTATCCCTAGTAATGATACTTATGGATGATTTTTATATCCCATGTGATGAGGATGATTCTACTCTCCTTGAGTTTTTATATGATGATGATGATTACTCTCTCCTCAACTCATGGGTTAAATTAGTATGATTATGATCTCCTCAACCCGTGGTTATCTTTGGGTGATTATTATATTCTAAACTTGTGGTATATAGAGGATGATTATGCTCTCATTGACCTATCATTTATTGAGTATGAGTATGTTCTCCTCAATTTTTCATATGATGAGGATCACCTGATGTGCTATCATGGATCAATCTCATGATCCTTTATGTAATCAAGGTGTAGATAATGGAATCTCAAACATATGATTATCATTGGGTATGTCATCCATATCTGGATCTCGAGTGGTGGGCATGAAATCTCACTAATGAGATATCCTTACAGATCGCCTAAGGTTCAGACCCTTCGGATCATCTGAGTTACATGATCAAGACCGCCTATGGACCAGGACTTAGGGATCTAACATTTGACTAGATTTACATGACATGAGTAGCATAGTGTCTAGCTCTTGGCCATTTATTGAATGTTTGGATATATTTACATGTAATCCTTCTTTATAGTTATTGGAGGTGAGTATGGGTAAACACAAGGTTAGTACGAGTATCCCCCTATGGTGATGTAGCGTGCTCATATACAATTTCAGTGTTGGCCGATGAAGGTATATGTCAATTCGGATTACAGACCCATAGATTGACTTAATGATACATGACTTAAGTGGAAATATGTATAACTTAATTCCCTTTCATAGTATGTATAGGCGATTGGGATTATGGACCCAAGGGCCAAATGCTAATTGGTTTTATGTTATTTCATTCACCCTACTCATAACTATTCATATTTATGTATATATGTATAGGTATAGAACTATACATCTATATGAATATAATTATGTAAATCCATGGTAGAACTTCCCAGTTGACTATGATTATATACTCAGGGTTCAAATATGGTTTCACGTTATTGGTTTTACTTATCTTTTTGGTTGTTTCTTATCCAGGATGAGCATGTTAATTTTCTAAAAAACTTATAGCAGCATATTTATAGGTTCATCATTGGTGTGGACTACTGATATTATTTCTCACCCCTATAATTTCACCTTGGTGTGCATGTAGACCTTATGTATTCTTCTTAGGTTTAGCACAATTTTCATAGTGTATGGGACTGAGGCCTATAATTTAATGATTGAGAATATATACTCTATTGAGTTCTTTTGATTGGTCTATTGTTGTTTGATAATGTCGGGAGACCAAGTATGTAGTCTGGCTCAGAGTTAGTAGTAGATCCATGTACTTTTATTTTAATTTATTTTTTTACTCATGTATCTGTATAGTCGGGCCAATGGGTGACCATTTTTGTTTCTATGTCATAGTTATTTAGGATTTTATATAATTTTCATGTATTATTACAGCATGTTCTATTTTAGTTTATTTAATGCTTCCACACTCTGTTTATTTATGGAAGTGTATGATACTTATCTATTTTCATTGTTTTATTACTCTAATTTAAGGTTATACTCTCCCCACTATCACACCCAAGGCCCTAGATACTAGTTGTAAGCCTCTGGAATATAGGGAGGCACTCTTTAGGCCTTGTGGTGAACCAGTTTGGAGCACCAGATTAGTGCCATCTGGGTCAGGATGTTATATATTTATCTTTCTTTTGTTTTCAAAAACTATGATTAAATAAGGAAAATTTTAAAAATATGGAATTTCATATAAGGTATATATATTAAAAAATTATACTAATTTTGATGGATTTACTAATGAACCCTCTGTTTCTATGGATCTCATGAATACAGTGTTCTATGATGATGTCTATAATTTTTTTGGGATATTTATTAATGATAACTTGATGCACTCAAAAAATCATGATAATAATAAGATTAATTTGTGAGTCATTCAAAGGAATCATAGATAAATGGAGTTATATGAAAAATATATATAATTTTAATTCTTTATTCAGGAAGTTTATTTTATTGGCATTTTATCTCTATGGATGGAATATCAGTTGATCCTTGAAAGAAAAAGGCAGTGATGGAATGGTAACTCCAATGAATATAACTGATTTATATAGATTCCTTGGATTAATAATAATCTATCAATGGTTTTTCAAAAATATTACCTGACTATATAATTATTAACCAAGGTGACACACAATGGGGTTACATTCATATAGTTAGGAGATTGTAAAGAATATTTTTAAGAATAGTAAGGAGATTGGTCAATATATAGATATTGACTTTACCACTAGGAAGGGATGTATTTGTGAAATATAATAATGCATCAATGAAGGGACTTGGATATATCCATGTGTAGAATGATACCATTTTTTATTATGTTTCAATGCAGTTAAAGATTCCTAAATTGAATTATCAAACCCATGATATGGAGTTAGAAGTTGTAACCCTTTCATTGAAGATATAGATTCATTCCTTTAAGGTCTAGGATGTGAAATATATTTTTATCGAAAAAGTTTTAAATATAACTTCTCATAGAAATATCTTAACATGAGTAAAAGGATGTAGCTATATTTTCTCAAGGAATATGATTTATCAATACACTACAACTATGGGATGGTAAATAAGTTGTCCTATACATCGAGTAAATAGATAATGGGATTATAACTAAAATTATTATTGAAAATTTTATATATTCAGGGATTTAGTGAAGTTAGATATAAGAATAATTAAGGAATGAGAAGCATCAAATCTATTCTAAATGATTACCAATCCATCCTTATTTTAGAAAACCAAAATTTTACAGCTTGATAATAAGAATTATCAAAAGATAATTAAATTATTCAATGATGGTATTTTGGTGTACTTAATCAATGAATATGGTATATTAAATTTATAAAGAGGATATGTGTTCCATTCATCCCTAGTCTAAAAATAGAATTATTAGATGAAGCTCATATATAAAATTTCTATATACACTATGGTAGCACCAAAATGTATCTATATTTTTAGGAAAAAAATCGGTGGGTTAATATGAAAGGGGAAATTTCTTTCTAAATTTCTTGATGCTCAATCTTTTAATAGTTAAAAGCTAAGAGACAACATCCTAAATGATTCATAAAACCTGTACATATTCTAGTTTAGAACTAGAATGATATTATTATAAAAATTGTAAATAGATTTCCAAAAATTTCTAGAAATAGTGATCCATTGTGGTTTGTTGTTTACCACATTACCAAACCATGCATATCTTTTCTAAAAGTGAATATAATCCTTTTTATAACCTCACATGACTTATATTAATGATTTTTTAAGACATAACAGTGTAACACTTTTGATTGTATCTGATCATGACCCATAGTTTAAATTGAAATTATGGAAATGAATTTAAAAGTGTCCCAAAACTTAGTATAATTTGATTATTTATTATCATCCTCATAAAAATGGACAATCGGAAATGACTATTCAATCATTAGGGGACATGTTCAGATCATGATAGCTTGAATTTTTAGTTATTTGGGATTACTGCATTCCTCTTGTGGAATTGATAAATAATAATGACTTCCATTCATGCATTAAAATGGAACCATATGTATTGGTTTAAAGAAAAAAATTTCTTACACCAACTTGTTGGGATGAGGATGGTTAAAGGATGTTTTTAATCCTAGATCATGTTCTGGAGTCAATAGTGAAAGTAAATACTACTCAGAATCATATAAAGGAATCTCAAATTAGATAAAAGATATATACTGATAACTTAAGGGTAGATTTAAAATTTCAAGTGAGAGATCATTCTTTCATCAAGGTTTCATTATGGAAGGGTGCAATATGGTTTATATAAAAATGGAAACTAACTTATAAGTATATATCTCTTTCCAAAATTCTAGATATAATTAGTGCTTTGTCTTTCCATTTTAAAATTCAACCTAGCCTTTCTTGAGTTTATGATGTGTTCAATATCCATTTATTAAGGAAGTATAAGAAATAATTATTGCATGTTCTCACCTAAAAAAAATGTAATGGTAACTTGATTTATCTTACTGTGAAGCATCTATCTAGATTCTGGACACTAGAGAATAATAGTTGTGGAATTGTATCACTAAAATGGTGAAGGTAGATTAGATAAATCATAAAATTGAAGAGACTATATGGGAAACTTAAGATGTTATGATGAATAAATACTCACATATATTCATTAGGTGACATTCTATATATTTTATGGATAAAATATTTGAATTAGTTAAGAATTAACACCTAATCATCAATTATAGTAAGAAAGCTTTTCTATATAAAGAAAAAATAGTAAAATGCAGAAATAATTATTCAAGAATGTGATTAAAACATATGTTACCAAATTTTATAAGTTTTATTTTCAGAAATTAATTTCATTTTTTTAATTCAACATGTAAAAATTATTATAGGTTTAATTTTATAGATTCTTTATAAATATTTTATTTTCTGGTGAATAGTGAAAATATTGATTTTATGAAAATACCTTCACTTTTATGATATTTTAATAATATAATAAAAACATTAATGTTTGTTTCCAATTCTTTCCTCAGTCAGTGTGTGCATCATCCTAGAGATTTTCTACTTGAGGCCTCATGTTCCCGCATTCCAAAGGCGGTTGGTATCCACCAATTCTTCTGAAATTTTTTCTCCTAGATCAAAATGGGATGATGGGATGTCGGTCAATACTTCTATGGATTCCTCCTCAGAAATCATCACCTAGTCCAGGTTTCCCTCATATATTTGATTCATTATTCTTGAATCTCATTCATGGTGCCATCTCTTTGAGGACACTGGTTAATTATGTTGCTTCTTTCTAGACATTCCAAGGGTTCTTGATAAGGAAGCAACCTTTAGTTAGAGTAGATGGTTACATCACGCATATTGGGGCATCTTTGGATGGTTTAACATTGGTCACATATAATCTTCCTCATAGGAGGTCTTCTCAAGGGAACGGAACCCAAGTCATCCCATGTTGGTTGTGGGGAATCTTATGTTGTGGGCATGTCTCCAAGGTTTTCCTTGGCCTCCCATGTTTAACACGTGGTATGTCGCAATTTTAACATCTTGAGGAGATGAATTAGACCAATTAGAACACTAATGAGAGTGGACCAGATGGGTACATCCCTAGGAGGAAGCACCTGGATGGTTTACCTGATGAGTGGATCAAAACGCCCAATATGGATGGACCAAGGATGGAATATCTTAAAAAGGGAAGGTTTCACACCATAAAGGATGATCTAGACATCATAAAGGATGAATCAGAAGAGGTGGTCCCTATAGAGGGGAACACCAAGGTTTACCATTGGCTAGGATTGAACCTCAGGGAGGCTTCCTACTTACCCTATGTAGAATAAAGAGATCAAAACCCAAGTAGTTATAAGGGGTGATTTAGGGCTTACACATGGTTAGTGTCCCATCACAAGAGTGGGACTCTTGGTTGTATGGATATGATGTGTAGGTATTATGAATATTTAGTTGATTATATGAATGGTGTGATGTCATTGGGATGTGATGGCTTGGGTAGGAATCAGGATGGATGATGGAGGTTTGAATGAAATGGATGGTGAATGAGATGGTAACGATGTGAACATGATAGTGGTGTTAGGATTGAACCTCAAGGAGGTTTCCTACCTATCCTTGTGGTAGGGAATCAATGTCTACATAGTTTAGTGGGGTAATGGGACACATAAAGAGGTTTCCCATGAGAATGGATTCAGGTATAAGGACCTGAATGAAATAGAACCCCTAGGTTAGGGAATGATCTTCCCGAGATAGAAATGCTCGAAGGAAATGCCAGGATAGGACATGGATGATGGTATTGAACCTTAGGGAGGCTTCCTATGTATCCTCGTGGAAGGGAATAAAATTCCATGTAGTTCTGGATGGGTATAAAATTGTGTTGTACATAGAGTAAAATAACCCGAAGACATGCTGGGACTTACGCATGGTTAGCAACCCAAATGGATGGATTAGAACACCTCAAGGAGGTGGATCCATGAGATGTGTCCCAAAAAGGGAAGATGTCGCATCAGGAGGTCTGATCTGGAGACCACAAAGGGAGGATTAGGGAAGGTTGACCCCAAATAGGGGAACACTAAGGTTTACTATTGGTTGGAATTGAACCATGGGGAGACTGCCTATGTATCCTGTTTAGAAGATAGTGATCAAAATCCATATAGTTCGGAAGGAGGGGAATAGGGATTACGTGTGTTTATTGTCCCATATAAATAGATCAAAACACTCCAGGTAGGTAGATCTAGGGGATTTATCCCAAAAAGGGAAGATTTCATATCATGAGGGTACATCCCTAGTAAGGATCCCCATAGTTTACCATGGATGGATCAGAACTCCCTATAAGAATGGACCCTTGGTGGTGTCTCCCATTAAAAGAAGACATCACACTATGAATGCTAATATGGACATTGATAGAGGTGGATTAGGGAAGGTGAATCCCTAGGAAGGGCACCAATATTTACCATTGGTCGGTATTGCCACTCCTTAGCAGAAAAGATAGATGGGGCTTACGTACGGAAGCTGCCTGAGTGCTACTAAGGAGTGGTAATGATTGATGGGGCTTACGCGCGGAATCTAAAAAACCTGGGTGCCGCTAAGAAGTGTTAATGATAGATGGGGATTATATTTGGAAGCTTATATAGTACCTCTAAAGAGTGTAAATGATGGATGGGACCTATGAATGGAATCTGACCGGGTGCCGCTAAGGAGTGGAAATGATGGAAAGGACTTATGCTTGGAAGCTGCTTGGGTGCCGCTAAGGAGTGACAATGATTGGTGGGGATTACACACGAAAGATACCTATGAAATCCTCTTCATGTTAGTACATGAGGTAATCCCATGTTCATTTCAAGGGGTAAGTATTCAGTTTAACATCATGAGAATGGACGAGGTGTGTGGGGCTTATGCAATGAGTTGATCATTTTTTCTTCCTCATGTTAGGTCATGAGGGCATATCAACTTTTTGATGGGTCAAGAAGTATGGTTAGAGATTAAATCTAATGAGGAGGCCCATAGTGGATGTTTTCTATTCATCTCTTGATGAGGTATATTATTATTGATGTATAAGGAACCCTATTCTTGAATGATAGGGTATGCTACATATTAAATTCATGTTGTGAGGACAGATATCATCTTATTCGTGGAACATAAGGAATCTCTTGTTTGGAATAAGAGGCATCCAATTTTTTCATATATGGTGTACTAAAATTATATATATGTAGTGAGGAATATTAAGCATAAGGTGCCTAGTAATTGGCTAGTGTGGAACTTATTCAAGATTGGTCTTTTCTAGTTCAACCTAGCATAGAAGCCTTGTGATGAGGTTTGAGGAGTTTCTTGACGAACGACTTAACTCAAGGTACTCAAGGAATTGATTATGAGAATCTTGAATCATGACATGGAAAACAAAACAAGAAGAATATGTCAACTCTAGGTGTTTCAAGGAGCTCAGAGGAGTATCTCAAATCAAGGTATTCCATATGTGGAAGTAGGATCTGTATAAGGGAGCAAGGTAAAATTTCAATGACCTGGCCGGAAAAGTTCACTGTGCGACTCTCCATTTTTCATGGGGTTAAAGGATAGTAGTGAAGGGACCATCATGAAGGGATGGGACTGTATCCCGGCACTAATATTGAGAGGGGTGTGGGGATGTAGCCCTCATGGTATGGACCAGTGGATGCGAAGGAAGAAGCTTCGCAAATGTGCTTCATGAAGGAAAGGGGTTCATGGAGCTTAGAGGATCACGGAGCATGGGGATTTGTGGAGATTATGGTCTCTTGAATAATGGGGCTCTGCAGATCTTAGGGTATCTCCAAGGATGGTCTAATTAATATTGGGACTACTTAGTAAAGGTTGAATACTTCACGAATCCTCAAGTGCCTCAGAGGGCCTTCTTCCTCCGCGGAGGGAATATGCCTTCGCAAAGGGAATCTCCACTTTGGTTGGAGGCTCTCAAGAACATAATAAATGTGGTTTCACGGAGCATGGGAGATCCACATAAGAGGATCTCATGGGTTACATGAGCTTCGCGAATTGAGAGCATGGGGGTGATACCCAGCGGCATCTTCTATACCAAATGAAGGTATGAGGGGGGGTATTTATAGGCAGGTGGGTTCTTGTGATTCTTGGAGGTCCCTCTGTGAAGGAAAATGTGCTTTTCAATTAGAGGAGGCTCTGTTGGACTAGCAGAGTCTTTCATCACACTACTTTGCAGTAGTCTCAGTTTTCATTGGACTCGTAGAGGCTTCTATCACTGCTTTGTGATCACAAAGGGAGCTCTGTGAATGGGTTCTGTGAACCAATTTCCATCCTAACTTCTAATGGTCATAACTTTTAATATGTAGCTTCATTCGGGCTCCACAATTAATCAAATTGAAGCCTTAAAAATGAGTTACGCTCTGGTGTCATGTATGAAATCATTTGGTGAATCTTGTGGATGCGTTTTCTAGTGCCAACAATGTTTTTAAAAAAATTATTATTATATATATATATATATATTTAATATAATTCATATAAAAATATAATAATGAGCCTAGAAATAAATTCTTAACATTTTGGAAATCTATTTTTGTCAAAATAAAAAAATTATTATGAGTTCTTCTATATTAATCAAGTATTTACAAGGTACCATTAATTTTTTTACTTGGTTTAAAAGTAAAATAAGACTCATTTGATCTAAAATAATAAAAATAATCTCATTTTAATCATCATTGATCATTTTTATACTGTAAAATCATGTTTATATTTAAAACTAACATTTTTTTAAAAAAAAAATTCATTGAATTTTTAAAAATTATATTTAAATTAATTTATGCCATTTCTTTGAGTTTAATCATTTAAATGGATTAAAAATTTGGAATAAAATTAATTAATATATGGTAATATGTTAAACATAATTTTTGGTTATAACAAATAGTAACCATGGTAAATATTTATCACCTAATATAAGGGTAAAATGAGTTAATAGGGTTAAAAATAAAGGGGATAGGATTAAATATAACACAAACCACTTTCTTAAACCTTAATGGTTTGTTGTATTTTGACCTTAATCTTATAATATCTTAATTTATGGAAATTTGGTGTCAATTTAACAAGAAAATGGATTTATTTTATTTAAATCATTTCTATAATTCTATGTATGTCACTCCCCTAAATTATAAATTGGAACCTCTACTCCTGCCTTATTAACAAAAAAATTATCCATACAGCTCATCCAAGAATTACCTAAAACCTTTCTAGAATCCTTCCCTTTAGTCATGAGCTCCCTTTATTATCATAATACCATTATATTAAGGCATAAGTTATAAGCCAAAGGTAGTCTCTTAAGGAAGAATTAATTGTCTAACCTGACACTTTTAAAGTATAATTATTCCTATAAATCTTATAAATATATTGTATCTATCCTAAAATAATTACTTAAAATTAAACAAAATACTAAAAGGTTATTATTATTATGGTAAAACTATTTTACACCGCCTTTCTATCCTCAAAAAAATGAATACAGCATGTGTATGTACATACCACCTACTATGAACAGAAGGCATTGTAATTTTTTATCACTACTTTACATGGATGAATAAAAAGATATAATTAATGAATATATATGATATTTGTGACATAATTATTATTTATAAATTTAATATATTATCTACCTTCTAACACTTCCATCCATTGAAAAATAATAATTCCACTTGTGCATACATGTGAACTATCACCTCTATAAAGCAATAAGATTCATTTTTATATTACCAACATGCATAGATATAAGGAACCATCCTTAAAAATTACATAATATAATTTTTTTAGACTATAATTCACTTTTATGAATTCTTAGTTATATTTTAGGTTTACAGTTTAGAAAATAAAGTCATAAATCTTACTTAACAAACAAATATATTACTAAATGGACACCTCTTCTTAGTATCCATATTTCTCACAATATAAATCTTTTAAAATAACGCATGTTTTCTTTTCATGACTAATCTTCATGAATTTCAACTTTAATTCTTATTTATTCTTACCCATCATTAAATAATGTGAAAAACATTTGAAAACATGTAATGTGCATCAAAACATCATCTTGGGATATAAAAGAAAAAAAAATCCAGTGAAAAACATGAAAGCCATAAAATAATTACCTTTTTCATATTATTCTTTTAGAATTTGAATTAAATCGTTTACACATGAAAAACATAAACTTTTATCCCAAATAAAAACATTACAACACATAATAAGATAATAGAAACCTGCTTTACGTGACATAGAAAATCCTATTTATATCCTATGTCATAAATAAATGGAGACCGATTAAATACATAAGAAAAACCACACTATTTAACTCCCTCTATAAAACCTTTATATTTTAAAAGAACACTATTTTTAATATAGTATTCAATACACAACACTAGGTTTAAATTTACCACGATATAATATTAATATATTACTATTTAAACTTGACTGATATAACCTAGCCTTAAAATTGATGTGTATGAATAGTATTAACTTAGTTATGAAATATATATAAAATTCATAATCAATATATTTTTATTAATAAATGCTTAAGAAATAATAATTCAAGTTTTAATAAAGATATTTTATTCTATAAAAAATATGGTTCCTTCAAAAATGATTTTTTATTGATTTTTGTAAGAAAATATTATAATTAATTTATAGAACTTTAATAAATGAAATTTTATAAAATGAAAATTATTTACAAAATAAAAATATCAAAATTTACTTAGGGTGAAACTTTTTTATTTTTCTGAGGTGTTTTATTTTTTTAGTGAATAGTTAAAAAAAATTATTTTTCAAATTTTTTCATTTATTTTCATTAACTAAAGTAATATAAAAGATCAGTTATATTTTATATTTATTATTAAAGTTATATATTAACCATTTAATTTAGAATAATATAATTAATTTCATTTGAATCATCAATTTTCATGATCTCAGTATAAGTTTATATTTAAGCTTAAAACACGGATTTCTATAAACTGTTTTTTAAGTGCATAAAGTATATCCACTTTAATTAATTAAAATTACCACTGGTAAGGAAAGGTTTAAATGAAATTAATATATTATAAATATATTTATCTGAATTTAAATTCATAAAATTAATATTTCTACATAGAGAGTTAATATAATATAATTTATAGCATGAAAAATGCATTTCTTAAAAATCTATTTTTCGACAACTTTTGTGGGTTTAATTTTAAATTGAATTATTTCACTTATGTGATCATAATTTTATAAAATTGATTCTATATTTTTAATCAACATAATATATTTTATTTAGTAAGTTCGAATTAATTTTTTCTCATGATTAATTGTAAAAATAGTAAAAAAACAGTTATCATGGTGAAAAATGGTAAAAGTGATTAACCATAGATGTAAATGTCACTCCCTCTCAGTTATAAAAGGTAAGCTCCTCTCCTCTTATTTCCACACATAAAAATCCATGTGGGTTGGAAAATACATGAAAAATACCTTAATTAATTACCTACCCATTTCTTATATTCTGTTTCTTATCATAATTTCAATCTAGGGAGGATTTAGGTATAACCCTAAAGAGGTGTTCTGAAGAAGATATATCGTTCCAAACCGAGAATATTTGTTTTATTTATTCTTCCACCTACATGAAATATTATTTAATCATGATGATATAATAATATCATTATATATCATATACTGAAATTTTATTATGTTAATGGAATAACCTATATCCATCTCCCCTTCCATCAAATGGGAAATGAAACTGTTGTTCATGTGTATGGTGGACTACTGCCTCACATACTTATGTAATTCATTTTCTATCATCACATACAATGGATATTCAGGATGGTATATTTAATGGTTATCTATGATATTCATGAAATATTAATCATTATAGAAAATTAATATATCATATACTTTCTTACCTTACCATCCATTATAAGAAGATTGTGTCATTACTATGCATAGTGGATTACCACCACATAAAGCGATGTGATCCATTTTTTATTATCTCCTGACATGGATGGTATATGAAAGTGAATTTTAATAAATATTATGATATTTATGATATAATTATAATTTTTTAAATATAAAATAAAACTTTCCTTCTTTATATTATGATCATTAAAAAATGGAAACGTTACACATATGTATGTATAGCCTACTATCTCCATGATTGTAACGTAGTTCATTTTTCATAACAATAATTCATTTTTCATTTTTTAAAAATATAATTAATGTAAAAAAATTATAATTATATAATTATTATTATTTGGTATATGATGTAATAATGACACTTTTTACCACATTCAACACACCGAGCAGGATAATTGGGGTGACTTACTTTGGTGTAAATAAATCCATGCTAAAATGAAATTTTTAGTTTTTCATATACATAATAATGCTTTATCAGATGATAAAAAAGTTAAATATACCGAAATCTATCTTGAATAAAAAAAAATTGTGGAAATAGTAATAGAGAATAAACCTCAAGGAACTTTTTCTTTGTTGGAGACTAGGCATGCTAGGTGTGGTTGGCATTCGAACAGTTTTCTAGTCCCCATACTCAGGTGTCCTTGGATGACACATTTAATAAAAGGTGGTTCCAAGGTGATGAGAATAAAAAACTCAAGGGTAAAAAAGATCATGTATTCATGTGGTTGTTTTTTTTCATCTGGTATTCCAGATACAAATCTCATTATGAAGGAGTTACCTGCTCTAAATTAGCCCTATTTTTTAGTATAAGGTTCTTGCAGCTTGAAGTGTCTTAGATTATTAAAAATTTGATGGATACCCCATCGCCTAGGTTTTAGATGCACCTTGGGACTTCACAATTTTCTATTAACATTCCCAAAGTGTTAGTGGATTTTATGGCATCCTCACAGGTATGGAGATTATCTTCAGTCCAAATCCATGGTGATAATGATGGGTCTTGAGCTTTATATCCAAAATAACATTGACCTAGTAACATATGAAACAAACTCTAAAATCATTCATAACTCATTTCTTTTACCATGTATCACCCCAGGGAATGTCACCTGATATATCTACAAGTGCAGAAGCATCATAAATAATGTCTTGGAAATCCTTCACACTTTGCATGAGGGAAAAAAATTCTCATATTTTCTTGCATTCAGGGCCTCTCAAGGTGCGATGGTCACATCTTTTTCTAGTTTGGGCTATTTTCTCCTTGAAGGTGTTGACATAGTATGAGGGTGTTCCCTTGATCTACACTATTTAATACCCCTATAGTTCCCTTCTTGTTTTTTATAGGTCTTATTCCTTCTTTTTTTATAATAAAAAATGAAGTAGTAGTAGTAATTTATAAAGTGAACATCCTCAAAACACCTGGCATGGAAATAAAAGAATAAGTAATTAAATATTTCATTAATGTAAATGAAGTAAATGTTTTATGTATAATGGGATAAACCAAGAAATTTTTTTCAATAAATTAATTGATATAATTTTATTATACATGATATAAAATACATACATGACAAATTCTGGAATCGAGGTTAGGGTTTCATCTCAAAATATTCTTCTTTCAGACACATGTTATTTTATGCACCTAAATTATTTTAAATTGTGTGTATAATACCCCTTTAAATATTATAAAATAAACCCTTCATACATCGTGATATTTTATTTTACAATTCATTTACTTCATCTATGGGAGTTATGATTTAAAATTTACTAAAGAGGTAGGGGTTTACATTTCAATATCATTTTAATTGCGATTGATTATGATTCAATTTCCATTATAGAAAATTATTTTATAATTTTATAATAAAACCATTTCATTTTTTATCCTATGGTTATTCATTAAATTTACAAGTAATATTTCTATTTTACACTCTCTGGTACTTAAAATGGTTGAGAAAAATGTTTCTAAGGAGAAGATGAATTTTTTTCTCCCTTCGATTGAAAGTTATTTTTCTTCCATATCCATGTTTTATAAAGAAAATCAAGAATTTTTTTAACATTTTCCAAATTATTTATTAAAAAATAATTTACCCATGTTTGAATTTTTACAAGACGGTTTGAAATATATCTTCCTATTTTTTTATGAATGAATTATTTTCTAAACATTTTACAATAATGTGAAAAGAATGTTTTTTTAACTTATACGACATGTACTGAATTACCTATAATCATGAGAACTCAATTATTTTAATATTACTTTATAATATTCCATGGTTATTTTTAAATAAATTTTTTTCTATAATATTTTTAAGAAAATTATATTTTTTAAGAAGTGATTTCAAAGTGAAAATGTATTTTCCTCATGAAATATTTCAAATAATCTTTTAAAGACATTTTTATCAATGACGAAAACCTTTGATGTTACATATTGATTCCAAATTGTTTATATATGTCTATAACATATATACTTATCTTATTATCACTTACTTTGAAGGTTTAATACATGCCTTATGTTTATACCTCAAATTTATTCATTGTGAAATTTCCTTTGATTGTGATATGAGACAAGATTTGCGACCCATTTTCTTTAAATAGGTAATTCTTATATTTATTCCTTATGATTGATTTTTATTTTATAGAACACATAATCATCAACATGTTATGCCATGTTCACCTAGATAGCACTCCAATGTAATGGGTAAATCTTTAATCTCATGAGGCATCATGTATGGGATTAGGGAGTAATCCTAATACATTATGGGACATTTTCCACCATGTGTTATTGTCTAGGAAGTTATCTTTAACTCATGTTTATGTCATGTTATATGTCTTTGATACATTTCCTCTAATTACATGTGTAAAGACCCAGAAATTTCAAGGAAATTTTTTTCTTAAATACTTTGGAATTTTACGAGTCTGTGGCTTCTGATGGCACTTGATTTTGAGGCCCGGTGTACCTGAAATCAATTTCTGAAGTTTATTGCGGGTACATTCAGTTAACGAATGAGTGGGTTTTTCTATCTTTTGAACTGGTGCTCGGAATTGAAATCTGAGGGCACCGATGAACTTGTAATGCTGGTAATTGCTTAAGGGGACCTTTACCGTAGTTGTGTTTTCTCGGGACGAGAAGTTAATTGTTGGGGTTTATTTAAGAAGTAAATAAAAATTGGCAGAAAAATTTTTATTTTATATCTAAGGAGGTTATATTCCTCCCATGGGTAGTTAAGGGTGGGATCCACAACCACCTAACTACCCAAGTGTGGATGTTAGAGAGGTGGGGCCCACAGGAGCCCCAACCATATAATTTCCTCTAAAACTCCTTAAACCCCTCATTTAATTGGCAACCCCCATTAATTTCCAATCTCTCCACCTCCCTGCCTCCATTAATTCTTGACAACCCAAAAATTTATGAGGATCTTTCCTCTCCCTTTCCTTAATTAATTTCCAACACATTTAATTAATGAAGGGATTTGAGTTTCAATTTTTAAATTGCTTGGGTTAATAAAATAATAGATGAGCCTATTATTTTATTTTGGCACACGTTGGGTTGGGAAAAGATTGGAGAGATATCTTGTGTGAAGAAGAAGAGTTCCCTCCCTCCTCGAAGAATGGTTCTCCTTTCGACGGATCTCCAACGAACGACGCTCGATCCGGGATCGAGGGCCTTTGTGGAAGCAACGAACGCCAACGATCTTCGTCACCTTCATCTGCTCCATTGCATCGATGTCAACGAACGGTGAACCTTGAGGTAGGGGTTTAATTTTATTTTTCTTATTTTTCTATGATTCTTCCCTTCTAAAACAAAGAAAGCATATCAACTCATTATCAAGTTGATCCGTGAATGTTTTCATTGCGGTTTGGGTATAGTTATTTGTGGGGAAATTGTGGGATGGTTTGCTTAAATTTTATTTATAAAAAAAAATTTGTTCTTCGTAAAACCATGTTTAACCTTGGCCAATTGATAACGCCTAACGTGGAGGGTGAAGGCCGAATAAACACGGCCCGACGACCCTCCGCAGATTGTTTTTTGATGAGCGGATTGACGGACGATGATGAAACAGGACTGCAACGGCGTTTGGAATCCATCATAGTGAAGAACGGGTCCTGGGAGAGCCTCAGGCGCAAGCGGTGGGAGAATCGGACCACTGGAGTGCATCCGGTGGTTTGCGGAAGACATTTTCGGTGCGCCCCTCCGGCACGGTGGTGCCGGAGACCGGAGGCGGCAGCCGGAGTCGTCCGGCTGCCTGGAGGCGGCGGCACCCCAGCGCACTATCGAAGAAATTCTTCCACAGCAACAGCCACGGCGGTGGTGCGACGGATCCCGCGGTCGCGCGGGATCCTGGGATGGCGGGGCGGCGCCAACTGGCGACGCTGGCATCAATTAACGGTGAAGGGGGTCGCGCCCCCCGCTCCGCGCATTTTCCTCAGCCAAGCTGGCCAAGCCAGCTCCCCCGGCCAGGCCGGGACGGGCCACGCGGGCCGGTCCAGGCCGGTCGGGCCGGACTGCGCTGGTCGGGCCGCACCGCGCCCAACTGGGCCGACCCAGGGGGTGTTGGTCCGGGTCGGACCGGGCTGACACCCCCTATTTTCGGACCATCTTCAGTTAAACGCCAATAACTTGATTTGTGGAACTCAGATTGATGCACCGTTAGTTGCGTAGGATTCCTTGGATAGAGAAATTCGTTTTGGAATATTACACTCAAGGTTTCAGCGAAGTATGGGTATGTCCAGGTTGGTTCGAACTTGAAACCAATCGGGCCTTCGGAGCGGAAACGCTTATAACTTGATCTCCGGACGTTCGATTGATGTGTCTTCGACTTTGTTGGATTCCTCTTGATGAGATAATTCTTTTGGAATACTTCACCTGAGGTTTGGTCTTATTTGGAGTATGGTTGGGTTGGAGTGTACCCAAAATCCAACCAGGCCCCTGGAACAGAAAAGCCGATAACTTTCAGACCGGACGTCCGTTTGACGAACCGTTAGTGGCGTTGGTGATCTTGTTTAGAAATGGTTCCTTTGTGTATACCCCATGGGAGTTCGGGGCATAGTTTAGATACAGACAGGTTGGTTCGTATACGAAACCAACCGGGCCCCCGGAATAAAGAGGCTAATAACTCACAGACCGGGCGTCTGATTAACGTGCCTTCTGTTGCGTTGAGACCCCTGTGACAAGGTAGTCCTTTTTGATACTTCTTAATGGGACTTTTTGATACTTGGAGTATCGACCAGTAGCTCATGGATCAGATACTCTCGGATATGAGCGTACGGAGTATGGAGACCTTGTAGCTGGCTAAGACCTAATGACTACTTGTCCGATTCGAGTCGGAGTGACTTGACTAGCCTAGTGGGGAGCACTACTGTGTTTGGGTGGTAGACCCACGGCGGGGAGCACTACTGTGTCTGGGTGGCAGACCTGTGGTACTCGAAGTAAGGAGTACCTCTGTAGGCTATTGGGGGGAGCACTACTTTGTGAGGTGGCAGACCCATGGCAGAGAAGCACTACTTTGTGAGGTGGTAGACCCGCGGTATTCGACGGGAGGAGTACCTCAGTAGTCTTAGGTTAGTGAGAAGCGCCTCAGAGTTGTGACGGGATCGCTGTACTTGGCAGAGAAGGATCTCTTCAGCAGTTTTGGTTTCGATATCATTAATGAAAATCCTGGTTTGAGCTGAGTTAATGACCTTTGTGTTTTCCTCATGATTGATATGGGTCACCTGATAACTTAGGTATATGTATAGGCATATACCCAAGTAGTGGTTATCTGTTGATTTCATAACCTTTATGTTTCCTCATGATTGAGATGGGTTACTTGATAACTTAGGTATAAGTATGGGCTTATACCTAAATAAGGGTTATCTGTTGAGATCCTTATTTGTGGTTATCCTTGCTGGATTTAGTGATACCTTGATATTATTGGGGTCCCTAATGAGTATCGTTATACTCACCCCTACACGGGCTATACCCACACCTCGTTGTGTTGGATACAGATGACGGATAGCACTGACAGAGACCGAGTGTACGAGGACTGGACGATACCCGGAGGTGGACCTCACGACGAGTCAGTACCCGGAGGTGGACTTCACGACGAGACGGTACTCGGAGGAGGTTGGTGGGTGAGAGCGTTGAGGAGGTTATCTGTACCTACCCTTCAGGTAGGATCTGAGGTGGACGACCCAGGAGCTTCTTCTATCTTCCAGCTGTTTGTTTTTTCTGTTGTACTTTCATTCAGTTGTAGTTTTACTTTTCAGTTGGGTTTATATTTTGGCCCCTTTACTTTTCAGCACATTCTTTTGTACTTAGTGTATTACTTCCTCTTGTACTCTGGTTGGGTGTGTTTAAGTTTTTTTAAGGCAATGCCTTCCCAGTTATCGGGATTTACGCCTTTGGTGATAGTCACCAGCCCCTGTCCTATGGAAGGCGGGCTTGGGGTAGTCACGGCATGGGCCCCGAGGACGGGTCATGACAACATGATCTTATGATACCATGTTATTTATTTTATTCTCGTATTACCCTATATTATTCTATTTTATTATATCATGTTATATCTTTGAATCACTAGTTATTCTTCTTTATAAAGTTTAATCACTTATATTTATTTTTTAGCATGTCAATTTTATCTATGCATTACCCAGGTTATCTCATGTAGTTTTAGGATCTTGAAAGGATTTAGGATCTGATTACAGAGAATAAAATAAGAGTTTTATTTTAATCTCACTTAGTTGTATTATGATCCTAGACATCAAAAAACACTAGGCCTCATGATCTTTATATTATAGTTAATTTATGATTATGTTAAAAATCACGTATTAATATGTGTGAAAGGCTTGGGTCTTTATAGTTGGTATTAGAGAAAGGACTAGTTATTTTTTGGGATTATGAATTGAATAATTTAGTGAGAACCCTATGAATAAGTGTAAGGATAATACTACATATATAAAAAATATCCTCAAATTTTGGTAAAGTATAGATTGAGTGGGTTCCAAGAAATTCTATCTTTTTCTATACATTACATGTTTATTTGCATCTAGCATAGTTGTAACTATGGGTAATAACCCCCAAAAAGGAAACATTGGTCTTGAATCCATTTCACAATAATGGTCCTTGATGGATACATGGTTTGACACTCTCTATGGATATGTTTTGGAGATTCAAAAACACTTTATAAACCATTATGAAGGAATTTAAAATATTATTAGGTTATAAAATATAATAAAAAACATTACCATGGATAAGATAGATTAAAACCTATAGAAACATAATTCAGGATGCAATTATCTTTTATAAGTTATTATTTCTAGTTTTAGAAGTTTCCCCTTTTATTTTTTAATGCATTATCATCATGTTTCTTTTATTATTTTTAGTTAGCTGTGGGAAATTGGATAAATCGTGATAACAACCAACATTATGGGAAATGTAATGATTTCTCTAATAAGATGCCTAACCTAATGGGAAAAAATTAGACATATTTTCATCATTTCAAATGACCTATCTAGAATAATGATTGACAACTAGAACATATTTAAATTTCCAAAGGCATCAAAGAATGGAAAGATTGAATCCAATGGAGGTTTAAGTGTTAAAGGTGATAAATAAAAGAATATTAAATTTCTAACATGTCAAAAATGTGGGAATAGGAACCATGAAAAAATCCCTAATAAAACTAGAAGATTTATTATTTGTGGAAATAGAGGTCACAAAGAAGTTAATTATCGAATAAAAGTGAAGAGTTTGGTTAACAATATGCAAGGAAATAAATTTCATCTTAAGGCACCACTAATAGTTCAATTTCATAGATGTGGGGAACTTGTTCCTTATCAAAGTCAATTATATAATCTAGGGTTTAAATTCTAAGGTATTATGTCATTAAAATAATTAAACTGGGATGATTTAATTTTTTATGTGTTGGAATTCTAGAATCATATTGTTGAAGTACTTTTATCAATGGTATTCTAGTTATAAGAATCATGAAACTTATAAGGATTGTTCAACATTAGTTTTTCATTAAGTATTTTCAAGAATATATTGAATGATACTAATAACCTAGAAAGTAGATTTAATAGTAAGGTTATATTTTTTTGTAAAATCACATGATTGGGTAAAATATAATATTTAATATGTTCTTAATGACAAGGAAATTATAGTCAATTAAAATTATTTGATTTTGTGGAAAATATTGATCAAGATATAAAACATTATAGGTTAAAAAAAAGTGATTTGATGACTAATGTAATTTTTTAAGTTATTATTCATATTCTTGATAATGTTATTAGATCAAGGTGGATTATGACTATGATTATTACATTTTTTCCATAGTTTTCAAAAAAGGAAAATTTATAAGCTAGGAGGCTATTTGTGGTATCTAGGAAAGCCATGGGGCTTGAACCTGCAACCGAAGGGACATAATAGTGTAACACCATCCACTAGGCTACATAATGTATTGTTTAGAATGAAATTTTTTAAACTTAAACAATTTGATGGATAAATATTAATTTGATTTTGGTAAACATATTGTTAGTATATTGATGTGATTAATACTATTTTTGGAAATGTTTATTAGGGTGAGGAATACGTAACACTTGGGTTTAAAATATGATTTAACATTAAATATAATTTCATAATAACATGATTAAATCATTGAATGTTGATGTTATTTGGGATGTAGAGTTATTTAGTTATAGAATGATTTGTATTGAACTTCAAATTTAGAGATTTATAAGAAGGTTTATACATTTTGGATATTATCTTACCTTGTGGTAAATATTTTATTTCTGGTTAATATTTAAAGGTAATAGGAAATTATTATTATCATTTTTGGATTATGTGATCTATTAGAACTTAATTTTAATTCTTCAGACATGAAAATTCATCTAGAATTCTCATCATTTGAAGAAACAGATGATATTGTGGTAAAAAATGATTAAAGTATGAAATTATAATTTTCAAGTAATTATATTTCCCTACATTATAAATCTATATGGTAAAAGGATCCCCTTATTTTAGTAAAGTTATCTTGAAATAAAAATTTTATTCATTAAACAAATTGATGGTCTCTTCTATCTTAAAAAATGTATAATTTTAACTCATAAATGTATCTTCTTTCCAAATCCATATTTTTACATCCAACCAATATTTTCTTATGTGGATACCTATTTATGTGATGAAATTATTATTTTTCAATTCCCAATTTTGAAGGGGAAGTTTTACTAATCACTTTTAAATGTGGGTTTTCCACAAAGAAATTTTTTAATGTCAAACACTTTATTATGGATCATAAGTTAAAATTATGAGGAATAAATTTATTTAATGGGGTACAATGTAACACTCTATGATTTTAAAATAAAACTATGTTTCATATAATATTAAATATTCAATACTAATTTTAAATGAACCACAATATAATATTAAAATATTATTATTTATATGTTATTGATAAACCTAGAAAATAAGTTGATATATATGCATAGTAATAACTACTTTATGAAATATACATAAATTTACTACTCAATATAAATTTATTGAAAAATTATTATTAAATAATAACTTAACTTTTAATAAATATATTTTATTCTACAAAAAATAAGTTTCCTTCAAAAATGATTTTTATTGCTTTTGGTCGGCAAATAATATAATTAATTTATGGAACATTTTCAAATTTAATTTAATAAAAAGAACACAATTTTTAAATTAATTATATAAAAAATAACTTAGGGTGAAATTTTAGGAATTCTCTAAAATGTTTTATTTTTCAGTGAATAGTGAAAATTACTGATTTTTCAAATATTATCATTTATTTTCATTAAAATAAATAAATTTAAAAGTTCCATTATATTTTTTTATTTTTTATTAAAGTTAAATATGAGCCTATTTATATATAATAATATAATAAATTTCATTTTGATCATTATTTTTCATGATTTTGTTATAAGTTTATTTTTATACATAAAAATGCGGTTTTCAGTAAACTATTTTTAAGTGCATACATTTTGTCCATTTTAATTGATTAAAAAAACACCTGTAAAAGAAAAAATTAAATTAAGTTAATATATTATACACATATTTATATGCATTTAAATTCATATAATGATTATTTCTATTCATTGAGTTGATATAAAATAATTTATTTCTTGAAAAATGCATTTCTTGAAAAATTGTTTTTCGAAAAGTTTTGTGTGTTCAATTTTAAATTGAATTAATAGAATTATTAGATTTGAATTTTATAAAATGAATTAAATATTTATAATCATATTAATTAATATTAGGTAATAATTTCAACTTAATTTTTGGTAATAATGAATAGTATAAATAGTAAAAAAACTACTTACTATGGTTAAAAACTAAAATGGTAAAGGTGAGTAACCTTAGAAGTAAATGGAAAAAAATGTTTAAAAAATGTTTCATTTTTAATTTTGGAGATTTTTATTAACCCATAAACATTATTATTTATCAGTTTTTGAGGCATCTATCTTGATAGTGACTTCCTGTTATTGAATAGTTTGGGTATTTACAAAAAACACGGCACTCCCTCTCACTTAAAAAAGGGAACCTCCTCTCCTATAATTTACACAATTCAAAATAATTTTTTTTAATCCATGAAAGGCCCAAATACCTTCCCTAATACCATCCCCATGTTATAGAGGCATTGTTAAGTCCAATCTATGTAAGTATTATGTATAATCCTAAAGTGGTGGTCTGAAGAAAATGTGTTGTTCCTAACCAAGCATCTTTATTTTATTTATTCTTTCACCTACTTAAAATATTACTCAATCATATGGATATAATAACTTCATTATATTTAATAATTATATATTTTATTATGTTAATTTTTTAATCTATATCCATATCCTCTTTCATCAAATGGTAAATGAAACCATCGTTCATGTGTACGACGGACTATAGCCTCACGAACCGATGTAATTTTTTTTCTATAATCACCTATCACATCTATTCATGATGATATATTTAATTATTATATTTGATATTAATGAAATATTAATCATTCTTTAGAATTAAAAAATATCATATAATTTATTACCTTACCATCCATTGTAAAATGATATTTTCGTTTGAGTGAATGGAGGACTACCACCTCGCGAAGCAATACGACTCATTTTTTATTATCATGTCAGATGGATGGTATATGTAAGTTAATTTAAATAAATAATATGTTATTTATGATACAATAATTATTATTTAAATATAAAATTAAACTTTCCTTCTTTAAATCATGATCATTGAAAAATGTTACACATGCATAAGTACGGCCTTTCGTCTCCGTGATTGTAGTATAGTTATTTTTTCATAACCATAATTCATTGTTATTTTTCAAAATAAATCATCTATTAAATGTATACTTATTTAATTATTATTATTATTATATATATTATGGAATAATGTCCCCTTTGAACACATTTAACACACCAATTTCATTTAGAATTTATAAACTGAGCGTCCTCAATACACCCGTTATAGATATAATTGACTAAGTAATTAAAAATGTCATTAAAGTAAATGAAGTAAAATGTTTAATTATACGGGGTTAAAACTATAAAATTATAAAATAAATAATTTATATAATTTTATTATAAAATATATATAATATATACATGAAAAAATCAAGACTTGAGGTAAGGTTTTCATCTCAATACTTACTTCTTTGATACACATGTTCTTTTATGCACCTAATTTATTTTAAATGGTAAATATACTTCACCTTTAAATATTATTTCATTAATTATTATTAATTTATGATATTGTAAGTTTCATTTCATTTGCATAATTTATGGTAATTGTGATATAAATGTTACAAAATAGGTAAGGGTTTATGTTTTATTTAAATTACAGGAAATTATTTGATAATTGTACAATAAAAACCTTTAATTTTATTCTAATCTAGTCATTCAGGAAATTTTCATGTAATGGTACCATTTTCCTCTCGTTCGTACTTAAAATGGTTGAGAAAAATGTTTTCCGAAAAATATGACTTTAATTCCCTCTTCGATCGAAAATACTTTTTCTTTCATATCCATGTTTTCAAAAAATATTTTGAAGAATTTTTATGAAATTATTAAAATGATACATTAAAGACATTTTTTCCCATGTTTAAATTTTTACAACATGTTTTTTTAAGGAATATTCTTGTAATTTTCTAAAAGAGTTAATTTTTAACCTTTTAAAAATAGTGTGAAAAGAATTTTTTTAACATAAAAGACATGTATGGAATTACCTACCATCATGGAAACTCAATTATTTGAATATTCCTCTATAATTTTCTATGGTTATTCGTAAATAAATTTTTTCTATAATATCTTGGAAAGATTTAAATTTTGAAGAAGTGATTTCAAAGTGAAAAGGGTATTTTCCTTAATAAATATTCCATGTAATCTTGTAAAGACATTTTTATTAATGAAGAAAACCATTTATGTTATGGATTTCTTCAAAATTATGTATACATTTCTCTAAAATATATACCTAGATTATTATACCTTACTTTTATGGGGTAATAAATTCCTTATGTTTATCTCTCAACTTCCTTTATTATGAAATATCCATTGATTATGATATGAGACAAGATTATGCAGCCCGTTTTCTTTACAAGGGTAATTCTCATGTTTATTCTTTATGATTTATTTTTGTTTTGTGGAACACATACTCATGAACAAGATATGATTTGTGTGCCCATATATAACTCAAATTCATTAGGTAAATATTTAGTCTCATGAGGTGTCATTTATGGGATTAGGGAGTAAACCGAGTTCATTATGGGGCCTTTTCCACCATGTGATATTTTATAGGAAGTTATCCTTGACTCGTGTTTATTTCATGTTATATATTATTTCCAAATTTATCATTATTCCATGATCTTATAATACCATGTTGTTTAGGTTATGTTCCTATGTTATTTCTCTTGATACATATTTGTTGTGATATCATGTTATATCATTGACTCACAAGTTATACTTCCTTATCGTGTGTATTCCCTTACTGGGATTTTTAGCTCACCCCTTTTGTATATGTATTCCCTAGGTTATCCAATTTTTTTAGGATATTGAAAATATTTAAGATCTTGTTATGGAGAATAAAATAAATAAGTTTAATTTTAACCTTTTTTGATGTATTGTGAACCAAGTCTTATAAAGACACTAGGAATCACAATCATTGGGATGTAATTAATGGATTTTTCTGTTAAAAATAATTTAATAATGTGTATAAAATTCTTGTTTCATTATACCCTCCTTATTTATTTTGAATACAAGGAACATTACTTAATGAATTGAAGAGTTATAATGGGACTCACCCATCATATAATCTAAATCAGGTTTAACAGTCGTATAAACATAATCAAGCTCACCCATTCATCGTATATGATTCTCAAGTACCAATTCATGAATATAAAATTTTATGCTTGAATATTTTCATCATTAAACCCTTAAAAACTCTTTTAAACCCATATGCAAAACACTTTTGTATATTAAAATACCCTTTCCATTTAAAAACTCATTTTGAAAACAAAAATACTCGTCAAAAATGGAAATAGTAGTTTTTATTGTTTAAATAAAGGAATATTGTGAGAGAATCTAAACATAAAATAATTGTTATGGAAGAATAATTGTTCATTGATTTTGTATATGTTAAAATTGAACATTCATTTTTTTTAAATAAACTCAAAACATTCTTTATAAAATATATAAAAAGGATTACATTTGAAAACCTTTGAAATAAATTCAAAAAGAAACATAAAATTTCCTTTATAATAAATTTATTTTAATATTAATACATTCATAAAATAATTTTAAGAATATATAAAAGGATGAAAAATAATTTTATAATAATACATTAAAACATTAAAAATGAGGTTTTAAGTAAAGGCGTCTCTTACCTTGAGTCTGACTCATCGCGTACATTCTTCATCATCCAAAATAATAAAATTATTTTAATTGTTTACTTCTCAAAGAAAAGTTTTCATGCTTATTATTCCTTTTATGTTATCCATTAATCTATTATATTCAACTACTGAATCCATTATGTTTATATCAGATGTTTGATGATATTCTGCTCATATGACCAAAATAACTTCGGTAGGTTGACTATGGTAAATGAGTTCATTAGTACATCATCTCTACAATAATTATCATGAAATAATTATCATTTTTATACATAAATTATACTTTTATATCCAATTATGAAATATTTTTATGGAAAATGAACCATGTTATAATTATGGAGAAAATGGGTTGTACATATATCTCAGTAGAATTTCCATTTTTCAATGATCATTGTGGAAGAAGATAAGTATTATTTTATCTTTTGATAATGATCATTATATAATATATACCTTATTTTTTCTTTAATTTTCCTTATATATACCCTTCATGTGATTTGGTAATGGAAAATGAATCACATCACTTTGTGGAGGTGGTAATCCACACATACGCATAGACGACGTTATCATTTTTCAATGAATTGAAATGTAAGAAAATATATGATATTATAATTTTAAATAATTATAAATATAATATATATATATATATATATATTAAATATGTCATCATAAAAACCCATGAGATGAGGTTGTGGAAAACTAATTACATTGGTTGGCAGGGCAGTAGTCAACCATACACACGAGTGATGGTTTTTTTTTCAATTTGATGGAAGAGCATATGGATATTGTTTATGAAATTAATATAACAAAATATAAGCATATGGAATACACTATTTATATTTTTTCATCATGTTTTAAGAATATTTTATGGTATTAGAATAAGAAAAAAAATGAAAATTATTGGTTAACAGCTATAAATCTTCTTTAGACAACCACTTAAGGTTTACACTAAAATATTTCTTTGGTTAGATTTCTAATCAATAAAAATCCTCTAAGATGCGGTGATGGATGTAGTAAAGGTATTTTGGTAGATCTTGTCTAAAAAAATCTTTTTATCTGTGAATAAAATAAGAGAGGAGGTTCCCTTTTATAAGAGGGAGGAGGGGAATTCTTGGAATATCTAAAAGTATTAACTTAATATAAATTATTTATCATGGAAAAATGGATTCAAAATGAATAATTAAAATTTTAAATGATTATGGGTAAAATTAATCTCATAAAATAAAATATTTTAATTTTTAGGATATTTTTTTACCATTCATTTTTTTTAACACCTTGTTAAAGCTTTTGATGATTACCGTGATATCAATTTTTTTACACAATAAGAAGAAAGAAAGTTACTATTAAATGAAAATTGGGATATAATGGAACTTGGTTTATATTTTAAACCATATAACATTCATTTTTCAAAATATATTATTTTTAGGAATTTTAAATCATTTAATTAAACATTATTTATTAATAAATATCATTAATATAATTTTTAGAACTATTAATTTAATTTGAATTCGAAAAAAGCAAGACAACAAAAGAAATTGAATATAATAATTTTTCATACCAAAAACAAGTTATATTTTTCTAAAAAAATTAACAAATTAATTCATTCAAATTATATTTATTTTAATATATTTAGAATCATTTATTTTATTTTTAATTTAATTGAATAAATATTGTGTCGATGTTATGTAAGCATTTAAGGTAATTATATCATCACTAAAAATCAAAAATAAATTTTCATGATAAAAACACATTTTCATTCAAATTAAAATTTAGATCTAAAAATAATTAGTCTTTATCCATGTTAAAAAATATTAATGATATTTTAAATAAGAGAGTGACATTTTTGACTTTATATACACTTAAAATATTATAAATGTTATAATCGAAGGGAACTGTCTAGAAATTGAAAAATAATAGAATCATGAATATTAAAGGTATAAAAAATATCCAATAAGATAAATTCAAGTGTTATATAGAGTTTTAAGTATTGTAAAATTATTTTTAACCTTAATTACTTGATTTACACTTACTAGGGAGACAATTATTTACTACAGTTTCTATTCATAATGACCAAAAATAAAGTTAAATATTTTATAAATTTGTACATCATGATTTAATATATTAAATCTATTTTTCAATATTAAATTAATATAATTTGAAGGATTTAATTTAATATTAAACTTGAAAAATGAAATTGAAAACAGTTTTTAGGAAACTGCGTTTTTAAGTGAAAAAATGTACTTATACCAAAATTAGGTACAAAGTTGAATAAAATTTAATTATTTAAATTATATATAACTAAATAATATTTATGATAATTTGAAACCAAATTTATGTAATAATGGGACTTTTAAATTTATTTATTTAATACAAATAAAAAACAATTTTATTAAAATTGGTATTTTCACTATTCACTGAGAAACCAATCTTTTTAGAAAAAACAAATTCACCCCAATATAATTTTTATATTTTAATTTCAAAAATTATGTTATTTTCTTTAAATTAAAATTATATAATTTTAAAATAAATCTTTTAAATAAAACCGTATAATTTAAGAAAACCCTATTTTGTTAGAAATAAATATTTTTCATTTTTTGACTAAAAAATTACAAAATATTCTAATAATAATTATAAATTCATAAATATAATTAATAAATATTAACAATAAATGAAACTATTTTAATATAACCTTACTTGGGTTATTACATTTTTCCTCCCTTCTACAAATTTCATCATCATGATTTATTCACTTATTAAACAAGTGGGGATACCTTTCCCTTATAGAATTTTTAAATTCCCATATTTCTTCTCAAACACTATGTTTTTTCAAAAACAAAATAACTAGGTGAATTACCTTATTCCATCACAATTTTTCTCTCTGGTCAAGAATTTTAGAAGTTTTTTTTAGAAGAAATTTTCTCCTCCAACGGTATTACTTTTGGGATCAAAATATGATATGAATATGGAATATAATTTCTTAACAAAAAAACCTGAAATACATTATGTGCCTAGAACAAAGTATGAGGCAAGGAAACTATAAAGGAAGAAGATCTAACTTTATTTAGTATTTTATATGTTTTAATTATCTATATACTTATCTTTCCATTTTTACTAAAACACATAACACTTTTCCATTGAGATTCATTAAGAAAAACATGATCACATACCTTGAATGAAATATATGTCCTATAGTTATTTTTAGAAATTTTATTCCTATCCAAATCCATCCTCATATATTTTTCAATAATCTTCACCTTCTTAACCATTTCTTCTACCAAACACGGTCCCAAAAAAAATTACATTCTTCTATTTCATCCCAAAAAGTAGGTTTCTGGCACTACTTTCCATTTAATGCCTCAAAATGTTTCATTTTCATACGGGAATGAAAACTATTATTATATGAAAACTCTAGTGATGAAATATATTGATACCAATATCCTTGGTAATTCATTTAATAATCCTTAAAATTTTCCTCCAAGGTCTAAATAATTCTCTCTGATTATCCATCAGATTGATGATAAAAATCGATAAAAAAATATAACTCAGAACCCAATGAATTTTGAAGTTATTTCCAATAATTAGAAGTAATAATGGGATCACAAATAGATACAATGGAGTGACGAAATCCATGTAACCTATATACCACCATGAAGTACACTTGGTAAAGTTAATCTAATGGCATGGTATCTAGAATATGAATTAAATGTTCTAATTTAGTTAATTGATAAATAATAACCCAAATCACATTATTACATTAAGATGTCCTTGGTAATCCCACCATGAAATCCTTTGACATATTTTCCCATTTCCACTCAGAAACTAGAAAAGGATAAATCATCCCCTTAAGTAAATTATATTTTATATTAACATGTTGAAAATTCAAACATTTAATGGTAAAGACATCAATATCTCATTTTATTTTATCCCACAAGTAATACTTCTGATGGTCTATGTACACCTGAGTTACACCATGATAAACTAAAAATAGGGAACTATAAGATTAATTCAATAATTATCTCCTCAATTGGGAATCATAAGGCACGCATAATCATTTTTTGAATCTGATAACACCTTCTTCATCAACATTAAACTCTAGAATCATACCCTTATTAAAAAATTCTATATTTTACTATAAAATATGATTTTCTTTCTGATCTTAAATAATTATTTATAAAATAAATGAATATATACATCAAAATTTTTAGGCCTTGGTCATTATTCAACAACTTTAGTTTTATCAGGGTTAATAAATTTTCCATATTTAGAAACAATATTCCTGAGGAAAGAAATTTTTTGTAAACAAAATTTACACTTACTAAATTTTCCATATAGTTTTTTTTCTTTTAAGGTTTTCAAAAAAAAATCCCTGGGTTTATTTTTTTCACATGAATTTTTTAATATACCAATATATCATTAATAAACATAGTTATAAACTAATCTAAGTATTCATAGTAAACTTTATTCATAAGATCCATGAAGATAACTGGTGTATTATATAATCCAAGTGAAAAAACTAAAAACTCATAAAGCTTGTATCTAGTCTAAAATGCAATATTTAGAATATATTAACATTTCACCTTTATATGAGGGTATCTTAACCTGAGATAAATCTTTAAAAAACAATACACTCCCTAGATATGATCAAGAAGATCATCGATGTGAGGAAATGGATACTTATTTTTAATAGTGATGTCATTAAAGGATCTATAGTCAATGAAAATTATCAATGTACTATGTTTCTATAAATATTAAAATTTATCATACATAGATATTAAATCTATTTAGATGAATATTATAACATTAAATAAACATACACCTGATTATCGTAAAGGTATGGTGCCTTTGGAAACTTAGACACAAAAACAATTGGTTTATAAGTGATCTACGTCATCTCTAACTATGTTCTTCATAACTAGAAATATTCTTATACATATCATACATAATAACATTCTTCATAACTTGGGGAAAGAAAACATAATATAGGATGATCTTAGATGATCATTAAAGGTAAACAAGGGGGATATCAACATATCATGATCTTAGGGGTATGAGAACATGATACTAAATTTGAAACCCATACCCTTCATATCATAGATCATAAAATTGAGTCATCAAATAAATCTTACCATTTCATAAGATATGAATCATAATGGAATCAAAGTACATGAACCATGAGAGCATAACATTGTGATAATATATAGACTTTTTTCATACACATAAACATATAAAATCATTTATTTAGTAGTTTAATGATCATTTTCAATACTATCATAGTGGATTGGGTTCACTCCCTAACCATGTTATTAATCAAGGTTAACTCTCAAGACTATCATAGTGGATATATTCCATTACTAAATAGGGTTTACTCCTCACTTTAGTCTTGTTTATCTCATGATATATCAATCCTTACCCAATACATTGGAGGGAGATATAGTTCTCACCCATCACATAATTAAAATCATACATATATGTGCCACAAGATCATAAAATATTAATCATATCGAAACCCATGAAATTAAATGGGTTTCATAAAAGTTTCATCATAACATAACCTATATAAAATAAACCAGTTTTATAATAATTTCATCATTTCATCAAATAATGACCCATGGAAAAAGAATCAGGTTGTATAATCATTTTATCATGTTATAACCCATGGAAGATAAGTGGGATTCATAAAAGTATTATCATCATAAACAAAAACCATTCATAGAAATAATAATAATGGTATCCTTGGATCATATACCTTATAAATAATAAGTAACATCCAAGGATATCAACTTATATAGAAAATTATTTTGAAAGAAAAATCACTTAGAATGTTTCTTGATGAAAATATCCTTTCTTTAAAAAAAACCTTTTTAAAAATTATAAATTAATAAATTATTGTGGAAATTATTTTCTTTGAAAAAAATATTTAAAAAATTAAATAAATCTCCAAAAGAAAATAATGTTCAGTACTTTAGGAAATTTACATTCATATCGTACATATTAAAATAAATATTCCTTTTACATTTTTAGTAAAATCCCAACAGGCCTTATTTATAAAACGACAAGAAGATTCCTTTCAAAAAAATTAAAGGAAAAAATAAAACATGGGTAAACTTTTCTTTAATAAATCATTTGGATAATTTTGAAAACATTTTTTGAAAACATCTTTAGAAAACATGGTTTTGGAAGAAAAATGGTTTTCAACTGAAGAGAGATATAAATATGATTTTTCTTCAATAAATAAATTTAAAAACTTGAGTACATAAAGAGAGAAAAATTAATGGAAACATGTATTATACAAAAATAATTATAGGAGAATAAAATTTATGAGTTTCTTAAAATATATATCATTATATTTCATTATTGGAAGCATAATCATGACTAATCCTAATAAATGATGAAATTGTAACTTAACACCCTTACCACTTTGGTAACTTTGAATCGAAATCCCGATAAAATAATAATATTAAATTAAACATAGAATATAATTATAATAAATAAATTCTAGATACTATATATAAAAGGGTCTGTATATACACCACATAAAAGATGATAGGTGCATAACACAACATCTATCTCAAAGAAGGTAAATTGAGATAAAAATACCTTACCTTAAGTCTTGAATTTCATTGTACACATTCAAACCTTATGTATAATAAATATAATTTTACTACACAGATATTACATAATGATACATATATATCATACCATATATTATTTACTTATGACATTTTATTACCTATCTATTAACAATTAATTCCTTGTTTAAGTCATGTTTTGGGAAATAACTACTTTGCTTTTCGTGTATGTTTTGATTTGTTATTGTTTTCCTACTACTTTGATAATGGTTCTATAATCTAATTAATTTTAATCATTGTATAAATATTATATATATTTAGTGTATATGTATTTATAATAATCAATAAAATATATAAATATTGAATGATATACACCATTCACAAAGATAGTAGGTCATACGTACGCATGAACGTTGTTTCTATTTTCTCAACGGGTTGAAATAAATAAATTTTAATAATATATTAACATTATAGAATCATTATTTTTTCATATTTATCACATATTTTCATTAAACTCATCCTTATTACCTTCTATATATAGTGTGAATGAATCGCATCGCTTCACAAGGTGGTATTCTGTTGTATACACGAGTGACGTTATTTTATTCCCAAATAATGTAAAGTAATAAGGTATACATGATATAATAATTAAATAGGTATAATAATATCATAAAAATAATATATAAACATTTAATCCACCATTATATCCAGTTGTGGTAGGTGATGATGGAAAACGAATAGCATCGCGAGGCGGTAGTCTGTTATACACATGAATAATGATTTCGTATCCCATTTGATGAAAGTGCAGATGGTTATAGATCATAAAATTAATATAAAAACATCTCAATATATGTAATATACTAATTTTATTATATCATCATAGTTTAATAAGAATTTAAGGAGGTATAGGAAGAAATAAAATAAAAATGCTCATTGAAGAATGTTATTTCTTCTTCAGGTAAACTCCTTAAGTTTGCACCGAAAGCTTTTTAGGTTAGATTTATGAGTGAAATAAAGATTATAGGATGATATTAAAGAATTAAGGAAGATATTTTTTTAGTTATTTTCCAAAAAAAATTATTTTTTTAGTGTGAATAGGAGAGGATAATGGGTGACCATTTATAAGTGAGGAGAGTGGCACACTTGTTATTTTTGGAAAGAAAAAGGTATACACATGTTTTTTATATGCCACAATACTCCAAAATTGACCTGTATTGATATTTAGACAAGATAATGTCAAAATATTTCTATAATATGGGTTTTATAAAATTATTAGGTCATTTTTAACACATAATTATTTAGTTAAAATCCCCATTAAACCCATTTTTACCTTAACTATAGTCAACAATTTTTAATATTTTTACTATTCATTATGGTAAAAAGTTATGTTGATCTTATTATATAATATAAAATATTATTATTATAAATATAGAATAAATTTTTCCAAATTCAATTCACAAAATTGAAAAAAAATAAAATTAAACCTGTAGACGCCACGATAAAGTGATTTTCCAAAGAGAAAATGTTCAAAAGTTTTAAAAAAATTATATCAAAATTAAATATGAAAATGATTCCATTGTCATAAATTGGATTAAATAATATATAATTGAATTAATTTTACTTTAAAACCCATTTTATAAAAAAAAAATTAACCTTATAAATTATTTAAACAAAAACCAGTAATTTTCACTATTCATAGAAAAATTAATATTTTCAAAAAAAATCTCAACAATTCACCCTAAGAAAATTTAGAAATTATGTTTTAAAAAATTATTTTTATTTCATCAAATTAATTTTTTAAAATTTTTAAAAATTAATTTTATTATTGTTCATAAAAATAAAACGAAATTGAGAAAATGGTATTTTCAAAACATATAAAGACTTTACTGAAAATTAAGTATTTCTTATCAATAGGTTTTCCTTATATAAAACCATTATGATTAATATTTATAAAATTTATTAATATTAATTAAAATATGTTTACGAATTAATTAATAATGATCTTTTTTAAATAATAATATTAATAGTTTGTTGTGGTTTATTAAAACTCAGTGTTGCATGTAACGCAAGCTATCAATGAATTTTAATTTATTTGAGGAAAATATATTTCATATAATATTGAGGTGTTAAATTATACCCCCATTAAAATTAATTTATCCCTTGAAATTCCATAACTGTGATACAAACATATGAGGATACCTTTGCCTCATTATATCCTCAAAAAATAATGTATCTTCCTAAAACCGGTGGTTTCTCTATAAAACTTTGACCAGGTGAGAGTTCATATTTCATAGGACTTTATCTATATAATCTATAATCTCCACTATTTATTCCTTATAAGAATTATCTTTCTATAAAATTATGACCTATGAGTTTAGTACATGTGAAGGGTCAGGTATATACCTCCTCAGGAGAGATACATGGAACACATTGTCAACTTGAGAAAGGTTTGGTGGAAGCACCAACTGATAAGCTACCATATCAAAATGATCAAGATTTTAAAATGCAAAAATATATATAGATATTATTTTTCTATTATTTCCAAATATCATTACCTTATTCCATGGATAAATTCTTAAATACACCTTGTCACCAACTTCAAATTTTAGATCTTGTAACACCCCGACCCCAGAAGCCAAGAGCTGGTGCATTACTTATTACATTGAAATGGTTAAAAGGAATGAAATACAAAAGGAATTACCATTTCATTAGTCTTAAAGAAATTAAATACATACATGTAACTCATATTACATTGTTGAAGGTAACAAAAAATAATACATAATAAAAACTAATAAACTACTTCCATGAAAACTCAATAAATGATCTCCTCTTCATAACCATTGGAAGGAAAACAAATCAAATAGGTGAGATCAAATGCTCAGTATAGGTTACAAATAGAAGAATCATAAATAAAAAATATTTGGATCATAATAAAATTGGCATAGCCAATATAGCATGGTGAATAAATGAATAATACATGCCATTAACAAATTGAGAATAAAAATGTATCCATAAACTTTATTATAGTAAAAATATCATGGATAGAAATAACTGAAAATGAATAAAGATAATTCTTATTAATTGGAAATCATGTATCTGTCACATGATACCACAATACCATTGAAACTATTTAATTCTAAGGGTAGAAACCCATCTGTTTAAAAAACGGACAAACACGGTTGCGATCAGAGTGATATTTGGAGCCCGATAGAATCAAGTTAATTTTTTGTGAATAGTAAATTAACCTTATGAATAGTAACATGCCCTTATGAATATTAACCTACCCTTATTAATATTAATATGAACCTTATGAATTGTAACCTTACCCATAAAAGTGTAATTAAAATTTAGGCACCTTAAAAATGAAGTTGAATATTTTAAGTGTTGGTATTTTTTGATTAAAATATGATTTTAATTAAAAATTAAATTTATCATATATATATATATATAATTATTTTTGAAAAATAAAGTTTATTTTTGGATTCTACACATAGAAAAATGTTTACTTTGAATTTTTGGGATTTTTCTGAAATGCTTGATTTTTTGGTGAAATATAAAAAATATGATAAATTATGATAAATGCTAAATACATGACTTATTGAGTCATGGATGATTTCTTTCTGAGGTAAGAACATTTTTTTAGAAATAAAAGGCACTTATTACTATTTTTTCATGTAATAATCACTATTTATTTTCTTAGGGAAAAATAATAAATTAATGAATATAATATTAAGAAAACCCTCCTCCCCTCCACTATATAAATCACCCCTCACCCCCTCTTCATACCACACCACTAAAGCTTTAATCCTTGCCTAAATTCTACTCAAATATCTCCATTATCTCCTCCCCCACGTCCAAGACCTTCTTGTCTCACAAAAAGTCCAAAAACAAAGGCCTCAAGTAGATTATCAAGGAGCAGTACTCAAGAGGTGAACCTCTCTTCAGTTTTCTTTCAAATTCTTTTACAAGTTCCATTATTGTGTTTCTATCTCCTCACCTCCCCATATCCAAATTATATTATAATTATATTTCCTTAAAAATACTATAATTTAATTATTATAATGTAATATTTCATCATCATCTCTCTTTTTTCCCTCCTCTTATACTAAAAATGAAAATATCGTCTGAGATGTGTTAATTTATAACATTCAAGGACAAAGGGTTTTTAATTTCTATTACTATCTTCAAGACTGGTCATGAAACACTCTTAATGGTTGAAACAAATCATAATATATTTATTTTACCTTATTAAATATTCTTTAATCCTTACACACTCATAATATAAAATAATAATACAAAATAATTTCATTATGCACAAAACCGCAAAGTTAATCCAAGTGTGTATCATTAACTTTTAACTAATGATTCATCCTCATGGTATATAATCCAAAATCATGATAGGATCATTTATATCTCTTTAATTTCACTAATAATATAAATTAACAATTTTAGATGTTTAATCACATTTCAAATGAACTCCATTCATAAATACAAGTAAACTGATCATGAAAACCAAGGAAGAAAATACTTCCAAAACAATAAAATTGAACCCCTTAAAACCATAAAAAGGAAATTATTTAACCTAATAAGGATATAAAAAATCAATTACACATAGATTATTTTATTTAATTATTAATTAATTAATCTAAATTTTATAATTCAGTTCTTTAAGATCAAATGAAGAACACATTTAGCCATAAGGTAAGGGATCCTCTCTCTCACTTTTATTCAAGAATTCCACCTAAGTTGTGTCCTTCTATTTTTAATTCCTAATAATGGGGTATGTTTTCTCACATATCCTATACTTACCTTATGATATATAAATGATGGTATACCCCTTTACCTCTCATTAATCCATGATAAGAACACATGTAACCATGCCAAAATGTTGTAAGGGGTTTCTTATCTCACTTTTAATTCCGTGAGATTTCTATTGTTCACCACTTATCACTTGCATGTGGTGTATTTCTTACTTAAATTTGATATATATTATCATGATTCTATTTATATTCATGTTATTATATTATTAATTTTTTGGTTATTAATTTTTGTTCATAAGACTCGATTGATTACAATGTAGCAATGGACTTTGTCTCAATTTCCATTTCATTGTCATTTACATAGTATTGTGCACATAATCTTTCTTATGTGGTGTATCCACTTCCCATTTGAGATCATTTTTCATTTTAAATTGTAAATATATTATATATCCATTTTTTGGTTTCATGTATATGAGTATTGGATTAATATGTATACCCTTTTACATATGGTGTTTATTTGGAATGTTGTTTTAATTATGGAAATATTGATGAATCTGTATCCTCTTCTCTATACCAATATAGAGAAGGTAGATTATAATTGAATTAAATCTATGTACAAAAAATGATTTGGACTTGCAGTGACGAGCAGGGTATAAGGACCCGACCTTAAACATTACATAATATTTAATTAAATGGATAATTCACATTGAGTATCTTTTCAGGTTTAGAGTTTTATAGAATTAGGTCATAACATTTACATAACAACATGAATATTACATGTAGACAATTCTACTCAGTATCCATTTTTTCATGAAATAAAAACTCTTGAAAAAAATATTCATGTCTAGTTCCATGTTTTAGACAGCAAGACTTTTCCTTGATCCCATCCTTGACTCTTATTCATCTTTAAGTCTTGTGGAAAACATTTCAAAAACTTGGGATGAGCATAAAAATCTCAATAAGGGATATAAAATAAGGAATGAATACATTATCCCATAAATAAATACAAAAAAATGAAACCATACTTTTCAATCATAACATACCTCATGAAATCATAAGATTTATGAACAACACGTAGAAATCATAAATAATAAAGTTAACTTATGACATAAATAACATACTTACATTGTAGTTATCACAGCTATAGAGGGAGTCACATTTAGAATACCCATCACATTATATTCCCTAAATCTCTTAGGAGAAACATTAATGTTTACCTCTGTCATGTTACCCAATGAATTGGAGAGCAATCTTAGGCTCACCCGCCCTAGGTTTATCACAGAACCATCTGTATACGTAAACAATGCCCAATAACTATAACATATTCATAACACATAACAAAATTATAAAGTAAAGATAACATTTCAAATTCCAATCACAATATATCAAATCAATATATTGAAATAAACAATGCTTCATAAAACCATTTAAAACATTTAATAAAGAGATTTTAGAATCAAAGTGTCCCATTTGACTTTGAAGATTTTAAATGAATTTATCATTTGAAAACATTAATTTCCACATAAATAAATCCTTAAAACCATTTTTAAAACATGGACATTAATTATAATGATTTATATGAATAAATCCTTAAAACATTTAAAATGATATTTTAGTTAAAGAGATTTTAACAAAATGAGAGACTTTTGAATACAAATAATTGAGGAAGAACATTGAATCAAAACTTTATAATATCATGAGAATAAATGGATTCATTATATAATATTCCAAAGGATAGTATATACACCATATAAGAGTGAATTGGTGTATAACAACAATGAAGTCTCAATGGAATGTAAATTGAGATGAAATCCCTTATAAAAACTGTATCCTTAGATTAAGGATAAATAATTTACATAATAATGTGTGAATAATATAAATACACTCAATATAATTGGATATTCAGTGTAAATAAATCAGAATACATTCACACATGTTATTTTTATGACAAAACCAATGACTTGGATGTTTAACTCAATGAATGGAAATTGAGTTAAAATTACTCTTATCAAGTTCATATCGATGACATGAGAATTTATCAATGGAGTGATTATGTGTATTAAAAGTATATCCAAACAAAGTGAAGTGGAAATTACAACATAAATAAATAAATAGTGATTTCACACATAATCACTGCATGACATAAATAAAAATTATAAGATTAACCCAAGGAATAGAAATTGGGTTAAAAGGTTCCCTTACCGATTTGGTAACTTACGAAACATACAAGACATGAAAAAAGGATCATAAAATGAATATGTAAATACCCATAAATTGAAGTATATTAACAAAGAATACAATTATGGGTAGAAAATACACTACATAAAATGAAATAGTGGCAAATATAGCATGAATCTCACGGGAATAAAAAGTGAGATGAAAACACCTTAACACGTTGTAATCAATCAAGTTGTATGGACAAAAGTTAATAACCACAAAATGAATCACGTAATACCATGAATATAAATAGAATAATGATAATATATATATTAAATTTCAGTACACAATACACCACATTCAATATATAAGTGTCCAACAATGGAAATATCATGAAATTAAAAGTGAGATAAGAAATCACTTACCTCGTGTCCAACTTGACTCGTATGTTCCTTGTTCTTCCAGAATAATAAAATTAAGTTAATTTATACTTGATTCATAACCTTTTAAATTTTTATTATTACTTTTCTATCACTTATTACCTTGCAATAATAGTTAGTTAATTATTTGAGTTCATATGAGACATTTTGTCGATGTTCGGAATTTGAGTTAAAAATTAACTTGTTATAATTACAATTTGTCCATGTGGTAAAAACTCAATTATCTCCAGAATGATATTAATTATTTATATATAATATATATAATATATATCCAGTGTATATATATATATATATATTTATAATAGTACATAACATTTGGATATAATAAATGAAATGTACCGTTCATAGAGACGGTAAGCCGTACGTACGGATGAACGCTACTCTCATTTCTATTTAATATTTAATGGAATAAAAAATTAATTATAACTAGGTATATTATAATTATATTATAATATAATATGATATATATGTCACATAATTTCATTAACTCCATCTTTATACATTCCACATAAGTCATTAACGAGTCATATCACTTTGAGGGGGCGGTAGTCCGCACTTCCTCAAATGAAATTATCATGTTTACACATATTGGAAATCATAAAGGTATGTTTGTAAATAAAAATTACATAAGAATATAGAAAACAAAAAAATAATATATATCATATATAAATACAGTTCCATCTTAATGGCCACCATAAGAGGTGGTAGGAGATAATTGAACAATCATCGCTTCGTGAGGAATTAGTTTTCCATTCACAGAAATAGTATGTTATTCACCCATTTGATGAAGGTGTGTGTAAGTGTAGTTCAAATAATTATCAAAACAAACATCCTAGTATATTGATGATACTGGTTTTGTTAAAAAATAAATGAATAAAAAGAGTTTATGGGGTTGGATAAGTAAAATAAAACAAAAGAACTTAAGAGGAGACGTTACATTTAAATTGAGTAACTCTCATTGGTTTGAAACAAATGGGTTTCTTGAAGTATTTTCTGCCTAAGTTAAGGCTTCTAGGATGAAGATAGGGATCTTGGAAGCTTATTGGAGCAGAGTTTTCACAAGGCAAAGTCTTGAGAAGTGTGAGAAATGGGTTATAAGTGAGGGATTTTTATAAGGGAGAGGAGGGGATCATTACGAAAGTTTGAAACAATTATTTTATTATAACCTCATCTTCGGTTTCAAAAGGTCAACTATTAGTTAGTATCAAAGTTAAGATAACTCATGGTATAAATAAAATAATCCAATAAAAACTGTATAGGTTTTGGATATTGTTTTAATATTTATAATCTTATTTATTTAAATCATTTATTAATGAGGTAAATATTGCATCATTATTGTGTCATAAATAATTTAATTTATTTGACGTCCAAAAATTATAAAACAAATACCATGATGTATGAAATATTTTTATCTTTCCAAAGAATATTTATAGTCAAAAAGATTACTTATATAACCCTATGTAAAAATTTATTTACTAAAAGATATTTGTTTGTGTCATTTTTGTCTTTACTTTAAATTAATTAATATAAAATGTCATTATTACTCCCATGTGGCTCCATGGGGTCCAAAATTTGACCCAAATATTCCCATGGTCAGATATGTATCATCCAATTGGATTAGGACACATGTTAGGGTAATTTAATATTATTATAATATTATATTTTACCCTTATTTATTATTTTTTACCTTTTAATCATGGTAAATAAAATATTTACTAAAGTAAATATTTAAAATGTATAAAAATAAAAGTTACCAATTTACAAAATTTGCACCTACTAATTCAAAATATGGAATTCATTTTTCCAAATTCAAAACATAGAATTGGTAGAAATTAATTTAAAATTAATTTTCGTTGTTAAAACAAATAGCGTGTTTTTAAGAAATAATAACTATCAAAAGATTGACACGTGTTTATGTCCAATTTCAAAATGAAATTACATCCAATGACCAACATTATATTAAATGGTAAAAATATATTCTAATTACACTTTAAAACAAATTAAAAAGAAAATATAACCAAATAAATATATTAGATTAAAAGGCACTTTTGAATTAAAATACAGTATTTTTCACTATTCATTAAAAAAATGAACATTATCAGAAAAATACCAAAATTTCATCCAAAGTGAATTTTAATGTCCCAATTCTAAATAAAAATTTTATTTTGTCAAATAGAACATATAAAAGTGACAAAAACTAGATTTAAAGAGGGTTCTCTATTAAAAGGCGGTAAATCGACCATTTAGTGAATATTAGAGTATTTATGCTTAAAATCGAATTTTTTACTTATTTTAATCCTTTAAATTTTATTGTATAATTGTTAAAATATTCAACAAACATGTATAATAATATTTTAGTTAGTTTTATTCATTCCCTCCAATACAACGTCTAGGCGTTAACTACCATTTAAAATAATAATATTATATTATTACTGTGCAACGTAAGATTTCAAAGAAACTCATTGTTGTGTATCGGGTATTCCATCGAACATAGCATCCCCTTTAAAGTAGACATAATATTTAATTCACAAATATTAATAAATATGAAAATTTTCTTGTTCTTTATTTACCTGGGATGTTACATAGGGCCCACTATAGCCCCTCGATGTATCGACAGGTCTTATGAAACAAATTAGTTGGCGACAAACCCTTCGAGTTTGTTTCCAAAAAACAAACTGGTTTCTTCCCACAGACTTAAACTGTTTTAATGGTATGTTGGTATCATGTTCTAGATACATTATTTCCAATTAATAATCATTATATTTCTTCATTTTCAGTTATTACTAGCCATGAGGTTTTCACTATGATAAAATCTATGGATACAGTTTTATTATGAGTTTACTAATGGTGTGTGTTTTTCATTTATTCACCATGCCATATTGACTATATCAATTTGATTGTGATTCAATTATTTTTTATTCATGCTTATTATATTTTTAACCCTTACTAAGCATTTGAGCTCACCCCTTTCTTTTTTTACCTTCAACAGGTTATGAAGAGGAGACCATTTTTTGAGTTCTTGTAGATACAATTTTTTATTGTTTTTGTTATATATTGTATTTTTTATCTTTACCAATGTAATGTGAGTTAAATGAATGTATCTAGTTTTTTTAAGATTAATAAATAGGTCTTTCATTCATGATTTCATTCCTCTTATTCATTCCAATGTAATAAGTAATGCACCGGATCCGAGATTCTGGATTTGGGGCGTTATAGTTAGTTTCAAAGAATGTTTAGTAGCAAACTTGGAAACTAGATTTAGAAAACTTATATTAGGGAATGAATACCTAAGGCATAATTTGAGGATAAAAAACAAGAACATATTGGAATTTTGGTAAGTAATATATTATATAGATATTTCTAGCAAATACATCTCTGTCTGAATACAAACAAGTAGAGGTGGCTCTGGCACAGATGTACCTAGGAGTGAAAACTCTGACAAGGACTTTCAGCCTTGACCAAGGGTATCCTGGTACATGACAACGGGCCTTGTTTTACTCTTGGTTTGGAACTCCCAGGATATATTCTTAGGATAATTCACATTTTCTTTACAAGCCATTGTGAAGGATTTAAATGTATATTTTTCCTTAGAAAATCATGTTTATGAGATTATTTGTGCATTAAATTTTAATTTATGCTAATTAATTTTCCAGTTGAGAATATAAATTATGATTCATAACCTAATCTAGTGTATTCCATTATTTATAAAGGCCAACTAATGGAATAAGGGGAATCAATACTCGTAGAAAATGTAGGTATTTCCCCACTGAGAAAGTCAACACAATCAGTATTGGATCAGATTAGATCATGACCATATTGGGACAACTTAATTAGGTTATGATGAATAACCATGCTACACCTATGTTGGATCATTTCATGCTGCAGAATCCTCCATCTTTTAGTGGTACTACTAATCCAGTGGTAGTTGAGTAGGGGATCAACTCCCTTGAAATGATATTCATGGAATTAAGATATAATTAAAATTAAAAGGTAGTGATGGCAGTATATTGTCTCAAGGGTGAAACTGATCAATATTGGTCCTTGATCTATAATACCATGGAGGAAGAATAAATAGAAGATATAGATTGGATAAATTTTAAGGAAATATTCTTCGACAAATAGTTCCCTCATGAAAAATGAACTAAAATGAAGAGTAAATTCCTTAGACTAAATTAAAGGGAAGAAGAGAGTATTACAGAGTATGAGGTTATCTTCACAAGATTATCCAGGAATGTTATAGATTACGTACATGATTTAGAAGAAAATATTGATCATTTCTTGGAAGGTATTAAGCCAAGTATTCAAAGGGAACTAGCTTCTCAAACATTTTCATCATATGATGAAATTGTATTAAGTTCCTTAAAAATAGATAAGGAATTTTCTAGATTGAATTTTTTCAAGGGAAACCAAGATAAGAAGCGATACTCTGATAACCATGGAAAAGGTGAAGCAACAAATAAGAATAAGGGAATGAATCAATTCCCATTATGTGAGAACTATGGAAAGAATCATCCTGGGAAATGCTTGAATGTCATGGTAGTCTGCTATAATTGTGGATAAAATTGTCATCGATCTAATGAATGCAAGGGTAATATATAATTCAATGATGTTCAATGCTACAATTGTTGAGAGATGGGACACTATGCAATGAGTATCCTAAGAGCCAAATAAACTTTCCTCATAAAAGGCCACAAGAACAAGGGAAAGCTTATGTGATTACAACCGCAGAGGTTCAATTTCCTAATAATGTGGTGTCAGGTACTTTAATTATTTCCTCAAACTTATCCAATGCATTATTGGATTCTGGATCATCACATTCATTTATACCTTCCTAGTTTTCCAAGAAAATGAGACATGTTCAATTTATTTTAATAAAGGAGTTGTCAGTAAAAACTCTTAGGGGATGTATCATTGAAAAAAGTTGTTTTGATCAGTCACCCTCATAACACATAAACATACTTTGTTTGATAACCATATCATCATATCAATGATTTAATTTGATATAATTCTCAGTATGAATTGGCTTTCAAATTATTATGTGAATATCTATTTCAAGAAGAAGGATGTTACAATTTCTATGAATGGTGTAGAATCCCATGTATTTAGAGTATAATACTCGCCATATGATTCTTATCTAGATCCACCACTAGTAGCTCTACTGAAAGAAATTCTTGGAGAGGAAGATAACACAATATCTATGGGTGAAGAAAAAAATTAAATTGAACACATACCTATTGTGCAACAATGCATTGATGTATTTCTAAAATATTTACATGGACATCCTCCAGAGCAAAAAAGATGAGTTCTCTATTGATTTAATTACTCATGCAAGACCTGTATCAAAGACTCCCTATAGAATGACCATTGTGGAATTAGTGGATCTAAAGAAACAACTAGAGGAATTGAGTGAAAAAGGGTTTATTCAACCTAGTGTTTCTCCATGGGGAGACCCTATCCTCTTTGTCAAGAATAAAGATGTATCCATGAGGATATGCATTTATTATAGGGAAATAAATGCTATTATAATAAATAACAAGTTTCCTATAATAGTAGATTGTGGTAAAGGATGGTGTTGCACTCTCCTGGACGCCTCTCTCGAGCACTTTAGTGTTTTCTGGTCTTGCTTCTGATTTTGGGTTCCTGTTCTAGCTTCCCTCATACCTCAACTTTAAGATATTCCTCTATTTTCTCTCTCAGGATTTGGTCTTGGTCTCATGCTTGAATTCCCCTTGCCCCGTCGTCTCGGTTCTTGGTTGGTTCTTTTTCTCCTCTTTGATTTTCTAGGTTTGCTCAGCATTTGGGGAATCTCTCATCTTTAGTTTTGTCTGGATCTTGAACGGATTCAAATTTCAAGCCCGAAGTGGTGGTTCTCACCTATGGTTATTCTAGATCCGACCTCGGTGGTCCCCTTAAATTTTTTTAATGGTAAGCCTAGTGTTTATTTTATTCATCTGTTGTTTTAGGTTCCTAGAGATATTGTGGTTTTTCTGCGATGGTTGGATCGATCGATGGTGTGTTGGTGTTTCTTGGCTACTATCCCTAGTCAGTGTTCTTTCTGGAAGGGTTGAAAGATGTTGTGTTCTATGTTATTGAATATTTTGGCTCATTACTGGTGCTTTTAGCACTGACTGGAGGTGGTTCGGTCCCAGTTTCTAACTTGTTACAGTCAATTTGTTTTGTTTGGTAAGATGAAGATGGTGGTTATCGAGGAATCTCGGGATGTTTGAAAGGAGGTAACTGTTCTAGCATAGGTTGTGTCCTTTTGGAGAGGTCTATCCCACTTCAATCATTTCTCTTCTTTCAGGTTCCTTGGATCCTCTTCTAGTTGGTTTGGTGCAAAGGTTTCCAAAGAGGTTTTGGGATGTGCTGGTCGAGCGGATGCTGGTGTTCTAGGTGGCATGAATTTTGGATGATATTTTTTCTCCCCTTTGGATCCCACTGGTGTTTATTTTATTTATCATTAGTGATGGTGTTTGGAGGATGATCAGTTTATCTAGGTAGTTGGTTCGAGGTGGCAACGTGCTTGCAGGGTTAGTGCACTGAACTTGTGAGGCAGTTTCCTCAGTCGATTCGTTGAATCCACTATGATGATGATCTCTTTTTAATTTTGAAACTGGGTTCCTGAAGATGGTTAGTGCGATGATATGGTTTTATTTTGTTATTTTGAAATTTTAATTCTGTAATGTGTGTTTTTTTAGGGTGTGGTTTGATGTTTCAAGGAATGTTTATGTAGGTTTCCACTTACCCTCAAAGTTGTTTTTCAATAAAATAATAAAATGGATTTATAAGGTAATAAGTATCCTCTACCACTAATTAATGATTTATTTGATCAACTTCATGGAGCCCAATATTTTTCAAAGATTGACCTTAGATCTAGATATCATCATCTACATGTGAGGAAGGAAAATATTCCTAAGATAGAATTTCAAACCAGGTATGGGTATTATGAGCTTACAGTAATGCCTTTTGGACTGATTAATCCACCCTTGGTTTTCATGGATCAAATGAATAGATTTTTCATGAAATATATTGATGACTTTTTTGTGGCGTTTATCGATGATATCTTGGTATACTCTAAAAGATTCTAAGACCATGAGAATCACTTGCGGATTATTCTGAAAACTCTTAGAATAAATGAATTATATGGGAAGTTTATCAAATGTGAATTATGGCTTCAATCGGTTTCATTTTTTCGCCATATTTTCTCTAAGGATAGAATCTTAGTTGATCCTATGAAGAAAAAGGCAATCCAAGAATGGACCATGCTATCGAACATAACTGAGGTACGTAGTTTTATTAGATTAACAAGTTACTATCAATGTTTCATTCAGAATTTCACCTGACTGGATAATCTACTAACCAACACCACATGTAAAGGGGTAATGTTTTTATGGACGAAAGGATGTATATAATGTTTTGAAGAATTGAAGAGAAGATTGGTCAATGCTCCAATTTTAACTCTTCCATCTGAAAATGATAGATTTGTGATATACAATTATGAATCAAAGAATGGAATGGGTTGCGTCCTTATGAAAAATGATAAATTTACTTCATATGAATCAAGGAAGTTGAAGACTCATGATAAAATTTATCCAACTCATGATCTTGAGTTTTTAGCCGTAATCTTTTCTCTGAAAATATGGAGACATTATCTCTACAGTGAAAGGTGTGATAAATATACTAATAAAAAATGTTTGAAATACATTTTTACATATAAAGAACTCAACATTAAGCAAAGGAGATGGCTCGAGTTACTCAAAGATTATGATTGTTCAATACACTATCACCCAAGAAAGGAAAATAAGGTGGAAGATTCATTAAGTAGAAAATATCATGGACTCCTGACCCAAATGAGGATTGATATAGATCCTATATTCATGGATCTACTAAAGATGGATATGGGAATTATTATAGAATGGGAAACATCCTTCCTCTTTCAAATGATTAATAAACCATCCTTATTGGAGAAGATAAAAAGAACTCAATCTGAAGATGATAACCCTCAAAATAAAATTAAAGTTTTTGAGGATAGAAGATTTAAAGACTTTGTGTTTTAGGATGGAGTCCTAAAATTTAGAAAGAGGTTATGTGTCCCATCAATACTTGATCTAAAAATGTGATTATTAGATGATGCTCAGAGCTCAAATTTATCTATAAAACCTGGTATCATAATAATGTATAGAGATCTGACGAAACATTTTTGGTGGGATAACATGAAGCGATAAATTTCTTACTATGTGTCAAAGTGTCTATTTTTTCAATAGGTGAAGGCAGAGAGACAACATCCAAAAGGGGTTATGCAACCTCTACCTATTCTTATATGAAAGTGGGATGACATTATGATGGATTTATTCATAGGACTACGGAGGACAACTAGAAGGAATGATGCAATATGGGTAATTGTTGATTATCTCACAAAATCAACACATTTCCTTGTTATAAGAGAGGATCTACCAATTGAGTGCCTAGAAAGACTTTATATTACTGAAGTTATAAGACTTCATGGTGAACCTCTATTAATTTTGTTCGATTGAGATCCCTGGTTTACATCAAAATTCTGGAAACGTCTTATGAAGGATTTGGATACTAAGCTTCATAAGAGTACTACTTATCACCCCCAAACTGACAGACAGTCTGAAAGGACTATTTAAACATTGGAATACATGTTAAGATCATGGTCTTTAGACTTTCAAGGTGTATAGATTCAATAATTTCCTTCTGTGGAATTTTCCTACAATAATAGTTTCTATTATAGCATTCAAATGGAACCATATGAAGCATTATATAGTAAGAGGTTTCAAACTCCGACCTATTGGGATGAGGTTAGTGAGAGGAAACTTACAGGCCCTGAACTTATCAAAGAAAAAAATGTAAAGGTAAAGAAAATTTAGGCCCGTATTAAAGCAGCCCCAAGTAGGAAAAAGAGTTATGCTGACAACTAGGGAAAGGATTTGGAATTTCAAGTAGGAGATCATGTCTTTCTAAAATTATCTCTATGTGAGGGTGTCTTATGGTTTTGTAAGAAAGGGAAACTGAGCCCCAGATACATTGGACAGTTTGTAATCCTAGAAAGGATTAGAGCTATAGATTACTATTTATCAATGCCACAAAGTATATCCAAAGTTCATAATGTGTTACATGTTTCATTGTTAAAGAAATGTCAGACCCAATGCATGTAATCACCTATGAAGAAATAGAGCTTGAACCCGATTTGTCTTACTGCAAAGAGTCTATCAATATTCTTGACACAAGGGAGAACGTATTGAGAAATCGGATGACTCGTCTAGTAAAATTTATTTTGAGGAACCATAAGATGAAGGAAGCAACATGGGAACCTGATGATGTAATAAATAAAAACTAAACACATCTTTTTAGGGATAAATACACATGAAAATTTTTGAGGATGAAATTTTTTAAGGAGGGAATAATATAAACCCCAAAAAATTTATGGTATGTCTCTTTTAAATGCTTTCAATTAATTAGATAGATTATATTTCATGAATAACTAAGTCTCTGTGAAACAAAACTTGGTTATTTATAGGATAAAGTCATAACCTATCCATTAAACTTAAATTTTCCACTTTTATGTTTTGAATTTCGAAAAACGGATATACATGGTTGCGATCAGGGAGATATTTGGAGCCTGATAGAATCAAGTTAATTTTTTGTGAATAGTAAATTACCCTTATGAATAGTAACATACACTTATGAATAGTAACCTACCCTTATGAATAGTAATATGACCCTTATTAATCGTAACCTTACCCAGGAAAGTGTAATTGAAATTTACACACCTTAAAAATGAAGTTGAATATTTTAAGTGTTGATATCCTTCGATTAAAATATGATTTTAATTAAAGATTAAATTTATCACATTTATAAAATTATTTATAAAAAATGGTGTTTATTTTTGGATTCTTATATGTTGAAAAATGGTTAGGTTTAATTTTTTGGGTTTTTTCTGAAACACTTGATTTTTTGGTGAATAGTAAAATATGATAAATTATGATAAATGTTAAATACATGACTTATTATGTCATGGGTGATTTCCTACTAAGTTAAGCACATTTGGTTCAAAATAACATGAACTTATTACTATTTTTTTCATGTAATCATCATTGTTTCTTGTCTTAGGTAAAAATAATAAATTAATTAATATAATATTAAGAAAACCCTCATCCCCTCCACTATATGAACCACCCCTCACCCCTTCTTCCTACCACACCACTCAAGCTTCAATACTTTCCTAAATTCTAATCAAATATCTCCCAAAGCTCCTCCCCCACGTCCAAGACCTTCTGGTATCACCAAAAGGCCAAAAAAAGGCCCTAAGGAGATTATCAAGGAAGAGTACTCAAGATGTGAACCTCTATTCCCTTTTCTTTCGAATTATTTTACAAGTTTCATTCTTTGGTTGCTCTCTCCTCACATCCCCAAATACAAATGATATTATAATTTCATTAACTTAAATATACTATAATTTTATTATGAAAATGTAATATTTCATCATCATCTCTCTTTTTCCCCTCCTCTTTCACAAAAAAAATGAAAATATCATCTGAGATGTGTTAATTTATCACATTCAAGGATGATGGGTTTTCAATTACTCTTACTATCATCAATACCAGTCATTAAAACCTTGTAATGGTTGAACCAGATCATAATATATTTATTTTATCTAATTAAATGTTCTGTAATCTTTACACACTCATAATATAAAATAATAATACAAAATAAGTTCATTATACACAAAACCGCCAAGTTAATCCAAGCGTGTATCATTAAATTTTAACTGATGAACCATCCTCATGGTATATCATCCAAAATAATGATAAGATAATTTATATATATGTAATGTCACAAATAATATATATTAACAATTTTTTATGTTTAACCACATTTCAAATGAACTTAAATTCATAAATACAAGTAAATCGATCATGAAAACCAAGGAAGAAAATACTTCCAAAATAGTAAAATTAAACCACTTAAAACCATAAAAAAGTAAACTAATGAACCTAATAATGTTATAAAAAATAAATTAAATGGAGATTAGGTTATGTAATTATTAATTAATGAAGCTAAATTTGATTATTCAGGTCTTTAAGATCAAATGAAGAACACATTCAGGCATAAGGTAAGGGATCCACTCTCTCACTTTTATTCAATAATTCCACCTATGTTGTGTCCTTCTATTTTTAATTCCTAATGATTTGGTTTGTTTATACACCTCCCCCATAGTTCCCTTATAATATATAAATGAAGGGATACCTTTTTACCTCTCATTAATCCCTCACAAGAACACCTGTTACCATGCCAAAATGTTGTAAGGGGTTTCTTATCTCACTTTTAATTCCGTGAGATTTTCATTGTTCACCACTTATCTCTTGTATGTGGTGTATTGTGTAATACTATTTGATATATATTATAATTATTCTTTTTATATTCATGTTATTCTATGATTCATTTTGTGGTTATTAATTTTTGGTCATAAGACTCGATTGATTACAACATGGTAAGGGACTTTGTCTCAATTTCCATTTCATCATCATTTACTTGGTATTGTTCACCTAATATTTCTTATGTGTTGTATACACTTCCCATTTGAGATCATTTTTCATATGAAATTGTAAATATATTATATATCCATATTCTGGTTTCATGGATATGATTATTGTATTGAGTTGTATACCCTTTTACGTTCGGTGTTTATTTGAAATGTTGTATTAACTATGGAAATATTGATGAATTCGTATCCTCCTATCTATACCAATATTGGGAAGGAATATTTTACTTGAATTAAATATATGTATAAATAATAATTTTCACTTGAAACTATGGGTGGGGTACACTATATCCCCTCGGTGTATCGACAGGTCTCATGAAACAAATTAGTTAGGGATAAACCCTTCGAGTTTGTTTCCAAAAATCAGATGGGTTTCTACCCACTGACTTAAAATATTTCAATGGTATAGTGTTATCATGTGTAAGATACATGAATTCCAATTAATAAGTATTCTCTTTATTCATTTTTATTTATTATTATCCATGAGCTTTTCATTGTGACAAAATCTATAGATGCGGTCTTATTATCAGTTTACTAATAGCATGTGTTTTTTATTTATTCACTATGACATATTGACAATACCAATTTCATTATGATCCAATTATTTTTGATTCATGATTTTTCTATTTTTAACCCTTACTTAGCATTTGATCTCACCCCTTTATTTTGTTTACCTTCCATAGGTTATGAATAGGAGACCATTTTTTGAGTTCTCATGGATGCAGTTTTTTTAGTTTTTGTTATGTATTGCATTTTTTTATATTTACTAATGTAATTTGAGTTACATGTATGTATCTATGTATGAAGTTTCATTCTTATTTTATTAATTCCATGTGTTTTTCATTTATTTACCATGCCATATTGAATATAAAAAATGTTTATGATTCAATTATTGTTGATTCATGATTATGTTATTTTTAACCCTTACTGATCATTTGAGATCACCCCTTTTATTTGTTTTACTTATATAGGTAAAGGTAATAAAAAACTAATAAACTGATTCCATGAAAACTAATTAACTTCTTCCATGAAAACGAATAAAATTCTTCCATGAAAACTCAATAAATAATATCATCTTCATAACCTGTGGATAGAAAACAAATAAAAGGGGTGAGATCAAATTCTTAGTAAGGATTAAAAATAGCATAATCATGAATCAACAATATTTGAATCATAATAAAATTGTAATAATCAATATGGCATGGTGAATAAATGAAAAAACACAAGCCATTAATAAACTAAGAATGAAACTACATCTATAGATTCTGTCATAGTGAAAACCGCATGGATAGTAACAGCTGAAAATGAATAAATAGAATTCTTATTAACTTTAAGTCATATATCTAGAACAAGATACCACTATATTGTTGAAACGGTTTAAGTATGAGGTTAGAAACCCATCTGATTTTTGGAAACAAACTCAAAGGGTTTGTCGCCAACTGATTTGTCTCATGAGGCCTGTCGATGCATCGAGTGGATATAGCAGGCCCTGCCTGTCATCCTAAGTCCAAATAATTATTTATACATAGATTTAATACAAGTAAATTATGCCTTCTCAATATCCATATAGAGTAGAGGGTATGGATTCATCAATATTTCCATAGTTAAAACAACTTTCCAAATAAACATCGTATGTAAAAGGGTATAAAGCTTGAGACAATAATTATATCCATGAAACCAGAATATGTATATATAATATATTCACAATTTAAAATGATAAATGATCTCAAATGGGTAGTATATACACCATATGATAAATATTAGATACACAATACCATGTAAGTCTTGATGAAATGGAAATTGAGAAAAAGTCCCTTACCACGTTGTAATCAATCGAGTTATATGACTAAAAATTAATAATAGCCAATTGAATCAAAAAATACCATTAATATAAATATAATCATTACATTATATATCAAATTGAAGTACACATACACCACATACAAGAAATAAGTGGTGAATAATGGCAATCTCACGGAATTAAAAGTGAGATGAGAAATCCCTTATAAATATTTCATCATGGTAACGAGTGTTATTTTGAGGGATTAATTAGAGGTAAAGGGGTATCCCATAATTTATATATATTATAAGTTAATTATGGTGGAGGTGTGAAAACATACCCCATAATTAGGAATTAAAAATAAAAGGACACAACATAGGGGGGATTCTTGAATAAAAGTGAGAGAGAGGATCCCTTACCTTATGCTCGAGTGTGTTCTTTGATTGACCTTAATGACATGAATAATAAAATTTATTTTCATTGATTAATAATTCCATAACATAATTTACATTTAATTGATTTAATATAACCTTATTAGGTTCATTCGTGGCCTTTTAGATGGGTTTAATAGGTTTAATTTTATTGTTTTGGAAGCATTTTCTTTCTTGGTTTTCATGATCAGTTTACTTATATTCATGAATGAAAGTCTGTTTGATGTATGGTTAAAAATCCATAATTTCTAATATATATTATTAGTGATATTATAGATATATAAATGATATTATAATTATTTGTGGTTATATACCATGAGGATGTTTCATTAGTTAATTACAAATGCTTCGATTAACTTAGCGGTTTTCTGCATAATGAACTTGTTTTGTATTATTATTTTATATTATGAGTGTGTAAGGATTCCAGAACATTGCATAAGGTATAATACATATATTATGATTTTTTTAAAACATTAAAAAAATTCATGACCAGTCTTGAATATAGTAATATAAATTGAAAACTCGTAGTCCTTAAATGTGATAAATTAACTCATCTTGGATGGTATTTTTATTTTTAGTATAAGAGGTGGGGGAAAAGAGATATGTTGATAAAATATTCCATTAAAATAATAAAATTACAGTATATTTAAGTTACTTTAATTATCATATAATTTGGATTTTAGGATATGAGGAGGGAGCAACAAAAGAATGGAACTTGTAGAATAATATGAAAGAAAGGGGTAGAGAGATTCACCTCTTGAGTACTCCTCCTTGATAATCTCATTAAGGCCTTTTTTTGCCTTTTTATAAGACCAGAAGGTATTGTAAATGAGGGAGGAGCTTAGTGAGATATTTGATCATAATTTAGGCAAGGATTGAAGCTTGAGTGGTGTGGGAGGAAGAGGGGGTGGGGAGTGGTTTATATAGTGGAGGAGAGGAGGGTTTTCTTAATGTTATATTCATTAATTTATTATTTTTTCATAAGACAAGAAATAGTGATGATTCCATGACCAAAAATAGTAATAAGTGCATTTGAGTTCGAACCAAATTTGATTACCTTAGCAGGACATCATCCATGACTTAATAATTCATGTATTTAGCATTTGTCAAAATTTATCGTATTTTACTATTCACCAAAAAATCAAGTATTTCAGAAAAATCTCAAAAAAATCCCCCTAACCATTTATCAAGGTGTAGAATCCAAAAAATGAACTCCATTTTTTAAAAATAATTTTCTAAATATGATAAATTTAATTTTTAATTAAAATCATCTTTTGATCAAAAAATACCAACACTTAAAATATTCAACTTCATTTTTAAGGTGCCTAAATTTTAATTACACTTTCATGGGTAAGTTTACCATTCATAAGGTTCATATTAATATTCATAAGGGTAGGTTACTATTAATAAGGGTATGTTACTATTCATAAGGGTAAGTTATTATTCACCAAAAATTAACTTGATTCTATCATGTTCCAAATATCACCCTAATCGCAGTCGTGTATGTCCATTTTTTGAAATTAAAAACAAAGTGGAATATTTAAGTTTAATGGATAGGTTATGACTTTATCATATAAATAACCAAATTTTGTTTCACAGACATCCATTTCTTCATGAAACATAATCTATCTAATGAATTTAAATAATTAAATAGAGACATACCATAAATTTTTTCGGGTGTTATATTATTCTCTCCTTCAAAAAATTTGTCCTCGAAATTTTCATGTATATTTCTCCCTAAAAATATGTGGGTGGTTCTTCTTCATAAAATCCTCAAGTTCCCATGTCGCTTCCTCCATATTATGGTTCCTCCAAAGAACCTTTACCAGACGATTTTTCTGATTTCTCAATACTTTCTCCCTTGTGTCAAGAATATTGATAGGCTCTTCGTAGTAAGACAAAACAAGTTCTAGATCTATTTATTCATAGCTAGTACATGTGTTGGGTCTAGAATATATTTATTTTACATTGAAACATGGAAAACATCATGAACTTTGGAGATACTTGGTGGCATTGCTAAGCGGTGAGCTGCAACTCCTATCTTTTCTAGAATTCCAAAGGGTATGATGTACCTAGGGCTCAGTTTTCTTTTCTTACCAAACCTTAACACACCCTTCTATGGAGATACTTTTAAAAAGACATGATATCCTACTTGAAATTCAAAATCCTTTCTTTGGTTATCAGCATAACTCTTTTTCCTACTTTAGGATACTTTAATATGGGCATGAATTTTCTTTACCTTTGCAGTTTTCTCTTCAATAAGTTCTGGATCTATAAGTTTCCTCTCGCCAAACTCATCCCAACAAGTAGGAGTTAAACACCTCTTGCCATATAATGCTTCATAGGGCACCATTTAAATGCTAGAATGGAAAATATTGTTGTAGGAAAATTCCAGCAAAGGCATGTATTGATCCCACATACCTTGAAGTCAAGAGAGAATGATCTCAACATGTCTTCTGGTGTTTGAATAGTCATTTCAGACTTTCCATCGGTTTGGGAGTGATAAGCAGTACTCATATGAAGCTCAGTATTCAAAGCCTTCTGGATACTTTTCTAGAATTTTGATGTAAATTGGGGATCTTGATCAAACACAATCGATATAGGTGCACCATGAAGTCTCACAACTTCATTAATATAAATTCTTGTCAGGCGCTCAAGTGGTAAATCCTCTATTATAACAAGAAAATGTGCTGATTTTGTGAGATGATCAACAATTACCAATATTGCATCATTCCTTCTAGTTTTCCTTGATATTTCTGTGAAAAAATCCATCGTAATATTATCCCACCTACACATAGGAATGGGTAACGGTTTCATGACTCCTTTAGGATGTTTTCTCTCAGCCTTCACTTATTAACAAACTAGACACCTTGACATGTAGCCACTAATTTCTTGCTTCATGTTATCCCGCCAAAAATGTTCCTTTAGATATCTATACATCTTTTTGCTATCTGGGTGTATAGAAAAATTTATGCTATGAGAATCATCTAATAATTCTATTTTTAGCTCAGGTATTGACAAAAAACATAACCTTTTTTCAAATTTATAAACTCCATCCTCAAACACAAAGTCTTCCAATCTTCCATCTTCAACGGTTTTAATTTTCTTTTAAAGGTTCTCATCCTCAGATTGAGTTCTTTTTATCTTCTCCAGCAATGATGTTTTAGTAATAATTTGAAATAGGAAGGATATTTCCCCTTCCATAATAATTCCCATATACATCATTAGTAGATCAATGAATATAGGATATCTATCAATCCTCATTTGGGTCAGGAGTCCCTGATATGTCCTACTTAATGCATCCGTCACCTTATTTGCCTTTCCTGGGTGGTAGTGTATTGAACAATCATAATATTTGAGTAAATTAAGTCATCTCCTCTTCCTTGTGTAGATTTATTTCTATGTAAAAATGTATTTTAAACTTTTGTGATCTGCATATATCTCACACCTTTCACCGTAGAGATAATGTCTCCATATTTTCAGAGTAAAGATTGCTGTTTTTGACTCAAGAAGATGAGTTGGATAATATTTCTCATCAGTCTTCAACTACCTTGATGTATAAGAAATAACTTTATCATTTTTCATAAGGACACAACCCATTATATTCTTTGATGCATCAATGTATGTCACAAATACATCATTTTCAGATGGAAGAGTCAAAATTGGAGTGTTGACCAATCTTCTCTTTAATTATTCAAAACATTATGGTACATTATTTTGTTTATACAAACTTAACCCCTTTATGTTTGAGCTTGGTTAGTGGATTATCCAATAAATAAAAATTCTGAATGAAACACCGATAGTAACCTGCTAAGCTAATAAAACTATGTAGCTCGGTTATGTTCGTTGGCGTGGGCCATTCTTGGATTGCCTTTGTCTTCACAGGATCAACTAAGATTCCATCCTTAGAGAAAATATGTCCAAGAAAAGAAACTGATTAAATCCAGAATTCACATTTTCTAAACTTCCCATATAATTCATTTCTTTTAAGAGTTTTCATAATAATCCACAAGTGATTCTCATGGTCTTTGTAGATTTTGGAGTATACTAGGATATCATCGATAAAAGCCCCAAAAAAGTCATCAAGATATTACTTAAAAAACTTATTCATTAAATCCATGAAAATTGAGGGTGCATTAGCCAGTATAAAAGGAAATACTGTAAACTTTTAATGCCCATACTTGGTTCAAAATTTTTTCTTAAGAATATATTCCTTCCTCACACATAACTGATGATATCCATATCGGAGGTCAATCTTTGAAAAATATTGGGCTCAATGAAGTTGATCAAATAAATCATCAATGCATGGTATAGGATACTTGTTCATTGTTTTAATAGCATTGATCTCCCTATAATCAATTCATAACCTCATGGATCCATATTTCTTCTTGACAAAGAGGATAGGGGCCCCCATGGAAAAACACTAGGTCGAATAAATCCTTTGACATTTAATTATTCTAGTTTTTTATTTAGCTCCATTAATTCCACAGTGGCCATTATATAGGGAGTCTTTGATATAGGTCTTGCACCATGAATTAAATCAATAGAGAATTAAACTTTCCGCTCTGGATTATTTCTAGGTAAATCCTTTGGAAATACATCAATGAATTCTTGCACAATATGTACGTCTTCAATTTGAATATTTCTTTCCTCATCCATAGACATTATGTTCTCTTCCACTCCAAGAATTTCATTCATTAGAGCTACTAAAGGTGGATCTAGATAAGAATCATATGGTGAGATTTCTTCTCTAAAGATAAGGGATTCTACACCATTCTCAAAAATTATAACTTCCTTTTCCTTGCAATAGATCTTTGCATCATAATTTAACATCCAATTCAAATCGAGAATTATATCAAAATCAATCATGGGTATGATGATAAGTTTTGAAATGAAAGAATATTTATGTGTCATGAGGGGGACTGATCGACACATATTTGTTATAATGATACATCCCATAGGAGTTTTGACTGAAAACTCCTTTATTAAATCAAATTAGACATGTCTAATTTTCTTTGAAAACTGGGAAGATATAAAGGAATTCAATGATCCAGAATCAAATAATGAATTGGCTAAGTTTGAGGAAACAATTAATATACCTACCACCACATCATTAGGAAATTCAACCTTCACGGTTTTAATCGCATAATCTTTCCCTTGTTCTCATGGCCTTCTCTAAGGTAAGTTTATTTGGCACTTAGGACACTCATTTTAATAGTGTCCCATTCCTCTAAAATTGTAGAATTAAACATCATTTTCTTTTTTCTTACCATTTAATTCATTAGATTGATGACCCTTTTCTCCACACATATATCAGACTCCCATGCCTTTCAAGTATTTCCTAGGATGATTCTTTCCATAGTTATCACATAATGGGAATTTCTTCATTCCCTTATTCTTCTTTGGTGCTTCACCTTTTCCATGGTTATTAGAGTACCACTTCTTATCTTGGTTTCACTTGAAAAAATTTGATCTAGACAATTACTTCTCTATATTGATGGCACTTAATACAATTTCATCTTATGATTAAAATTATTGAGAAGCTAGTTCCATTTGAATACTTGGCTTAAGACCTTCAAAGAAATGATCAATATTGTCTTCTGAGTTACGTAAGTAATATATGGCATACCTAGATTGTCTTTTTAAGATATCCTCTTACTCTGGAACACTGTATTCTTCCCTTTTATTTAAGCCAAGGAATTTCCTCTTAATTTCGGTTCGTTACTCATGAGGGAAATATTTGTCAAATAATATTTCCTTAAAATTCCTCCATTCCATACCTTCTATTTCTTCTTCCTCCATGGTATTTTGGATCAAGGACCACCATTGGTCAATGTTACTCTTGAGACAATATACTGCCAGCACTACCTTTTTATTTTCATTGCATATTAATTCCATGAATATATTTTCAAGGGACTTGATCCACTACTCAACTACCACTATATTGGTAGTCCCACTAAAATATGGGGGATTTTTCTATATAAAATGATCCAAAATAGGTGTAGCATGGTTATTCATCACAACTTGAGTAAGTGGTCCTAATATAGTCATGATTCGATCTGCTCTAACATTGATTGTGTGGACTTGCTCAGTGGTGAAATCCCTACATTTTCCATGAGTATCGATTTCCCTTCTTCCATTAGTTTCCATTTCTAAATAATGGAATATAATAGATTAGGTTATGAATCATAATTTATAATCTCAACTAGAAAATTACTTAGCATAAATTGAAATTTTATGCTCAACTAATCTCATAAACACGGTTTCTCTGAGGAAAATTTTACATTCAAATCCTTTATAATTGATTTTAAATAAAATGTGAATTATCCTAAGAATATACCCCTAGAGTGTCAAAACAAGAGTAAAACAAGTCCCTTTGTCGTGTATAAGGATACCCCTGGTCAAGCCTGAAACTCCTTGTCAGAGTTTTCACTCCTAGGTACATCTGTGCAATATCCACCTCTACTTGTTTGTATCCAGACATGGATGTATTTACTAGAAAGATCCACATAATCTATTCTTTAAAAAAATTATAGGATGTTCTTGTTTGTTTATCCTCAAATACTACCTTAGGGATTTATTCCCTAATCTAATTTTTCTAAATCTAGTTTCCATGTTTTCTAATAAACTTACTTTGATACCAACTATAATACCCCAACCCAAGAAGCCCAGAGCCGGTGCATTACTTATTACATTGGCATAGTTAAAAAGAATTAAATCCTAAATAAACGATCATTTTATTAGTCTTGAAGAAACTATATACATACATGTAACTCATATTACATTGGTAAAGCTAACAAAAAACAATACATAATAAAAACTAATAAATTGATTCCATGAAAACTCAATAAATAGTCTCCTCTTCATAACCTGTAGAAGGAAAACAAAATCAAAGGGGTGAGATCAAATTCTCAGTAAGGGTTACAAATATCAGAAGCAGGAATCAAAAATATTTGGATCATAATCAAATTGGCATAGTCAATATGCCATGGTGAATAAATGAAAAACACACACCATTAATAAACTAAGAATGAAACTGTATCCATAGATTTTGTCATAGTGAAAGCATCATGGATAGTAATAACTAAAAATTAATAAAGATAATTCTTATTAATTAGACTTCATGTATCTGGCACATGATACTACTATATTTTTTAAATGGTTTAAGTCTAAGGGTATAAATCTGTTTGATTTTTAAAAACAAACTCGAAGGGTTTATCGCCAACTGAGTTGTCCCATGAGACCCATCGAAGCGTCGAGGGGCTATAATGGGAACCTCCCCTCACTTAAAGTCCAAATAATTATTTATAAATAGATTTAATATAATTATAATATGTCTTCTCAATATCTTTATAGAGTATAGAATACAGATTCATCAATATTTCCAAAGTTAAAACAACTTTCCAAATAAACATTGTATATAAAAGGGTATACAGCTTAAGAAAATAATTATATCCATGAAACCAAAATATGGATATATAATATATTAAAAAAAATTAATGATAAATTATCTAAAAAATTTATTAGATACACCACATAAGAAATATTATGTGCACAATACCAAGTAAGTTTCAATGAAATGGAAATTGAGACAAAGTCCCTTACCATGTTGTAATCAATCGAGTCATATGACCAAAAAATAATAATCACCAAATTAATCACAGAACACCATTAATATAAATAGAAGAATGATATTATATATCAAATGTAAGTACGCATACACCACATAGAATAAATAAGTGGCGAATAATGTCAATCTCACGGAATTAAAAGTGATATGAGAAACCCCTTACAAACATTTCAGCATGGTAACGAGTTCTCTTGTGAGGGATTAATGAGAGGTAAAGGGATATCCCATCATTTATATATATCATAAGGTCAGTATGGTGGATTTTCAAAAATATAATCCATAATTAGGAATTAAAAATAAAAATACGCAACATAGGGTATTGAATAAAAGTGAGAGAGAGGATCCCTTACCTTATGCATAGGTGTGTTCTTCGATTGATCTTAATGACCTTAATAATCAAATTTATCTTAATTATTTAATAATTAAATAACCTAATTTACATGCAATTGATTTAATATAACCTTATTAGGTTCATTAATGGCCTTTTATGGGTTTAAGAGGTTCACTTTTATTATTTTGGAAACATTTTCTTCCTTGGTTTTCATGATCGGTTTACTTGTATTCATGAATGGATGTATGTTTGATATGTGGTTAAACATAAAGAATTGTTAATATATATTATTAGTGATATTATAGATATATAAATTATCTTATAATGATTTTGGGTTATATACCATTAGGATGATTCATTAGTTAATTACAAACGCTTGGACTAACTTGGCGGTTTTGTGCATAATGAACTTGTTTTGTATTATTATTTTATATGATGAGTGTGTAAGGATTCTAGAACATTGAATAAAGTAAAATACATATATTATGATCTGGTTCAATCATTAAAAAGGTTTTATGACCAGTATTGATGATAGTGATATAAATTGAAAACTAGACGTCCTTGAATGTGACAAATTAACACATCTCAGACTGTATTTTCATTTTGTGTGTAAGAGGTGGGGGAAAAGAGAGATGATGATAAAATATTCCATTATAATAATAAAATTCCAGTATATTTAAGGTACTATAATTATCATAGAATTTGGATATGGGGATGTGAGGAGATATTCACAAAATAATGGAATTTGTAAAAGAATTTGAAAGGAAAGGGAAGAGGTTCACCTCTAGAGTACACCTCCTTGATAATCTCCTTAAGGCCTTTGTTTTTGGCCTTTTAGGAAGACCAGATGGTCTTGGAAATGGGGGAGGATATTAGGGAGATATTTTTAGCTGAATTTAGGAAAGTATTGAAGATTGATTGGTGTGGGAGGAAGAGGGGGTGAGGGTTGGTTTATATAGTGGAGAGGAGGAGGGTTTTCTTAATATTATATTCATTAATTTATTATTTTTTCCTAATACAAGAAATAGTGATGATTCCATGACCAAAAATAGAAATAAGTGCATGTGATTTCAAAACAAATGTTCTTACCTCAGCAGAACATCATCAATGACTCAATAAGTCATGTATTTAGCATTATCATAATTTATCGTATTTTACTATTTACCAAAAAAAATAAAGTTTTTCAGAAAAATCCCAAAAATTCACCCTAACCATTTTTTTGACGTGTAGAATCCAAAAACGAAATCTATTTTTCATAAATAATTTTCTAAATATGATAAATTTAATTTTTAATTAAAATCATCCTTTAATTAAAAAAATACCAACACTTAAAATATTCAACTTCATTTTTAAGGTGCCTAAATTTTAATTACACTTTCATGGTTAATTTTACCATTCATCAGGGTCATATTACTATTCATAAGGGTATGTTACTGTTCATAAGGTTATGTCACTATTCATAAGGGTAAGTTACTATTCACAAAAAAATTAACTTGATTCTATCAGGCTCCAAATATAACCCTGATTGCAACTGTGTATGACTGTTTTTTGAAATTCAAAACACATAAGTGAAAAATTTAAGTTTAATGGCTAGATTATGACTTTCTCTTATAAATAACCAAATTTTTTCATATAGACTTAGTTATCTAAGAAACATAATCTATCTAATGAATTTAAATCATTTAATAGAGTCATACCATAAATTGTTTGGGGTGTCATAGATCTCATCAATGATTATAAGCATAACTTTTCTATCGACTCGGTGCTATCCTTAAGTTTTGTGGAATATCTATAAACTTATCTACCATTTATTTTGTTATTTAAGGTCCTAATAGATTTCTTCTTCCAACTTAATTCTATCATGTTAGAGCTAAAGACTTCATTTTGTAGAGGGCTTCATAAGGAGTCATCTAAATTCTTGAGTGAAAGATATTGTTGTAAGAAAAATAAACTTGAGGAAGGTGTTGATCCCAACCTCATTAAAATATATATAAAAATATCTCAGAATATACTCTAGGGTTTTAATTGTTCTCTCAGACTAATTTTATATTTGATGATGATATTAGTATTGAAACTCTACTCTGTATCAAGAGATTACTAAATACTTATCCAGAACTTTGAGGTAAACCTCAGATCCTGATCAGATGCAATTGAATGTGGTACTCCATGAAACCTTACCACTTCCTTAATGTATATCATGGAAATATGATCCAGATATAAATATTCTCTGATAGTGATGAATTTTTCTGACTTTATTAAGCAATCGACTACAACCCATATAAAATTATTCTCATTATATGTTTTTGGGATTCCAATGACAAAATCCTTGGTGATGTTATCTCATTTCCGTTCTATTATGTGTAATCGATGTATCATACCCTTAGACCTTTGTCTGTCAGACTTAACTTTCTTATAAACCAAGCACCAATATACAAACTTTGTGATATATCTCTTCATTCCATTCCACTATAAATACTCTTTAAAATCCCTATACATATTCTTAATTCTATGATGAATATTGAAAGATAAACTATGATCTCCCTCTAACAAATCCTTAAAATATAGTATGGATGGAATATATACACTATTCTTGAACCTTATCATTCTATAATGATCAAGGTTAAACTCAATAACATTTCTAACCTTCTTTTTCAGCTCTGCATAATCCTTATGTGCCACTTTAATCTTCACTTAGATAGATGGTTGAAATGTTAATTGAGGAAGATAGTATTTCTCCCATTCATTCAATATTTCTAGAAATATCCTTTGAAAATCCATAAATATTGGATCTTTTTTTATCCTAATCATGGATAAGTTAGCTAAATACTTTCAACCCAAATCATCATCCACCTTTTTTGATTTCCCATGGTGGTGATTTATTAAGAAATCATGATTTTTAATTAGCTTTAACTATCTTCTCTAGAACATATTCAACTCCTTATAAGTGAATATATAATTTAAACTTTTATGATTGATATATATATATATCACACTTTTATCAATAATTATAATTCCTTCATATCATTAATGCATAAATTACCACATTTAACTCCAAATTATGAGTTTGGTAATTTTTTTCATGAATATTCAATTGTTATGGGGAATAAGTTATAATTATGTCATTATACCAAATAAAACATCCTAATACCTTCTTGTATGGATCACTATAGATTACATACCCTTATCTACTACAGGGGAATGTAATTATAGGTTCACAGACTAATCTTATCTTTAGTTCCTTGAAATTTTCCTCACAATCATTTTTCCTGAGTAACTTGGCTCCCTTTCAAGTTAACTTTGTGAGTCAATTAGATAGTCATTATAACTTCACCATAAACAATCGATAATATTACTTTAAACCAATAAAACTATAGATATTAGTCACCACGGTTAGTTTGGTACCATATTCAATAGCCTTTTTCTTTGATGGATCTATCGATATACCCTCTCTTGAGATTATATAACCCAAAAATGAAACCCTTTTCATCCAAAATTTCCATTTTGTAAATTTTTTATATAGTTTCTTCTTTCTTAGGGTGATTAGTACAATTATAAATTGATCTTAAAGCTATCCCTTTCCATTTTAATAAATAATAATATCATCCATAAATACTAACACAAACTAATCAAGGTAATATCTAAAGACTCTATTCATTAAATCCATGAAGATAGTGGGAGAATTAGTAAGTCAAAATGGCATCACTATATATTCATTATGTCCATACCTTGTATAGAAAGTTTTATTGGGTATATACTTCTTCTTGGACCTTAATTGATGACATCTAGAATGAATTTCAATCTTGGGAAATTATTGATCTCCATGTAGTTGATCAAATAGGTCATCAATATGGAGTATATGATACTTGTTCTTGATTATAATCTTGTTTATCTCCTGATTATAAATATAGATTTGCATCAATCTGAATATATTTTAAACAAAAATAATAGGTTCACCCCAATGTGACACACTTGGATGAATGAATCCCTCATCAAGTTTATCCTAGAGTTTCTTCTTAAATTCCTCCAACTCAATTGGGGGGAATTCTATATAGAGTATTTGAAATTGGTGTGGAACCAGGTTTCAGTTCTAATGAAAAATAAACTTCACAATTCAGTGGAAGACTAGTAAACTATTCTATAAAGACATAAAAAAATTCCCAAACAATAGGAATATCATTGATGTTAATTTTATACCCATACATCTGAGATAATACCCCTTATAAATTAGAATTAATACCCATACAATAGATGTGATATCCATCAGAAGTTCTTAATTATCATCACATTGATAGAAAATCATATATTATTTTGAAATATCAAAGGTGTCTTACCTTTCTCTATGATTTATGTGGGATTTATGTATATAAATCCAATCCATTATGAATATAACATCAAATTAAACAAAAGGAATAATGACATGATTTTTAGGAAACACATTAACACAAACATCAATGGGAGAGAAATCATATACCTGAGATGAAATAATTATACCATTAAATGTTTTCACTGCTAATTATACATCTAATAATTTTGGTGGAATCTTGATACCCATAGAAAATTATTTAGATACAAAATAATGGGTAGATCCATTGTAAAATAATAAATTAGAAGTTCTAGAGTGGATGGTAAGTATACCATTCTATACATTGTTATTTCACCCCTCATATAAAACAGTTATCACATGAGATTTACCCTTGTCTATTAGATTAAGAGGTTGGTGATGTTGATCATCATTATTAACCTTTGGATTTGGGAACTGGTTAGCATAGTTCACATACTCCTATCATTTAAAGCATTGGAATGATAACGGCTCATTTAATTTAGCTTTCTCTATATTCTCTTCATTGGTTAACTTCATCTAATCAATTAATTAATAAATTTCTTGATGACATTCCTTCCCACACTTAAGACATTTAATGGTACCCTTAATAAAATTTCCTCCATGTTTCCTTCCACACATTGAGCATGAAGTAAAGATCATATTTCTCTCTCTATGGTTTATAGAGTTTCTTTTTAAATCTTTCCTTATTTTATTTTCAAAACCATGATATTGATGGGTGAATATGATCTCCATTTTTAATTTAAGAGAATATAAAATGATTTATTCATAGATATTAAAGTACCTTGTGAATAATTCTATGTTAAAACATTGTTTTAATCTAATGAATAATTGATCATCCTTACTTCTTCCGAAATCATACCTCATAAGACGTATAATATTTTCCTAATAGGAACCAATAAATTCATCATCTTTCAAATTTAGCTCAAGGAATTACTTCTCCATTTTTTGTACAAAGGATTCTAGGAAAGTACATATTGAAAAATAATCTCTTAAACCCATCCCACTCCATCGATTCAATTTCATCATATTCCCTTGTATCTTGATGAAATTCCACCATTAATTTGCTTCTCCTTCCAAATTATAGGCATCTAAAATGACTTTTTCATGTTTTGAACACTGGATAATAGAAAATATCTTTTTAGTGGTACAATTCCATTGTTTAGAAACTATCATATCAGTGGAACCAATAAAATAATGTGGGTGTTGCCTCATGAAGGAATCAACATAATTTTTTTTTCTCCTTAGCTCATTTAGAATTTTAGAATGATTCATATCTTGAGAAATTTATGTGATAATAGTAGTTAGCTTTTTCCTTCCAAATCCCATAATGTTAGGTTTATTTAGAGGATAATAATTTCATTGTTTGTAACACACAATATTTACATAGATTCTTTGAGTTCAATACATTGAATAAAACCAAAAACATTTGTGTGTGAAACAATAGCTATAGTTAGGAACTACATAATCATAAACAATCACTTATAGGATATATAAATCATGGAACCTTAATTTTAATCTATAACACCTTAGGTGTATACTAGTTCATTAATATTTATCATCTATTTAAATCAATCATGATGGTTCATAAATAATTTATGAATTTCCAAATCATATCTTCTAGGAGTGTTAAACAAGTGTGCAGTGAGGCCTTTTTTCGTGCACCAGGTGATGATCTAGTCTAGCTTAATGTACTCTTTTCATCATTATTACCACTAGGTACCTTTATTATATATCCAAATCCACTTTTAGTATCCATAAAGGGGTGTAATTTATTGGAAACCACTTTCTCTATCCTTTACCAAAATTACAGGAAATTTTCATATACTTTGAATCATCCTTAGACTTATCCTCAAACATATCTTTAGACATACCCTTAGTGTTATCACTAAATTTTTCATATCCTAGTTTCCAAAGGATAACTAAACGTATCCTATGATAATAATAGTAAAGACCCAAACTTCTCATACATAGATATTACATCTTTTTAGATGAATATTCATTATATTACACAAACACATTCCTAAGGATCATAAAGGTATAGTTCCTTTGGAAACATGGACACATAAACAATTGGTCTATAAGTGAGCTACATCATCTCCCACTATGTTCTTCATAACTAACACCCATCTTAGACATATTTTACATAATACCAGGAAATATAAGAAAGGGTGATGTTAGATGCTCAGTAAGACATGAATCATAATGAAATCAAATAAAATGGACCATGAGTGTATAACATTGGCATAAGACATATATTTTTTTAATATGAATAAATATATAAAACTCATTTCTTTAGTATTTCAAGTCTCAATTCCAATATTATCATAGTGGATTGGGTTTACTCCCTAAACCATTATAGTATCCAAGGTTCACTCCCAAGACTACCATAGTTGACAGATTCCCTTACTAAACTAGGTTCACTCTCCATTCTAGTACTATTTATCTCAGGATGTATCAATATTTACCCAATGATTTAGAGGGAGATATAGGTCCCACCTATCAAATAATAAAAATCATATATATGAGTTCCACAAGATCATAAAACATTAATCATATCAAAAAAGATAAAATTAAATGTTTTTCATAAAAATTTCATCACAAAATAACCTATTTAAAAGAAATAGTTTTCATAATCATTTCATTATTTCATTGAATCATGACCTGGGCAAAAAGAAGTGGGTTTCATAAGCATTTTATTATGGTATAACATGTAAAAGAGAAATTATTTTTATAAACAAATTATCATCATAATCATAAACCATTCATAGAAATAATAAGAATAGTATCCTTGGATCATATCCCTATTAAATAATAAGTAACATTAATATAATTTATTTTTGTTGGAAAGTGATTTTGAATGAAAAATCACTTGGAAAATTTCTTGAGGAAAATATACTTTATTTAAGAATCACATTTTTTTTAAATTAAAAATTCATAGAATATTTTGTAAATATTTTTATTTGAAAATAACCTTGAAAACTTATAAATGAATCTTAAAATAAAATAATGTTCATGATTTCATGAAATTTCTATTCATGTCATACACTTTAAAATAAAGATTCTTTCATATTTTCAATCAAAGTCAGACATGCCTTGCTTGGAAAAAAACAAGAATATTCCTTTCAAAACATTCTATAAAAAGTAAAACATGAATAAAAATTTATTTAAAAAATAATTTCTATAATCATAATAAAATTTTTTGAAAAAAAAATTGAAAATATTATTTTTTAAGAAAAATGTTTTTTTACCAAAAATAAAAATAAACATAATTTTTCTTAAAATGAAATTATGAAATATTAATAACATAAATAGAGTAAAATGAAGGGATAACATGTATTCTCTATAAATATCTATATTATAAGAAAATAAATTATTTTATTGAGAGATATATCACAATATTTTATTATTGGAATCCTAATCATAAGCAATCCTGATAAACGATGAGATTGTAACATAAAACCCTTACAGCTTTGGTAACATTGAATCATAAGCCCCATGAAAGAATAAAATTAAATTAAATGTATAAGATCATGGTAATAAATAAATTCATGATATGACATATAAAAGTGGTTTTATATACACCTCATAAAATAATATAGGTGTATTACATAACGTATGTCTCAAAGAATAAAAATTGAGACAAAAATCCCTTACATTAATTATAAACTTCCTTCGTACATGTTAAATACTAATTTATAATAAATATTATTTTATTATAAACCTATTATATAACTATAAATATATATATAATACCATATATTATTTATTTATTACCTTTTATTACTCTTTTATTAACAATTACATATTAAAGTTTCATTTTAGGCATTAACTACTTTGTTTTTCATGTATATTTTGACTTATTATTTTTTTGATCCAATTACTTTGATAATGGATCAATTTACTAAATAATTTTAAACATGATATAAATATAATATATATTTATTATATACATATTTATATTAATCTATAAAATTTATAGATAGAAAATGAAATACACCATTCATGGAGAAGGTAAGTAATACATACACATGAATATTGTTTCCATTTTCTCGACAGGTTAAAATAAATAATGATAATAATATATTAACATTATAGAATAATTTTTATGCTATATTTATCACATATTTTCATTAAATAAATCCTTATTACCATCCATGTAAAGCATGAACAAATCACATCGCTTCGTGGGGCGGTAGTCCGTCGTACACAAGAGAGACGTTATCATATTTCTAAAGAATTTAAATTTAGAATGTATATGTGATAATAATTATAGAAGTATAATAATATCATAAATATCATATATAAACATTCAATCCATCATTATATAAAGTTTTTATATGTGGTGATGGAAAATGAATAACACCAGTTCGCGAGGCGGTAGTCCGCCGTACACACAAATAACGATTTTGTATCCCATTTGATGGAAGTTGAGATGGTTTTAGGTCGTAAAATTAAAATAAAAATATCTTAGTATATGTAATATACTTATTTTATTATATAATAATTGTTTAATAATAATTTATGGAGTTTGAGGAAGAAATAAAATAAAAACTCTCGTTAAAGAATGTTACCTCTTCTTTGGGTAACCTTATAATGTTTGCACCAAAATCCTTCCTAGGATGCCTTTATGACCAAAATAAGTATTATATTATGAGATTATATTATTAAGGAATATATTTTTTAGGTATTTTCTAAAAAAATTGTTTTTGAAGTGTGGAGAGTAGAGGATAATTGGTGTCCTTTTATAAGTGAAGTGAGCGGCACACTTGTAATTTTTTGGAAAGAAAAAGGTATACCCAAGTTTTTCACATTACATAAGGAAAACCAATGTAACATTATCATTATAAGGTATAAATATTTACATAAAATTGTTTTTTTATAAGTTTTTTCTCATTTTTAACCCTTATCATTTTAGTTTAACCCCCAGTAAACCCATTTTTACCTTAACAGAGGTAAATAATTTTTACTATTTTTGATATTCCTTATGGTAAAAAATTAAGTTGAACTCATTATATAATATAAATTATTATGATTCGAAATATAGAAACCATTTCTACTAATTCCATTAACATAAATATAAAATTTTAATTTAAAATTAAACCCACATATGTGACAAGAAAGCGGTCTTCCAAAGAGAAACTATTAAAAAGTTTAAAATATTTTATATAAAAAAATTAGGTATTAAAATTATTAAAATGGAGTAAATTAGAATAATTGATATATAATTAAACTAATTTTAATTTAAAACCTATTTTAAAATAATAATTAACCTTATAAATTCCATAAATGAAAATACATTTTTCAATAAAACCTAATTTTTTCACTATACATCGAAAAAAATTATATTTTTAGAAATATCCCAAAAATTAAACCTAAGATAATTTTGATATGATAATTTAAAAAATAATGTTTATTTTATCAAATTATGTTTCTAAAAGTTTCAAAATTTAATTTTATTATTATTCACAAAAAGAACTAAAAATATATTGTTTGAGAAAATAGTATTTTCAAAACATATAAATACTTTACTGAAAATTAATTATTTTTTTATCAATATGGTTTATTTATATTAATAAATTTTACTTGATATTTAAAATAATTTTATTCCTATTCATTCTTCCAATTTTAAATAATTGGTAATAATGATCTTCTTTAAATAATAATATTAATAGTTTTTCATGGTTTGTTAAAACTCGATGTTGTGTGTCACACAATCTATCAAAGAAATTTAATTTATTAAGAAAAAATATATATCTCATAAAATATCATGTTGTTACACTTTATATTTAAAAAATAAAATAAGATCATCACAAGTTTAAGTTCTTGTAAGTATGAAATTTTTATCTAGAAACTCATGTAACTACTTTTTCAATTCCAAAAGTTCTATTTAAGCCATTTGATAAGGGGGTTTTTAAATTGGATTATCCATAGTAACTAATTAAATAGTAAAATGAACCTATTTATCATTAATAACACAAGAAAAATCATCAATAAATTTGTCCTTAAATTCATTCACTGCTAGGACATCACTAATCTGAAAAATTTCTTCATTTTCAAAAACATGAGATGAGTAAATTTCACTACAATCTCTAATAAATTTGTCATCTTCCAGGTAAGTTATCAAAGTTATGAAATCATTGAATAAAACATTTTTATATCTACAATATATATTATCGTGATAAGGTGAAAGAAAATCCATTCCCATAACAAAATCAAACTCTAATATGGGTAGTTCTATAATATTTATTGGAAATACTAGGATACTAATAACAATATGAATATTCCAATTAATATTAGTTTCTTTCATATTTCTACATGGAGTTTTAACCAAATGTAATATCTTATTTTGAAGAAGTAATTTTCTCATTTATATCTCTAATTTCTCAAAATGAGGTAACATAAATATCCTAGGACAAATAGGGAATTGAAATAATTTGAATGAACAAGTGACTTTCCTTTCACTACTTCATTAGATGGACCAAAATCAATCATATTAGTAGTAGTAGTACTACTAGTAAATTACTTTTCCACACCTTTTTTATTTTTATTTTTATTATTTACACCCTGATTAACTAACTTTAGACACAAGTTAGCATAATTTCCTATCTCATTTCAATTAAAACATCTTATACTTGGATACCTATGTATTACTCCATTATTTGATAGTTTATGAGTCTTTTTCTTATATAATCAGGCCCTATGAACAATATTATCACACTAATAACATTTTACAGATCCTAAAAACAATTCCCTGAAATTTCTTTTTAAACATTTTTTACCTTCATAATTATTAGTCAGGTTATTCTTTGTTGCTTTATACATTGATCACTTCTTACTCTTGTAATCATGATTCATATAATTTTCAAAAAACTCCATCTCAAATTTCTCATCACAATAAAAAACTTTCTCAAAAAAATTTAAATTATCATGCATCCAAAGAACTACATTGACTTGGCTTCAATCTTGAGTAAAATATATGACTCTTACCATTAAGGTCTTGAATAAGATTTAGTATGTAACTAGACACTCTTATAAAATTATCTTCATAAGCAGCTACTAAATATTAAACTTTTCTCTTCAATTACAAGAATTTTTTCTCCATCCTGAGTTGAAAAAACTTAAGGAAATATTTCTCTAGAAACATATTCCCAAATGTGTCTCTATAGGTGGTTCTTTTCCTATAGTAGTACATATAGACTATATAGAAGAGTTCTTGGCTAGATTATACCGAGTTATGTCTTTTCCTGGTCCTCCCAAGTAGAATCAATATCATCTGTCTCTGAGGTATTCTTAACTAAATACCATAATATATTATCTTCACCTTCAAAATAGTAAATGAAAAGAGTTTCATTTTAATACTTTGAACATCCCATTAATTTAAATATCATTTTCTAAAACATTGATTCATCCTTTAGATACCAATGGGTATGATGTTTCACCATAATCCAGAGGGTTCTATTTCATGAAATGATCAAAAATAGACATGTTATTCTGTGGTAAATCAGGTTTCTCTCTAATATGGATTCCACCACTATTTATAGTCTACGTCAATAGAGCCTCACTATAACAAATTTTTTAGTTCCAATTCAAACAATTATAGGATGCTGGTTTTGAAGGTAATTATCCTCTTTATACCTTCCTAATTCATATTCCCTATTTTATCTGTGGAAAACCATTATGAATAGACATAGATTATATGAAGAAACATGGTAATATTCAAATTTTATATTGTTTCTATTTAACCATAAAGTATAATCTCTCAATATTATTCTAATAAGATTATTCTAACCAATAAATTTATCCTCTCTTTGATACCAACTATAAATACATAGCATTAAATATTACATAATATATTATAGTTATACTATAATTCATTTTATTAAATTCCCAATTTTCATTTAGGTTTAGAGTTAAGATAATCAGTTCATAACTCTTACATAAAAACCAATATATTACAAAGTGAACACTTATACTCAGTTTCTATTTTTCCCATAATATAAAACTTTTAAAATAAAATATGTTTTATTTTAATTACTAATCATAATGACATTAAAATTGAATTTTTCTTTGTTTTTACCCAACCTTAAACCCTATGAAAAATATTTAAAAATATGGGATGAGCACAAAAATCTCAATAAGGGACATAAAAGAAAAAAATATTTTATTCTATTAAAAACCATAAAAATACATAAAATTATTACCTTTATTAGATTATTATTTAATAATATGAAATTATTCATTTCCACATAAAAAATAGACACTTTTTATTAAATAAAAAAATTAAAACTCATAGCAAGAAAATAGAAACCTATTTTAGGTGAATTAGAGCATCATATTTATAAAATGTGTTAGAAATAACTAGATCCTAGTTAAATATATGAGATAAAACACAAATTTTAACTCCCTATTTATTTATATTAAGTATAAGTAACATTACATAATGCATTGGAGAGTTATGATGGGTCTCACCCATTGTATAATTTATATCTAGCTCACCCGTTGTATAAGCTGTAATAGGATCACCCATTAGATAAGTTGTATCAAGATCTCCCATTCATCATATATAGTTTTTAAGTGAAAAAATCATGAATAAAACATTTTATTCTTGCATATTTGCATCATTAAAACCTTGAAAAATTCTTTTAAACCCATATAAAAAACACTTTTGCATATTGAAATACCCTTTCCTTTTAAATAATCATTTTTAAAACTAAAATACCAAGAAAAAAAGAAAACATAGTTTTTAATGTATGAAACCATGAAATATTTTAAAGGAATATTAACATAAAATAATATTTTCAATTATGGTAATTATTATTGATTTTGTGTACGTTAAAATTGAACATTCCTTTTACCTTTTGTAAAGAAAGTCAAAACACTCCCTATAGAATACGTAAAATGATTCCATTTCAAAACCTTATAAATAAATTCAAAATAAACATAAAATGTAATTTATAATTTATTTATGTATATATGAATACATTTATAAAATAATTTTAATAATATGGAAATGGAAGGAAAATATTTTGAAAATAAATATTTAAAATATTTAAAATGAGTTTTTTAAGTAAAAGTGACCCTTACCTTGAGTCTGAATCATCACGTACATTATTTATCTTCCTGAATAATAAACATATGTCAATTATTTACTTAATCAAGAAAAATTTTCAAGTTTTTTATTCCTTTTATTTTATTCATTACTTTGTTATATTTAATTAATTTATCATTTAACTTCATGTTGATTTTTTGTTGATATTCTGCTCATATATCAAAATTAACATTTGAAGGTTGATTGTGTTCAATGAGGTCATTATTCCATAATTTATAGACTAACAATCATTAAATAATTATTATTTTTATACATTAATTATAATTTTAAAATGAATCATGAATGATGATTATGAAAAAGAACTATGTTACAATCATGGAGACGGTAGGTCATACGTATACATGAGTAAGGTTTCCATTTTTCAATGATCATTATAATAGAATGTAAGTATTATTTTAAAATTATATAATTAAAATTATATCATAAATACCATATTATATATTTAATTAGACTTATTTATACCATCTACATGATGCGATGATGAAAAAAATTGTTGCTTCATGGTGGTGGTAATCTACACGTACGCTCGAACGATGTTATCATTTTCAAATGAATAGAATAGGAAGAAAATATATTATATATTAAATTTATATAATGATAAATATATTATTAATATCATATATATATATATTAAATTCATCATCATAAATAGTCGTTAGAGGTGATGATAGAAATAAATTACATCGATTCGTGAGGTGGTAGCCACAGTACACACGAACGGTGGATTTGTTTCCCATTTTATGAAAGAGTATATGGATATAGGTTATGTAATTAATATAAAAACATATTAGGGTATTAAATTTAATTTTTTATTATTTTATAATTTTTTATGAAGATTTAATGGATGTGTAAGAATAAATAAACAAATAATGGGTTAAGAATGATACCTCTTCTTTAGACAACCTCTTAAGGTTTATACCAAAAGATTTCTTAAGTTTGTTTTCTCATCAAAAAAAGGATTATATGAAGTGGGGGTTTTAATAAATGTATTTGGATTGGTATTTTGAAAAAATTAATTAAGTGTTAAAAAAAGAGGATACAAGGTTCCCTTTTATTAGAGAGGGGAGGGGAATTATTAGAATTTCTTAAAGTATTAAATTAATATAAATTATCACTCATGGGAAAAAAATAAAAACTGATATAATTATAAGATTAAAACGGTATGGGTGAAAATAATCTTAGAAAATAAAATTTGTACATGGTTAAATTAATTTTTTGTTATTATCTCTTTTTTTGACCCTCGTAAACCCTTTTCATGATTACTATGATATCAATGTTTTTAACATCACAGGAATCAAAAAGTTCATTATAAAAGGAAAAGTGTCCTATAAATGGAAATTTTTTGATATTTTCAACCATATACCATTAATTAGTAAGATTATGGTGTTTTTAAAAAATTTAAATAACTTAATAAATCATTATTTATTATAAAATATCATTAATGTCATTTTTGGAACTATTCATTTAATTTGATATTGAAAATGACATGATAGAAAAAGAATTTTAATCTAATCCTTTCAAAAACCACTAAAATGTTATATTTTTCTCAAAAAAATCTTGGAACGCAAAAAATAAAATAAAATTATTTTACTTTTCATATTTTTAGAATCATTTATTTTATTTTTCTATTAATTGAATAAATATCAGGTTGACATTGTGCAACCATTTAAGGTAATAATTCCATAAATAAAAAATATAAATAAAATAACATTATAAAAAATAATTTATCTTTAAAATTAATATTTATAACCAAACATAATTTTTCTTTATCCTTATCATAAAATATTATAGATATTTAAAATAGGGGAGTGAAATTTTTTACTTAATATTCACTTAAAATAATATAAAATTTTTAATCAAAGGAATGTAGATAAAACTTATAAAATTTTATAATATTTAATATTAAAGGTCGAAAAACTCTTATAAAATAAAATAAATACAAGTGTTAGAGATATTTTTATAACTTATCACATTATTTTTAGCCATTATTACCTGATTTACCCTTACTCGGATGACAATTATTTATTATAGTTTCTATTCATAATGAAAAAAATAAAAGTAAAATATTTACTAAATATAGAGTTCTTGAATCCAAATATGGAATATATTTTTCAATATTTAATTAATATAATCATAATAATATAATTTAAAATTAAACCTATAAAACACAATAAAAAACAGATTTAAGAAAAATGTGTAACTAAGCCCGAAAATGTACTTATAGAAAAATCTATTATACATATGATTAAAATTTAATTATTTATATTATATATAACTAAATAAAAATATATTAATTTTCAATAAAATTAAAATAATTTTAATAATTTTAAATTACTTAAATTAACTAAAACAAATGAAAATTTTATAAAAATTGGTATTTTTCACTAATCACTGAAAAATTAATCTTTTCCTAAAAATACCAAAATTTCACCTTGATCTAATTTTTATATGGTGATTTGGAAAATTAATTTCATTTTTTTAAATTTAAATTCTATAGTTTTTACATAAATATTTTAAATAAAACTATATAAAACATGAAAACCCAATTTTATTAAAAATATATCATTTTCATTTATGACTGAAAAATCAGCAAATAGTATTATAATAATTATAACTTCAGAAATATAATTAATGAATATTAATAATACTTTAGAATTATTTATCTTGATCTTACTTGGGTTTTTCCAATGGATGGTTTTAAAATTATTTATAATTAATAAAAAAATATTCATGACATTATTAGTTTTCTATACATGATAGAATCATTTCATGAATCCATTAATAATTAACAATATACTGATATGATTTTAGAAAAATTTATCAAAAAACCTTAAGTGGTCAATGTAATTAAGGACATTTCAATTAATGGATTTCAAATTATTATAAAAGGATTTGAAAAAATATAATATAGATGAAAATGGTTCTTAAAAAAGTTTTTAATAAATTTAAATTCATTATACTATAAGATCAAACATGCATAACTAAGTGGATACCCAAGGTATGGTATTTCTGTTAGAATATAATTTTATTTATATATTGTAGATATTCATATTTCCTTTAGAAAAATTATCTAATATTAATATCTAATTCCCTTATTTTTATCCTACTATATTTATGATTAGGGTTTTTATATTTTTTTCTATTTATTCTTTGGTTCAATCAATAATCAATAAGTGAGTTACAAGAAGGGGAATTTTTTTTAAAAATTATTATATAGTTTCCCATCAAAACTCTTTTTCATCTATGTCATTTTTTTATTAATTTTTTTAAAAAAATATACTTCTCTAAGATGAAGTGATTATTTTATTTCTTTTTAATCCATATTTTACTTTCATTAAAATGTTTTGTAAAAAGGAGTCATCTTTTCATTTTCCAAATGAGGTATTTTTAGAGTTTCTAGAAAAATATAAAATTAATCATTATTTTAACATTTAACACAAGAAGGTAATTTTCTCCATCATAATCATTCATTAAATTAAAGCATACTTTACATTTTCCATAGCTAATTTCAAGGAAAATATTTTTATAAATTTTTTTGGTAATTTTTATTTATAATGATATCAAAAGAAAAGGATACTATTTTATTAATGGAATAAAATGAATATTTAAAAGTTATTTATAACTCTATTCTTACACAATGATATAAATAATACATTTTTAATATTATTTCCATATTCTTTTCTAAAGGCTTGGTTATAAGAAATAAAATATCATTTTTTATGAACTTATGGTCTTCTTTCATCATTTACTAATAATGGATTATACCTTATTTTGAGATCATTCACATTCATATGATCATATTCTCTATCACTCTTAATTTTTAATTGGAAATTAATTTTTTCCTTCATGTATATATATTCAATATCATTTATGATTTTAGTATCATTTCAATTACATTGATGTTGTATAAATTGTATACCATTTCTATATATGGTATCAGTTAAAGAAAGTTTTTTAATAATTTTATTTTATTAACTGGGAAAATATTCTATATTTTTTAATGAATATGGAATATTAATGATTTATAAAGAATACTGAGAATGATTTTTATTGATCATTCAATATATACTAATAATTCATTGTATATTCAAGTGATAGGTGGGTCTTGGTTATAGATATCCCTTTGATGTGTGGACCAGATTCCTAAGACAAAATAATAGAAAATCCATATTATATGGGTATCTGGTTTACTGTTGCCCATTTTTCAAGAATGATGTATTATCCTGGGATTTAATGGAAATATTCATTATAACATGGATAAGTACTTGATGGAACAATCTTGAATATTTGTATTTATGTATTTTTTTATTAATAATTCATTTTCCCTTATCCATGTTATTGATATGTTGATATTAGCCATATATTTTCATTGAACCAAATTTTTTTATTGAATGGAATGTTTTTTGATTATCAAATATTTCATATTTATTATGCATCATTTACTAATGATATCTTATATTGTATGTAACTATTACTAAGAATTTGAGCTCAACTATTTTTTTTACATTCCCCAAGATATGAAAAAAAAAATGTTGAATGATTACATGGATGAAAGAATTTTTTTTTTATGCTATGTTTTTATATTTATAATCAATTAAGGGAATAATTTATGTATCATTTTTTCCAAGATTTCTAAATTGATTTATCCTTCATGTTTTATTCCTTTAATATCATGTATAAATATAATAAATTAAGCATTTTTTTTCATGATCCGACCCACCGAGGCTTGAATGGCTAGTGATAAGTCAAGTGTGACACCAAAATTCTGCCTTCGCTAGGCTAGGGACTAGATACCAACACTAAGTAGGCATATCAAACACATTGGAGGCATTAGCCTAATGTACTTGTTTTCATGTACACATCTCTAAATACCCATACAATGTTTAAAGGTAAATGCAACTAATACCATAATGCATGCATAACATCTATCTTATACTAGAGTATGAAAAAGTCATTAAAAACAATAAAAATAAATAAATACAAGCCCATAAAAAGTGCAAAAGATTTTAAGATACTCATAAGAAGGGGGACTACTGTCAAATGTAACACCTGGTCTAACAATAGTCAGTCTAGCTCACTATGCTCCATCTACTCTCCATCCTCCAAGGATACCATCAAAATGAATTTTTTCTGTATAAGACATGACATGTGTAGGAAAATACCATGAAGGGGTGAGTATAAAAATACCTTATAGGACACCCTAAAATCACTAAACATAAATAATCAAGGGTATTCATCCTATAAACTGAAAGGAATGTCAATCAAGATATGATAAAAATTAATAAGGTAACCATAAAACATATATATACTCATAATAGACTCCAAGTATAAAATATTTCTCAACCAATTCCATCTATAAAATTCTACTTGAGGATATAAGTTAATTCTTATCCGGGATAACTCACTCCATGATCCATGTTGTCACTGATGGGGCTTATCTAAAAGATCATGCTCATTAGGCCTCACTCAAGACGTACTCGCTAGAACTCTAAAGATATATTCATCAAGATAAGGGATCACACCCAATACTATTTATAGAAACTAAAAACCCTATTAGATCAATCAGTTAGATAGGGGTTTGACTCATTTTTCATGGTGGTCACATCAATACCATGAACCCTACCCAGTGAAGAAGATATGATAGAGGATCCCATTCTGGGATTAGTGAAGGTATACTATGAACTCTATCTGAGACAAAAACCATAGATGGTATCATAATACTATTCACAAGATGTAATTTCACACTGAACCCTCATGGGGATGGACCAAGGGATTATAATCAACAAAACCTATTCTACACTGAAGAGGTGGGGGCTGAAAATTTTCTTGGAAAAAGTTCACATTGTGTACTTGGGAGTACATAACATGTCTCATATTTCATAGGGCTACCCATGTATCACTATCTCACTATAAGAACCCAGTTTTTTCTATGGAAGACTTTGAAATATTCTTAATGATATTCCAGAGCAGCGCCTTCAGACGGCGTGCGATTCCGAGCCCCGGAGTGGCTGGAATTAAATTTTCAGTGCGTTCACACTGGAAACGCCAAATAAATGGGATAACTCCTAAACGGTGATCCAGATCAGGGATACGAGTGTACGGATGGTTCTGTAATGGGTTGTTTACCCTAGTAACGACATAAAACATGTCGGCGCGGGACGTTTGGATCCCTCACCCGCTTCCAAAACGTTAAACGGATAATTAAATTAATTAATTAATTATTTTAATGGTGAAATGATAGTATCTCTTAAATGGTGGCTCGTATTGGGAAACCGAGGGCACCGTTGAGTTCGGAGTGTGCCGTTTACCCTAGGAGGGGTGTAAGTTTTGCGGGTGCGGCCCGTCTGTGAAAAATGGCCCCAGGGGCGTTTTCGTAATTTGGAGGCCTCGGGCGTTGGGTTTAATAACTTTTGAATGGGGTCTCAGATTAAAATTATGAGACCTCCGTTATGCTCTGGAGGTGGTGTTTACCCTAGGGGAGGCTTAACCTCTACCCTGTCGGGCGTTTCGGAAGCGGGTTAATTTGTGGGTTTTAAATTAATTAAAATTTTAATTAATTTTCTTTATTTAAACACCCCTTCCCCTTCCTCCCCTCTGTTTTCCCCTGGAGAAACCCCTCCTCGCCTCCTCTCCTCCACCTCTCCGGTGAGGCGCGACAACTCCGGCGAGGCGCGGTAATTCCGGCGGATCGACGTGAAGCTCCGGGCGTAGCCCAGCGAGGTAGGAGGTTACGTTGCGTTTTAATTCTGCATCTACCTTTGAACTCGTTTTCTAGCATCGATTTGCCAATGAATTTGCAATCAAAGACCATGTTTGCGTAGTGCATTTTATGATCTTTCTGGTGCTAGTTTCATATTTGAATTCCGAGTCCTGAGCTGCCTGCAGCAGTCCGGAGAAATTTGCGGGTTTTTTTCTAGTGGTTTGGAGTTTTCCGGCCGGTTCTTTGGGGTTCTGGTGGTTCGGCAGCAGTGGGAGGCGGCACGGCCTTGGATCAGGCGGTAGCAGGCGCAGCGGGGCGAGATCGGACAAGGTCTGGCTCCAGGGCGCCGGCGCAGCTGGCTTCACAGCGGGCGAGAGCGGCAGGGTTGGTCGGCGGAGCGTCGGCGGAGCGTCGGCGGTCGAGCACAGCGAGGCGCGGACGGTGGGGCATGCAGCTCTGGCGGTGTCGCGGGGACGTCGGCCGCAGGTGCCGGGGCACAGAGCGGGAGCACCGGCCGGCTGTGCCGGCCGGTTGACGCGGCAGCCAGGGTCGCGGTGCGCGACCCTGCTCGGGAGACAGAGACCTGCCAGCGGCGGGTCTCCGCGGGGAAAACGGCCGACCGGCGTTGGCCGGTCGGTGACCCTTTGAAAAAAAAATAATAATAAAATAAAAATAAAATTATAATAAGGTTATAATAATAATAATAATATATTATTATTATTATTATAAAATGATTTATATTTTAATAAATCATAAACCGGGAGTCGGTTTTGCGAGCCGTCTGTGGCGGCGCATGCCTCGGAATGAGAGGAATATCTTGAGATGGTTTCGGGGGGGTTTTAACTCCCGAAACGGGGGACTCAGAGGCGCGTCATGTGCGTTAAGCATATTGTCCTTTTTCGGGGGTTCTTGTTTTGAGCGGCGCGGACACATCTGACGTCCGTTTTGAGCGTCGTTAGTGGCGTTGTAACCCTGGCACCGAGGCGGAGCTTAGCAGGGTGGTTTTAGGCGTTGAGGCCAAAGTTGAGGCGCGGGCCCCATGGCCCGTCTTTTGAGCTGCGCGAAGCGTTTAGCAAATTTTTCATCAGGCGTCCGTTCGGGGCGAGTGAGAAGTCGTTTCTGGATTTTTTCCGAGGGGATTGCAATGGTGCAATCTCCCCGCTCTAATTCGGCACGATGGTGCGGGGGCCATGAGGGTCATTTGGGCGTCAACGGTGATTTTTCCATCTTTATCATCGGGAGACCGTTTTGGACAAGTGAATAGTCCATCTTGTGTGCTTTTTTGAGAGGATTGCAATGGTACGATCCGTTCATTCAGTTTCGGGACCGGGATACGGGTCCCGCGTAGTACCGCTCATGCGCAGTAAGCTGGAATGAATCTTTTTCTCCGGGAATCCGTTCCACTCAAGTGAGTAGTGCTTTTGACGGGTTTTTCTGAGAGCATTGCGATGGCGTAGTTCTTCCGACCTTTTTCGGGGACGTGGTTGGGGTCCCACCGGACCCGGATACGGTGAATAGTACCTTTTTCACCGGGTATCCATTTTCGGTGGTTGAGTATTCAATCCCGTGTATTTTTCCGAGGGGATCGCAGTGGCATGATCCGTTTGTTCAGTTTCGGGATCTTGGGGTGGGCCCCACACGGGTTTGGTTACGGTGAATAGTACATTTTTCACCGGTTGACCGTTTTGGGTGAATGAGTAGTCTATCTCACTTGTCCTTCCGCAAGGATTACAATGGTGTAATCTGTTCAGGCGGGCGGAGCCTCTTACGTGATCTTATTAAATGTGGAAATGTGAAAGGTGCCCCGGTGGCGGTTCTTCTACCGTGGTTGTAGCGGAATCATGGCATATGATCGCGTGCACTCTTGGGAGAGAGATGTAAATGTTTCATAAGATGTGGTCGGTCGTGCCTGGGCCTTTGAGTTGGAGATGTTATGTCACGCCATCGCATTGACGTTGGGTGCCTGGTGCATGATATCCCTTAGGCTGAAAATGAGGTACACTCTGGGAGTATACGGGAGCGCTTGGAGGTACGTGTGGTTTGTACCTGATACTGTTTGTGCGATTGGTTGGGGATTGACTTGGGGCCACACGTCGTGTGGGCCCCAATTGCGTGTTGTGTTCTGCTTTGCGTACCTTTGATATCTCGTGACGTAGAGGGTCCCTCAGTTCTCGTTTGTTGACTAGTGGGGTTGAGTTTTTTCCCCAGCTCTGTGTTCGATGGTTTAGATCAGCAGGGTTGAGTGGTTTCCTCTGGTCTTGTTCCGGAGTCGGGTGGTTGCGCGATACCCACTCTGTGTTTGGTTGGCCAATGTTGTACCCTCCAGTAGAGATGGCCAGAGTAGTTCTGAGTTTTACCCTCCAGCGGGGCTGGGCAGTGGGTTACTCATCGACTTCTTCGGGTTTACCCTCCAGCAGAGCTGGGCAGTGGGTTGCTCATTGACTTCTAGGGTCTACACTCCAGCAAAGACTGGGCAGTGGGTCACCCGACGCACTTAGGGTCTACCCTCCATCAGAGACTAGTTAGTGGGTCACCCGACGACTTCTTAGGGTCTACCATCCAGCAGAGACTGGGCAGTGGGTCGCCCATCATCTATTCCAGTTCTACCCTCCAGCAAGGCTGGGAAGTGGGTCGCCTGTCGACTTATTCCAGGTCTACCCTCCAGCGGGGCTGGGCAGTGGGTCGCCTAATGATGTATTAGGGTTTACCCTCCAGCAGGCTGGGCAGTGGGTCACCCGATATCTTATTAGGGTTTACCCTCCAGCAGGGCTGAGCAGTGGGTCACCCGATATCATATTATGAATTACCCTCCAGTAGGGCTGGACAGTGGGACACTCATTGACATTCCAGACTCAGTCCTTTCTATTAGTCTAGTTTGTGGCTTTCCTCTTTGATCACCAGAGTGGGACCCTTGGTTGTACGGGTCGGTGATGGAACGACTTTGACTTTGAGGAGACCTCTCGACTGCGGGGCAGTGACGAGTTGTGGTTTGACGTTCCCCCAGAACTCTCAAGTACGAGGAGTTCCTTCCCCACTCAGACGCGTCCTTGTGACGCAACCTAAAACCGTGCGGGCGAGTCAGTTCTGCCCAAAGCGGATAGTGTCTAGGTGCGATGATTGAGCCCTTGACTTGTAGTTCGCGGCAGACATGCGGGATGTTGGGCATCGATGGTGTTATCTCTGGGACTTTTGGCTAATCAATTTTATTGGGCTGAGCTACGGGATGGAGGTCCCCTTACGACCTTGTTCGGGTTTTTTTCTGATCATATGGATATGTATATACCATGTTCCTATACCCACTTCTTGGGTTTGGTTACTCTCCTTCCAGGGGAGGCGAAGACGCGCGGGGTATGCCACGTGCTTTCCGTGTCTAGCTTCTCGTGGTTGGACGAGTCTACTCTCCTGCTATAGGTAGCAAAGACTCGATGGAAAGTTCATCTTCTCACCGTTTACAACTCCTTGTGTCTGGACGAGTCTACTTTTTTTCTCTTGTCGGGTTGAGCTGGGCTCTTTATTGTTGTACTTTTGACTTCACTCTTGGTTTTACTCCTTTACTTTCCTGTTCGATCTACTGCTCACCCTTAGGTACCTCCTTTGTTTCTTTCTCGAGCCTTCGGGGTATCCTACTGAGTATTTTTTATACTCACCCCTGCTTGGGCTTTGCCCGCACTTGATGTGCCCTTGCAGATAACGGACAGTTCGGTCGTGACTTCAGTGAAGCATAGGAGTTCGGGATCTTGGACTGCGTGCGGTGGTTGTAGTCAAGTCCCAGGCGGGGGACCCCTTCCAGCTGTTTGATTTTGTTTTACCTGTTGCTGGGTTGTGGCACTTTTTGGGTGGGACGCATGTTTTTCCCCCTTTTCTTTTCAGTTTACCTATAGCACTTTCTTTGTACTGTTTAGAGGTCAATGCACTCTTGTGGTTATATATAGCAGTTTTTCTTTTACTCTGCTTGTATTTTCTTTTACTCTGCACTTTTTCATTGAGTGTTTTGCATGTGTGTGTGTACATGTGATTAGGCAAAGGCCTCCCAGAGTTGTTGTGCCTTCGGCGTTGGTTGCCAGCCCCTGGCCTATGGAGGCCGGCTTGGGGTAGTTGCGGCTCGAGCCCAGGTAGGGTCAGGTCATGACAAAGTGGTATCAAAGGTGTTTCATTCCTTGGGACGTTGTGTGGACATCCCTAAAAGAGGAATTGGTTGGGATTTAGGGAAATGGTGTTAACGTGTCTCGAGATTGGCTCTCCGGCCAGGGAGTCCAGTGATGGTGCAGCGGCCGATGTATCCATTCACCAGGACCCTGATAACCCGCTTGTCGACTCGGCATGCTAAGACACTTGTTGCAGGGAAAATTGGTTTGTGCATAACATAGGATTGATTCTTTGACTTTCCTTCTTGAGTCATCTCCCCATCGTTGTTATTGATATATACATATATGCTCATCTGACCGCTGCACTCCTTGATAATATGCAGGATGTCTCCGCGAAGACAGCCAGCCAAGATACCAGCTCTGTTTCATGATGAAGACCCTGTGAGCTACGAGGCCACAGTCTAGGACCCATCATGAGAGCCCCTTTCTCTGGGTGGGCTGGTAGCAGCACCCCCACCTATTGTGCAGCAGACAGCTTTAGCAGAGCAGGAGGGGCTTGAGCGAAGGTTAAGCGCGCTCCGTGGGTTCCAGCCGTAGAGACCGCTGAGGTTCAGTGGTGATCCAGACCCTCAGGTAGCAGAGGTTTGGCCAGAGGCAGTGGTTAGCCTTTTCAGGCTTGTGAAGACGTTGACAGATCAGAGAGTGTCTTTGGCATCCATCCTTTTTCGTGGATCAGCTTGGCGTTGGTAGAGTCTGGTGACTCAGTTTCTAGACGAGTCGTCGCTTTCATGGGGAGACTTTCAGTTGTTGTTCCATGAGGAGTTTTTCCCATCCTTCTTACACTCCGTTCAGATTCAAGAGATCCTGCAGTTTTAGTATGGAGGGATAACAGTGGCCGAGTACATGGACAGTTTTGCAGACCGTGCACGCTTTTAGCCAGACTTGGTCCATGACGACAACATCCGAGCGCAGAAGTTTGAGCAGGGTCTCCACCAAGAGATTCGTGCTGTCATAGTACCCTTGGACATTTCCAAATATGCCGGGGTACTAGATCAGGCATTGGTGACAAAAAACTTCCTGCCACGTTCTAGAGTTGGTGGTGGTAGCAGGCACGTTGGAGCCGAGACGTCTGCCGCAACTAGCAGGCGTCGGCAAGCAGGACCTCGATGCAGGTGATTTCTGACAACTGAACTCAGGGGCGTGTTCGTACACCACAGTGGCACCAGAGGGCACCAGTTTAGCCCAGAGAGAGTCGGTGCTATGCTTGCGATGGACGAGGTCACCTGGCACGGGACTGCCCGACCAGGCATGCTGAGAATATCAGGCAGGCAGCAGGTGCACCACCGCGGCAGAGGCAGCGCCGTGATCGGAGTAGCGCCCAAGGAGGTGGTGCTAGCAGAGGAGCGGGAGGAGTTGGTAGTGGGGGTGGCTTTACGAGGTCTTCCCATCACCACTAGGCAGTCCACGTCAGGCTTTGGGAGCTGACAGTTGGGACCGCGGACAGTCGCGATCTTTGGATGTCTATGATCCTGCAGAGCATGAGGTGATAAGAGGTACGCCCTACAGCTATTCTACTTTTGTGGTAGAATTGTTAGACTCTGCCTGTGAAATGTTTTTCTCCCAGCTCCTTGCTTGGGTTGTTACCAGGGTGACGCAGGGCGTCGGGTGTAACCCTGTGTTGGTAGATTAGAAGGTGTGAAACCTTCTTCTTTAGTCGATGACATCGACTCCATCGCTCCTCGAGCGTGTAAGAGAGTCTTGGTTGTGGGACATCGGTTGTGGAATCTTGTGTGACCAGATATCCTTGGGTGTTCCACCATATGGATATTCTGAAGGAGGGAATCACCGGGCCTTGTTCTAGGTGCGGGCGGTGATTCCAATCGCAGCATGTGATGCAGAGGTTTGACCGGGGAGGTGAGCTACCCCCGAGGGCCTTCGAGCCGTTTGAGACCGTGCAAAGGTATGGCGAGGTACCCTACCGCCTTACCCTAACCCCAAAGTCTGGAGTGGGTGCACGACATCATCAAGGGTCGACCTCGCATGAACAGATCAATCCTTTGGTCTGTGTGCGGTGGCGCAGAGCTGTGCGAGAGTTCTTCTGGGTACGGAAGATCTGGGTGTGGGCTTAGTACCCTGTGTTTCTCCCTAGTTTTGATTTTTGAGGACGAAACTTTTGAAGGAGGGAATGATGTAAGAACCCAATTTTTTCTGTGGAAGACTTTGGAATATTCTTGATGATATTCCAGAGCAGCGCCTTCAGACGGCGTGCGATTCCGAGCCCCAGAGTGGTCGGAATTAAATTTTCAGTGCGTTCACACTGGAAACACAAAATAAATGGAATAACTCCTAAATGGTGATCCGGATCAGGGATCTGAGTGTACGGATGGGTCCGGAATGGGGTTTTTACCCTAGGAATGACATAAAACATGTCGGCGCGGGACGTTTGGATCCCTCGCCCGCTTCCAGAACCTTAAACAGATAATTAAATTAATCCATTCATTCATTTAATGGTGAAATGCTAGTATCTCTTAAACGGTGGCTCGGATTGGGAAACTGAGGGAACTGTTGAGTTTGGAGCGTGTTGTTTACCCTAGGAGGGGTGTAAGTTTTGTGGGCGCGGCCTGTCTGTGAAAAATGGCCCCAGGAGCGTTTTCGTAATTTGGAAGCCTCGGGCGTTGGGTTTAATAACTTTCGAATGGGGTCTCGGATTAAAATTCTGAGACCTCCGTTATGCTCGGTAGGTGTTTTTTACCCTAGGGGAGGCTTAACCTCGACCATGTCGGGCGTTTTGGAAGTGGGTTAATTTGTGGGTTTTAAATTAATTAAAATTTTAATTAATTTTCTTTATTTAAACACCCCTCCCCTTCCTCCCCTCTGTTTTCCCCTGGTGAAACCCCTCCTCACCTCTTCTCCTCCACCTCTTCGGCGAGGCGTGACAACTCCGGGGAGGCGCAGTAATTCTGGCGGATCGACGCGAAGCTCCGGGCGAAGCCCAGAGAGGTAGGAGGTTACGTTGCATTTTAATTCTGCATCTACCTTTGAACTCATTTTCTAGCATCGATTTTCCAACAAATTTGCAATCAAATCCCATGTTTGTGTAGTGCATTTTATGATCTTTCTGGCGCTGGTTTCAAATTTGAATTCTGAGTCCCGAGCTGCCCGCAGTAGTCCGGCGAAATTTGCGGGGGGGGTTTCAGGTGGTTTGGAGTTTTCTGGCCGGTTCTTTGGGGTTCCGGCGGTTCGGCAGCAGTGGGAGGCGGCACGGCCTTGGCTCAGGCGGCGGCAGGCGCAGCGGGGCGAGCTCGAACAGGGGTTGGCTCTAGGGCGCCGGCGCAGCTGGCTTCACAGCGGGCGAGCGCGGCGGGGTTAGTCGGCGGAGCGTCGGCGGTCGAGCGCAGCGAGGCGCGGACGGTGGGGCATGCAGCTCCGGCGGTGTCGCGGGGACGTCGGCCGCAGACACCGTGGCGCAGAGTGGGAGCACCGGTCGGCTGTGCCGACCGGTTGACATGGCAGCCAAGGTCGCGGTACGCGACCCTGCTCGGGAGACAGAGACCCGCCAGCAGCGAGTCTCCGCGGGGAAAACGGCCGACCGACGCTGGCCGGTCGGTGACCCTTTGAAAAAAAAATAATAATAAAATAAAAATAAAATTATAATAAGGTTATAATAATAATAATAATAATAATATATTATTATTATTATTATTATAAAATGATTTATATTATAATAAATCATAAACCGGGAGTTGGTTTCGCGAGCCGTCTACGGCGGCGCATGCCTCGGAATGAGAGGAATATCTTGAGATGGTTTCCGGGGTTTTTAACTCCCAAAACGGGAGACTCGGAGGCGCGTCACGTGCGTTAAGCATATTGTCATTTTTTTCCGGGGGTTCTTGTTTTGAGCAGCGTGGACACATACGACGTCTGTTTTGAGCGCCGTTAGTGGCATTAGAACCCCGGCACCAAGGTAGAGCTTTCCAAAGTGGTTTCAGGCGTTGAGGCCGAAGTTGAGGCACGGGCCCCATGGCCCATCTTTTGAGCTGCGCGCAGCGTTTAGAAACTTTTTCATCGGGCGTCCATTCGGGGCGAGTGAGCAGTCGTTTCTGGATGTTTTTTCAAGGGGATTGCAATGGTGCAATCCGCCCGCTCTAATTCAGCATGATGGTGCGGGGCCCATGAGGGCCGTTTGGACGTTAACGGTGATTTTTCCATCTTTATCACCGGGCGACCGTTTTGGACAAGTGAATAGTCCATCTTGTGTTCTTTTTCGAGAGGATCACAATGGTGCGATCTGTCCATTCAGTTTCGGGGCCGAGATGCAGGTCCTGCGTAGTACTGCTCGTGCGCAGTAAGCTGGAATGAATCTTTTTCTCCGGGCATCCATTCCAATCAAGTGAGTAGTGCTTTTGACGGTTTTTTCTGAGAGCATTGTGATGGCGCAGTTCGCCCGACCTTTTTCGGGGACGTGGTGTGGGTCCCACCCGAACCGGATACAGTGAATAGTACCTTTTTTACCGGGTATCCATTCTGGGTGGTTGAGTATTCAATCCCGTGTGTTTTTCTGAGGGGATCGTAGTGGCGTGATCCGTTCGTTCAGTTCCGGGATCTTGGGTTGGGCCCCACATGGGTTTGGTTACGGTGAATAGTACCTTTTTCACCGGTTGACCGTTTCGGGCGAATGAGTAGTCTATCTCGTGTGTCCTTCCGTGAGGATTACAATGGTGTAATCTGTTCAGGCGGGCAGAGCCTCTTATGTGATCTTATTAAATGTGGCAATGTGAAAGGAGCCCCGGTGGCGGTTCTTCTACCGTGGTTATAGCGGACCCATGGAATATGATCGCGTGCACTCTTGGGAGAGAGATGTAAATGTTTCATAAGATGTGGTCAGCCGTGCCTGGGCCTTTGAGTTGGAGATGTTACGTCATGCCTTCATGTTGACATTGGGTGTCGTGTGCACGACAGCCCTTGGGCTGAAAATGAGGTACACTTTGGGAGTATACGGGAGCTCTTGGAGGTACGTGTGTCTTGTACGTGAGACTGTTTGTGCGCTTGGTTGGGGATTGACTTGGGCCCACACATCGTGTGGGCCCCAAGTGCGTGTTGTGTTCTGCTTTGTGTACCTTTGACCTCTCGCGACGTAGAGGGTCCCTGAGTTCTCATTTGTTTACTAGCGGGGTTGAATTTTTTCCCTGGCTCTGTGTTCGATGGTTTAGATCAGCAGGGTTGAGTGGTTTCCCCTGGTCTTTTTCCAGAGTCGGGTGGTTGTGCGATACCCACTCCGTGTTCAGTTAGCCAGTTTTGTACCCTCCAGTAGAGATGGCCAGAGCAGTTCTGAGTTTTACCCTCCAGCGGGGCTGGCAGTGGGTTACTCATCGAATTCTTCGGGTTTACCCTCCATGAGGGCTGGGCAGTGGGTTTCTCACTAACTTCTAGGGTCTACCCTCTATCAGAGACTGGGAAGTGGGTCACCTGACGCACTTAGGGTCTACCCTCCAGCGGAGACTAGGCAGTGGGTCACCCGATGACCTCTTAGGGTCTACCCTCCAGCAGAGATTGGGCAGTGGGTCGCCCGTCGTCTATTCCAGTTCTACCCTCTAGAAAGGCTGGGCAGTGGGTCGCATGTCGACAGGTCTACCCTCTAGCGAGGCTGGGAAATGGTTCGCCTGATGATGTATTAGGTTTTACCCTCCAATAGGCTGGGCAGTGGGTCACCCGATATCATATTATGAATTACCCTCCAGCAGGGTTGGGCAGTGGGACACTCGTTGACATTCCAGACTAGTCCTTTATATTAGGCTAGTCTGTGGCTTTCCTCCATGATCACCGGAGTGGGACCCTTGGTTGTACGGTTCGGTGATGGATGACTTTGACTTTAAGGAGACCTCTCGACTACGGGGTAGTGACGAGTTGTGGTTTGATGTTCCCCCAGAACTCTCAAGTACGAGGAGAACCTTCCCCACCAAGACGCATCCTTGTGACGTGACCTAAAACCATGCGGGCGAGTCAGTGCCGCCCAAAGTGGATAGTGTCGAGGAGAGGTGATTGAGCCCTGGACTTTTAGTTCGGGGCAGACGTGCGGGATGCTGGGCATCGATGGTGTTATCTCTGGGACTTTTGGCTACTCACTTTTCTTGGGCTGAGCTATGGGACGGAGGTCCCCTTAAGACCTTGTTCGGACTTCTTTCTGAGCATATGGATATGTATATACCATGTTCCTATACCCACTTCTTGGGTTTGGTTACTCTCCTTCCAGGGGAGGCGAAGACGTGCGGGGTATGCCACGTGCTTTCCGTGTCTAGCCTCTCATGGTTGGACGAGTCTACTCTCCTGATATAGGTAGCAAAGACTCAATAGGAAGTTCATCTTCACACTGTTTCCAACTCCTTGTGTCTGTATGAGTCTACTTCTTTTCTATTATTGGGTTGAGCTGGGCTCTTTACTGCTGTACTTTTGACTTCACTCTCGATTGTACTCCTTTAATTTCCTGTTTGATATACTGCTCACCCTTCAGTACCTCTTTTTTTTCTCCCTCAAGCCTTCGAGGTATCCTACTGAGTATTTTTTATACCCACCCCTGCTTGGGCTTTTCCCGCACTTGGTGTGCCCTTGCTGACGATGGAAAGGTTGGCCGTGACTTCAGTGGAGCATAGGAGTTCGGGAGCTTGGACCGCATGAGGTGGTCGTAGTCAGGTCCCAGGTGGGGGACCCCTTCCAGATGTTTTATTTTGTTTTACCTGTTGCCGGGTTGTGGATATTTTTGGTTGGGATGCATGTTTTGCCCCCTTTTCTTTTCAGTTTACCTACAACACTTTCTTTGTACTGTTCAGAGGTCGATGCACTCTTGTGGTTATATATAGCAGTTGCTCTTTTACTCTGCTTGTATTTTCTTTTACTCTGCACTTTTGCATTGAGTGTGATGTGTGTGTGTGTACATGTGCTTAGGAAAAGGCCTCCCCGAGTTGTTGTGCCTTTGGCGCTGGTCGCCAGCCCCTGGCCTATGGAGGCGGGCTTGGGGTAGTTGCGGCTCGAGCCCGGGTAGGGTCGGTTCGTGACACTCACACTATATGTAATCCTCTACATACATGGAATTTACATTAAGGGTACATGGCATGTATATGTCGGGTCATCACTTGGCCTTCCGTCATCCCATTCCCATGTACATTTTTTCATGCCCATGTACATCGGGTTGTGCCTGTGTACCTGGTCATGTTCATTCCCATGTACCCTACATGGTACAAATCAAGCCGCCAGCACCATATCACATATTTTTTGAAATGATAAACTTAGTGTGTGATATTTTATTTCATATATAACCCTATCCTCTATAGTATTAGTCCAACATGACATGTACTTTTCGGAGTACATGCCATGTAACATAGTATTTTCCAAAACCCACAAGTTCTTCAAGTGTCTTCCATTTGCGCTAACATTGCTAGTTCTCCTACTATCAATCGTGTACACAAAACCTAGATCTTTCCTTGATCAATCCTTGAAATCACCATTATCCAAATTCCAGCCACCAAATCAGATCTTGAAAACACCTCCGCTGCACTGCATCATCACCACCTGTCAAACTAAAAATTGGGAAACTCCAAACTGATCACATCCTTGTTTTCATCATTTTGCACTAATACCTTTCCATCGATCCTGAATCCAAAATTGTAGTTACAATCCATTTTTTCAAAGAGATATTCCATAACAATCATCTACTGGGTAATCATCAAATCATTAGTAAAAGTAACTTTGATGATGAATATGTACGGAATGGGAAAAAATGTACAATACACAACTAGAGGAGAGAACCTCAGCCATTTTTTGATTAGGAATTGATTGATTATCATTATAATAATGATAAAACCCAACAATAATCAATAATATCAATTTCCCATAATCCCAATAAGATAAACCTAAACTCGTAAGGCATGATAGAATTGTGAATCAATCTATTAATGGATTTATTTTTATTCATAATTGGATAAATAAATGGGGATAAATCCACATAAAACAATATCTTACCATGATTTGGATTTAACATTGGTGAATAAGGGTTCTATTTCATTTTCATTGGAGGAACAGATTTGATCTTTGATCCCGCTGTCATTCGCCAAGCTCACCTCTATGCACTCCTCTCAAATCCTAGTGTTATGCATCTAACCAAATTGGATTTATAATAAATGTGTATTTATATAGTATATTTGGTCATGTAAATTTAATAAATAATAAATTTATTTATTTATTTATTAAATTATGAATCCACCCACTAATTCACTTTTCTAAAATTTCTAACACCGACAAATGTTATGTTGTGCCTAGGATAAAACATATGTTCTGGATCTAATGGCGGTCTCATATTTTCAATATGAGACTTGATTTATCATTTATTCCATTATTACACAAAAACTATGTGTGCCTGATATTAATATATTTAATTTTTTATATAATTTCATTACCAAGGCTCTCTGAGCCTTGGAATCCCTTGTTGGCTCGGTTCCTAGAGTAAAAAGAATTATTAAATATATTCCTAATCTTTAAAATGAAAAAAATAGAGCCATTAAATTCTTACTTCCTTGGGTATTTTCATCCTAAAAAGAATATTCCAACCTGAAAAGAAAAGGATACTGGACTCGTATATAGGTTTCGCACTCCTAGGTTCTCTTTTGAAGACTCTTATACTACCATAGGACACGCACCAAGGAAATATCTCACCCAAAAATAATATTCTACTACTGATACCCAATCTCTACTAGGTACTTGTAAAAGGTATATCAAAACTCTATTTCTATGTCACCCCAGTCGATAATATGTGATGGTTCATTCACATAACTCCTCAGCTACGACACATGGAATATATTGTGTAACTGATCTAACTATGGTGTTAGAGATAAGTGGTAAACTGGCACAATATCCCTATGAATTATCTAGAATTTTACAATGAATATTGGATACAAATTTCCACCCCATCCAAATATACACAATCCACATCAAGGTGAGACCCTCAGGAACACATGGTCTCCCTCCTCAAAATATAAATTCCTATGTTGTTGGTCCATAAGAAACTTCTAACATCTCATGGTAGTATTCATCCACTCCTGGATGATCTTAACCTTCTCTATCTTAGTTCACACCAACTCTGGACCAATAAGTGTTGACTCGCATAGATTAGTCTAGCATAGTGGTGACTTCCAGGGTCTCCCATACAAGGCTTCAAATAGTGTCATACCAATAGTGGAATTTTAGTTATTGTTGTATGAAACTTTAACAAGGGTAGATTATCCTCCCAATTACATCCAAATGTTAACACACAGTCCCATATCATATCCTCTAAAACCTGAATGGTGTGATTTTTCTTTCTATCAGTTTGGAGGTGGAACGCCATGCTCAAACACAACTGATTCCCAAAGGCCTCCTACAATAAACTCCATAATAATGGCATGAAGAGAGAATCATGTTTTGAAACAATCATCAAGGGAACTCCCTGAAAATTTAAAATCACCTACATTTAAAGGAATCACAGTCTCTCTTCTAAACTCTACACTTGGATAGCTAGGAATTGGGTCGACTAAGTGAGTTGGTCTAATATCACCAAGATGGAATCATGAACTATATATTTTCATGAAATCCCATAACTAAGTCCATAGATATAACATCCCACTTATACTCTATAACCTCAAGGGGTTGATCTAAATCCACTGGAAGCTGATACTCAACATTCACTTGAGAAAAAGTGAGGTATCAAGAGATAAACCATGCTACAAACTTCTTCATATATAGACATAAAAACGGATGTCAAAGTTCTTGTTGCATCTTCGATACGCCTAGATTTAACTCCTAGGGGGATGAATAAAACTCCCTCATAAAATCCTCACAAAATTTCATTGGTACCATTATCCATCCTCTAAGAAGGATGGAATTCTCCCCACCTTCAGAAAATCCATCATGAGCGCATCCAATAAATATTTAATAATATAGGGTCTCACAGTCAGTATCACCATACTAAGACTCCTTAACTTGTTGTAGAAGTGGTGGGGTAATGACCATTGAATGGAGGTAAGCTTCACCATTCTCATCCATATGGTACAAATACAATGAGGCTAACAACTCTGACACCTCGGTCAACAACTGCAAGAAAGATAACCTACTAAGAGTGTCTGGCACCACCTTCCCCTTCCCAATAGTATAGACTATATCAAAGTAATAATATTAGTGGAACTATATCCATTACCTATATCTCATGTTAATATCATTCTATGAGAATATATACTTGAGTCTCTTTTGGTCATAATATATGATAAACCACTCACCCATAAGGTAGTGTTGTTTCATCTTATGGGTGAAGACTACCACTGCCAACTCTAATTCATTTTTCATGTCGTTATACTCATGGGTTATCAAATATTGAGATTCATAACAAATCCATGTCTTTCTACACATCATAACACAACGAAGTCTATTACCATAGGTACCACCGAACACTACTTACTCAAAACCCTCCCCTATAAATCTCAATATGGGAGTGCTCGTCAACCTCTTCCTCAACTCCTAAAAATCCAACTAGCACCTTTCTATCCACATGAAAGGTTTAACCTTATATTTTAAAGATTAAAGGGTCTTGATATCCTCAATAAATCAAGGAGTATCCTATAATAGTCTTCAAACCCAATTAATCTCTAAATATCCACCATGCTCTTGGGTGGCTACCAAGATAACACTAACTTGGCCTTCACTGGATCCATTTCTACTCTATCAACCAAGATGAAATATCCCATAAAGTAGACCTTTTAAATCCAAAACAGACACTTCAATATATTACCATATAGTTGGTTCTCAAAGAGTATAACTTGGACCATCCACAAGTGTCTCATTTTCTCCTCTTTGGATGCTGAGTACATCAGGATTTCATCTATGAAGACCACCACAAACCGATCTATGAAAGGATGGATGATCTAATACATGAGTCCCATGAAAACTATAGGGGAATTATTCACACCTAAAGGCATCACCAAGTGATCATAATGACTATATCAGAATCATAATGCCATTTTTTTATATCCACATCATGTACTCAAAGCTGGTGATAGCCTAATAAGAGTTAAATTTTTTATAACCAATTGTCCCCTCTCTACAGTTTGAATAGATCTTAGATCCTAAAATGTTAATACTTATTATTTATGGTAACAAATTTCAAGAAATGGTAATTCATTCACAATCTCAAAATCCCATACACCTTCTTCGAAAATGATATTGTGGTTGCCTAGGGTGACACACTGGGTCAGATAAATCCCTTCCTCAATAAATACTCCAACTGCACCTAAATTTCATGAATCTCTATGGGAGATATTTGATATTATGGTTAAAATATCAAGGTAGTCAATAGGTGTAATTAAATGAAAAATTATATCTCTAAAAGGGGATTTAACCCTAACACATCCTCGAGAAGGACATCATAATGATCATCCACCACTAAAAGAAAATGAAATTTTATATTATCCACATATCCAAGGGTAATATTATCCAACTACTGAGTAATAAGATGTATATTATTGTGTATGATCTCATCATTCCCAAACTGGGTTTCCTTCTAACGCATGAAAGAAAAAATCATCCCATCACTCTGGATACACAACATCTTATTCCTGAAATGGTCAATTTAGGCATGAACTGTATATATCTAGTACATACCTAAAATGAATTTGTAAGGCCTCATTGCTACTGTAAAGAGATACATAAGAATATTTCTTCACTATGTGTCAGATCAAACTATCAATAGAAGTGTGCGATCATTGAATCTACTTATGTTTGAGTCTCCAAATGTAAGGGTCGAGCAAATGGCTCAACTAGAATCTCTAAGTCTTAAACTCGGGAAGTTGAAAAAAGGAGTGGGTCACACCTATTTCTATCAGTATATAAGATAAATTAAATATGGCATAAATTGTATCACTAATTATCCATAGATCATATGGGTGATAACCCTCTACTACCTACAACTATCATAGTCCCTATCCACAAGCTCCCTAAGCCTAAAATGAACCACCTTGGGGTATTGGTGGGAATAGTTAAAACCGTCTACCACCTCCCACTACTCTCTGTGCTCCTCAATCACATCTTCCACCCTATGGACCTTCTTTCTCCTACCATTATCTCTACTTAGTTAGTCCATTTACCTGATCCCTATCACCATCTCAGTTGGTCATAAAATCTTGAGAAATATATCTATGGCCATATTAAGACTAAACCACCTCTCTCTCAGCTAACTAAAACCATCCTAAGATCCCTAAAATGTAGACCCTCTATCCTAAGATAATCTCTTTAATTGTATCACATTCCCATATCCATGTGTATATCATCATCTACAAGATAATGAGGTCTCATCTTATTTATTCCCACCACCAGCATCAACTGTCAGAATCTTCTCTACCATGAAGTTATTTAATACTAAATAATGTTCTAGCACTCCATCATAGGTGTAAATTCCAAGAGATATCACTAGATCTATAATGTCTCGGTGTAATCCTTAATCAAAATTATATTCTTGTAAAAAAATGGATCTTTAACCATATCTATATAGTATTGTGAGAGTTCAGTGAACCTCTCTGAATACTCAACCACGCTAATGCTTCCCTGTTGTAACTACAAAATCTCTTGAATACGAAGTGATCAGAATGTGGATATATAGAACGCCTATATAAAGAGAAACTTGAAATTTGACTAGGATATAGTCATATCATCATGAATATGAATTTACAAACTCTACTATCACCCTACAAATCCCTGAAGGACACTCGCCACTAAGACCACCATCTGAACTGGAGGTGTCCTCACAAGGTGGAAAACTCAGTTCACTGCCTATAGGTAGTCCTCTACTCCATGGGGGTCTATATTTCCTTAAAAACATGGAGGTAACTTCATATGAAACTCATGGAGTGTTATTATCCTATTAACATCCTATTTTGGTACTTCCAGTACAAATTTTTGTTCAATGGGTGGTGGAAAACTGAAAAAACTGCCCAAAGGATTCACCTCCTTTACAAGAAACCGTAATAAAGACTCATCGCTATTTTTATCATCCTTGAAATAAAACTACATAATCCTCACTATAAATATTCATGGAGTCATCCTGAAATAAAAAATACACACCACATTGAAAGAGAATATCTTTTGAGTTGAATCAAAAGGACATGGATACCACAACCCATTCCTATATAATGCATGTAATAATTTTTTCCCTAAAACCTATGTCTACATATACTGATCCAATAATAAGGTTATCAAAGTCCTAGTGAACAGATACATCAGCTTCCGCATCAACACTGGAGTCCCTGGTCTAAGAGATAAACTTGAAACACTTTAACACTATAACCCTAGTTCCCAAACCAATCCCACTACTAGAAAATCTCTAAAATTTTATCATAAGATGAACCTCCTTTGATATTACTCTATCATGAACCAAACCACCAAGGCCTTCATAACCAATGATGATATAATTGTTACACCCCATCCCTGCCTCCAATTGACTAAGGGTTAGAAACCAACACTAAGTAATAATATCACACACTTGGGGGGAATTATCTTAATTAACCTGTACTCATGCACACATGTCCAAATACCCATAAAATTATGAAAGGTAAATGAAAACAATACCATAATGCATGAATAACCTCTATACCACACTAGAGTACGAAAAATAACTAGAAATAAATTAAATAGTCCAAATATAAACCCACCCAAAAGTAAAAAAGGGTCCAAACTACTCAGAAAGAGGGGCTACTATCAAATGAAACACCTAGTCAACCACAGTCAGTCGATCTCGCTATGCTCTACATGTTCCCAATAATTATAGGACACCATCAAAATTATTATCATCTGCATAAGATACGACATGTGCAAGAAGATCCCACGCAAGTGTGAGTATAAAAATAACCAATAGGACACCCCAAAATCACTAAACATAATGCATCAAGGCTAGATATTTCATCAAATCAAAGGAATATCAATTAATATATAAGACTAAGAAATAATAATAACTTTAATACCTAGATATACTCATAATAGACTTCATACCTCAAAGTGGTATCAGCCATTACCAATCATAGGATTATGCTTAAGGATTATAGTTAATGCTTATGTAGGATAACTCGCTCCATGATTCGTGTTTTCACTGATAGATCTCATCTGATAGGCCATGCTCATCATGTCTTACTCAATAAGTACTCACTGGAACTCCAAATATGGCATCATCTAGATAGGATATCACACCCAGGATAGCGAGGGGACACCAAATACCTTATTTGATCAATTAAATAGATATGGGATCGACTCCCTATGCATGGTGGTCATTCCAAAACCACCAACCCTGCCCAAGGAAGAAGATACAATAGAGGATCCCACACCTAGACTTGTAAAGGGATACAACGAACACTATCCTAGGAAAAACCCATAGATGTGATCACAATTCTATTCTTAGAAATTAATTATTTACTATAACCTCATAGGTATAGATCTAGGGATCATATTAAACAAAACATGGTCTATACTAAAGAGGTGGAGAACCTCAACTTGTCCTTGAAGAAGTACACAATATCTATTAGGGAGTATACAATGTGTCTCATTTTCCTCAGGGATTCCTGTGTCTTGAAGTCTCACATTGAAAGTAATAATCTATATACATATCATGTTATTTAAGGTTACAAGGTATGTAGAGGTTGGTCCAACACTCGGTGCGCCTCCAGCCCATGCCCATGTACATCTGTTCATGCATGTGTACTTCGATCCATGCCCATGTACCTAGCCATGTTTTTTCCCATGTACCCTCCAAGGTACATAATAATCCACAAGAACTAGATCATATGGAATGTGATCCATGTCATATGGAATATAATATTTTATTTCATGTGCAACCCTATCCACTACAGTAGGGGTCCCACGTAGGTTCTATTCTTCAGAGTACACGTCGTGTGAGGAAGGATTTTCTAGAACACACAGGTTTTTCATGTGTCTTTCATTCACACTGCCATTATCATCACTCCTTCCATCAATCACACAAATAGAACCTAGACCAGGCCATGACTGATCCTTTCCCTCACCTGTGTCCAAATTCCATCCACCAAATTTGATTGGTAAAACACCTCCATCACACCACATCATCACCGTGAGTCAAAACGAGAACTAGGAAACTGAAATATAATCACATACCTATTTCCATCATCATAAATTGCTACTCGGTTTTCCATCCAAAATCTAAACCTAAGGTATCAATCCATTTCATCAAAGAGTTATTGTGCAATGATCATCTACCAAAAAATCATCAAATCATCATTCAAAGAAAAATTCATGATGAACATGTGAAGAATGGGGGAGGCATGCACAATACACAACAATAGAAATGAAACTCACCAATTTTTAAATCCATCCATAATTCATTTCCATTATAACAATGAAGAAATAGAAAAAATAATCATTAATATAAATTCCCCATAATCCCAAGAAGATAAACCTGAACCCGCAATGCATGATCGATCCGTGAATCAATCTATTAGTGGATTGATTCACATTCATCATGGGATAAATAAATGGGCATAAATATACATAAAACAGCATACTACATAAATATAGATCAATCATTGGTGAAAATGGTTCTATTCCATCATCATTAGAGAGATATACAACTCTACTGGCATAGATGATCCTAAAAGTACTGATCTGATTTGTGATCTCATTGTCAATCGTCGAGCTCTCCTATTTAAACTCCTCCAAAATACTCAGTTTATGTGGCTAAAACTACGTATTTTGAATAAATTTGTGTTTATAGAGGATATTAGTTCATGATTATATAATGAATAATAAATTTATTTATTTATTTATTAAATTATTAATCTTCCCACAACTTCACTTTCCTGAAATGTTCAACATAGATAAAGGTTATGTTGTTCCTAGGGTAAAATCCATGTACTAGATCCAATGGTGGTCTTAGATTTCTTATATAAGACTTTTTTTATAGATATTCTAGTATTATACAAAAAATATGAGTACATTATTTTAATATATTTAATAGTTTGTATAGTATCTATACCAAGCCCCTTTGGGCCTCACAAACACATTCTAACTCAACTCCTAACTCTAAAAATAGTATTATATATATTTTAAAGAATTAAAAGGAAAAAATATTTGTTATATTCTCCAATCCTTAGATTTTTTAATCAGGAAATAAAAAAACCTACTCAAAAAGATTAGGATACCAGTCTTGCATCTGGGTCTTTTTCTCCCAGGTTCCCTCCTGATGATTCTCATGCTTCCACCTGACCCGCGCCAAGTGAATCACTTGACCAACCAAAAAGGATATTATCATGATAACTCTTGATCTTCACTAGGAACTTAGCAATGGTAGCTCCATTATTTATTTCTATCTCACCCTAGTTGTTAACATGTGACTGTTCATGCACATACCTCTTCAACAGTGACACATGGAAGATATCGTGTACCTAGTCTGACTACGGAAGTAGGTCCATGTGGTTCACCACCTCACCAACCCTTCATAGTATATGGAATGATCCAATGAATATCAGAGACAACTTACCACCCCAAACAAATATCTACAATCCACATTGAGGTGAGACCATGAAGAACACATGGTCTCCCTCCTCAAACTCCAAAAGCCTCTATCATTGGTCTGTATAAGACTCTTGATAGTTCTGGGATGTCCTAATCCACTCATGAATGATCTGAACTATTTATGTCATAGCTCGCACCAACTATGGGACCATGAGTACCGACTCACAGGGATCAGTCTAGTATAGTTGTGACCTAAAGTTTCTTCTATACAAGACCTAAAATGGTGTCATACCGATGATGGAATGGTAGTTGTTGTTGTATTCAAACTCTGTCAAGGTTATATGATCATCCCAACTATGAAAAAAGTATAACATGAAATCCCATAGCATGTCTTCCAAAACCTGAGAGCCCTAGCCATTAGTCTAGGGCAAAAACACCATTCCCAAATGAAACTGAGTCTTATAGGCCTCATAAAATCCTCTAAATAATCATGATGTGAAGAGAGCATCACATACTAAAATGATCATCTAGGGAACTCTATTAATCCATATTATCTCTTACATGTAAAGGTATCCCAATATCTCTAGTGATCTCTACACTCAGATAACTAGGAAGTGGACCAACTAGGTGAATCAGTCTATGATCATTCATATGGAATTATGTTCTCTAGATTTTCATGGAATCCACATAATAAATTTTATAAATATACCATCCCACTTCCAATATGGAACCTCTATGGTTTGATATAAACATGATGGATCATGATGCTCATCCTTCGCTTACTAAAAAGTGAGGCATCGAGAGACAAACTCTTCTATACACTTATTCATACATGGACACCAAAACTAACATAAAAGGTCCTCGTGTATCTTCACCACACTTGGATGTGCCACTAAGGGGGTTGTATTAAAATGCATCATAATCTTCTCATGTAATGTTACTAGTACTATCATCCATCCTCTAAAAATGATGGCATGCTCCCCATCTTTAAAAAAACATTTAGAGCATGTTTAGTGGATATTTGAGCATGTAAGTTCTCATATTCAGTATCTCCATGTTGAGCCTCCCTAACACTCTATAGAATTGGTGTGGTAATAACCATTTATTGGAGGTAAGTTGCACCATCCTTATCCATAAGGTATAACTTTAATGAGGATAACTTCTCTAACACCTTGATTAACAACTAAATTAAAGATCTCTTACTAATATCATCTTACACCATTTCCCCTTTCTAGGTGTATAGACTATCTCAAATTCATAATTGTGGAGAAACTATATCTAGCACCTCTATCTCAAGTTAAGATCCTTTGGAAATTATATATTCTTGATACTATTATGGTAAGAATATATGATAAACCACTCACCCATAGGGTAGTGTTTCCACATATTTACAGTGAAGACTACCACTTCAAGATCCATATCATGGGTTGTATGGTTATACTAATGGTATATCAACTATGAGTACCCATAACCAGTCACTTTCTTCCTATTAATCATAACACATCCAAGTCTGGTCCCTAAGACATTTCAAAACACTACATACTCAACACCCTCCTCTAGAAATCTCGATATGGGAGCACTCGTCAACCTCTTCCTCAAATCCTAAGAAGACTACTTGAATTTTTCCATCTAAAGGAAAGGATTTACCTTCTGATTTAAAGTTATCAAGGGTTCTAATATCCTAAATAAATTAGACACTAATATCCTATGGTATCCTAACAACCAAAGGAAGATCCATACCTCTATAATTATTTTAGCTTTCTCCCAATCATACAATACCTCAACCTTTTTTGGATCCACTATTACTCCATCATTTGAGATGAAAAGTCTCAGAAATTGTACCTCCATAATATAGAACTGAAACTTCAAGAGCTTCCCATAAAGTTGGTTCTCGTGAATTATTCATAGGTTCATCCCCAAATGTCTGGTGTAATCCTCCTTGGACGTCGAGTACACAAGGATTTCATCTATGAAGACCACCATAAACCAGTCTAAGAAATGATGGAAGATCTAATTCATGAGTCCCATAAACACTTCTGGGGTGTTTTTCATGTCAAAAGGAATCACCAAGTACTCATAATGACCATAGAGACATCATAATGTTGTATTTGGTATGTCCACATATCGTACTCGAAGCTGGTGATAGCTTGATCTGAGGTCAATTTTTGTAAACCATCTCGCCCCTCTCAATAGGTCGAAGAGTTTTTCGATCGTCAATAGTGGATAATTATTATTCACAGTCACCTAGTTTAGGTGATAGTGATCCAAAAAAAACCTCAATATCACATACTCCTTCTTGTAAAACAACGCTAGGGCTTCCCAGGGTGACAAACATGGTCTAAAAAATCCCTTCCTTTACAAATTTTCTAACTACACATTTAGCTCATGAATCTCTACAGGAGTTATCTAATATGATAGTGTATATATCAGGGAATTACCGAGTTCTAAGTAAATATATAATTATATCTATCAATTGGGAGGTAATCCTAGTACGTTATTGGGAAATATATCCGCATACTCAGCCACAACTATTATAAATGGAATGCTCATAAAATCCACTACTCTGAGGGTAATATGAACCAACTAATGATTAATCGGTTGTATCCTCCTATGTATGAGCCTATCCTATTCTTCCTGGGTTTTCTTCACGCCCATAAAGGAAAACATAATCTCATCACTATAGACACACCACATCTTATGCATGTGACAATCAATCTAGGAATGAACTGTAGAGAGATAGTACATACCCAAGATAAGTTCATAAGGCCTCATTGATTCTACAAAGAGATCCCATAAGAAGATCTATCCTTTGGGAGTTATATCACACTATTAGAAGAAGTTTTTGATCTTTTAATCCCCTCTATAAAAATTCTCTAGTAGTAATGGTCCATCCAATGTCTCAACTAGAATATCTAACTCTCAAACTAGACAAGTGGAAAGAAAGAAGTGGATCTCTCTTATGTTTATCAATACTATATCTAAATTAAAGAAGACATATATCTTACCTATAATCATCCCTAGATCCTATGGTTCATATGTCTCCACTATTTTAATCTTTTCTTATCCCTATCCACTAGCTCCCTAAGCTTGGCATGGACCACCTTAGGGTAGTGATGGAAATAAGTCAAATCATCTTCCACATGCTGCTACTCTCCCTGCTTCTCTATCACATCAGATGACCTATATACCTCATTTCTTATACTTTCATATCTTCCTAGGTGTTCCATAAAATGTCTCCTTTTCAATTTATCAACAGGTTAGACAATCCCAAGTGATATGTTCATGGATGTAGCAAGAGAAACAGCACCCCTCTCTCAGCTAACTGGAACTGTCTTGAGATCCCTAAACTATAGACCCTCTATCATGGGATCATTTATTAAAGTGGATTTCATTCCCAAATCCCTATTTCTACCATCAATTAATAGTTTTCAAGGTATCATATCCAATGTACCCAATACCAGCACCAACTATTTTCATATGCTCTCATAAGAAGATATCCACTATTAAAGCATGTCCAAGCACTCCAGCATAGGTGGGAAGGAAAAGAGATATATATCCAGCCCTTATATCTTGGAATAATAATATATTGAAAGTTTATTCTTGTAAAAATGGATATCAAACCATATCCATAGAGTTTCATGAGAGGTCATTAAACCTTAATAAATACTCAACCACAATCATGTTGCCCTACTATAACTATATAAGCTACTGGATACGAACTGACTGAAATGTGGATGGATACAAATACTCCCTAAAGTGTTTTTTAAAATTTGACCAAGAAAAATCCATTTCATCGTCCTTCTAAATCACCAGAATCCACTATGTATTATGGATACCTAAAGGAAACACTATGTTGTGACCATAATCTAATCTAGAGGTATCCATAAAAGTCAAGAAAAAATGGGTCACTACCTATAAAAAGTCTTTAGATTCCAAGGGGTATGTCTCAACCCAAAATTGTGGAGATAACTTCCTCTAAAAGTCATGGATTTTTTTCAGTCTGCATGAATCCTTGGTCGGTACATCTGTTGAAACCTACTTCTCAATAAGTGGTGGAAAAATAGGAAAACCACCTGGAGGTACCACCTTCTATATAGGACCTTATATTGAAGCCTTGTCACTAGAAAGATCATCCATGTGATCATGGTGTGGAATATTATCTAGAGAACATTTTTGAGTCATCCTAAAATAAACAACACACACCCCGGCCAAAGAGTATAGATCTGGTGGGGTTGTCTTGAGAGGACATGGAAACCACAACCCATTCCTATATGATACATGTATCAATATTTGTTTCTATAACATGTGTCTACATGTACAGATTAAATAATTAGGTTATTAGAGTCCTAATGATTGGATACTTTGGTCACCGCACCAATAGTGGAGTCCCAAACTTGAGAGCCAAACTTGAAACACTTTAACACTATTGACCAAGTTCCAAAACCAATCTCATTTTTATCCAAACTCAAATCCTAAGAAAACCCTCCTATGATACCACTATGTCAAAACCCATCCCACTGGGGGCCTTCTAGTCAGTGATAAGATGAGTATGAAACCCCAAACCCACCTCCAACAGGGTGGTAGCAGGTTACCAATGCCGAGTAGACATATCACACATATAGGGTTCATTATTCTAATGTACCTATAATCACACACACATCTCCAAATACAAATATAATGTTGATAGGTAAATGAAACTAATTCCATAATGCATGAATAACATCTATCTCACACTAGAGTATAAAAAAGTACTAAAAAGTAATAAAAACATAAAATACAAGCCCACCCAATAAAGAAAAATATCTTAGAAGGGGACTACTATCAAATAAAACACATGGTCCAACCATGGTCATTCTAGATCACTATGCTCCACCTACTCTCGGTCCTCCTATGAAACCATAAAAAAGGCTTGTCATATATATAAGATAAAACATGTTTGGGAAGATTCCATGTAGGGGTGTGTTTAACAATACATAGTAGGACACCCCAAACCACTAAACATAAATAATAAAGAGTATTCAGCTCCCCAACTCAAATTATTTCCAATTAAGATATGAGACAAAAAAATAATGATAATCATAAAACCCAAATATACTCATAGTAGTCTCCTAGTATCAAAGAAGTCTCAACCATTTCACTTCATAGGATTCTTCTCAAGGCTTTGAGGTAACACTCATCTAGGAGAACTCACTCCATAAGCAATGATGTCACTAATAGTGCTCGTATCAGAGGTTGAGCTAATTGGGTACCACTCGAGAAGTACTCACTAGAACTATAAATATGTCATCATCTATATAGGGTATCACTCCTAGAACCACAGGGGGACACCACAAACCCTATTGGATCAATCAACTAGATAGGGGATCGATGCACTATGCATAGTGGTTATACCAATACCCTGATCCCTGCCTAGGGAAAAATATATGATAGAGGATCCCACCCTAGGCCTTATAGAGGGATACCAAAAATTCTATCTAAGACATAAACCATACAGGGGATCACAATATTATGGTCAGGATATAATACCACATCGTACCCTCATTGTCCTTTTGTAACAAAATTTCCATTTTTTAATCTTTCAACAACAAAACAATATTATTTAAAAACAACTTTATTAACTTCATCACAATGTTTTGAAATACTTAATAATTTGTGTTTCAACCCATAAACAAACAAGGATATTTTTTATTTCAACTTTCCATCACCCACTATCCAAAATCTATTTTTTTATCTTTTTATAGATTTGATATCTGTTTCAACAACAATACATTTTTCCTTTCCTTTATCTTTTTTCACATCCAAATTTTGATAATTATAATAAAAAAAATTGTGCCATCAACATAACAAGACATCGTTTTTCAAGGTTTCCAAACTGTTTACATCTTTCACAAATATTTTCTAAAGGCTGGAGTATATTTTCAATTTTCACACCAATATTATCATGTTTCGTTCTTTGAGTGGGTTAACTCCCCCTCAAAATCTGCTTCCAATTTCTATTGGGATTATTGTAATGTTTTTGATAAAAACAAAACATATCCTATGTATGGATAAAATGACCAAAATACCATTAGTAACTATAGAAGGAATATGTTTCCCATGTAACTTCTATACCATATGGAGTTGTAAACCTTCTTTCCATCTAGTTTCTTACTTATAACTAAGGAAATTTTTTGTACCTAAAATTTTTTATTATCTTCTAAAATTTTCTTCATCATATTACACTTATTATTATTCTTAATAGAATCACTATTAATATCTAATTCTGGTTTAGACATCAAGATGTTGGAAACATCGGTTTTTTTGACATTGTTGATTTTGGTTACAAATATGGCTTTCTAAACTTTCTTATTATTTTAAACAGCTTCATATTTCTTATTCGGACTTAATTAAATATTTATTTATTTTTTATAGTTTCACAATTATTATAACATTCACCATATTCTATAACTTAGTTTTGGAAGATTGTATATTATTTCTTAGTTTCGGAAAAATTTTGTTGAACAAGCTCTAGTTCTTCCACCTTCACTTTCATATTCTCTTCAAGATTAATATTGAGGTTTCTCTATTTATCAAGAGACTTCTTCATATTATCAATCACTTTTAGAATATTTTATTTTTCTTTAAGAAAATATTCTTGAATGTTTTCTATAGGATTTTCTGTTTTTAACTTCATGATCGCCCTTTCATGTCGTACAACCTTTCAAAGACATGCTTTCAACTCTCTTTTCAACATTAACTCCATTTGAGTAACTACTACTTCCGCTAATGGTGAAAATTTCATCATTTACTTTAGCAATATGTTTTTTCAAGCATCATCATCACTGATGTTTTTAGATTCTTCTACACTATTATCATCTTTATCACATTGATAAAAAAACTTCTTCTTTTAGATTTAAGGAACTTTTTAATATTTTACCTTGGAATAGTATTTAGATTTGAATATATTTTTATTAAGATATATTATTTTAATTCTATCATATTCATCACTTTCTTCACCTTCCTTTCTTTGAGGAAAATTTATAGAAAATTTCCCAATAGTTTTGTAACCAAAAAAATTAGCGATAACTTCCATTTGTACTTTCCTATACACCTTTTCATGTTTTTAAAAATCAAGGGCATAAATCCATCAAAAAAATTACTAACCTTGTATTCAGTTTTAGATTCACTAACTTATTCATCTTCAATAACTTTCTTATATTTTTCTTTCTTAGAATCTTTGTAGTAATTTTTCCGATCAGCCTTCACTTTACTCTTCATAACGTTCTCTCTTCAAATTTCATATGTAATGAGAGTGTTGTGTGGGTCATCTAGAGATAGAGTTTGAGGATATCTATCTTCTAAATATGGAAATTTAGTCTCAAAATTATCAGGGAGATTTTGTAAGATATTTTCAACTATGGTTGAATCTTATAACTTCTCACCGAGACATATTATGGTGATGAATATGTCATTCAACCATGTAAAGAAGTCACCAAAAGATTCAAAATCACACATTTTTAGATCTTATTACTTCAGTATCTAGATTTTTAATTTGGATTTCTTAACATTTTTATTTATTTCATTTATGTTCTTTAACTTCTTCCAAATGAATTCAAGATTTCTAACTCCTTGAACTCTAATAAGCTCACTTTCAAAGAGAGGATAAAGTATAAAATTTATTGCTCACCCATAATTTTCCAAATTATTCTTATTAGTGGCTGTAAGTGGAAAATTCTAAACATTAGGAGGAAATACATATGTAGAAACTTCAAGAACTTCATAGCCAAGAGATATAAGATATGTAAACATTATATCTTTCTAAATATGATAGTTATTTCTATCAAAAACTGAAATCCTCTTACTGATCATAGAATTCTGAATATCTATAAAAAAAATCTTATCTTCAAACTTCAAAAAAGATTCAATGAAAAAAACCTTTTCTATAGGGCCAATTGAAAGGCCTAAGTAGGATATATGTGATCACTGAGAGGAGGAGGGGTGAATAAGTGATATCTTTTTCTTTTATGTTCTTATTTATTATAAAACAACATTAACCTTTTATCAAAGAGTTATAAAATTTATAAAAACAAACTCACAATAATAACCATGGGAATATAAGAAATTATAAGGATCACTATTCAACATGAGTAGTTAATATGTGGCATGGTTTGGAAATAATTGAATATCACACAATCCACTATTAAATAATCCTTTTATTTGGTTATGGCAATCAAAGAATATCCATACATATGCATTGCACTATGATCACAACAACAATGCATGTGATTTCCACATAGATAATGATGAAACAAATATTTTGTAACAACTTTTAGAAACCTTCACCAATAGGATCAAAATTTTTTAACTGTGTTTCTTATATAAACATCACCTTTTCTATTCTAGAAAAACACTTCTCCTTCAATTTATTACTCAGTATCATGTAAGAAATTCATTAATTATTTTTTTATCTGTCTAATGGGTTTTTCCAGAAATTCAATTTGGAAACTTCATTAGGAATTTTCATTCATTTCCTTCAAAAAAACTTCTACAACTTCCTTATGATCAGTTCATCCAATTATCCCTGATATAAGTGTTTTTTCTAGTGAATTCATCTAATGGTTCTTAATTGAAACTTGTATATTCATTGAAAACATATTTTTCATATTATTAAACCAAGATATTCCTTGGTTGGAAATATATCTACTCAAAATTATTATTAACAGAAGTTCATCTGATGTCTCTGTTCAAAACCAATTATGCAGTACTTTATCTTTTTCACATGGATGAACATTACACGATGTACTTTGTACTTTCACCCCGTTAAATAGTAACATTTGAAGGATAATAGGTGGGAAAACCAATTTAGTATCAATATAAAAATACTAAAAAATAAAAACTCATACTCAAAAAATTCATTGAAATTTTCTCAATAATTCTAGATTCTTTTTGAACGAATTTTAGAAACTTCAGTAACTACACCCTTATAGAAATTTCCTTAAACTCAGTAATAATAATGATTTTACTCTATTATATTTGGAATATTAAAAGACCAACTTATCATCATCACTTTTATATCATTATGAAAAAAAATTAAGTACTTTAATACTTCCAAGAATATAATCCATTGAATGTTTTTACATTAAGAAACCTTTGTAACAAAAGTTCCATCTAAAGAGTCTCCATCAGATTATTCTTTAAAAAAATTGGTAATAAATTCTATGAAAAACTTCTCAAACATTTCAACACAAACATTGTACTACCTTATCTTGCATAATTATTAACCTTCAAAAATAAACTATTATTTAATTTAAAGATTTATAGCATAAGTTCATTCGGTATAACTTCAGGACTTTTCCTTTGTCAGAGGATCCTTCATCTAATAAATTGCATCAGAACACTTAAAACATCATATTCATATGCCTTCCTCTATCTGATGATATTTATACTAGAAATTTCTTTAAATAAACTTTTTAGAACATCAACTTCATAAATTTATACATGTTTTTCTAATGACCATTGTAAAAAGAGTTTTTCTGATAGACCTCATCCAAATACTTTTTCTGATGAAATTCTTCAGAATCCTCTCTTTTCACACTTTATCAATTTTCCTATGCTAACTATACTTCACAATATTTGTCAATATAAATATTTTATATGAAAAAATTAATTTTAATCACTTTAACCAACACTTTTTACAATTTTTTCTATTTATTGAACTTCACATAATATTGTTAGAATAAACTTTGTACACCCAAAAAAATTTATTTATTATCACTCCTATGTAATCTATACTTTAAAATTATTCATCATAGACTTTGTAAATATTCTTATTCAAAACATTTTAAAATTAAATGGCTTCATAAACATTACAAAACAATGTTCTTCTACCAAAAATATGTCAGATAGTCTTCTTTTCAGTGAACTTCTTCAAAACTCCATATAAGAAACTATGAATACCTGAACAAGTTTCTCCCCATTTATACTAAATGCTTAGATCATGATACCTTTATTACTCATGATGTTGTAAATTAAGAGAACAGAAAATCATAACTATAATTGTATTTTTTGAACATTTTTTTCTAAACCTTTTAAAGAAAAGATTCTAGCATAACAACTTTGACTGATGGAAATCATTAAAAAACTTTGATTAGAACACTTTGTTCAATTCAAACTTTTTTTAATCACCATTTTTTGAAACATAAACTGAGTGAGGTGATTTTTTCAAAGATAAAAAAATAAAATCCTTCTAACTATCTTCTTATATATGGAATCTTCATAACTATCTTTAGAAAACTTAGTCTCAATAGACGTGTGGTTTGAAATGAAATGTCACTTTTAAACTAAAAATTCATTCAATTTATATCATACTACCCTCATTGTTTGTTATATTATTGTGAAATTAATTCTTATATACCATAAATGAATTATCATTATTTTTTCTTATGTATCGAGGAAATTAAATTTTGTTTTCTTGGTTTTATGTATGTGAAGTAAGTTATGAAATAAAAGTAACTTTGAAATGAAAAAACACACACATTAATTCATACACACATTTGGTAGGATTAATATATAATTTATTATTAAACATAAAAAATGGATCCATATTTTTTTTCTAAATGTATCAACATCTTCTTACTTTATTTTCTTAGTTTGAGTATATAAAGGTTTTTAGGAACTAAAATGTCACTTTTAAATAGAAAACATGAACATTAAGTCATATTTGGAACACCATTAATTAAATTGACATGAAATTAATTCTTACATGTCATAAATTAATAATTGATCTTCTTCCAAAATTTTCAAGAAAATATGAGTGTTTTTCCTAGTTTTGAGTGTGTAATGAATATTGGGAACTAAATTATGACTTTTAAATGAATTAATTCACTTTTAGTCATAGCTACCACATATTATGTTAGATTGACATCCATTTAATTCCTAAACACATGAAATCAACTAAAATCATTGTCCAAATATACCATTATAGTATACGTGTGTTTGTTTTTTTCAATATTTAATGAATATTTTGACCCAAAATGTACTTTTAGGTCTACCTATACTATTTTTAATGAGTGAATTTATCAATAATATTATCCTATTAATAGTTTCATCTCTAGATCTTCATCAAACATTTCACGACCATCATAATATATTTTCAGTCATCTTATCTTAAATTGAATCCACTCTAGTTCTCTCTTAATCATATTCATTCTGAATCTTATCAATTTTGTTATACCCACATGTTAATCAAAACCTAATAAATTTTTTTATTCCTATTTATTATTCATGATGTCCCATTAATGGATAATACTAAATATCATATATAATAACTGGTCTAACAATAACACTATAAACTTTACCCTTCAATTTCAAGCGATTTAAAAGATCAAAAAACACACCAAAACCCTTTCCTCATTTTATCCATATATTTTGAATCATACAAGAGAAATATATTGTAATATCTTCATCACATTGAATAAGTGATTCTAAATATAAATAATGAACAACTGTTGAAATAGTATGGGATCCCAATTTTACATCCATAACATTACTACTCAATTCTTCACTAAAAAAACACTAGATATATTTTCTATTATCCCTACTAATATAGAATCCTTTCAATTTTTATATCTACCTCTATAAATGTAATATAAAATGAGAATAAAATTAATTAAATAATTTATAGATAAACCACCTATTCTTGATCTCTATGAAATTAAAAATATATATTAATGTGAGAGGAAATCTACACTTAATGATTTCTATAAACTTTCAATCACCGTGTATGTTTCCCACTCATTCTGAATATATATATATATATATATATATATATATTAGTTTCAATTTATGGATTTTTGATAACCTTAGAATAAATAGAAAAATATAAATAAAATTTTTTTAATTAATACTAAAAATGAAATTATAACTACATTCAGAAAAACTTCTTTAGGGATGCTATTTTATAGACATGATATGATATATCTCATAAATTGATAAATTTAATAACCAAAATTGGCGTGATTACATAATTCAATACACTCCTTAAACATTAATGAAAATAAATAGTTTTTTATATATGTTTTTACACTATAACATTATTATTTTTTCTATATTAAAAATCTAGTTACAGAAATATATAGGTTTCTTATATGAATTGGTTTTCCTCAAACAATTGTATTCATGGTAAATAAACATCGCCCTATCAAAATATAATTCTTATTGAAACATAATATAAATGATACAATCTAATTACTATTTTTAAAATATATAATATAGTGTATTAAAATTTCATAATTTATATATTATATGGTTTATTTTTTAGATATTCATGTATATGATTGAGAAAAATATATCATTGATGTTTCTAAATTAATCATAATGAGAATATGTTGATACAAAAAAACAAAAAAAAGAATAATTAATAGAATAAACTGAATGTATATTTTATATGATTAGAATATTGATATTTACCCCTCTATTTAATCTATAAGGAAGAGTCTATCAACCATCATTTTATTTTCAAACATTGTAGCTACTTGGTGTTCTCTTACTAAAACTTCATCTTACTCAATTGATGCAATTTGTATAGAAGTGAAAAGAGGTCTAATGAATCAAAATAAAATTCATAGAGTCTTACCTTTAAATTTTTATGATATGAATTACTATAGAATATAAGAATAATATTAAATTATAATTATTATATTAGAAGAAATATTGGTAAAATTGATTCTGAAAATGTACCTAAAATATACATTCACAGCCGAGGATCCCAACCATTCATTATTGAGATTTTTTTTAAATTATCAAGACCAATCATGTCAGTAATTTCCTATCCATACATTTTTTCTTCATATCCAATGTTGGCTATATTTTTTCCTTGGAATTTTATATCTTTACGAATGTGTATTATTAATAAATTCAAGAGTGAATTATATAGGGTAACATTCCTATTAGAAGGTCTATTTGATATATTACTTGATCCTTTATATTATCTTGAATATAATTTCTACTTCCCTATATGTTTCTCCTTATATAATAAAAAAACTCAGTTTAGGACGTTTTTCATTAATTATATAAGAATTTATGTATAATATAAATTAGAAAGGGCGTGTTTTATTATCCTCATGTATATTTATTAAATTAAATTTTTATTCTATAAATGTTATAATATAATTTTCATCCATGTGAACAATAAGATCATCGGGGGTGATAGGTAGCTTGATTCTTATCTCATGAGAAACGAGAATCCATACACTAAAATTATGTTTTTGATGTTTTTAATTATATATAATATCACCTTTGATATTTTAAATTATATATATCAAAAAAATTGGTGATTGGGTGATGATAAATCTAAATCTAAATCATTTTTACCAATTATAAATTTTATAAAATAAAGTTATCAGCAGTTTTTTTATTCATATTTAGGAGAACATGTTATTTGAAGATCGATTTACTTGGGTAATGTAGGCCTTTAAGTGGAAAATATATCCAAAACATTGAGGGGTGTAGATATTTTCTTATGGTTTCTACTATGATGATTCATATCATTGATCCCTTTGATGAAATAGGTTTGTCACAATATATTTCCAACTAACATTTTCTATTAGAGAAAAACTTTGATCTCGCATCTTTTTCATTCAATCATTGTTATCTTCTTATATCTTTTCTTTCTAAAAGGATTATAAGGGTGAAATAGAAGAACCTATACCTCTAACAATATTATATTTTTCTATATGTTTTAATTCCACTAAAATTAGTTGTTTATTGGCACATTATATGCATATTCTTACATCTTAATTGGATTAAAAAAATTATTAAAATATGTATTCATGGTTATATAATATTGTTTTTATGTAGAGTGAATTTATATTATGTAATATATACAAATTCTTACCATAAAGTCTATGTTTTTTCATCTATTATTTTTCATATTCTATATACATGATGCTTCTTCCATAAGACATTACATAGGATTAACGTTGCATGATATTATGATTCATCAATATATATATATATCTAAAAAGGAATATAATTATTTAGTACTTTCATATCACATAAATTTTTTTATATTGATTTAAAATACATAAAATCTTGATTTCTAATGAACTTTACCCCTTATTTTCTTAACTGTTATGGAACAGTGATTTTGATGCATGTTATTTATTTTATTAAATCTATTACAGTTCTATACATTAAAAATTCTAAATCAAAGTGATTAATACATGTAATGTAAAATAAAATATTACTAATTAAAATGAATATAAAATTCTCCACCCTCCTGGTTTCTCATAAAATTATATCTGGTTGTTTGTATTGTGATGTGAGTGTGTATATTTGTTGGGTGGGTTTTTTTATATTATATATCCCTAATTTTTCTTTCACAATAAGTGACTAAAATTTTCGATAATCCTTCAAACTAACCATTAACGAAAAAATAATCATACAACATTCAAATATAAATGTACCCAAAAATGGATAATGAGTTGTAAACCAAGGGTTTTTTATTCTATATTTTGGTAAAATAGAGAAATTCTATACTAATTTTACCCTGGTGTCTTTAAAAATTATTTCCTTCAATGTTGGTACAACATTGTACCATGTATCTATATTAATCATCATATACATTGTAGTACTGAACCTAAGGTAACTAATGCTAATGGGGATGATAGGGTAAATAATTTTTTCATATAAATTCTATCCAATGTCAAATTTTAGATATTTAACTCTCACCATAATAATTTTTACTAACACGGTTGTGATACACTACTCATATCTTTTTCTAACCACATATTATTCTCCTTATAAAATTTTATCAATTTTAATATCACTAATATATTATTACTTAATTTTGGTAAAATATATAGGTGTAGAATTTATTATTTTTGTATGATGTTAATAATTTATTTTAGGCCACAAAAATATAGTAGTGAACACATAATATTACAAGTAAAAACAATTTATATAAAAAAATAATCAGATACATGTTATCTTTTTATTAAACAATTTTTTCTCTTTAATGGTTGAAGATAATTTATCGTGTATCTTGTATCCAATTCCCGAACTTATTATTCACATTAACAAGAAATTCACTTTCAAAATTTTGACCACAATTTTCACAAACCGGCCTGAGTCGACCTGACTCACCACCCAATTCAGCCCATAATAAGGTCTCAAGCGTTCCTCCTCATATGATAGAGGTTGTCGACTAGTGGCAAGGGAATAAAAGGATATAGTGTGGAGACTATTCCATTATATTATAGTGTAATAAAATAATAAATAAAATATAAATATACACATCCATGAGCATCAGAGTGTTTTTAAATAAATATATAACTGAAAAAATGATAATAAATGGAATTCTACATATAGAACTGAAGTTAAAACATACATACATTGGTCACCCACTAGGAAAACTACATAAAAAATAAAATAAATACACAATGTTCCGCTGCTACACTGAGGTGAATTATATATCTGGTCTCCATGATTGTTGAATAGCTCTGGCATGAACCTCAGACTCCACATAAAAAACTCTGCTCAACCATGAAACATCGGGCCTCCATAAGATCCACCACATCCTATGATCTACCTGAAAGTAGACATAAGTTATACACATTCTCCAAGGTGTGCATGTAGGGGTGATAAATAAATATCATTAGGCTTACCCTAATGGTGGTCCTAATATCTATTTTCATAACATGTGCAAGCAACACATGTCATATCCAATCTAGAAGAATATGACTACTAGTATAAAGATAAAAAAGAGAAATAATGGATAAATGGGGCTAAAAAGGAAAATAGAAAACCTCAAGTTCTATCCTAACACCCACAAGTAAAAATACTCTCACTCTATCCTCATACAGAGGAATTACAAATCATGGATAATGCTTCCAAAATCAAGTGTGTCCACCTAATCAAGAAGGATATCCAAATTCCAACACAAGGATGGACATGAATGTGAAACCCTGGGATCTCATACTAGGTTTCTAAATACCGAATCGCATATATCATGCACTAGGAATCTAATGGACTGATCTGAACAAGTGGTAAGGACTCCCTGTCGACCTCGAGAGTATACTACCATGCCTAAAAATCCTAAAGAACCTGATGGGAGGAATGAACCTATCAACACATTGTTAGGCTACCTAATCAGGCACTAAAATCATTTAAAATAGACCTTGGGAGTGTTGTATCCTCCATGGAACATGAACCCTAGCTAGGGTGGAAAGCTAAACTAGGGCGAATACACTCATCTAGATCATCCATTAGCACCATTTCCCCACCTCATAGCAACTAACTAACCATTAGAATAGATAAATAGAATCAATCTCAAGGCCTAAACCCAGTCCAATGATATCCCAAAGGTTTACTCTCTCATCTAGTCCTCAACAAGAACAACCTCAAACCTCCAAGCCCAAAAACTGAAGCACCAGGGTCAGCTAACACCAGCACCCTCAAACTGTAATTGCTAAGAATTTCACCAACCACCTCATAGGAAAATAAGAATATGGAACCCTTCATGGTCCATGAAACCTTAGACCAGGCAAGACACCCTACAAGGGGATCCTCCAGTAAAACCAAACCTTGGGCTAAGCCCTCTAAAAGAAACCACAGCCAGTCTCAAAGTTCACAGCCCAAAGATCACCATGACTAGAAGGGAAACCTCAACTAGAATCTCACCCAAAATGGAAACCTCAAGAACCACCACGCCTCTAAGGTAAAAACTAAAATAGGTCCCCTAGACCTATCTCAAACTCAAATCAACAGAACCCATCCAAACCCAACATCCCACGATGTCGACCCAACCCAAAGGGTCCTACCAGTCCCGACCTTAGGCAACCAAAACTAAACCTCAAGGAACCAAATGATGATTCCATCCAAGAAAACACTTGATCCCACTTCCCATAATGTATCCAAAGAACCTCAAATGGACTCATCTTGAATCCTTAATCCAAGGTGATCAACCAACGCACACCCTTATGTGGGCCTCACAACACAAAACCCAACCCCCATGAGGATTCTAGAACCATAACCTAAAAGGAATCCTCCCTCCAAAATATCTCAGTAAAAAACAATTGAGGTATCCTATAAATTATAAAAGGATTCCACCATTATAATATGTATGGAAAAACTCTCAGAATGGACAAATCATAAGTCTCATTCTGACTCCAAGGAAAAAAGACTCCCAAAACACCTAACTGGAAAATATATACGGTGTGTACTTTTGAGTACAAGGTGTGTACTCTCAATGGTGAATTTACCCATGTACTTCCACATGGATAGGTCACACTCAAGGTTTTTCCATGTACTAGAACATGGGAATGGGCTCTACTCATGTACTATTACATAGCCATGCCTCTTCACATGGGGTGTCTACCCAAGTACCCGACCACATGGCCAGGTACCTCTACACTAAGTGTACTCCCCGTACACGGTGTGTAGTCTCCAAAACTCCACCTATCCAAGTAATTGGCTACATGTATATGTACCACTATATAGGGAATACCCCAGATACATTGTGTGTAGTTTCTAAATCTCTACATGCCCAAGTACTTGGGCACATGGCCAAGTATCACTACACAAAGTGTACTTAAAGTACATGATGTGTACTTATAAAAACATAATATTCTCTAAATAGGAAGAAAAAAAGACATGTATTTATCAAACCACACACCATGTGATCGGTATTTCTTAAACATAAATCCCTCTAGATCTCTCGAAGCCCCCTAGTTCACCCAAAAACTACCAAATTGACCCACCATGGGTCCCCAATAGCCCAAAAAAATATTAAAACATAAAAAAACTATATTATTAGGATTTAAAATGAAAACAATAAAAATGGTCTAACTATAGGTGTAATCCACCAAATATTTGATCAAATTCATGATATGTAATAGCTGCAAGACAATCTAGCACCTCTCGAGCACTGTAGGGACACATCCTTATCCCTATTTAACTATTTTATCCCTCTCTTATCAATCATCAATAAAAATAACCCTTCAAGTGAGGTTTATACACACAATTCTACAAGGGATAAAAAAATTAAAAAAAAATAGAAAATAAAGAAAAAAGAAAAGTAAAGTAAAATGAGGAGAGAGAAGAAAAGGGGTATTGATGCCCAACATGAGATTATGCCTTGAATAATCAAAACCCCCCATTATAGACTCAACTAAAAAGTTATAATTATGATATGATTATATAAATATAAGATATCACCAAATGAAAAATCATGAATAAATAATATTTAATTAATTAAATATTAAATATTCTTCTAAATTTTGAAATGCTCAAAATTCCACCAAACTTCTATCCTAGGGTAAACACCATTTTCCTAAACCAATGAAGTAGTTGAAAAAATTATTTGAGATCTCTTGACATGATAAATTACCATTTTCCTTAGAAACCACCCTAGATAAAAATTCAAATTTCCCATGTTCTTCTCAAACCATCATAGTGAGGTTCGTGACAAGATCCCCACCAAAAATGCTTCTCACCCATGAAAATCCTCAGTGGTCAGCCAACTACTAAGATTCACCTCAAAACTGGCATTTACAACACTACCTTGACAATCCACCGACCAATAATATACCTCCTAGGACTCCAAAAATGCGGTAAATTCAACCACAACTGATCTAATTCACCCCACAACAAGAGTATCCTTATCATCACCCCTCAAACAAATGACAAACACCACAACCCATGCTTGCCCACTACTGAATTCATTGTCTAGACATGGCCAACCTTCTCACACCAGAGAACCCACATGGAACACTAAATATCACTATCCCCCATCTCACCAAGAACAACCCCACACTCAGCATACCTATAAAAACAAGGACCAAAACCTCTAACATCCTAAGCTATACTCCCCACCATAAGCATTCCCATACACTACTCCTTAAGAACTGACCTCATTAACCAGCTCGCATTATGCCTAACAAGCATGCACATGACCTCACTAAACAAGGATTTACTCCAAAATCCACACCCACCACCTCTCTCCACATGCGTGTTTAACTAAAACCACAAATCTCCAACCATGATCTCACCACACAACCAAAATCGCAACCATAACCAATAGGACTAGGTATCCAACCAAACCAACCCTCTCAAATCAGCCACTAAAACCTACCAAGAATCTATAATCACTCCCAGCACTATACCAAACATTCCCTGGGAAAATTTATCCTCACCAAAGAACATTACAAGGAAACCAAAACAATAGGGAAACTCGATCCCAATCCAAACATCTCTCAAGAATCCTTGCCTTCATTGATCCAACCACACTAGTAGTAGGTAATCCCAAAGGCCACACCAACCCCTAAGGCTTTCCACATATCCCTCCATGAAGGGACAACATCTACACCACTATAGAACACCTTTCCAAAGGATACACATGACCTATTATAAGAACAAAAAATTACTTATGGTTCAATTGAGTATAATTACACTAAGTACTTATATGATAAAACACCTTATAATAAATTGATGACACTTTAAACAACTAAACATCTATCATTAGTAAAAAAAATACATTCAAAAAAATGTATCCTATGTTCCTATAATGATTCATAAACACGAGACTCTTTCCATTAGGCCAATCACCAAGAAATCATAAATAAAAAAAACTTATAAACACAATCACCTCACTTGAGGTGAAAACCACCCAACCAAAATAGAAAAAACCAAGAATAGAAATCCCATAGCCCTAGACACTTAGACTTATTACTTGAACAGTTGTTCATGAGGTGCCATATTGATATCCATCATAAGTTCTGACACATTCTTACATATCCTATCTAAAAACTTCCCAAATAGTTAGATAAATTAAAAGGATCCTATGATACCATTTTGTCACAAACTAGTCTAGATCAATATGGACTATCACCCGATCCAGCCCACAACAAGGCCTTATGCGTGACTCCTCATACACCAGAGGCTTATGACTAGAATAAATGTCCAAAATAGATATATTGGGGAGACTATTACCTTGTATAATAGTTCAATAACAATAAAAATAAACTAAACACATACACATCCAAGACCAAAAATGTTCATATAAATAAATAAATAACTAAAACAAATGATAATAAATGGAATTTTGTATACAAAATTAAAGACAAAACATATAGACATTGGTCACCCATTGGTCCAACCACATATAGAATAAAATAAATTAAAATAAAAATACAAGTATCTAATACAACACCAATCCAAACCACATGCATGGTATGTATGACTATTGAATAGATCCAACATGAACCTTCCACTCCACACGAGAAGCTTTGGTCAATCATGGAACACTATACCTATGTCCAATCCACCAAATCCTATTATTGAACTAAAATAATACATAAGGTATACATGTACACTAAGGATCATGTTTAGTGGGTGAGAAAAAAATCTCAGTAGGCCACCCCCAATGGTGGTCCTAAAATCTTCTATCATAACATGTGCATGCAACATGCATTATGTCTAGCCTACCTGAACATGACTACTGGAATAAAGATAAAAAAATTCATGAATGTAATAAAAAGGGATAAAAAAATGAAAACAAAAAACCTTAGGTTCTATCATAACACCTACAGGTAAAACTACCCTCACTCTATCCCCAACTAGAGGAATTACATAGAATGGCTCACATAGACACAACATCAATTTCATCCACCTGATCAAATAGGAGCTCAAAATTTCAATGTAAGTATTGGAACAAATTCCCAACCCTATAATCTCATCATAGGTTTATAAACAATTAAAAGAATCTATTGGGTGCTTTGACTCCAATGGGACAATCTGAACTAGCAGTAGGGACTCCCTGTTATCCTCAGAAGTATAATACTATGCCGAAAAGTCATGCATAACTAGATGGGTGGAACAAACCAATCATAACATCATTGGGATACCTGATCAATCCCAAAAATAATATAAATTGACCCCTATATTGATTCACACTCCATGGTCCATGAACCCTATCTAGGTCAAAAATCATAACTAGGGTGGATTTACTCATCTAGATCGTTCATTACCTCTCTAGCCTTGCCTCACAAAAACCAGCTAACCAGCTGAGAAGATAAACAGATTAAATATCAGGGAATGTGCACAATAAAATAATATCCAAAAGGTCTCCTATCTCATATAGACCTCAAAAAGAGTAGCCTCAAACTTCCAATCCCAAAATCTCAAGCACTAGGGCCGACTAACACCTACACCCTCTAACAGAAATAGCTAATACCGACACCAACCACCTAATTGGGAAATAAGAATAGGGTGCCCTCCACAATCCCCAAAACCTCAACTAAAGTAGGATTCCCAAAAAGGGGATCCTATAGAAAAAAATCAGGATAATCCTACCAAAAGAAACCAAAATTGTTCTCACAGTTCACAGCCCAAATATCACCATGTTCAGAAGTGAAACCACAACCAGCACCTCACCCGAAAAAGGAAACCATAAGAACTACCTTTCCTCTAATGGAAAACATAAAATAAGTCCCCCAAGCCTATCTCAAACTCATATAAACATAATATATTCATACCCAACATCCCATGATGTCGACCCATCCTGAAGGCTCCTACCGGTCCCAACCTCAAGCGACCAAACCTAAACCTCAAGAAATCGATTGAAGATTCCATCCAAGAAAAAAATTGATCCAGGATCCTAGAATCTATACAAATAACCTCAATTAGAATCACTTATAATCATATATCAAAGGTGATCAACTAGTGCACACCCTTACACAGTCCTCACAACACACAACCCTACCCCCGAGAGGATTTTATAACCACAACCTCAAAGAAATCCTCCCTCCAAAATCTCTTAGTAAAAAACACCATTTAGAAGGCCTCTAAATGCCAAAAGTATTTTAAAATTGTGCTCTTCATGGAAAATTTCTTAGAATGTGTAACACCCTGATATTTTATGAGATAGATTCTTTTTAATTTATTTGATGTCTTGTGTTGTACGCTACACCGAGATTAGCGTGTGTTGTATGCAGTACAGTATTAGCTAGTAGTATACACATCACTATTCTTGGCTTGTGATACACACAATTTCACGTTATTTTGATATAATTCATTTCATGCAATACCAATTATAACTAATAACTAAATATTATAACCTAGTCATTATAGGCAGGTATGAATAGTATTAACTTCCTTCTAAAAAACTATTTAAATGAAAATAAGTGATTCTATAAAATAATAAAATCACTCTTTAAGGATTTTATTAGTGAAATATATATGTAATATATTCAATGTAATTTTTTAAATTCATATTATATATTTTCTAGATATTATATAAGAACAAATTCAATTTTCTAGATAAAAGAAGTATTTTTCAAAAAAGATAATACAGTTTTACCACATTTTGATAGAGAACCCTTTTTTAAATCTAGTTTTTGACAATTTTATAAGTTATATTTTAAATAATAAACTTCTTTGTAATTGGGACATCAAAATTTACCTTGTCTGAAATTATGGTATTTTTCTAATGAAATTCATATTTTAATGAATAGTGAAAAATACTGCATTTTAATTCAAAACTACCTTTTTGTCTAATTTATTTATATAGTTAGATTAAATTTTCAATTGGTTTTAAAGGGTAATTATATTATGTTTTTATAATTTAATCCAATTTTGGTCATTAAAAGTAATTTTACATTTAAATTATACATAAACACATTCTAATATTTTGATAGTTTTTATTTCTTAAAATCCCTCTTTCTAGTTTTGAGAATGGGAATTACTTTTAAATTAATTTCATCCAGTTGTGTATTTTGAATTTAGAAAAATGGATTCCATATTTGGAATAATAATGTCTAAATAATGTAAATAGGTCCTTTTTATTTTTGGATATTAAGAATAGTAACTTCAGAAATTATTATTATTTACCATGGTTAAAGGGGAAATCAGGTAAATAAGGGTAAAAAATAATATTATAATAATATAAAACTACCCTAAAACATGTACTAATCCTATTGTATGAGTCATGGTAAACCAAAAAAATCCTTAGGCTGAAATTTTGGAATTTAAGAACCACTTCAGTGTGAAAATGACACGTTATAATAATTAATTTAAAGTAAAGGAAAATATAACATAAACATGTATCTTTTTACTAAAACAATTTAAAGGTGGGGTTATATAATTAATATATTTGACCATAAATAGTAATTATAAATCTAAAAATATTTCCTACATCATGACATTTTATTTATAATTTTTATATATTAAATAAATAAATTTATTTATGACACAATGATGATGCAGTGATTACCTTATTAATGAAATATTCAAATAAATGATATTGTAAATATTAAAATAAATTTAATTTGAACATTTTGATTACATACCAAAAAAATTAGATGAAATTAAAATTTCTTGGATGATTTAATGACTTTTTATGAAGGAATCAAGTTGTTGTGACGTTAACAAAAATCAATTACTAAATAGTTTCAAAATTGACATAAATGAGTTTTTAAAACAAATACTATTTTATTAAATGATATAATAGTCATAAAAATATAATATTTGTCCAAATAACTTAAATAATGTTAAAAATATCATTAATGATCAACTTGAGGTTCTCTTGGAATTTTATAGTGACTATAGTAACCATATATTATGAAAATACAAGAAGGCATGGTAAGAGTTAATGTTTTTAACTTAGGGTTAAAGCTAAAAGATAAGGTTAATTCTGTGACCTAAATTTTCTAAAACCTATTGGTTGAGATTATTTATACCTATAATCATCTTATCCTCAAAATTAATCACTTTAGAGCCATTATAAATAGAAAATAAATTTATAATAAATTAATATTTCAATACTTTCCTAAAGTGCCTCTCACCTCTCCTATAAAAGGTCACTTCTCCTTCTCTTTAATTCACACCTACAAATCCATTTGGCTCTAACAACACCTACCCAACTCTCCTCCCAACTTCCCTCACTTCATCTTAGGGGCCACTCTTTGGGCATAAAACCAACATAATGAGTCCTTTTGTGAAAATCAAAAGGAGACACCCAAAGAAGATGAGTTTTGGACACATACAGAAGAAATCAGACCTAAGGTAAAGGATAATTTTTCTATCTCATTTTTATCCAAGATTGTTTATACATGAGTATTTACCAAGGGTATATTTATCATCCATGTCCATGTTTTATAAAAAATCATAAAATTTTTACTATTATTTTATATATGTTTAAAGTCATTTTTACCCATTTTTGACTTTTACTGCATGGTTTAGAAGGAATCTTTCTTTCATTTACCATACGTGGTACTTTTTTAATTCTTTATAAAAATTATGAGGAGACATTTTTTAAGGCATGGATGGATTCTTACGCTTTAATAATTCCTTATTTCCATGAAGCTTCATTTATAAGATTTCAATTGAATTTTCAATTAAATTATTTTCTTTTAAAATTGAGTGAAATTTTGAGAAAAGAAAATTTTTTTGAAGAAGAAAAGATATTTTCCTCAAGAATTAATTTCAAGTATTTTATCAAAATTATTTTCCATCTAAGATGACATAGGTTTATGTTTCTATCCCTATTATTACTTTGATTTGATTGTGTTTATGATGGAATTATTTTTATGAAATCCATTTATTTTATATGGATTATGATGGAATGATGTTTATGAAACCCATTTCTTTTATTCTATTTGGGTTATTTATGAAATGTTTGATTATGATCTATGTGGATCACATGAAAATAAATAAATATTAAGGGTGTGCCCTGATAGCACTTCAATGCATTGGATAAAGAAATTAATCTCTAGAGATGATAAGTTTTATGGTACCTTGGTGAATAACATTGACAATTTTTATGATACCTTAGTGAATAACCATGGTAATTTTTATGATACCTTGGTGAATAACCTTGGTAATTTTTATGAAACGTTGAGGATGGACCTTGGTGATATGACTCCTTGGATATGGACCTCGTTAATATTCTTATGAATGTCTAAATTAAATGTTGTATCCACATTTTCACTATATGATCCAAGTTATTATTATTATGATATTCCTCTTTCTCATGCCTTTATGAATGTCCTCATGTTCTTATTTATATATCATGAGGTAGACATGACTGGAATGGAAAGTAAACCGGGTTTAGTAAAGGACTTTTTCCACTATGATGGTCTTGGAAATAATGTCTTGGCTACTATGGATATCATATTATGTGATTATTTATTTTTCCACAATTCCATGTTTTATACCAATACTATTTTCTCATGGTTGATGATTCCATTAGGATTTATGAATTATGAACTACAAAGATTTATTTCATCAATCATGATTTTGATATTCAAAAGTTATTCTCATGTTTTTACATTCTTATGTTTATGTTTTGTAAGATATTTTCCATGCTTACTCTTACTGAGAAATTTATCTCACCCCTTTTCATGTTTCTTTTCCCCCCAAGATTTGGAGAAGGTTATTAAGTAAGATGTTCCAAAAGGGGGTTCTAGTTATGAAGGATAAAGTAGGAGATGATGTTGATGTTTTATGAACCAGTTGTTTATGTTTTCCAGTTTCTAAAGGCACTAAACTAATATGGTATTTGGGCATGTATTTGTGTAAAGTATTAATTATTCTACAAAAGAAATTTAATTTCCATGTACGTCAATATTGGGTCATTATAGAATGTACTACTCACAAGTCTCATTCTGACTACGGGGCACAAAGACACCCAAAACACCTAGTTAGAAAAATTTTATGGCATGTACTTCTAAGTACAGAATTTGTACTCCCAATGATACACCTAGACATATACTTATACATGTCTAAGGAACACCTAGGGTCTGACCATATATTAGTAAACAGGTACTTCCTCTGCCTGTGTACTATTACATGGCCATGCCCCTTCACATGGGGTGTCTTCCTAAGTATTTGACCATATAGACAGGTACTATTATATGTTTTGTACTCCCAGTACATAGTTTTTAGTCTCCAAACATCCACCTTCCCAAGTACTTGGATGCATGGCCAAGTACCACTACATGGGGTGTACCCCAAGTACACAGCATGTAGTCCCAAAATCTTTTATTTCCCAAGTACTTGGTTGCATGTCCAATTACTACTATATGGCATGTACTTAAAGTACACGGTGTGTAATTTTAAAAACATCATCTTCCTCAAACAGTAATAACATTTGATTCATTCTCATCAAACTACATGTCATTTGATCTAGATTTCCTAAACATAAATCCCTTCGAATCTCTCAAACCCCCCCCCCCCCAGTCGCCTGAAAACTACCAGACTAGCCGATAGGGGATCCCCAATAGCCCAAAAAAATATTAAAACATAAAAACAACTGCACTATGAGTATTTATGGTGAAAAAATTAAAAAGGGTCTACCTATGGGTGGAAAACACTTATAATTTGATCTAATTCATGATCTGTAGTTGTCATGTGATGATTTGGCACCTCCTGAGCTCCGTAGCGACACCTCCTTCTCCCACTCTCCCTATTCTCTCCCTCTACTCTCCTTCCTCTCTCTCTCTCTTATCCAAAGACCCCTTGATGGAGGGGCACACATACAAATTCATAATGGAGAAAATAAGTTAAAAATAAAATAGAAAATAAAGTAGAAAATAAAATAAAATGAAAAAAATGAGAGAGAAGAAAAGGGGCCCCATCCCAACCCCAGTGCCCAATAGGAGGTTATTTTCTACCTAAGAAAAAACCCCATTACAAAATCAACTGTAAATTTATAATTATGAATCAATTATCTATACAGAATATATCACCAAATGAACATGTGCGAATAAATAATATTTAATTAATTAAATATTATATATTCTTCCAAAATTCGAACGGATTAGAATTCCACCAAAATTCTTTCCTAGGGTAAACACCCTATTCTAGGACCAACAGAGTTTTTAGACAAAATATTTTAGATCTCTTGATAGCATAAATTATCATTTTTTCTCTCATACAGCACCCAAGAGAAAAAAAAAATTTCCCTCATTCTTCTCAAACCACCATGATGTGGTTCATGACAATAATAAAATTATGAAAAAATCTTAATGAAAGGGTCATCCTCAATGGAATTTTTACTTGACCATGTAGTTATTTTAGGATGAAATAAAAAAATGATAAATTTGTTTTTGTGGGATATGAGTAATGAAATACTTATAATACATATGATGACATTACGAAGGGCTCATAATTATCCCATTCATTACTAATATTCACTTTCATGAATCCTAATTCATCTATTTTCACTAAACTTGTGTCATTGAAATTTTTCATAAAAAATGGATCATGAAATATTGTACAATCCAACACCCATATTTCTTTAACAGTGACAAAGGTTGATATATTCATGTAAATTGGATTTATATCCTTATTACTATATACATGAATCACTTCAAGTATAATAGTAACTATACTATTTTACATTATGTTATGTTCATCATATTCCATTGTATGGAACATCTATTTGTTAATTATATTAAAATTTTATGATAATACTTGTACACTTGTTCTTCTATATAACCAAAAAAGTAATTCTAAAATCGAATTTTATTTTTTAATCAACTATTTAAAAATATGATCTTCAAACAATTTTATAAACTATTTACTATGTGTATTGGATATCCAAATTTAATATTATAAAGGATTAAAATATTTATGAATTACTTTTTCACCTTCATCATATGGTGAAAAAACTATAATATTATGTAAAATAAAAAATTCAACCCTTCTCATGTACTAAAATTATAATTGAGATAATGTATCTCACTGAAATCCCTCACCCACATGGTTCCTACGTTGATGAGATTTTGAGAGACCAATGATATCCACATTGGATAGGTAGTTGGTATAGAATTTAACAATATCCACATAAATATATCTCTATAAAATAAACCATTTTAGAAAAAAAAAATTTATTTAAAAATATTTATTTACAATTCAATTGGGGTATAATTGTTTGCAATATATATGACCAAATAATCAAATGTCTATAATCAAGAGAAGTTTTAAGTTTTCCATTATATCAAAGAATAACATTGGTAAAAACAACTATAATTTACAAAATTTTATAGTAATTTCCTTTTTCAATATTGGAAACATCATAGGGTCTAGAAATTTAAATCATATATCTTTGAAAAATAATGGATTCCTAGTTAATGTGTGTTAGAAATTTTTATGTATAATGAAATGAATCTCCATAAGTATTAAATCATGTATCAAAACATGATATTTAAGAAATTTTAAGTCTGTTGACTTAAAATAATTCATCAAAGAGATATTCTTGATATTTGATGAATATATATCCATAACCTATAACCATTAATGATGTTACAAAACTAAAATCTGTCTTGATTTAAGAGAGTGTAATCTACTAGAGGAAAAAGGTCTATCTTTCACCCATCACAGACACCAAATATTCCCTTATCTTCATATCAATCATGTGAAACATGTCCATAACTCTATCCTTATTTTTAGCTGCATTTACTAATGTGTCAATTACAGTATAATATATATTTTTTATACATTCATCCCATCAATAAAATTTATGATGTAGAAACAATTTTAATACGATAATTCAAAAAAACTAATCACTTTTTCTATACCATTTTTGTATGGTTTTTTTGGGTTTACCAAAAATGGTGAAAATATCTATTTCTTTCTAAAACTATTAATCACTTATTAATGAACAAGGTTTTGTATGATATTTTTAATTCCTATAAAATAATGTTTTACAAGGTTTGTATTTAATTAATTATTGTGAAAAGGATATGATGTCATAGAAAATAATTATTTATGAAATTATTCAATGTAACTTAGTGTGTATTACCAATAAAAATGGGACACTCACAGATTATATTGATTCTATATCATACAAAATTTATATAAAAAATGTTATTAATCTTACCAAACAACATGGATCTCCATATTAACTCTTTATTTATATAAGTATCATGAAAAATAACTCTTAAATCTCTCATAAATTTTAGATCATCAATCAATGGAGTCAAATAAACATGAATTTCATTATCATGTTATTTTGGTCTTGATATAAGTAGAGAAAACAAAATTATTTTTTTCTTAGAAAGTTATAATTTTACGATATAACTACCCATTCTCGATGAGTACTACATTTTACACCAAAATGATTAATTCTATTTGTAAAGAACACATGATAAAGGAGTCTTGTTTAATTTCTAAATTCTTGAATCTCATGATTAATGTAAATCTAGTGAGAAGATCCTGGTGGGTGATATATTTTACCATATTGAAATCTTTTATATGTGTTCCATGTTAACTTCCTTGCAATATCCCCATATCCATATATTTTTATAAAACATGGAATGATTATAAATTACCATACAACTTTTTAAGTACTTAATTAATATTTCCTATATCGAGTCGCCCCACACTCGATGTATTTTATTATAAATTTATGTCCCTTATGGAACAATATACAATAATTTTTACATGAATCTTTTATTTATATTATCATTATAATTGAACATAACTTCCACTTAGGATTATATTTTTGATAGGGATGGTCATTATATTTGGGTACACAGGAGAGAGTTTAGTTATGTAGTACCAATTTCACTCCACCTATTTCTAAATTTCAAATTATATAACATGTATAATGATTAAAAAAAATTATATATAGAACAAATATCATATAAAAAAAATTCCATAGCTCTTTAACCTCTCAAAAAACATTGGAAAGTCATAAATGTTGTCTTCCACTATCATTTTCATTTACTTAATACAATCTCCACCATAGTTTAAAATTGTACTCATATAAGAAGATTCATGAACCATAGTGTTGTACTAGTAACTAGTTACATTCAGTTCATCCCCATTATTATTCCAAAATTAGTAACATTATTTTATTTTATGATAAATCATGCTCTCTTACAATAAATATAGAAAAATTAATTTTCATTAATAATAACAAAAACATAGAAAAATGATTTGAGATGGGTTATTTCTTGGTATGTGGAAAATTTGATGAAATCTATGGACCTGTCTTCATAATAAATTTTCATATTATTAGAATCCAAAAAAATTCAATTAATATTTATCCTATTTGATTCATTAATATTCTCATTGAGAAAAATAAAAAAATATTTTGTACCCATATAATTAATCATTTTTACATTCTTAAATTATATGATGTTGATGCGCTCTGGAGGCATCGTTAATTCCATACGGGCATGGATCAAATTATAATTTCTATTATCAAAAAATACACTTGCTACTAGGGTGTAGTAAAATGGTAGTGTGGGGTCGAACCCATGGGGAACACTGGCTGACAGGTAACCTAGAAATTTCAAACCCTTTGTGTAGGAGTCCTTGCTAATTCTTTTCAGTTATGGATTTTAGTAAAGCTACTTAGATTAATTTTTTGATTTAGGAAAGATATAGGGATCAGGATCAATTTTAGGGTTTTATTTAAAAGGATAATCTTAATTCTGACTTGGAATGGACCTATGGCTTAGACAGTAAAGTGGTGTAAAGATCATTAATTGGTTATAGTCAAACCAATTAGATCTATTCAAGTTGAAACTATTCCATTGTCAGGATATAGATAACAACCTAGATGCATTAATCTTAGATTCTAGGTAGAAAGTTTTGTGGGATAATGGTCATAGCCTTCCTCGACTTCAATTAGGTTAGGTTTGTTCAATTATACAACCCATAGTCAGGGTTTTATGAGAGAATGAAATTAACAATTATTGTTTAACCTAATTACTAGCCTTAGGTTTACCAAGATTAAATTTATAGACTCATTAAGTTTATAAAAATCCTTACTCTCGACCCTTACCCAAAGCAGTTTAGCTGATCATAATGGTACTTATTGAAAGTAGAGAAATAATAGAAAACATGATTTGCATATTGATAAAATAATAGGAATAGATAAATTCATAGCTAATAAATTTTAAATAAATAAATTTGAAATTGAAAGTAGGTAATAATCTACCAAAAACTCACTTAAATAAAATAATAAGAAATAACATGGTGTGTTTTGGTGTCAATTGGTGGTAGTAAATGAAAATAGATGTTGAAATGGAAAGAGATATTGAAATGGACGAAGAACAATTGAAGAATAGTAGATGACAATGCAGGATTGATTAAAATGATGAAAAGAGGTTATTACAATTCAAAGGGAATAAAAATATATAAATAAATGAGATAAAAAGAAAGAAATAAGCTACTTCTCAAAAGTATCTCATGCGGGTATCGGAATTTTTCATATAAATAGACCTGAGGATTACACAACGTTTAAGTGTTCACGTCATGTAACTTCATGTGGTGGACTCTATACCAGTTCTTATATGATGTGTACATGTTATTCACGTTGTGTAATATCAATATGAATATTTCAACATATATCTTATATATGGAAACTTTCACAGCATGTATCTTTGGGTTCCGGATATATCGCATCTTTCATGATGTTTAATTTTCTCATGACATGCTATATCTTCACGACTTGTGTTTCGAATGGGAATTAAAATTTAAAGATTACACAGCATGTAATGAGGTTTCACATCATGTATTCTTTCATGACTTGTAAATTTTCACAGGATATGTTATCTTCTCATAGGCATGATGTAAATGATGCATACACATCGTGTATGAGATTCATAGTGTGTAATGTCCATTTTATTCTTTTTAAAAAACTCTTCCTTTAAAGTCTCAGTTACCTACTTACTGAAAAAATAAAAAAAAACCTGATGCATTATCAAATAAAGTGTGATAAAATTATAGAAAAATGAATCCTAAAGATGTACATAAATCATTCTTATTAGACATGTAGATATAACATTATATATATATATATATAAATTATATTATATACTTAGGGTATAAATTTATTATATCCCACTCGATTTAAAAAAAATTAATGTAATTGGAATGGATTGTTTTTCAATAGAATATTCATACATCATGTTAACATTTTAAAATATAATTTAACCTAAACCTTTTTTATGGTTTTCTATTTATACAGTCAATCTTTAAAAACTTCATTTAGAACCCTTTGAAAAGTTCATGCTTGGTAATATTTTTTTGTTCACATTAATGTTTATTTATAATAAGTAAATTCAATCATAATATAATGGTTTTTTTATTATTTTTTTGTTATGTCATTTTATGTTCATATACATATTTTAGAATTTGATAATGTTTTTTTCCATGAATAAATTATTTACATTATGTGTATATTCTTAGTTTCTTATGTGTGGTTCATTAATCACATTTTCTTGTTTTGAAATTCAATATTCCATGAACTCAGCATGTTTCTGCTATTTTTAAATTTCTTACACGCTTCAATTCATATACTTTCATTCATAGAAATTTTATAAGGCCCCAAATATTATTTCTATTAATAAAGGATTTTTTTGAAAAATTATTTATGTCTCTTCACTTTATTTGGAATAATGAAAACAAATTCATAAAACTAATAGGATAAGTGATAATAATAGAAATTAATATTTAATTCCTATTTATTTATTTTTTATCATGAGTCCTTTTAATAATCCATAGAATAGTATATAAAGTTAGAATTTGAATGGTATAAATATACCTTAGTAAAGCGTGGTTTTTTTATATTGTTATGCATTACAATGTAATTCATTTTCATCTAGTAAATTATAATTTAATTATAAGTCAATAAATAATACTTATCATCCATTAATAATTTCATTGATGATGAGATAATGTTTATGTTTGACCTAGTGAAAATGAATGACATCATTCATAAAGGTTTTAGGTTTATTTAACTAGGTTTTTTCCTAAAATAAGTGTAAAAAAAATTAAATTCTAATGGTGTTTATTTTTTAAAAGAGTTTTGTATGGAATTGGATTTAAATAAATTCATAAAAACTTATAATTGTTTATAGTGAATCCATGAGCGTACGTGATTTTGTTCTTTAAAACACCTTCTTTAAAACTCATTTTACACCATGAAATAAATTTATTTCATTCATATAGTAACGATTTGAAGAATAAATCTTTCATGTCATTAAATATGTACAGCATGAGTAGGCCATAACCTGGTATGAGAGTATTTATTTATTAAAAAAAATTCCTTTTCATAATTATGTTTCATATGTCGAAAAAATATTTATATAAGGAATTTTTTAATTTTATAGTTATTCCATACCTTATCCTTTATTTATATTATTCAAGGTATGCATTGTCTTTGATCAATGTTATACAAAATTCCATTCTTGGTTCACAATTAATATGAAAAATCATTAAAACAAATCACAATATGCTTATTTTGGAATATTACACATGTTTCAAAATTGAATTACATATTTTTAATCAATGTGAATCTCAAACCAAAATATAACCATAAATTATAATATAGTTATATTAAAATAAAGATGTCCTTGAATAAGAAACCAGGAAAACACATTTGTAGTGTATAAAAGAGTTCAAAATCAATTAAATAAAAATAAAATTTATCCTAAATCTGTTATTACAATACTGATTTTTTTACAAAATGACTTACATTTTAATTAAAATGAAAACCAAATGAATCCTTAAAATCTAAGAAAAACTCCTCTCATCAAAACTAATTAAACATCAAAAAAAATTCTTGCATAAAAAATGTATTCAAGAAAAATATGCCTATATAAAAATACTCTAAAACCAAACATAACCTTTTTCTTTAAAAACTATTCTCCTTGAAATACATACATATAATAAACTCATAACCATCTTCCATTTTCAAAACATCCCATTGAAAGCAAGATTTTTTGTTTAACAAAACATTTTTAGTCATTTTAATTCTAAACAATTCTTCCCAGACATAAACCATCGTGTAATTTTAATTATAAATTCATTTCTATAAAACACTATTAATCATTTCATATATAACATGAATCCAATACCTATGGGAATGTGTGGGGTCATTTTACATGATGAAAAATCTAAAAAATCACAAAAAACACATTGTGATCATAGAATATTTCATTCCCTAGATTTTGGAAGTGGAATTACTCCCAAAATGATGTGATCATGTGGAAAAGTATTCCTTTTACAATATCATGAATGAAACATTGGATATTTATCATGGTTAGGGTTTATATATAAAGATGATAATGGTTTTGAAAATTCTAGTAAATTTATAGATATTAGTTGAAATTTTATAACCCATAAATCTACCTATATTAGTGTCAACCTTAGTGAGGATAAAGTTCTATTTATAAGATAAAACTGATGATATATAAGAATTAATCATTACATAGATTTAATTTTATCTTATTTAGATTCCTTTATCAATTCTAATTTTAGAACTTATATTGGTAGAATCATCAATACGAAAATTATAATTGATAATGGTCTATCCTTACGATTAAACATAAGTTTTGAGGATTAATTCATACATAACTTTAGTTTTATTGCAACCATAGGTTTTTTTTTTGAATTTTTTTTCAATAAGATGTTTCATTGAATATTTCTGAAGAATCATGTGATATTTGGAGTTAATAATGTATTTTATTGGAAAGGTAAATTTAAGATTCTTTTAAGAATCATTCCATGAGTATGTGGTTTATACGATTCCATGGAATGTTTTTTACGTTTTATTCATGCCATGACACAAAGTATTTCATTTTGAATGATTTTTATACATGTTTCATTGAATTTGGAAGTCTTGATGCAGTGGTCATGGATTCATTTTCATCCCATGATAGATATTCATGTATATTTTAGTGTTTTTAGATTTTTAAGGCTCATTCCATGAAGAAGATTCCATGCCATGATTAGAGTCTAGGAGAACTTTAGGGATTCTCTATTATAGAATGTCACACCCTGGAATCAATATCACACCATGAAGTACCACATGAGGAGTAGCTTATGCACTATAATAGCTTACCAAGAATATCCAATAGGGATGGGAATATTGAAATCATGATGTTTATATCCTGCGAAGGCTTGGGCCACACCATAGTCATTCTTGCAGTTTGAGGAAGTTACTAGAGAATATAACCTATCGTGCTATATACAAACATGTCAACCTATGATTTTTATTTTTTGAATAATTCAGACAGAAGTGACCATGTGGTAGTTACAAGATGGTTTGGTAGTTATTTAAGAAACCAATATCTTTCAAATTTGAATTGAATGGTGAACATTTGATGGGATATAGTCCAAGGGAAAGATTTGAATTTATGAAAGTTTGATGTTAATGATTTTTTTAATTTAATAATATAAATTCATGAATTCTATATAAATATAGGAGTCTTGCTGTGTATAATTAAGAATCAAGACATGCACTGAATTGAAGAATATAATATTGAAGATATGAAATATTAAAGTGTCATTTAATATTTTCATTTGAAATGATAACTATGTTAAACTGAAATATATTGATGATCTATTTTAGAAGAAGGAATTACATTACATAACATTGGAGGTCTGTAAGTGATGAATATAGAATCATGAAGAACACTAATTATTTTATGTTGTTTCATTCTTGATTAATATTCTTTAGATATTGACTTATAGGCCAATTATATCTATGTTTTCCTCTTGAAAGTGGTGTATGAAAGAGAAGTGGTCTTGGACCTTGGATGAGTGGGGATATCTTCCTAATATTGTAATCACGTAATAATGTAAAAGTGATTTACAGGAATATTAACACACTATTAACATGTTCTCCTTGGATGAAGGCTATTACAATTGAACCAAGTAGAATCATTATGGTCTTGCCCATTCACATTTTTGTATTCTATCAATAGATGTGTGTGTTGTATTTGGTTCCCTATAACCAACAACATTATAATTTAGATTACATGTGCATTCATTATCATGATTATTATAATTATATTATCACATGATAAGTTTTCTTTTAAATAAGATTAATGTGGTAATGTCCTTATAGTAACCACTTAACCAAATTTTTACAGCTTCTCCCCACAATGATGAGAACCTTGAAGTGATATGACTGTATTCTTCAAAAAAAAGTTCTATGGAAGGATTACATCATCTGACTAGACATATATGATACATTCCATTAAGGGTATGAAGCTAATAAGTCCTTGAAACATATAGATATCATTTTCCCATTCATTGGAATGGAATTTCTAGATTGCGTCCATGGTCATACTAGTTTATTTAGAATGATCATTTCAAGAACGTCAAAGTTAATGTATATTGATCATATAGGGTGAGGACTCATGTGATTTGACCTTCATGAGGATAAATTGAGACAAAAGGATTATTTTACATAGTGAAAATTTGAATGAGGTTGTTGTCGTTAAAATATTGATTTATTTATAAATGGATGCCTTAATGTATGGCTAGATGTTGATCTTGGCCTACAGATGTTTTAGTGAACTACCGCTAAGAAATTTTTCTATAAGCTTTCTAACACGTATGTTCTTGAACACATGCATAATTAATTATTTATAACTCCTACAAACTATTGTACAGTAATGAGTATGGTTTCAAACCCACAGGGAAGAAAAAATATTATGCTAACCGAGAAAGAAAACTCAAAACAACAACAATGTTAGATGATATAATATTTTTCTAACATTTTGATTTATGAAAAACAACCAAATAAGGACGTGATGATTTGAAACAAGATGAGTCAATAATAATCAGAGAAGATAATGAGAACTCGAAACAATGAAGAGAAATTAAAAATGATAATTTTAATTGGCTGGTTTAAAATGGATTTCTTCTTTCATGAAATATTAATTGTGTAAGAACTCAGTTTTTCTATGAGGTATGGATCCTTTAAATTTCGGTCTAATTCTTTATCTTGTACCTAATATGAATGCCTAATGTGGTCACAGAAGTTTCAGGGGTGTCTAAGGCTTGTTCGGAGCTTGGAACCCTAGTCGGTGGAATAAACTACTGGTCCACATGGTTAGTAGAAACCATGTCGCTCAGCCCATAAAATTTCACCTAACCGTGCAGGGCATTTCAGATGTAAAAGTAGGGTACATGTATTTCCCTAGCCATGTGCCCATGGATTCACACCAATATTAAATATCTTCAATTTTTATCAAATTAATATTGCATGGTTTGCGCACGATTAGTCAAACCATGAACATGAACCGTGTAGATATCCTTTTGGGGCAGTGGCCTTCACACGGTTGGCACACGATTTGACCAACCATGCAACCAAACCGTGAGACCCTGTAATTTTTGGGTGAAATTACTATTTTCCCTTTAAAATCTATTAACTCACCCCACCTATTCCTTTTTCATTTCCAACAGACATGTGTCTTACTTCTCCTTATTTTGAGCTCCCAAGCCCTTCTTCATAGGTTTTGACTTGTTTCATCGTCTAATCTTAGATTTGATCTCTATTCATCTCTTTGGATGCATGCCTGTAAGATCTTTATTCATCTTACACCTTTCTTCATTTGTCTTTCTCTCGACGGAGTTATTTTGATGCAAGCTCATATGCCCTATTTTTAGGGCGTTGATCCATTCTTCCATTTTCTTCTGACCCAAGCGAAACTAAGGGTCAATGCTGAATGAGGAGAGTGTTATAGGCTTGAGGTAGGTGTTCTATGACTTATCCCTCAAATTCTCACCGTTTCATGAATTTTTATCGTTGTGCACATGTCGGTTTCACCAGGAGTTGCCTATTAAATTTATCTACCGTTATTATAATCACTTAACCCATTCTATGCTTATTATTCATGTCATTGGAGGTTGGAACCTCAATGCCATTCACCCCGAGTAGGGTGTGCTCTTTAGTATGCCTTCAGTGGCTTTGTTATAACTATTTGTGTCATTGTTCATGTGTTCTATGACTTGAACTTGATAAGGTAAGTGTTTTAATTTATTAATGAATATTTTAATTGTTAATTGATAAGTATACTTATAGATATCACTTGTCCTATACTTTTATAATAAGTTGAATGGATTTTGTGTCTTATCTAACCTTGTCACCTTTGATGAAAGGTAATGGAATGAATCTAATGAATTAATAAATGACAAGTATATTATTGGATATCATATGGCCAAGTTAATTATAATTGAATGGAAATTGGTTTCATATCCTTATCACGCCTTGTCATGTATAATGAACGGTAAAGAAATGAACCTAATAAATGATTAGGTAATTAAAGTGATAGATGGTTTCATGTCCTTGATTAATCTTGTCATGTTAATGAAAGTGATGGAATAAACCCAACGATTATCTATTGGAATTAGTATTACATGGCATAAATTAAATAATGAAATATGTATAAGGTGTCTATTACGTATGGACCTTTTTATCTTTATAGGAGTGGCCAGACTTGATCCAGCCTTGGATTCTTGAGAGAATGCCTTCAGCACTTAGAGGACATCATTTTGATTCAAGGAGTCAGTTTTCAAGGTAGATACCCACCTTGGAATATGGTCCTTTTTGACTAGCGGATCCCGACATGATGTCGTAGGATCCCTTTACTATCTTTCCAGATATTAGGATGTCTTGGATACACTCCTTGAATCCAGCTTGATGTCTTCAAACACATGGCACCATGGATTCACCCCATTGGGTCTTTCCATGCTTAGCTTGAGATTACTATGGATGAGTTCCACAGACTCATTTAGACTTATTTATAGTGGAATCCCTTGGGCAAGCCCCTTGGATTACACTCAAACTCTTTATTGTCAGACTTCATGAGTTACTACTATGAGTTGGTTTGACCCCTGAGGTCAAGGATTCCATGATTTCACCTTGAATCCTCTTTAATTATTATTATGATTTATTCCAGTGTTGATGAAACATTCACATGACTTATCTATATAAACTAAACTTAAATGAATTAATCAAATAATCTCACTTTCAGAGACATTACCAGGTGAGGCTGATGTGGGTATGAGTTATTAGTTCGGCATTGCTTTACATTTATATATACTTGCACACTACTCAGTATATATACACATATTAAATTTGTATAAATTTCATTGGTGGTGACCTACTAAGATTTATCTCACACCCTATCTAGGTCACCATTGGCACCAAAGCAGGTCATATGTATGCAGGTGTTGATAAGGGGAAGCATCCCGCTTTGTACACCTGACTTTCTTGCTTTCTTTAGGATGAAAGCTTGATAGAAGATGACTGAGCCAGTGTTCGGGTTGATGGATAGTTTTTAGCTTCTTTTTTATTCTTTTGTATAGCATGAATTGCATGATTCCATGTATACATATTTTCCAGTTATATAGAGACATGACATGGCAATATCATTTAGTATATAATTCAGTTTCTAGATTTTGAGTATTACTATTTGTTTCTTGGTTGTTCATTTATGCTTTTGTTGACTAATTCATTATTATTGTGCCTTCACTATTTTAACTACTTATTATATCATTGTGATCCACTCTGACATGAGGGAATAGTCTCCCCACACACACACACTCTAGGCCCTCGTTGCTAGTCGGTAGCCTCTGACGCACAATAAGGTGCACTTGAGGTCATGTGACCCGTCAGCTCGAGGCACCTTTGAGTGGCACCCGAGTCGGGACATTACAAAGTGGTATCAAAGCTTTTTTCTTTTATTTTGTATTATTGTTTGGGAAATTTAGATAGTAAATTAAGGATATGTTGTAACTTAGTAATAAGTCGTGTCTAGAAGTAGCGAACCAACATTCGGGGTAAATACCAAGTTTTCTAGGAATGGGAAACTGTTGTTCTGTATTTTTTCTATTACAGTTGATATACTTTCACTGTTGGGTAATTCACATGGATTGTGGTATTTGATATGCTTTACGGATATTTACCTTGGTCCAGTATGGTAAGGATCATTGTTACATACATCATCGTAGCCACCTAGAATTCACATGTCATGCATATTTCATTCCATATTGGTTCATTTTACTGCTTTCATTTCTTGTGTTGCCTGTGATTGTTGAGTGAGTCAAGGTTGTTATATATGCCTATGCTACTAACATCTTTTGTAGGGTAAGGGAATTGGTTAAGTGTCGCCATAAATCTAAATAGTGTTTCCTATATAGGTTGATAGTGGTATCTTAAATAGCTAGTTTCTACCCATGCCAACTATGTACCCTAGTTACATAAGTTGGGCTTTAAATGAAATTGAGTGACTAAAAGTTTCAATTTATGAGGTGTATGGGCCCTCATGAATTTGAATGGGTAATAGCCATCGTATATTACCCATTACATTCTAAGACCAAATTGTGTGGGGACTAATTAAAAATTAAATGGGTATCACTTTCAGTTATAAAGTGTATGGGCCTTTATTAGAGGGGAATGATGATCCATCTAAAAGAACCTTTATATATATAAGCAAATACAAACTTTGAATGTAAATCTTTACGTATAAAATAAAATGGTTTCTATTAAATGAAGAGGAAAAGTGTAATTGACCCTTCACCTACTGGAACTCCTTTAAATTAAATTTTAACACTTACTAATACCCTAGCCTTCTAAGCGGGGATTTAGGGTAGTATACCTTAGGTAGTGAGCCTTTTTCATATGATCTGCTTCCACTGGTGTTTTGATCTACTTTCAATTATGTTTTGAGGCATGTTCTTGGAAATTGTAGAACTATGCTACCACAACATCCTCTAGTCGTGCACTGGGAGGGAGGTGACAATCATACTTTGGAGGTGGTGGGCCCTAAGCTAACAATGATACCTCTAGTAGTGTCACCTGAGGCACCACCTACAATACCCGAACTGGGCACTGATGCTCAGCTTTGAGAGAGTTTCCTAAGTCTGATGTAGTCTATGTAGGGTGTTATATCTGTTATGAACTAATCAGTGCATTTTATTGAGTTATAATGCTTTGCACTGCTTCCAATTGGTGATGAGTTATCTCGAGCGAGGCATTTTGATTATAGTGTCAACTATGTCATTCGCTCATAGGTGAATGCCTTATCCTACCTAATTTTATGAAATGGGTAATCAGACTCTTATCACTAAGCTCAACCTGAGATAAGTCGACAGCACCAGTCATAGGGGTTCGATGTCGAGGTAGGGAATTAGTTCTTTCAGTAGCAGGAAGCATAGCCTTGAGGTTTCTCGTCAGATCAGTGGCGGCCAGAGTATCCACACTAGAAGCTCCATCATATGACCTTAGTGTGGACGATAGGGGAATCTGAAACCTCAGTGTGATAGAAACCCTCTTGAGTGTCATGCTTGCGGCTGTATGAGGAATGTTCAAAGATTTTGTCAGGCCTTTCCACATGCTTTGAGTGGAAGAGGATCTGCACCCGCTCCACCTTTAGGAGTGGGATCTGTTATGTCATGCTAGGCTAGAAGTTGGAGTAGCACTGGTAGAACAGGTTGAGGAGGAGGTCACGGTCATAGTAGCCAGACTTCTAATTATCAGCGTTAGCATAACAGACCTGCTCAGGGTAGTCCAGCTATAACAGAGGATCGTGGATCAGGTCAGTTGCATGCTCTACAATCAATACCCAAGGATCAGAGTGCAGCACCATCTATAGTGTGAGGTACTATTCTAGTAGCATCTACTATTTTCTCTACTTTATTCGATATAGGTTTATCTCACTCCTTTATCTCCTTATCGACTGTGAAAAGTCTCGAGCTATAAATTTACTACTACTATGGTATGATAACCCTGGATACACCATTGGGTGTACGATCAGAGGGAATACGCCAATGCAGGGATTATCCTCTTGAGATAGACAGTTATCTCTTCTTATGGGACCTCTTCGTACTCGAGATGACAGGTTACGATGTCATTCTTGAAATGGATTGGTCGGCTCCATATCACGCCTATGTGGACTACTATCGTTGTAGGCTATCATTTACATCACCAGAGGGTAGCAGTTATCTTCACAAGGGTGAGTGGCATGTCCAAAATAGTAGAGTTGGACCAGGGCGTCGTGGGCTACATGGAGTGAATGCCCAGATTTTTAGACTTTATCTGGAGGAGTAGGGTCTACATCAGATTGGCTTTCCTCCAGTAGTAGATCATTTCTTGGATGTGTTTCCTGGTGATTTTTATGGATTACCTCCCGGGATAGAGGTAGAGTTTACGATTGAAATTGTTCCAAGATAAACTCTGGTATTTATTCCTTCGTACAGGATAGAACCTACTAATCTATAGGATCTTAAGAGACAGTTGGAGGATTTAGAATCGAAGGGTTTTATCCGACCCAGCTCTTCTTCTTAGGGTTCACTCGTGATTTTCGTCAAGAAGGTGGATGAGACCCTTAGGCTAAGCGTGGATTACCGAAGGTTGAAACAACTTATGGTTAAGAACTGGTATCCACAACCTTGAATAGATGATCACTTTGATTAGATACGAGGAGCTAGGGTATTCATGAAGATCAACCTGAGATCGGGCTATCATTATGTATGAGTTGGGCCTTCAGATATACTTTGTACGGCTTTCCAAAGTTGGTATGGTTTATATGAGTATCTCGTTATGTCATTTGGTCTTACGAACACACCCATCGTTTTCATGGATTTGATGAATAGGGTTTTCCATCACTATCTGGATTCCTTTATCATTGTTTTTGTGGATGATATCTTGGTGTATTCTCATACATGGAGCGGCCATGTCAAACATCTTAAGATCATTTTCAATACACTAAGAGAGTATCAGCTATATGTTAAGCTTTCTAAGTTACACTTATGGATCAAAAAAATCACTTCTTAGATCATAATATCTTGGAATCAGGAGTATTCAATGACCTAGAGAAGATGAGTGTTGTTGTTCCCTAAGAGCATCCTTAGAACGTGTTTGACATACAGAGTTTCTTAGGGGATGGATGAATATTATAGGTGTTCCAAATAGGACTTCGCATGCCTTGTTGCGCCTCTTACTGGTCTTACTAAGAAGGGTGTGAAGTTTCTTTGGTCAGAAGCGTGTGAGACATCCTTTCAAGAGATGAAAGGAAGGATTACTTCGTCACTAATTCTAATTCTGCCAAATCCTGGAAGAGAATATACAGTGTTTTGTGATGCATCAGGCATCATGCTAGATGCAGTACTGATGTAGGGGGATCAAGTTGTTGCATACAGGTCTTGCTAGTTGAGACCTCATGAGTATAATTATCTGATGCACAACCTCAAGTTAGCAGCAGTTGACCATGCCTTACGCTACTTGAGACATTATCTGATGGGAGAGCACTTTGTGGTGTGTATAGACCACAATAACATCAAATATATCTTTACTCAGTGTGACTTGAATCTCATACAACAAAGATGGGTTGAATATCTTTATTTCTTCGACTTTCATCTTACCTATACGCCTATAAAGGACAATGCAGTAGTTGATGCGCTGAGACAGAAGACTCAGGCACATACCGTACAGGGAGCCAGTGATGAATGGAAATTGATGGCCCTCTTTTCGAAGATACATTTGATGTTTCATGAGAGTCACAAGTGGTCTTGTCTTACAGCCTTAGTAGTTACCTCTTCACTCCATGATAAGATGAAGAGTAGACAGTTTTCGAATCCTCGAGGTTTGGTTCTCCATGAGAGTATTTATGGTGAGGACCTGCCTCCAGATTAGTCTGCTGGTGGAGACGACATCCTACGTATACATGGGAATGTCTGGGTACCTATAGAAATGAGAGAGGAACTGATGTGAGAGTCACATGATTCTCAGTGGGTAATTCATCCATGCATCTCCAAGATGTATCGTGATATGCGTCGCCGGTATTGTTGGCTTGGGATGAAATGTCAAATAACAGGTTTTATCACTAGGTGTTCCACGTGTCAGTAGGTGAAGGTGAAACCAGCGGCCTTCTGGCTTGTTACAACCGTTACCAGTCCCATAGTGGAAATTAGAAGATGTTAAGATGGATTTTTTAGTCGGATTGTTGAGTTCACTTTGAGGTAGCGACGCAGTTTGGGTAGTCGTGGATAGACGGACAAAAGTAGCCAACTTCCTTTATATCCAGGAGACTTTCTCAGTTGATGAGCTAGAAAGACTATATGTCCATGAGATCATACGACTACACGTGGTCCCTCATTATATCATTTCAGATAGGGATGATCGTTTCACATCGAGGTCCGGGAAGGGGTTATAGAAGGATATGGGTATTCATGTGCTTCTGAGCATAGCTTTTCACCCTCAAACCGACGGCCAATCGAAACGGATGATACAGGTGTTAGAGGACATGCTTCGAGCATGCGTCCTTGATTTTGGTGGTTCTTGGGAGAAACATATCCCTCTCACCGATTTCTCCTATAATAATAGCTTTCAAGTGACTATTCAGATGACTCTATATGAGGCCTTATATGGTAGGTTGTTTCATTCACCCCTGTGCTGGTTAGAGGTAGGAGAGGCAGCACTACTAGATCCTTGTATCATTCAGGAGACATCAGAGCCGGTACAACTGATCAGGAAGCGTATGTATGATACTCAATCTAGAAAGAAATATTACATCGATAGTCGTCGACAAACTCTAGAGTTTGAGGTCGGGGATCATGTTTTCCTACAGGTATCGCCCAGGCGTGGGCATATATGGATACAAAGGCAAGGGAAGATGTCGTCGTACTTTTTCATGCCTTTCAAGATCTTGGATAGAGTCGGGCCAGTAGTCTATCGGTTGTTATTACCTCAGAGGTAACATGTCATGCATGATGTCTTCCACGTCTCACAGCTTCGCTGGTATCATGTTGACTCGTCTCATACTTTTGATCCTGAGGATATTGAGTTAGATGGTGATTCTTCGTTTGAGGAGTAACTTATATGCGTCATTGACCGGAGCATGAAGGCTCTCTAAGGCCGGTATGTCCCTTTAGTACGAGTGATTTGGCGGCTGGTCGTGTATAGAAAGACACCTGTGAGCAGGAGGCCAACGTACATGCTCAATTTCCAAAGTTATTTTCAGATGAAGTTTTCCCGCCATTAGAAGAGTGCTCGGGGATGAGTTCCTTTAAGGGGGGAAGACTGTAAGAACCGATTTTTCAATGAGGTATGGATCCTTTGAATTTAGATCTAATTATTTATGTTGGACCTAATATGAATTCATAATGAGATCGCGAAAGTTTCGGGGGTGTCTGGGGCTTTTTCAGATCTCGGAACTCCATCCAATGGAAGAAACCACTGAGCCTCACATTTAGTAGAAACTGTGTCGACCAGCCCGCATGGTTTCTCCTAACTGTGTGGGGGAATTTCAAAGGGAAAAGCAGGGCACACGGATTTCCCTAACCGTGCACCCAGGGTTGCACTCCCGTGCAAAATGTCTGCAATTTTAGCAGAGTCATATCACACGGTTTTCACATAATTAGTCAAAACATGCGCATGAATAGTGCAAGTATCCTTTTAGGGTAGTGGCCTTCACGTGGTTGGTGCACGGTTGGCGTATGGTTTGGCCAACTGTGTGGCCAAGCCGCGCGACCTTGTAATTTTTAGGTGAAATTACTATTTTTCCCTTAGAACTCAATTAACTCACTCCACCTTTTCCTTTTTCATTTCCAGCAGACAAAGGTCTTCCTTCTCCTTCTTTTTTAGCTCTCAATCCCCTCTTCATATGTTTTGATCATGTTTAGTCGTCCAATCTCGGATTCGATCTTGGTTTTTTTCATTGGATATGCGTCAGTAAGATCTCTAATCATCTTGCGTCTTTCTTCATTTGTCTTTCTCTCGACATAGTTATTTTGATGTAAGATCATATACCCAATTTTCAGGATGATAGTATGTTCTTTCATTTTTTTATGATCCAGGCCAAACTAAGGGTCGATAATGGATTAGGAAAGCTATAGGCTCGTGGTAGGTGGTCTATTACTTATCCCTCAAAGTCTCGTTGTTTCATGAACTATTGTCATTGTGTGCATGTTGATTTCACCGGGAGTTGCCTATTAAATTTATCTACCTTTATCAGAATCATTGAACTCGTGTTCTAAAGCCCATTCTATGCTTATTATTCATGTCATTGGAGGTTGGAACCTCAACGCCATTCACCCTGAGTAGGGAATGCTCTTTAGTATGTCTTTAGTGGCTTTGTTATGACTATTTATGCCATCGTTCGGGTGTGTATGACTTGACCATGATAAGGTAAGTGTTTTAATTGGTTAATGAATCTTTTAATTGTTAATTGGAAAGTATACTTATAGATATCACTTGGAATATACTTTTATAATAAATTGAATGGATTGCATGTCCTATCAAACCTTCTCACATTGGATGAAATGTAATGAAATGAATCTAATGAATTAATAAATGACAAGTATATTATTTGATATCACTTGGCCTAGTTAATTATAATTGAATGACAGTTGGTTGCATATCCTTAGCACGTCTTGTTGTATATAATGAAAGGTAAAGGAATGAACCTGATAAATGATTAAGTAATTAACGTGATAAATGGTTACATGTCATTGATTAACCTTGTCATGTTAATGAAAGGTGATGAAATGAACATAATGAATTATTTATTGGCATCAGTATTACATGTACTAAACTAAATAATTAAATGTGTATAAGGTGTCTATTGCATATGAACCTTTATATCTTTATAGGCTTGGCCAGACTTGATCCAACCTTGGATCCCCGAGCGAATGTATCAAGCACTCAGATGACGTCATTCTGATTCAAGGATGTAATGCCCTAGAATTTCTATGTATTTTTTTAATTATATGGAATTATTTTGAGACCACACGTTTTGACGGCACATGATTCCAAGACCCGGTGATCCCGAAATGTAATTTTGAAATTTTTTTAAGTTCACTTAAGTAAATGTGCGAGAAGGTTTTTCTAACTTTTGAATTGGTGCTTGGATCAAAAAACTGAGGGCACCGTTGAACTCAGAACACTGGGATTTTCCTAAAAATGACTTGACTTTGACCGGAAAGGGTCGGACAGAAAAGTTAATTTTTGGACTTTTCAAAAATTAATAAAATAACTTAGAAAAAATTATTTTATTTTCGTTCACACCGTTGAGCGGCGGACAGCAGCGTTGCGGTGCGGCGACAAGGTGACGACGAGGCACATTAAATGAGGATCATTAATGGTTCGTTGTGCAAGTGTAACGACGCAACATCGCAGTGTAACAGAAATGTTGTGACTTGTTTCTTTTTATTAAACTAACACGTTGGAGAGTTGAGAATTAAACCCTTGAGATTCTCTAACGAACCTACAGCGGAATTCCTCTCCAACGAAGAAGGACGAACGCAGCGACGAACACCAATGATTCATGGATCGAAGACGAAGAAGCGGATCCCATCCATCGTCAGCAGCGGATCCAACAATCCAAGTAGGGGTTTATGTTTTCTTTGTGATTGTTATTCTTTCCCATTCTTCGTTCTAAAACAACGAACGTAGATCAACCCACGAACAGGTTGATCCGTGAATCGTGTGTTCTTGCGGGAGGATTGTTAAATTCGGGGACTTGAATGACGGGGTAGATTCATGTGCTAAAATCCCAAACCTCCCCTTTATTTATACACCTCTAATGAGAAGGGTGTTGGCCGACATGAAAAAGGTTTGAGCCCCTCTGCCTTGTGCGTTTCGTGGCTGAATTTTCAAAATGGCGGCAAGGCAAGTTCAAAATCATCGCAGTGAAGGTGGAAGCCCTACAATCCCCTACGTGCAGACGGTTCAAGAAACGGACCATCGGAGCAACTTCGGTGGCCCTCAGAAGAACCACTGGTGCGTCAGCGCTTGTAGTGGCCCGCGGTGGCGGCCACGGGCAGAGGGAGGCGGCGCGCCCATCGGTGCACTGCGGCGGTAGGGGGCTGCGGCGGTGCAGCAAGGGCTGCCGGCATGGGCCGACAGCAAGCGGGAGCGGCGTGCGCCACGACGGTGCGCTGGAGACATGGTGCCACCTGGCACCATGTGGAGGAGCGGCCAGCAACTGTGGGCCGCATTTGGCCGAAGGGAGCGGCCGGGTTGACCAACCACACACGCCCCCAACCGGACCGGCTAAACCGATTCGGGCAGCATCAGACTGGCCAGGTCGGCCCACCTGAGTGGCCCATCTGATTTTTTGAGCTGGTCCAACTAAGTCGGACTGGGCTGGGGGGAAATGATCGGGTCGTCGAGCGGCCCTAGTCAGAATTTGACCAGCACGCTAGTAAGAGTTGGGCCGGATACTTTCGGGTCACTGGGTGACCCAGTGGTTTGGACCCACGACAAACCTGGGTCGGGCCCAATGGGCCAGGCAGACAAGATGGGTCATGCGGGACCCCAGGCCGGGATTGGTCGGGTCGGTCTGACCGAGTCGGACCGAGCCCGAATGCAACCAGCCCATGTTTACTAAAATGCTTGTATCTTACAAATTGGGCGTCCGATTGACGAGTTGTTTGCAGCGTTGGGACCCTCTCGACAAGGCAGTCCTTCTGAGATACTCTATGTGAGTTTTGGAGGAGGTTGGCATTCGTCCGGGTTAGATCAGACTCGAATCCACCCAGGTCCTTTTTACAAAAACACTCATATCTTATAGATCGGTCGTTCGTTCGACGCGCCGTCTGTTGCGTTGGGACCCTTATGATGAGACGGCCCTTTAGGCTACTCTCTGTGGGACTTCGTGGAAGTTGAGGTACGGCTGATGGCTTAAGGAGCGAATCCTCCGGGAATCCAGCGTACTATGTGTGGGAATCCAGTGGCTAGTTGTGACGTGAAGAATGGAGAGCGACCCTTGGTGGATCAGCATAAGAGAGACCCTTCGTGGATCAGCATAAGAGCGGCCCTTCATGGATTAGCATAAGAGCGACCCTTCGTGGATCAGCATCAGAGCAACCCTTCGTGGATCAGAATCAGAGCGACCCTTCGTGGATCAGCAGTAGAGCGACCCGTCGTGGATCAACAGTAGAGGGACCCTTTGTGGATCAGCATAAGAGCGACCCTTCATGGATCAGCATGAGAGCGACCCTTCATGGATCAGCATGAGAGCGACCCTTCGTGGATCAACAGTAGCACGACCTGTCATGAATCAACCGTAGAGCGACCCTTCGTGGATCAGCAGTAGCGCGACCCATCTGGGATCAGTCGTAGAGCGACCCGTCGTGGATCAGCAGCAGAGCGACCCTTCGTGGATCAGCAGCAGAGTGGCCCTTCGTGGATCAGCGTCAGAGCCTCCCAATAGAATAAGATGATCTAGCTTTATGATTAATCATCTTTACTTCTGTACTTAAGTTATACATGATGTGAGCTATGTCTTTTGTTTGGTGTTTTACTCTGAGATCTTGTTGTGTGGTATTTTCCCTTTGTGGATTTCTGTGAGACTCGAGTTGGTCTCAGGATCCCTACTGAGTATTGTTATACTCACCTCTGCACGGGTTTCACCCACACCTCTTGTATCATGTGCAGACGATGGACAACTTTGACTGGGACCTTAGGGAGTCAGGGTTAAACCATTCTCGGAGGTGGATCAATAGACGTGGTGTGTTGTAGTGACATATGACAGTGAGTTGTACCTACCCTTCAGGTAGGATCCTTAGAGGACAACCTCCGAAGCTTGTACTTATTTTGTTGTACTTTCCTTCCAGTTGGGCTTGTATTTTGGCCCCTTTACTTTCATTTTACACCTTTTTCTCTTAGTGGTGATACTTTGTGGTGGTTTTACTACTTTCTTTCCTTTGTGGTTTACTTTGTGCAACATGTCATGTATGTGTGTATACAGGTTTAAATGAAATGTCTTCCCTTTTGGGGATATGTATTTTTGATTCTAGTCACCAGCCCCTGGCCTATGGAAGGTGGGCTTGGGGTAGTCATGGCACGAGCCCCGGGGGACGGGTCGTGACAAAGTGGTATCAGAGGGGGTCGGTTCTACCAGAAGATCTAAGAGTTTTTATTTTCGATGGGGGAAATAGTGTTAAGTGTCTTGAGTTCGACTTTCAGTTCAGGGAGTTTAGTGTTGGGGCGGCGACCGACGTATCCATACATAAGGACCCTGAATTCTGTTTTCCGACTCAGTACACAAAAACACCAGTTTCACGTGTTTTGGAAATGTTTTTCTCTTGATATCTTTTGAATCAGCTCACCAGGTATAACTTATTGAATGTGATGTATTTGTTTCCCTACAGGATGCCTCCACGAAGATAGCCAGCCAGGATTCCAGTGAGGGATCACGACTATGGCCCATCGAGCAATGAGGTGTCGGTGTAGGGACCTCTTACAGCGATAGCACCTTCGAGTGGTGTACCAACAGCACCACCACCCGTAGAGCATCAGTTGCTACAGGACCAACTAGTAGACAGTGCACGCTGATTGAGCGTGCTGCACGAGTTCCAATGAGAGAGGCCTCTAAGATTTTGAGGTGAGACAGATCCTCGGACAGCTAAGGATTGTATGGAGGCAGTTACATGGGTTTTTCGCCTGGTAGAGACACCTACAAACCAGATGGTGGTCCTAGACACTAGCAATTTTCAGGGAACGAAAGGGAGATAGTGGAGCTGGACGCTCCAGACACACGAGGATGCGACCCTTTCCTAGTTGGACTTCGAGAGTCTCTTCAGAGCGGAGTTCGTATCAGCAACACTACGCTTAGTTCAGGAGCTACTGCACCTACAGCAGGGCAGCCTGACTGTGACCCAGTACTCGGTGAGATTTACTGACTTCTCCCACTACTCCACTGACATGGCACGAGACCCTTTCTTCAGGGCCCGAACCTTTGAGCAGGGACTCCGACGGAGGATCAGGGCATCGATGATTTCGCTCAGCATCTTGACGTAGGCTGGAGTGCTAGAGAAAGGTCTACTGGTGGAGATTTTCCTAGTCGAGCAGGCACCGACGGTGAGATCCACCACCGGACAACAGGTGGCCGAGTCATATGCAGCAAGCAGCAGGCCGATGACGCAGAGGATCAAACGAGACAGACCTTCTGGAGGATGACCCCAAGATGCAGGGTCAGAAGTGCGGAGATCGCGAGGAAGAGGAGGTCAGCTGAGGGCCAAATCTTGTTACTCCTACGGTGGACAGGGGAACATAGATCGCGACTGTCCGAATCTTCGCATGGATGATCAGCAGACAGTCGAGTGAGCATCGAGACAGCGACAGAGGTTCGAGTGAGGAGGTTTGCAGGGCGGCGGACGTGGCAGGGGAGCAGGCCGAGCGGCAAGCAGTGGACGACGGTTTGAGGTAATACCTCCACCACACCCAGGTGGTCTACCATAGGCTCGGCGAGCCGGGGGGCAGGGGCGAGCTCAGCTTCAGGCAGTGGAGGCCTACGACCACGGTGCTCCATAGATGATTAGAGGTACGATCTGGGTCTTCTCCACCTTAACTGTAGTTCTTATAGACACATGTGTTAGTCACTCTTTCCTTGCCACGGACCTCGTTCGAGGCTTGGAGATTATGGTAGAGATGTTGGCTCGATCCTTACGATTAGAGACTCCTACGGTAGGAGATTCGATGATTACACACTGGTACCGGCAGTGTGAGCTTACTCTAGAAGGCGAGAGCTTCGGTTGGGATCTCCTAGTAGCAGCGTCGAGGCCTTACGACGTCGTCTTGGGTATGGAATGGTAATCTGTTGAAATAGTGGGTGCCCTAGACCCAACTATTCAGTGCTTTTGATTACCATATCGTGTATATAGTAAGAAATGCATGATGTCATCTTACCATTATAGTGTAGAGTTTTCTGCATCCACTATTTAAATGGTAATGTCCAAAGATTAATTGTCGTATCGAAATGTTATAGCAGATCCCAGGCTATAATGAGAACCTCTAGATACTATGACATTAATCTTAAATATATGTTCTATAGTCTAGATACATCTTACTGATTGGACACAGTAGATGTTTGACTATCAGGTGCTGGGGGCTCATAAGCATTGAGACTTCTTCTCATGAAGTTCGCACTTGGCGATCTCTAGTAGTGAGATCATGAGGACTGACCCGAAAATAGGAACTCCACATGTTTCAGGTGTCATTGGATGTTCCTATCTACGATCATGTGTAATGGTCTCCTGACTTGAGATCATTACCAATATATGTCATTTGATTGTGTACTTTGTTGTAAGACGAAAACCATGGCAATGAAGTCGTGGCGAGGTAGTTTGTGTCGGGTGTGTCGTTGGTGGCATGACATTGGTTGAATGGTCAAGAAAGGATTTGTCGCTTCCGGGTTATGGAAGTAATATATCTCAGGCCATGTTGAGACGAATGGTAGTATCTTTATAAGACCATGGACATGGTAGTCAAGGGTAAATCCGTCCAGTTAAATCAACAAACTATAAATCAAGAAAAGGGCAATGACATGTGAGTGCGCCCTGCTTTATGAGATATTACAGACAAATAGATTATATTACACAGTGCGTGTTCGTAGGTTGGTTTTCGCTGCTGTGACAATCCTTATTTCTTCAGGGGCCATGATGGGTTGCTAGATCCCGCTCTTGGTCAATGAATACTATAACGACCCAAAGTTTCATTAATGGAAATCTCACTTGATCAAATTAAATGCCTCTTTATGTAAAATGTTTATATAAAATGTCAACTTCTTTGGTTTTATGTTAAGAATTTTGATCGTTGCTAATATAGTCGTTGAACAGTGATCACATGATTAGTATAAATATAGGGCTTTAACAAAACCAATTTACTCATACAAAAGAAGTGATGACCTCATCCAGTAGAATTGCTCCGTACGAAGCCCATTTTTCAGAGCTCAGAAAAGAGGTGGCATCCTTGGGTTTCGCTCTTGACCAAGCTCAAGCTGAGCTTCATCATGTCAAGCTCGAACGGGACCGTTTACGGGAAAAGTGGAAGTTGATAGAGATTACCACTCGAGCGATGTTATATGAGTCACCCCAAGAGTCTGTCACCATCGCACACCTTACCCTTAGATCTTATGCGGTTGTTTTAAGGGGCTATGTAACAAATCGCTAGTACTATGTTCATGTATATTATTTTTTGAATATACCTTCTTGTCATTATTGACACTTTGTAAATAGTTTTTTTTAAAGCACAAATAGTATTTTTTTAGTTAATATTCAAATGAGAAATCTATTTTGATGAATTAATGGATTTTTGAATTAAATAATATTTTAATAAAATATTATTATTATTATTAAATTAATTTTTATTAAATATAAATGATATTATAATTTTATGAATGCAATTGTAATTTTTATTAAGGTTTGAAAGCCATTTTTGTCAAAACCCGTGAATTTTCGATAAATGTCGGTTTTTATTTTAAAAGTGAAAATTAACATATTTAGTAAATTATTTAGATAAAATAAATTTTATTTCTAGAATCAGAACGTCAAAATTATCCAACGGTGAATTTTTTATAATTTTCTGAGACAGTCAAATTTTTGGGTAAAAATTAAATACTGTTTAAATATATAATGTGTTTTATGACATCATAATGACCCAATAGTGATGTAATAAAATACTATAAGCTTTATTTTCGGTCAATATATGTTTTACCATTAAAATAATGTGATTTTGGGTTTGTTTGACTTATTTTAGAAATCATTAATGGACCCCTCAAGACTTATTAAACATCTTGTCTTTTTAAATTATTTTTTATGGGAGTGTGACTCACCTCCACATAAGAAACCCCATTATTTTAAGAAGTTCGGACTTTGGCCTTATAAAATATTGTTTTCCTCTTCCCTTTTCCAAAAACCATGGGCAAAAACCATGATCTGATTTGTGGTTTGGATTAGTTTAATGTAAGGGGTCTCAAACCTAAATAATAAAGAATTCACTCATCTTTCCTATATAAACTCACCCAAGATCTCACTTCCTCCTCACTAAAAGCCTTTGGAGTTCGTCCAACCTATGTCCTGATCTCTCTAGAATCCTCCCAAGGTGCCCCAAGGTCCCAAGAAGCCTCTCTCAAGCCTTTGGAAGCACACTTCCAAGTAAGGGTTTTTTCTTCCTTTCACTTTTTTGTCTAATTTTCTTAATATTGTTATGCCCTTTTAATTTCAATTATAAATGTTGGGGTATGGTTTCACACCTCCCCCATATTGCCCTCTTATAGTTTTAATGATGGGAGACCCCTTTCTCTCTCATTAAATACCTCCCATGTACACCCGTTACTATGCCGAAATTCTGAAAGGAACTTCTCTCTCCTCATTTACTTTCAAGCAATACTTTTGTATCATGAATCTAAATTCCATTAAAATTGTTGGGACATGTATTTATATGACCCCCTTACTATCCATTTCATGTAGATATGATGAGACACTCATTTATCTCTCATCAAACATTTTTATGAATTCTTATATCACGTCGTTACGCTGGCGAAATTGCACCAATTTTCTAAACCAATGTCATTGTGTAGTGAATACCATGCTCATTTCTCCATCAAGGGTATTCACCTTCATGCAAATTTACTTATTAATTATAAAGTTTCATTCCACATTCCTTTTTCATGGAATAAATGATTATGTTTTATGAATCTATATTTTATGATCCATGTGACACACTTATGCATGAAATGAAATGTTTAAGAAGGGTGTGCCCTTATAGCGCTCTAATGCATTGGGTAAAGTATAGTATCATGATACATCATGTGCAATGAGTGTTAACTCATGCTAATTCAAGTGCAACGAGGGTTTACTCGTGCTTCATATGCAATGAGGATTTACTCATGCTTCATGTGCAATGGGTCTTGGCTCATGCTAATTCCATGTTAAGTGTTGTTGCCACATTTCAATGTTATGATTATCATGTTTTATCATGCCTTTATGTCCATGTTTCACTTGTGCTATATTGATATGCCTATTATCTAACATGTATTGTACTCCTCATATATTCCATGTTTATTCCCTTACTGGGCTTTATAGCTCACCCTTTTCTTATGCATGTCCTCAGGTTATCTCATGCAATGCTAAGTACGAGGGAATGTAGTGGTCATGTAAAGAAAGATTTCAATAAAGATGTTGCATTTCATGTTTTAAGTTGTTATGTAATGATCCTAAGCCCCAAAGACACTAGACCTCTCGATCTTCCATGTTGTATCAAGTGAATAGTTTATGTAATAAATCATGTTTAAGTTTGTAATAAAACAGGGTTGTCATAGTTGGTATCAGAGGCAGGTTTAGTTATTTTTTGGATTAGGATTAGAAAACCCTAGTAAAGCCTTAGATACAAGACTAAGTACAATAAAAATGTCCCTAAGTTTTGGTGAGTATTGAGTAACTGGGTTATCAAGCAAATACATCCCTATCTAGATACGAGCAGATAGAGGCGGCTCTGGCACAGATGTATCCTAGGGGTTAAACCTGAAAACACCGCTTTGAGCTAGACTCGAACGGGAACTGGTGCACGACAATGGGTCTTACTTCACTCCTGGTTACAACACTGCTGGGGGATATGCTTTGGTAAATTCACAAGCTTAGTATGAACTCTTATTAAGGGAATTAAAAAAAATGCCCCAAAGAATATATGTTAAAAATTAGATCATGAAAAGCCTAGATTGAAGCCTATAGACTCATAGGAAATAAATTTTTATTTATAAGTCATCAACTTTTGCCTTTGGATTACCCTTTATGTGTTACCCCCTAACTTTCCTTTTATTCCAGCCAATGGCCGGTAATAGGAGGACTCGGGCTAACAACCGATGTGAAGATCAGTGTGATGATTGTACTAATGAGATGCCCAATCCAATGGGAGCGGGAATTGTGAACTTTTTCACGCTTCTCTCTCAGCTAACTCAAGATTTGAATAGAAACATGGGTCAAGAGGAACGTTCAACCCCCCCTAAGAAAGAACAAGTCGCTATCAAGAGCTTCATGAGACAAAGACCTCCTACTTTTAGTGGATCATCCGATCCCACGATCGCTGAACAATGGATCAACTCCATTGAAAAGATTTTCTCCATCTTTCAATATTCTGAACAAGAGAAGGTTCTCCTGGCGGCTTATCGTATGGAGGGTGAAGCTGATCAATGGTGGACGTTGATCAAAAATACGAAGCCTGAAGAGGAGATCGAGGCGTTGGAATGGAAGGATTTTCGGAAGATGTTTTTCAATAAATATTTTTCGCGCACCCTCCGGCTTAAGATGGAAAGGTACTTCCTTTCCCTCAAGCAAAAAGACAAAGAATTTGTTGGAGCGTACGAGGAAAAATTCACAAGGCTTGCACGATACGCTTTCGGCTTTGTCGTTACCCCCGAATGCAAAGTTGATCGCTTCTTTGGTGGGTTGAAGCCTAGCCTACGGAAAGCATTAGCGATCCGTGACTTCGACAGCTATGAGGAAATTGTCCGATGTGCCCTCAAGGTCGAAATGGAGATCGGGGAATCACATGGGTATCATGGGGACAAGAAGCGTAAGGTGGACTTCAATGCTGGCGGTCCGATGGATAAATCCAACAGTGCTAAGAAGATCCAGCACCCCACTTGTCAAAAGTGCGGAAAGAAGCGCCCTGGAAATTGCCTCAAGGGGACGGGGAAATGCTTTAGGTGTGGAAGAGAAGGACACCTAGCTGTTAACTGTTGGAAAGAAAGACCCTCGGCTGTGACAGAGGAGAGGAACACTCTGTTCGAACCTCAACGCATTGTTCATAGATACAATTGCAAAGAACCGGGGCATTTTGCAAATCAGTTCCCTAATCGAAGGGTTTTCGGAGGCAACCAACAACCTCCAAGGCAGTAAGGAAGAGCTTTTGTCATCACATCTGCCGAAGTGAACCCCGAAAATGAAGTGGTGACAGGTACGCTAGTTATTCATTCAAGAATAGCGAACGTACTTTTTGATTCAAGTTCTACGCATTCTTTTATATCTAAAAAGTTTAGTAGAACAATTCCAGCACCACCACAAATCATGGAAGTGAAGATGTCGGTGAGTACGGCAAATGGGGCAATCATTGTGTCCCATGAATATAAGTCCTCCCCTGTTATAATCTGTGGATTGAATTTCCTGTTGAACCTCGTCATACTCCCTTTGGTGGAATTTGATGCAATTCTTGGCATGGATTGGCTTTCCTTGTATAGAGCCAACATAAATTGTCGGGAAAGGGAAATCACACTCCATATGGAGAATCGACCCCCGATTCTTTACAAGTGTAAGGAGGAAGATGAATCTCCTTTAACTCCATCATCTCAAGCATGGATATTACTGCCCTATGAGCACACGTATCTGGCTCAGATGATTGAGTCCAAGGAAGAAACCATCCTTGAAGAAATGTCTATTGTGAGGGAATTCGCTGAAGTGTTTCCTGAGGAAATGTTTGGTCTTCCTCCTAGAAGAGATGTTGAATTATCAATTGAACTTATATCAGGGGTGCTACCAATATCCAAGACATCATATAGAATGGTTGTTTTGGAGCTTGAAGAGCTGAAGAAACAACTACAGGAGAATCTGTATAAAGGGTTTATACGCCCAAGTGCTTCACCATGGGGTGCACCAGTCCTTTTCGTCAAGAAGAAGGATGGGTCAATGCGGCTTTGCATCGATTATCGTGAACTTAACAAAATCACGATAAAGAAAAAGAATCCTCTGCCACGGATCGATGACTTGTTTGATCAGCTGCGTGGAGCACAATACTTCTCCAAGGTAGATTTGCGGTCGGGATATTATCAAGTAAGGGTGAAGAAGGAAGATGTCCCCAAAACTACTTTTCATACAAGATACGGGCACTATGAATTCATAGTAATGTCTTTCGTACTCACTAATGCTCCAGCAATATTCATGGACTTGATGAATAGAGTCTTTAGAGATTAACTCGACAAATTTGTGGTAGTCTTTATAGATGATATTCAAATATACTCCAAAACCAAGAAGGATCATGAAGAGTATTTAAGAACTATACTAGAGACTTTGTGCAAGGAGAAGCTCTATGCAAAGTACAGCAAGTGTGAGTTCTGGTTGAAGGAGGTCTCATTCTTAGTCCATATCATCACAAGCAATGGGATATCTGTGGATCCCTCCAAAACAGATGCAATTGAGGGATGACCGAGGCCAACATCGGTAACGGATATCCGTAGCTTCTTGGGGTTAGCTGGATATTATCGACGATTTGTGAGAAATTTCTCACGATTGTCCAACCCTCTTACCGAGCTAACTTGAAAGGGAGTAAAGTTTGCTTAGAGTGATGAATGCGAAGAAAGCTACAAGGAGTTGAAAAGGAGGCTTATCACTGTGCTCGTGCTCACTTTACCCACAAGTGGGAACCTTTTGTGGTATTCAGTAATACTTCGAAGAAGGGCTTAGGCTGTGTTCTGATGTAGAATGATAAAGTGATTTCCTATGCCTCAAGGCAGTTGAAAATCCATGAGCGAAACTATCCAATGCATGATCTGGAGTTGGCAGCTGTGATCTTTGCCTTGAAAATCTGGTGACATTATCTCTATGGGGAGAAATGTGAGATATATACTGACCACAAGAGTCTTAAATATATATTCACACAGAAAGAGCTTAATATGCGCCAGAGAAGATGGATAGAGCTCATCAAGGATTATGACTGTTTAATACATTATCACCCTGGGAAAGCGAACAAGGTGGAAGATGCCCTAAGTAGAAAGGACTCAGCGATTCTATCAATGATGAGAATTGAGAAGGATCCAATCTTCTTAGACTTGATGAAGATGGACATGGAAATCATAAAGAAAGGAACATCATCAATCCTTTCACAAATGATTGCTCAACCGTCTCTTTTGGAAAGGTTAAAGGATGCTCAAAAGGATGATGTGGGAATTCAAGAAAAAGTAGAAGCTATCGAAAAAGGGAAATCCACGGAATTTAATGTTAATGAGGAAGGAATTGTGCGATTTGGGAAAAGACTATGTGTTCCATCAAGTCCGGAGCTAAAGAAGGAACTTTTGGATGATGCACAGAGTTCAAATTTCTCTATTCACCCAGGGAGCACAAAGATGTATCGAGATCTCCGAGAAAGCTTTTGGTGGGATAATATGAAGAAGAAGGTCGTTGTATATACATCAAAGTGTCTGGTGTGCCAGCAAGTGAAGGTAGAAAGGCAGAAGTCTAAGGAGATGATGCAACCATTGCCCATACCAGAATGGAAATGGGAGAACATCACCATGGACTTTGTCACTGGACTTCCGAGGACATCCAAAGGCAACAATGCAATCTGGGTTGTGGTGGATCGTCTTACAAAGACTACACACTTCATTTCTATTCGAGAGGATTTCTCATTGGATCAACTGGCACAGATATATATCAGGGAAGTGGTAAGGCTGCATGGAGTACCACTATCTATTATGTCGGACCGAGATCCAAGATTCACCTCTAAGTTTTGGAAGAGTCTTCAACATGCTCTGAGTATTGAACTGAACTTCAGTACGGCCTATCATCCTCAAACTGATGGCCAATCCGAGCGGACTATCCAAACACTTGAGGACATGTTGAGAGCGTGCTCAATGGACTTTAAATGAGGATGGGATCAACATCTTCCTCTGGTTGAGTTCTCTTATAATAATAGTTTCCACTCGAGCATCCAAATGGCACCATATGAAGCCCTTTATGGGAAAAGGTGCAGAACACCGGCGTGTTGGGATTAGGTCGGTGAACGTAAGCTGCTTGGACCAGAAATGGTCGAGGAAATGGTGGAGAAGGTGAAAACCATTCAGCAGCATATCAAGGAAACCCATAGTCAACAGAAGAGTTATTCAGATAATCGTCGACGAGGCCTTGAGTTTAAAGTTGGAGGCATGGTTTTTCTACACATATCTTCGTGGAAGAAGGTCGTGGGGTTTGGAATGAAAGGGAAGTTAAGTCCAAGGTACATCGTCCCCTTCGAGATTCTTGATCATGTTGGGGTTATGGCATATCGACGAGCACTTCCACCTACCATGGCCAAAGTACATGATGTCTTTCATGTATCCCTCTGAAGGAAGTACATACCGGACCCTTCACATGTACTCTCTTCTGAGGTGGTACAGTTGGAGGATGATATTTCTTATGAGGAGAAACCAGTGAAGATCTTAGATCATAGAGAAAAAGTTCTACGAAATAAGACAATGCCCCTCGTCAAGGTGTTGTGGTGAAACCACAAGTTTGAAGAAGCGACTTGGGAATCAGAGGAAATGATGAAGCTGAGTTACCCACATCTGTTTTAGTGTGGGAAAAGGAAATTTCAAGGGCGAAATTTCTTAAGGGGGAAATATTGTAACGACCCAAAGTTTCATTAATGGAAATCTCACTTGATCTAATTAAATGTCTCTTTATGTAAAATGTTTATATAAAATGTCAACTTCTTTGGTTTTATGTTAAGAATTTTGACCATTGCTAATATAACCGTTGAACAGTGATCACATGATTATTATAAATATAGGGCTTTAACAAATCCAATTTACTCAGACAAAAGAAGCGATGACCTCATCCAGTAGAATTGCTCTGTACGAAGCCCATTTGTCGAAGCTCAGAAAAGAGGTGGCGTCCTTGGGTTTCGCTCTTGACCAAGCCCAAACTGAGCTTCATCATGTCAAGATCGAACAGGACCATCTATGGAAAAAGTGGAAGTTGATAGAGATTACCACTCGAGCGATGTTATCCAAGTCACCCCAAGAGTCTGTCATCATCGCACACCTTACCCTTAGGTCTTATGCGGCTGTTTTAAGGGGTTATGTAACAAATCGCTAGTACTATGTTCATGTATATTATTTTTTGAATATACCTTCTTGTCATTATTGACACTTTGTAAATAGTTTTTTTTTGTAAGCACAAATAGTATTTTTTTAGTTAATATTCAGATAAAAAATCTATTTTGATGAATTAATGGATTTTTGAATTAAATAATATTTTAATAAAATTGTATTATTATTATTAAATTAATTTTTATTAAATATAAATGATCTTATAATTTTATGAATGCAATTGTAATTTTTATTAAGGTTTGAAAGTCATTTTTGTCAAAACCCGTGAATTTTTTATAAATGTCGGTTTTTATTTTAAAAGTGAAAATTAACATATTTAATAAATTATTTAGATAAAATAAATGGTATTTCTGGAATCAGGATGTCAAAATTATCCAACAGTGAATTTTTCATAATTTTCTGATACAGTCAAATTTTTGGGTAAAAATTAAATACCGTTTAAATATATAATGTGTTTTATGACATCATAATGACCCAATAGTGATGCAATAAAATACTATAAGCTTTATGTTCGGCCAATATATGTTTTACCATTAAAATAATGTGATTTTGGGTTTGTTTGACTTATTTTACAAAGCATTAATGTACTCATCAATACTTATTAAACATCTTGTCTTTTTAAATTATTTTCCATGGGAGTGTGACTCAACTCCACATAAGCAACCCCATTATTTTAAGAAGTTCGGACTTTGGCCTGATAAAATATTGTTTTCTTCTTCCCTTTTCCAAAAACCATGGGCAAAAACCATGAGCTGATTTGTGGTTTGGATTAATTTAATGTAAGGGGTCCCAAACTTAAATAATAAAGAATTCACTCAACTTTCCTATATAAACCCACCCAAGCTCCCACTTCCTCCTCACTCAAAGCCTTTGGAGTTCGTCCAACCTCTGCCCTAATCTCTCTAGAATCCTCCCAAGGTGCCCCAAGCTCCCAAGAAACCTCTCTCAAGCCTCTCTCAAGCCTTTGGAAGCACAATTCCAAGTAAGGGTTTTTTCTTCCTTTCACTTTTTTGTCCAATTTTCTTAATATTGTTATGCCCTTTTAATTTCAATTATAAATGTTGGGGTATGGTTTCACACCTCCCCCATACTGCCCTCTTATTGTTTGAATGATGGGATACTCCTTTCTCTCTCATTAAATGCCTCTCATGTACAGCCGTTACTATGCCGAAATTCCGAAAGGAACTTCTCTCTCCCCATTTACATTCAAGCAATACTTTTGTATCATGAATCTAAATTCCATTACAATTGTTGGGACATGTATCTATATGACCCACTTAGTTTCCATTTCATGTAGATATGATGAGACACTTATTTCTCTCTCATCAACCATTTTTATGAATTCTTATATCACGCCGTTACGCTGCCGAAATTGCACCAATTTTCTAAGCCAATGTCATTGTGTAGTGAATACCATGCTCATTTCTCCATCAAGGGTATTCACCTTCATGAAAATTTACTTATTAATTATAAAGTTTCATTCCACATTCCTTTTTCGTGGAATAAATGATTATGTTTTATGAATCCATGTTATTTGATCCATGTGGCACACTTATGCATGAAATGAAATGTTTAAGAAGGGTGCGCCCTTATAGCGCTTCATTGCATTGGGTAAAGTATAGTATCATGATACGTCATGTGCAATGAGTGTTGACTCATGCTAATTCAAGTGCAATAAGGGTTTACTTGTGCTTTATGTGCAATGAGGATTTACTCATGCTTCATGTGCAATGGGCATTGGCTCATGCTAATTCCATGTTAAGTGTTGTTGTCGCATTTCAATGTTATGATTATCATGTTTTATCATGCCTTTATGTCCATGTTTCTCTTGTGCTCTATTGATATGCCTATTGTCTAACATGTATTGTACTCCTCATGTATTCCGTGTTTATTCTCTTACTGAGCTTTATAGCTCACCCTTTTCTTATGCATGTCCTCAGGTTATCTCATACAATGCTAAGTACGAGGGAATGTAGTGGTCATGTAAAGGAAGATTTCAATAAAGATGTTGTATTTCATGTTTTAAGTTGTTATGTAATGATCCTAAGCTCCAAAGACACTAGGCCTCTCGATCTTCCATGTTGTATCAAGTGAATAGTTTATGTAATAAATCATGTTTAAGTTTGTAATAAAAGCAGGGTTGTCATAAATACTATTCACATTTGTCGAAAAAAGGGCCTAGAGGGTCACACACAATAGCGTATTCAAGAATCTTCCATATTCTGTTGAATGGGAGTTTTGGACATGGCGAGCCCCACCACAGGGGTCCGGGATTTGTCCAAAGTTAAACGATCACCAGTGCAAAAAATAAATTCATATTATTCAAGTTTAGAATAACGAGTAATGAATTTATTTATTAAATGTATTTACGAGTTTTAAGTAAATACATGAAAAAATATTAATTGACGAATATTAAATTATTCAAGGTTCAATTAATATTTATGGGAGTGACGAGTCGGGTTAATGACTTAATTATTATCATGTAATATATTTTAATATATTACAAGTAAATGATAATAATATTTATGGCTCAATTCAGTAGTCATAAAATGTCGTTGATAGTGCGTTAAGTATTCGGGGTCGGCGAGGCAATACCGGGTATTTTAATTGAGCACTATAAATAGAAGAGGAGGGGCATTTGTCAAAAACTATTCATGGAGCTTATCTCTCCTCTCCTCTCTCCCACACTCTAGAGAGAGATGCTCTGGATCCAAGGAGCTCAGATGGAGCTCTCTCTCGGGCATCGCTAGCGATGCGATGCGGTGGTCGTTGGAGCGTCGAAGGCATCGTCGCAAATCCGCGCTAGCACCCGGATTACAACGAACGACGCTCTCGCGAATTCCTTGAAGCGTGTGTGGATGATCTAGAGGAATTCGACTTCGGATTCTTTGAGCAGCAATCACCAATGACGAGTAGACGTCGTGCGTGGCTTCGGATTTAAACCAGGTATTTTATGGTTTAATTTTGTGCTTAAAACTCTTCATGCGAGATCCTCGGATTTAATCGGGCTGCTCGTCACCGACGTCGACAAGTTTACGTCGATCGTCGGTGGAAATTTTTAAAAACCCACATGTTTGAGGCTTCCACTGCACGCCCGGTTCTAACATTATCTACAGTCCATGCTCAGGTCAATTGTTTTAGGCGCAAAGTGTGGTGTGTCTGCAAGGATGGGATCAGGTTTTCCTTCGCCAGTGAGAAGGGCACCTTTGCAGCACAGGAGAGATGTTCTCGGAAGAGGGTGCAGTCGATCACTCACCAGTTGGCCAGCATCACCCTCGGTGTAGTGGACGAGAGAAGTCCAAGCTTTCCTATAGTGGTGGACGAGTATGAGAATGTCTTTCCTGAGGATGTTCTGGGGATACCTCCTTGCAGGAAATTAGACTTTTGTATCGATCTGTACCCTGGGACGGTGTCGATATCTACACCTGCATATCGGATGGCTCTCACGGAGCTTCGAGATCTGAGAGTACAGTAGGAGGACTTGCAGAGGAAGGGCTTCGTGAGACCCAGCGTTTTACCATGGGCAGCCCCGGTGTTATTTGCCAAGAAGGCAGACGAGAGCTTGAGGCTATGCGTGGACTTCCGACGCCTGAACCAAGTGACCATAAAGAACAAGTATCCACTGTCGAGAATTGATGACCTCTTTGATCAGCTGAAGGGAGCGAGGTGGTTCTCAAAGATATACCTCAGAAAAGGCTATCATCAGCTTCGGGTACGGGATGACGACGTGCCGAAGACAGCCCTCAGGTGTCGTTATGGACACTACGAGTACTTGGTGATGCCCTTTGGCATGACCAATTCCCCCGCAGTGTTCATGGGACTCATGAACAGGATCTTCCAACCTTACCTCGACCGTTTCGTGGTGGTCTTCATTGATGACATCTTGGTGTACTCGGTGTCAAAGGAGGAGCACGCTACACACCTGCAGATAGTCCTGGATACACTCCGAGAGCACCATCTTTTTGGTAAGCTCTCAAAGTGTCAGTTCTGTATTCTAGATGTCCACTTTCTAGGACACATCATCTCAGAGACTAGAGTTGCAGTGGATTCGGCGAAGATAGAGGCAGTGCTTGCTTGGGAGCCACCCAAAAGCATGATTGAGGTGCGGAGTTTCCTGAGGTTGGTTGGGTACTACCGGAGGTCCGTGCCCAACTTTTCCAGAGTAGCAGCGTCATTGTCAGCTTTGACAAAGAAGGGACAACCCTTCGTATGGATGGAGAGGTGCCACCAGAGTTTCCAGAAGCTGAGGCAAAGACTGACGAGTGCCCCCACCTGAGACTACCATAAGAGGGTGTTGGGTATGTAGTCTTCTAGGACACATCAGGGACCAGACTGGATTGTGTCCTGATGCAGGAGCGAACAGTGATCACCTACAGCTCACAGTAGTTGAGCTAGCATTAACAAAACTGTGTGACCAATGACCTGGAGTTAACAGCGGTGGTCTTTTCTTTGAAGATGTGGTGGCACTACTTGATGGGTGAACGATTTAACGTCTACTCTGACCATTAGAGTTTCAGGTATATCTTCTCACAAAAGGACCTGAACATGAGACAGTGACGATGGCTGGAGTTCCTCCAGAACTATGACTTTGAGATGGTCTATACTCCTGGAAATGGGAACGTGGTGGCTGACGCGCTCAGCAGGAGGTCTGGTTTGCAGCTGTTGAGGCGACAGAGCAGCTAGCCGCGATGCAGATATCCTTCGTGAATGATGATGGAGCAGCTTACCTCCAGTTTATGATTGTCACTCCCCCACTCCTTCAGCGCGTTAGGGAGGCACAACTTGTAGATATTGACTGTGAGCCCCGACGTGCTCAGATATCCTCAGGTCAGGCTCCTGATGGATTTTCGATAGGTGGGGAGCACGTCATCCTTTTCAGAGGACGCACCATGGAACCAGTGACGTTATGGGAGGAGGTGTTGAGGGAGTTACATACATCCATTTTGGCGGTACATCCTGGTGTGGTGAAGATGTACCAAGACCTCCGACGTCAGTACTGGTGGCCAGGGATGAAGAAAGCGGTGGCAGAGTTCGTTTCACGATGCATCATTTGTCAGCAAGTGAAGGCCGAGCATCAGGTCCCAGAAGGCTTGACACATCCACTTGAGGTACCGGAGTGGAAGTGAGATGGTATCTCTATGGAATTCATGATGGGGTTACCATGCATGTCCAAGGGTCGCGACTCTATCTAGGTGATCGTTGACTAACTCACCAAGTCTGCTCACTTCCTACCCATCCGGGAGTAGGGATCGGTAGAGGGCTTGGAGCACCTCTACGTCCAAAAGATATTACGACTTCACGGGGTGCCTTTGTCGATCGTCTCAGACCGTGATGCATACTTTACATCCCGGTTGTAGAAGGGGTTGCATGAGGCGTTTGGGACTTAGCTGCGCTTGAGCACAGCTTTTCACCCCCAGAAGAATGGTCAGACGGAGCGGACCATACAGACCTTGGAGGACATGCTTCGTGCTTGTGTCCTGGATTTTGGTCGTAGTTGGGAGGATCATCTACCACTGGTGGAGTTTGCGTACAACAATAGTTATCACTCCACCATTGACATGGCACCATTTGAGGCCTTGTACGGGCGGTCATGCAGATCACCTCTATACTGGACAGACCCAGGGGAGTCAGCACTCATGGCTCCAAAGTTGGTACGGGTTACCACTGAGAAGGTCCAGATCATCCAGGAGCGGATGAAAACTGCACAACCGACAGGAGACGGAGACCCTTGGAGTTCGAGGAGGGAGACCATGTTTTCCTTCAGGTCTCACCCAGGCAGGAATTACAGAGATTTGGTTAAGGCGGCAAGTTATATCTGAAATTCATCGGACCTTTTCAGATCCTTAGCAGAGTTTGCGAGGTGGCGTACCGACTAACTCTCCCCCCACAAATGCACCAGGTGCACGATATTTTTCATGTGTCGCAGCTGAGTAGGTACGTGCATGATCCATCGCACGTCATCGACTGGGGCGAGCTGGGCATTGACGATGGGGCGACGTTTGTGGAGTTCCCAGTGGAGATAGAGGATCGACAACAGCGGGTCCTTTGTGAATGGTTGATTCCTCCGGTGTGCGTTCAGTGGCAGCATGGGAATCTCCATGAGAGCACATGGTAGCGGGAGGTTTAGATTCGTGTTCAGTACCCCCACTTGTTTGATTAGCCTTTGCTTTGGCTTTCGGGGATGTAAAGCCTTAAGGTGAGAAAATGTAATATCCCAGAATTTCCATGTAATTTTTTTTTAATTATATGGAATTATTTCGAGACCACACACTTTGACGACACCTGATTCTGAGACCCGGTGAGCGAGGAACAGAATTTTGAACTCTTTTTAAGTTCACTTAAGTAAACGTGAGAGCGAGGTTTTCTAACTTTTGAACCGGTGCTCGGATCGAAAATCTGATGACACCATTGAACTCAGAACGCCGGGATTCGCCTAGAAAGGACTTGACTTCAACCGGCAATTGTTGGACGGAAAAGTTAATTTTCAGACTTTTCAAAAAATAATAAAATAACTTAGAAAAGGTTATTTTATTTTATTTCAAATCGTTGAGCAGCGAACGGCGACACTGCGGTGTGGCATCGAGGGGACGACAAGACGCATTAAATGAGGATCACTAATGGTTCGTTGTGCAAGCGTAACCGCTACGTTGTTTCATAAATGAAACAGCGTAATGATGAAACGTTGCAGCGTAACAGAAACACTGCGACGTATTTCTTTTTATTAAACTAACGCGTTGGAGAGTTGAGAATTAAACCATGGGGATTCTCTGACGAACGCGATGACGAACGCCAACGATTCACGGATCGACGACGGCGACGCGGATCTCATCCATCGTCAGCAGGGGATCCAACAATCCAAGTAGGGGATTATGTTTTCTTTGTGATTGTTATTCTTTCTCGTTCTTCGTTCAAAACAACGAACGTGGATCAACCCATGAATAGGTTGATCCGCGAATCGTGTGTTCTTGTGGGAGGCTTGTTAAATTCGGGGACTTGAATGGCAGGTTAGATTCATGTGTTGAAATTTCAAACCTCCCCTTTGTTTATACACCTCTAACACAGAGGGCGTGGGTCGACACGAACAAGGCCCGAGCCCCTCCGCCTTGTGCGTTCTTCGTGGCTGAATTTTCGAAATGGCGACAAGGCGAGTTCGAAGCCCTCGCAGTGAAAGTGGAAGCCCTACAATCTCATAGGCGCAGACAATTCAAGAAACGGACCACCAGAGCAACTCTGGTGGCCCGCAGAAGAACCACTAGGGCGCCAGCGGCCGTGGGCGGAGGGTGGCGGCGCGCCCGTCGATGTCTCGCGGCGGCCGGGGGGCTGCAGCCAGTCGGTTGCAGCGGTGCAGCAAGAGCTGCCAACATGGGTCGTCGGCAGGCGAGAGCGGCGTGCCAGGCGCGCGCCGCAGCGGAGCGGCATGAGGCCGCGGCCCGTCGACCGCGGCGGTGCGCTGGAGACGTGGTGCCACCTGGCACCGCGTGGAGGAGTGGCCCACATCCGCGGGCCGGGTTTGGCCAAATGGAGCGGCTAGGTTGACCGACCGCGCACACCCCCAACCTGACCAACTGAACCGGTCCGGGCTGCATTGGACCAGGCCGGGTCGGGGGCGCGGACCGGGCTTCCCGAGTGCCCCAGCTAGATTTTTGAGCCGGTCCGACTGAGTCGGACCGAGGTGGGGGAAAATGATTGGGCCGTTGAGTTGCCCGGTTCGAAATTTGACCAGCTCGCTAGTACGGGCCGTGCCGGATATTTTTGGGTCACTGGGTGACCCAGCGGTTTAGACCCACAACCAACCTAGGTCGGGCCCAGTGAGGCCCAATGGGCCAGGCAGACAAGACGGGTCATGCGGGACCCCGGGTCGGGATTGGTCGGGTCGGTCCGACCGAGTCAGACCGGGCCCGAACATAACCGACCCATGTTTACTAAAACGTATGTATCATACAAACTGGGCGTTCGATTTACGAGTCGTTTGCGGCGTTGGGACCCTCTCGACGAGGCGGTCCTTCTGAGATACTCTACGTGAGTTTTGACGGAGGTTGGCATACGGCCGAGTTGGATCGGACTCGAATCCAACTGGGTCTTTTTTACAAAAGTGTCCATATCTTACAGACTGGGCGTATGTTCGACGCGCCGTCTGTTACGTTGGGACCCTTACGACAAAACGGTCGTTTAGGTTACTCTATGTGGGACTTCGTGGCAGTTGAGGTACGACCAATGGCTTGGGGAGCAGATCCTCTCAGAATCAAGCGCGCTAAGTGCAGAAATCCAATGGTTGGTTTTGACGTGAAGAATAAAGAGCGATCGTTCGTGGATCAACATAAGAGTGACCCTTCGTGAATCAGCATGAGAGCGACCCTTCGTGGATCAGCATGAGAAGGACCCTTCGTGGATCAGGAGTAGCGCGACCCGTCGTAGATCAGCCGGAGAGCGACCCGTCTTGGATCAGCAGTAGTGCGACCCGTCGTGGATCAGCAGTAGCGCGACCCGTCGTGGATCAGCCGGAGAGCAACCCGTCGTGGATGAGCAGCAGAGCAACCATTCGTGGATCGGCATGAGAGCGACCCTTCGTGGATCCGCATAAGAGCGACCCTTCGTGGATCAGCATAAGAGCGACCCTTTGTGGATCAGCATAAGAGCAACCCTTCGTTGATCAGCATTAGAGCGACACTTCGTTGATCAGCAGGAGAGCGACTCTTTGTTGATCAGCAGTAGCGCTACCCGTCGTGGATGAGCAGCAGAGCGACCCTTCGTGGATCAGCAGCAGAGCGACCCTTTGTGAATCAGCAGTAGAGCATCTCAACAGAATAAAATGATTTAACTTTACGACTAATCATCTTTACTTATGTACTTAAGTTTTACCTGGTGTGAGTTGTATATTTTCCTTTGTGCTTTACTTTGAGATCTTGTTGTGTGTATTTTCCCTTTGTGGATTTCTGTGAGACTCGAGTTGGTCTTGGGGTCCCTACTGAGTATTGTTATACTCACTCATGCACGGGCTTTGTCTCCACATGTTGTGTCTTGTGCAGATGACGTACAACTTTGATTGCGACCTTGGGGAGCCAGGGCTAGACGGTGCTCGAAGGTGGATCGATAGACATAGTGTGTTGCAGTGACATCCGACAGTGAGTTGTACCTGCCATTCAGATAGGATCTTTGGCGGACGACCTCCAGAGCTTGTATTTCTTTTGTTGTATTTTCCTTTCGTTTGGGCTTGTATTTTGGCCCATTTACTTTCAGTTTACACTTTTTTCTCTCAGTAGCGGTACTTTGTGGTGGTTGTACTACTTTCTTTCCTTTGTGGTTTGTTTTGTGCAGTAGACCCTGTCTGTGTGTGCAAGTTTAAAGGCAATGTCTTCCCTTTTGGGGATGTGTCTTTCTGGTGCTAGTCATCAACCCCTGACCTATAGAAGGCGGGCTTGAGCTAGTCACGACACGGGCCCTGAGAGACGGGTCATGACAAAGGAGTCGGTTGCCAAGGTAGATACCCACCTTGGAACATGGTCCTTGTATACTAATGGATGACTGACATAACACTATATGATCCCTTCACTATCTTTTCGGATATTATGATGTCTATAATACACTCTTTGGATTCAACTTGATGTCTTCGAACATGCGGCGCCATGAATTCACCACATGATGCCCAGTTATACGTGGCCTGAGATTACTATGGATGAGTTTTATGGACTCGGTTAGACTTATTTACAGTGGAATGCCTTGGACAAGCCCCTTGGATTACACTCAAACCCTTTATTTCCAAACTGCATGACTTGATATTATGAGTTGTCTTAACCTCTGTGGTCAAGGATGTTTTGGTTTCACCTTGGATCCTCTTTTATTATTATTATGATTTATTCGAGTGCTCATAACACTTTCACGTGACTTATTTATATAAAATGAACATAAATGAATTAATCAAATGATCTCGCGTCCAAAGACATTACCAGCCGAGACTGATGTAAGTATGAGTTATTATTTTGGCATTGCTTTACATTTATATATATTTATACACTGCTCAGTTTATATCCACGAACTGAATTTATATAAATGTTGTTGGCGATAGCCTACTGAGATTTATCTCACACCCTATCTGAATCGTCATTGGTACCCAGACAAATTATATGTATGCAAGTGTTAATAAGGGAAAACATCGCGCTTTGGACACCTGACTTGTTTGATTTCTTTAGGATGGAAGCTTGGTAGCAAATGACTGAACCAGCGCTCAGGATACTGGATAATTTTTTGCTTTTTTTTATTCTTTTATGTAACACATATTAACTATTGCCATGTATACATGTTTTTCAGTTTTGTAGAGACATGACATGATATTATCATTTTGTATATGATTTAGTTTCCAGTTTTTAAGTATTACTATCTGTTGCTTGGTTGTTTATTTCTGCTTCCGTTGAGTTATTCATTATTATTTCACTTTCGCTATTTTATTTATTTATTATACCGTTGAGTATCACTCTGACATGAGGGCATAGTCTCTTCACGAAAACACTCTAGGTCGTCACTGCTAGCCAACAATCTCTGACGTACGAAGAGACACGCTTGAGGTCATGTGATCCAACGGTTCAGGACACTTTTGAGTGGCACTTGGGTCGGAATGTTACAAATTGCATGTGCATCCAAAAAAATGATAAACTAAAAGAATGATTCATAGAACCATTCACTTCCAAGATTCATCCAACAGTGAAAAGTTTAAAGAAATTTCAATCAGAATCAATGTCACTGAAAAATTCTGATGTTTTGAAAATAATTGCAAGAAGCACAAACAATTTGTAATGATGCAATGACATCAAGAAGTAAAAAATGAAACCAAACAATCTTATTCCCCAAGATAAGATTTTGGTGATCATCGTTTCTAGAACACAATACAAGAAATCACAAAATGGCTTGATGAAAAATGGAAGACAGAAAAAGAAAACAGAAATCTTCCCCTATCTTCCGGTTTCTGTGTTTTCTGTGTTTTCATGTTGCTCTCGTCCGTCTTCCACTCCTCTCCCAGTGTCCAACACCTAATTTGGTGATAATCCAATGAAAGAATTAATTTTCTAGCCTTCTCACTGCTCTTATTGTTGTAACAGAATTTACCAATTAAAATCTGCCACTTTCCAAAGCGCGCTGGATTACAATAAATGTAGCTTTCATTAGATTTCACAGGTAATAAATTTTGAGTCTCCAAGAAGCCATGTGTATACTTAGCTCAAAAAGCCTTACCAAACAGATTCATTTCAGCACCTTTATGTAGCCTCCCGCTGAGTACCCTTAAGCGAGAACATGGCCGAAGCACTGCAAAGTTCGAACTTCCTATGATCACGAAGGCACTCCAGAGAACTGCAACTTCACTGAGGAAATAGGTCGAGTCTCTGTAGTTCAATCCAGCCTATTCTCGAAACAACAACATTGAAGAACAGGGGGTCCCCAACATCATTTCCATCCAGATCTTGAAAACGTAAACAACAACAGCTAGAAAGAAAAAAAATTACCTCATTCGATATTCATCAACAGGTACTCAAAAACTGTGGGGGTCACTCCCTATTTGGGAGTCTTCATTGTCGGCATAATCTACCCAGGCGGCTGCAAGGTCTTTCATGGTGGGCAGCCGACGCGGTGGGTAGCCAGCAGTAGCAGGAACTCATGGGTAGATGAGCTACCCCCACCAACCAGGAGAACCCCTATTTTGTCCTTCCTCTATTTAAACAGGATGAAAATCTCATTGTTTGTAAGAGAAGAGTGTGTGATTTCTGTGTGCTGTAATCAACCGTGATTATCCGGAGAGAAGGGAATAGAGAAGCGGCAGTGTTTCTCCCGTGGATGTAGGCTAGACGGCCGAACCACGTTAAAAATCCTTGTGTTGCTCCGTTTGCTCCAGTTTTTGTGTGTTTGAGTTACCACGCACCTCCGCTGCGCCCCAACAAAAACAGATTCCATGACTTTTGTCAAACCACATCAATCAGAATCTCGGTTCAAGTGCTAGACTCCAGTTCATCCGAACTCCGTTCGCCAACTCAACTCAATGGAGTTCGGCCTTTAATCTAGGGTTCGTCTGGATCATAAGCGCAGTCGGCTCAATCGATGCTGCGAAATCAGATCCAAATTAGGGTTCTTCATCCGCGAAGGGGCTTCGGCTGTCAGTTTCTTCAGAGAATTAGCATCAGCCTTCGGTGTTCTTCCTCATAGGGTGAGCTTGGTCGGGATCTCGGTGGCGGCTTCATCGATCAATCTTCATCCTCGACACGGTTCAAAATAAAACCCTAGGCCTCGATCGCAAACCTCGGCAGGGCGGCACAGCTCGGGCGGCTTCACGGCATCAGGCGATTCCTCATTCGGTTCTGCTTCTTCAATCAGCGTTCGAAGCTTTTGAGGGTTCAGATTCGTTGATCTTAGGTAACGTCGAAGCGTCGATTCTTGCTATTTCGAAAGTATGCGAAACTCACCCGATTGCCTTCTTCGTATGGAGATGCCACTACATCGATCACGGGATTCGTCTGGTTCGACTGCGTTCATCTCCAAATTCGTCTGGTTCGACTGTGTTCATCGACACGGGATTCGTCTTCGTCTGGAGATGCCACTAATAAATGATTCTCACGCTCATAATACTTGATTACTCGTGTAGATAAAATCCAACATAAATGAAAATTCAATCGATGAAAACCTAAAATTGAAATTAATAAATAAATAATTTATTAATTGATTAAAAAGAGAAATAGTAAAAATTAGAAAAGTATAAATTAGCAAGTTAGTGATTCAAATTATTAAATCGTTTAAGTCATTAGATTAAAATTTCATTTAGACATCAATTAACGAATTAATTAAAAATAAAAACAAGGAAATGGAAAATTTAATTTAGAGAAAGCAAAAATAATCAGTCGCACTAAAAATTAATATTTTAAAATAAACTTAAAAATAAATAATAAACTCAAAGGAGGACAAATATTATAATTTAAACATAAAAAACACAAATTAAACAGAAAATTCATTAGTTTAACAATCTAATTAAAAATTTCTCACAACACAATAATTTACAAACCAGAGGCATATTTTGACACTAAATAACATAATTTAAACTACAAAGGTGATGTGGTAAAAGATATGAATTAAAGTCCTCATAAAATTCTCAGACACTTAATCATTTATTTTCCTCAAACAATCACTTTTACAAATTCAATGGAATAAAAGTATTCTAGAGAGTGAAAAGGTGAGTTGTCACTACGACTCGATTTTCAAAAATATTCTTCCATGAAGAATCTTTCAAGCAAGAAAATGGATTTGCTCTTTTGAAAACAAGAGGTATGGTGAAAAGTTGTTTTTAGTTTTACAAAAATAATTGAGATTGAAAATTTTGAAAATGTTTAAACAAATCACATTGTATTTAACTAAAACTTCCAAACTTTTCTTTACTTATAAGAGAACTGTCACTCATAATTAAAAGACATAATAATTATACACTCTATTTGGATGAGAAAATTTAATAATTACAAACAGTATAAAATAACGCATCCAGCATTATAAAGAATAAAAGAATGAACAATTTTAAGAATAGAGGCTCAATATGGATTGGTATTTTCATTTCGTAACTCATTTAATGCATAGATTAAATGTTTAAAACTTTGTCAAAAGAGTCAAAAATCAATTATGATTGTAAATCCTAGTCCCAAAATTTGACCCCAAAAAGAATTAAGAGTGTAAGAAATTGATAAATAGAAACAAAATCCATGTGAAAGTGGAAGATGATAACCTCCTCAAGGTGGCATTTCAAATCTCAAACTTCAGAAAAATATTAATTCACTAAATAAGCAAGTTGAAGCTTTAAAAAAATCACAATTTGAAAATTTTAATGGGGTTTTTGATGGGTTTACATTATATTACATTTAAGCTCAATTAAGAAGACCTTCCTCCCCCCCCCCACACACTTAAAATCCAATAATGTTCTCATTATTGAATCTGAAGGCCTGAAAACAATTAGGCAATTTAATTCAAAACATATTTTTAATTAAGTAGTTCAATGCCATGTCAAAGGGCTACCATTCAGTTCAAAAAGAAAGTTTCCACAAAGACAAGTCAATTTTTAAGCATAGAAAATTAGGCAAGTTCACCAGAATAAATCATGTAACAACCAAATATCTACAACTTTTAAGTTCAACTCAAATTGAATGTTGGAGAACTAAGCAAAGATTCAAGCAAATTTCAAACTGATTTCCAACTTCTTAGATAAGAGCATGCATCACCCCAACAAAACAATCTAGATTCTTGAATGATCCAGTTTAAATTTAAAGCAGCCCCCCCCCACACACTTACTTTTCATCCATGAAAGATATAATATTGAACTCAAACAAAAATTTCATCAATGGTCAAATAGTGAAAACATGCAGCAATTTCAAGCATTAAACTGAAAAATAGATGTAAAGTTTTGGAAACTTCCTTGACAACATGAATCTCTTCATTCTTTGTACTAATTCAAAAGTTCACACCCTTTTCTTTTTCTTTATGAATGAAATATATAATAATGTTAATTCCAAAACCAAGTTGTGGCTCCAAAAGTGATGAATTTTAGCCTATAATAACAACACAATAGGTTTATGGCATCCCACCTTTTTATTACATAACTTTTCATTACATTTTACAAACAGATGATCTTTAAAGTCCAATGTCTTGGAAATCAGGATCAAAATACATGAAAACTTAAAACAATCTTTTAAATCCCCTTGAAAGGCCTCTTGAAAAGTTCATCCTATGTAAAACTACTGCATCTCATAACCTGGAGACATACATTAAAGCAAAGGGTGAGCAAAAGGCCCAATAAGTAAAGCAAGGGAATCAATTTACTTGTGATATCAATAAGAACATGATGAAAAACATAAAGACATGAGCAATGGAAGTACAAGAATATCATAATGAAAATAACTTGAACCATAACTTGAATATGTGTCTACAATATTAAATTTAGACATTCGTGAACATATCACCAAGGTTCATCCCTAACATGTCATAAAAATTACCAAGGTTATTCATCAAGGTATCGTGAAACTTGTCATCTCTAGAGATTAAATTCTTTACCCAATGCATTGGAGCGCTATCAGGGCACACCCTTAATATGTCTTTATTTTCATGTGATCCACATAGATCATAATTAAACATTTCATAAATAACCCATAGAGAATAAAAGAAATGGGTTTCATTTCAAAATCATGACATTTTAAAAGTTCTTAAGAACTTGATCATTATGTCATTTATAACCCATGGAAAGGCAGTGGGGGTTATATGTATGTCAATTCTAAAATAAAATAGATAAATTTTATGTATTGATGAATACCTCTGGAAATGGAAATAGATTGAGTATTCACATAAATAAAACAATATAAATTCTTGAGAAAAAAGAGAGATTTTGAGACGAAAATTCTGCAGCGTAACGGCTACGTAACATGGTTTTAGAAAACATTAAAAAGAGAGGGGATAGGGGTCACCCACTCAGAAATAACTCATAACATAGTATATGGACAAAATAGAATAAAAATAAGTTTATGGTATGGATATTTGAACAACATACCCTATGAAAAAGAAACTTGAAAGAAAATAGAAGATGCTATTTCTTTTACGAAAATTCGGCAGCTTAACTGCGTCACTTAAAATTTTAGAAAATCAGTTTATGAGAGCGGAAAGGGTCTTTCATCATTTGGACATGAAATGGACAGTAATAAATATATATAAGAACATACCCCCACATAATGAAATGGAAACTAGAAGACATAACATAAAGGAAGTTATGACTTAAAAGAGGGGGGTGAAAGATTCCCTTACCTTGAAGAGTAAATTCGAAAGCCTAAAGGTTGGGATCTTGGGGGGCATGAGGGAACCTTAAGAGGAATCCTTGGGAGGTAAAAAGACCATAGCTTTGTTGAGGAGAGGATTGAGAAAATGGCTTGGTATTTATAGCAAAAGTGAGGGAATACTTAATTAATTTCCAAGGGACACATCATCGGTGGTATTTGCAAAACCATGGGCTTGACCATGGTATTTGCCCATGGTATTGGCCACTTGGGACACCTAATAACATTTATTACTATTCACAAGTTGACCAGAATGATTACATCATTATTACATCATTAATGATGTCATTAATCACACCGAAACTCAAAACTGTATTTTTACTATTCACCAAAAAACAAAACATGTTATAAAAATCTCATAAATTCACCCTAACCTAATATCGATGCTATGAATTAAAAAATGAACTCCATTTTATGAAAATAATTTTTTAATTATGAGATATTTAATTTTTAAGTAAAAATACTATTTACCTGAAAAATTACTAATACTTCATTAATAATTTTTGAAACAGTTATTTACTTATGCTATTATATTTCTTCACCATTCAAGATAACTTAATTATATTTATACTTTCTTAAGTGAGGTTACTATTCCATTGGTCACATTACTATTCATAAGGGTAATATTACTATTCATACTTTACTATTCACTAAAAAAATATGTTGATCTTATTGGGCTCTAAATTTCATAATGGTCACAACTATAGAAGAACATTTTTTGAAAATCATTTTACATTATTAATTATTTAAAGTATACATTTTTTTTAAAAAAAATACCCTTTTTCCAAAATTCGTCAATAATATGGAACTTTATTCTACATTTATCCAGACATTTGAAATTCACAGCTTTAACATAATAAGAAATAACAATTTTATTTATACAAAAGGATTACAAAACATAACTAAAGTCTCATTACATAGCCCCTTATAACACCTGCATATGACCTAAGTGTAAGATGTGCTATGGTGATAGAATCTTGGGGCGGCTCGGACAACATTGCCCAAGTGGTGATTTCTATCAGCTTGAAATTCTCCCGTATGTGATTCCGTTCAAGCTTCACATGTTAGAGTTTGGCTTGATCTTGGTCCAGAGCAAAACCCTGAGATGCAACCTCCTTCCCAAGCTCTGACAGATGGGTTTCGTATGGTCCGAGTCTACTGGATGAGGCCATCGACTCTTCTTTCTGTATTAATTAACCATGATCACTTATATTTATAAAAAATAATCATAATGTTAAGAATTTAGATTCCAATGGTCATATTGACCAATGATCATATAACAGTTAAAACCCAGTGGTATTATTTTAATTATACCCACTTCATTAATTATAGGATATAATTTTGTTGAGTACAAAACAAAATAATACACAAAATTATGAAACAAATATTATTCAAAAGTTCAGGTCGTTACATTCTTCCCCCCTTAAGAAATTTCATCCCCAAAATTTTAACTCGTACCGTCAGAAGAGAAAAGGTGTGGGTACTTCTTCCTCATAGATTCATCTGCTTCCCACGTGGCTTCTTCATATTTGTGGTTCCTCCACAACACCTTAACAAGGTGGGTAGTCTTGTTGCATAGAACATTGTCTCTATGATCCAAGATCTCCACCAGCTGCTCCTTATAAGAGAGTTCATGTTCCAGTTGTACCACCTCTGGATTTAGTACATGTGAAGGGTCAAGTATGTATTTCCTCAAGAGAGATACGTGGAAGACATCATGAACTTGTGCTAGATTTGGAGAAAGTGCAAGATGATAGACTACTGCTCCTATGCGATCAAGGATTTCATAGGGGTCAATGTACCTAGGGCTGAGCTTCCCTTTCTTCCCAAACCTCAGGACTCTCTTCTAAGGCGAAATTCAAAGAAAGAATTTTTCACCAATATCAAACTCCAAGTCCCTTCGATGGTTGTCAGCATAACTCTTTTATCGAATCTGAGCAGCCTTAATGTGTTACTGGATAACATATACTTTTTCTGTCATCTCCTGCACAAGATCAGGACCAAGAAGCTTTCTCTCACCAACTTCATGTCAAAAAGTATGAGTTCTACATTGCTTACCATATAGAGCTTCATAAGGTGCCATTTGAATGATCGAGTGGAAGCTATTTTTGTAAGAGAACTCAAATAAAGGTAGATGTTGATCCCATACACCTTTAATTTCCATTGAGCATGTTTCCAACATATCCTTGAGTGTTTGAATAGTACTTTCAGATTGGCCATCATTTTGGGAGTGATAAGCCGTACTGAAATTCAATTCAGTGATCAGACCATGTTGAGGAATTCTTTAGAATTTTGACATGAACCTTGGATCACGATCAGATATAATAGAAAGTGGAACTCCATGTAGCCTTACTACTTCCTTTATGTAAATCCTGTCAAGTTTATCAAGAGAGAAATCTTCCCCAATAGAGATAAAATGGGCAGTCTTGGCGAGATGGTCCACAATAACCCATATTGCATTGTTTTCTTTGGAAGTTCTTGAGAGACCAGTGACGAAGTCCATAGTGATATTTTCCCACTTCCATGCTGGTATAAGTAGTGGTTGCAATACCCCTTTAGGAAGTTGTCACTCTGCCTTCACTTGCTGACATACCAGGTACCTTGAAGTGTAGTCAACAATCTCCCTTTTCATATTGTCCCACCAATAATGATCACGAAGGTCTCGATACATTTTCGTGCTTCTTGGATGTATAGAGAAAGTAGAGCCATGAGCTTCATCCATCAACTCCTTCTTTGTTTCCAAAATAGATAGAACACATAGACTTTTACGAAATTTCAGTACACCTTCTTTATCAATATTAAACTCAGGAAAATTCTCATCCTTCACAGCCTCAAACTTATTCTGTAACAAATGATCTTCTTTATGAGATTTTTTTATCTTATCTAGTAATGACGATTGAGAAATCATTTATGTTAGGGTTGATGATGTCCCTTCCCATATAATTACCATGAATAGATTTACTTGGCCATTGATCAAAGGATCTCTTTGAATCCTCATCATGGAAAGAAAAACTGGTTCTTTCCTGATTAATGCATCAGTGACTTTGTTTGATCTTCCAGGATGATAATGAATTGAATAGTCTTTAAGAAGTTCCAAACCTATCCTTTTTCTCATGTTCAATTCCTTTTGTGTGAAAATTTACTTCAAACTTTGATGGTCTGTGTATATATCACATTTCTCCCCATAAAGATAGTGCCTCCATATCTTCAGACCAAAAGCAACCGCAGCCAGCTCCAGGTCTTGCGTAGGATAGTTCTGCTCATGATTCTTCAAATGTCAATATACATAAGTAATGACTTTTTCATTTTTCATGAGGATGCACCCAATCCCTTTCAAATATGCATTGCTAAAAATAATTAATCCTTCTCGACTTGAGGGCAGAGTTAACATAGGTGTAGTAACCAATATCTTTTTCAGATCTTGGAAACTTTCCTCGCACTCCTTTGTCCAGATTAACTTGACCCCTTTTCGAGTTAACTTGGTTAATGGATTAGAAAGTCATGAAAAGTTTTTCACAAACCTCCTATAATATCCCACTAATCCAAGGAAATTTCGAATCTCAGTTATTATGGTAAGCCGAGGCCACTTATCTACAACTTTTGTCTTTGTAGGGTCAATTGTGATTCCTTTATTGGTAAGAATGCGCCTCAAGAAAGCTACTTGTTGTAACCAAAATTCACATTTAATGAACTTTACAAAAAACATCTCCTTCCACATAGTTTTCAAAATAACACTTAGATGATCCTCATGATCCTCACAACTTTTGAAATATATCAGAATATCATCAATAAAAACTACCACAAAGTTATCAAGGTAGTCCTTAAAGACTCTATTCATGAAATCCATAAAAATAGTAGGTGTATTAGTTAGTCCGAAGGGCATAACAACAAAATCATAATGCCCATATCTTGATCAGAAGGAAATTTTTGGAATATCTTCTTTCTTCACCCTCAATTGATGATAACCATATCTAAGATCAATCTTAGAGAAGAATTGAGCCCCATAAAGTTGGTCAAATAAGTCATCAATTCTTGGAAGAGAGTATTTTTTCTTCACTATGACCCCGTTCAGTTCTCTATAATCAATGCATAACCTCATTGATCCATCATTCTTCTTCACAAATAGAACAAGTGCTCCCCAAGGAGACACACTCGATTGGATAAACCCCTTTTACAAAAGATCTTGAAGTTTCTTCTTTAATTCCTCCATGTATACTTTTTCCATCCTATACGGGGTCTTTGATATCATATGAGATCCAGGTATGAGTTCAATGGAGAACTCTACCTCTCTTTCAGGTGGAGGTCCGGGTAACTCCTTAGGAAATACATCAATGTATTCCTGGACGATGGGAAATTTTCTATTCTTATACTCTCATTTCCTTCTTATAATTCACCGATAAACTCCATAAAGATAGATATAGGAGGTTATTCTAGACAAAGATCAGGTTGATATATCTCTCCTTGGAAGATAACTATAGGTTTTCCATTCAAGACTACTGATATTTACTTGCTTCTTCATTTGATCTTAGCATTATACTTTGATAGCCTGTCCATCCCTAGTATAATGTTGAATTATAGCATGGGAATGACTACTATATTTGCGATAAGATTGTGCTCACTAAAGTAAATACTAGAGTTTCTAAACACTGATGATGCTTGGATAATCCCATCATGAGTCTTGACTGATAAATATACTTTTTGAAAATTGGGGGTTGATTCTAAATTTTTTGTAAACTTGGAGGAAATAAAGGAATGCATAGAACCAGAATCAAACAAAGTACTTGCTATATTTGAGAGAACAACAAGAGTACCTTCCACCATATCATTTGGTGATTCAACTTCTACCGTAGTGATCGAAAAAGTACAACCTTATTCCCTTGGCTATTGCTGAGGCTGATGGTGATTCCCCTCCACTACCCTCAGATTTGGACAGTGATTGACAAAGTGCCCAAGTTGTCCACACTTATAGAATTGGACATCAGGAAGGGCCTATAACATCTTCCCCTTGTTTTTATAGTTGGGAAGTTGTGGTTTCACCTCACTACAACAATTCCTTGTGATATGCCCATCTCTTCCACACTTGTAGCACTTCCCGCTCTTGAGTAGGCAGTTCCCCAAATGCTTCTTCCCACATTTATTAAAAATGAGACGTTGTACTTTCTTGCCTCCACTTCCCTGATCAAAGCTCCACCCTAAGCTTAGCTCCATCGATCTCTTATTTTCATTGGATTTATGAGACCACTGTGTATCACCAAACTCCAGTTCGACTTTCATCGCACTCCACAGAATCTCCTCCTAGCTTTATAGTCTTAGTTGGATAAATTCCTCTACAAATGAGGTCTTAGTCCACAAAATAATCTATCAACCTTCCCACTAGGATCCTTGAAAAATCTTGAGGTGTAACAGTAATGTCTGGTGAAGTTCATCTCTTAGCTTCCCACAGATTCATTCTCCTTCTTATTCAGCTCAAGAAACTCCTTCTCCATTCTTGTTCTCATGGAATGAGGGAAATAATTATTAAATAATGTCCCTCTGAAATCTTCCCACTCCATAGCTTCAACCTCCACTCTTGGCCTCATGTTTTTAATCAGTTTCCACCACCGATCAACTTATCCCTCTAAGTGATAGATAACTAGGGTGACTTCTCTTGCTCTGAATAGCAGAGCATAGAAAATATATCCTTTATAGAGCTGATCCACTATTTAGAAATCAATGGGCCGGTCGATCCACTGGAGGTTGGTAGTCATTGACACATAAAGAAATCAACCGAATTTTGTTCCCTTCATGGTGAGATCGGTCTCCCAGCTTGATTCAAGTTATTTCCCATAACTTCAGCCAATTGGTTCATCATTCGCATGAAAGTTTCCATTCCAGCTTCCATCGGAGGGACGTCAGCGCATGGTCCATTGTGATCACCATTTGCACAGTTCCTCCTATTTCCCTCTATTTTCTAAAAGAATAAAACCTTAGTGAGAAACTTATTTCATTTATGAATCTTTTAACTATAAAGGATTTTATGTCTTAAAACTTCATACTTAAACAATTACATTTCCCTATAAATCCTTTATAATTATTCATAAAAATCTTATGATTAACCAAACATATCCTCCGAGAGTGTCAAACCAAGAGTGCAGCAAGGCCCGTTGTCGTGTACCAGGATACCCTAGGTCAAGATCGAAACTCCTTGTCAGAGTTTTCACTCCTAGGTACATTTTTGCAAGAGCCACATCCACTTGTTCATATCCAGATAGGGATTTATTTGTTCAGAAACAACCTACTTAATATTTCACCAAAATACTAGTAAGATTTACTATGTTTAAACTTTTCTATAGGGTTATTCCTAAAGTTTTCATAGCCTAATTTCCATAAATAACTAAACTATCCTTTAATACCAACTATGGAATCCTACCTTTTTATTACATAACTTTTCATTACATTTTACAAACATAGGATCTTTAAAGTCTAGTGTCTTGGAAATCAGGAACAAAATACATGAAAACTTAAAAAACTCTTTTAAATCCCCTTGAAAGGCCTCTTGAAAATTTCATCCTATGTAAAACTACTGCATCTCATAACCTAGAGACATACATCAAAGGAAAGGGTGAGCAGAAGGCCCCGTAAGGAAAGCAAGAGAATCAATTTACTTGTGATATCAATACGAAATTGATGAAAAACATAAAGACATGAGCAATGGAAGTAGAGACATATCGTAATGAAAATAACTTGAACCATAACTTGAATATGTGGCTACAAAATTTAATTTATACATTCATGAACATATCACCAAGGTTCATCCCCAAGGTCTCATAAAAATTACCAAGGTTATCCACCAAGGTATCGTGACACTTGTCATCTCTAGAGATTAAATTATTTACCCAATGCATTGGAGCACTATCAGGGAACACCCTTAATATGTGTTTATTTTCATGTGATCCACATAGATCATAATCAAACATTTCATAAATAACCCATAGAGAATAAAAGAAATGGGTTTCATTTCAAATCGTGACATTTTAAAAGTTCTTAAAAACTTGATCGTTATGTCATTTATAACCCATGGAAAGGGAGTGAGGGTTATATATATGTCAATTCTTGAAAAAATATATCAATTTTATGTATTTATGAATACCTATGAAAATGGAAATAGATCGGGTATTAACATAAATAAAACAATATAATATCTTGAGAAAAAGAGAGAGATTTTGAGAAAAAAATTCTACAGCATAACGACTACATAACATGGTTTTAGAAAACATTAAAAAGAGAGGGGAAAAGGGTCACTCACTCAGAAATAAATCATAACAAAGTATATGGAAAAAATATAATATAAATAAGTTCATGGTAGGGATATTTTAATGACATACCATATGAAAAGGAAACTTGAAAGAAAATAGAAGATGTGATTTCTTTTACAAAAATTCGGCAGCCTAACGACGCCATTTAAAATTTTAGAAAATCATTTTATGAGAGAGGAAAGGGTCTCTCATCATTTGGACATGAAATGGATAGTAATAAAGATATATAAAAACATACCCCCACATAATGAAATGGAAACTAGAATACATAACATAAAGGAAGTCATGACTTAAAAGAGGAGTGTGAAAGGTTCCCTTACCTTGAAGAGTAACTTCGAAAGCTTGAAGGTTGGGATATTGGGGTGCTTGAGGAAACCTTGGGAGGACTCCTTGGGAGGTAAAAAGACCAGATATTTTTTGAGGAGGATTTTGGAATGAAAGTAATGAGATAATGACTTGGTATTTATAGCAAAAGTGAGGAAATATTTAATTAATTTCCAAGGGACACCTAATATTGATGCTCTGAATTAAAAAATTAACTCTATTTTATGAAGATAATTTTTTAATTATGAGATATTTAATATTTAATTAAAAATTCTATTTACCTGAAAAATAATAATACTTAACTAATAATTTCTGAAATAGTTATTTACTTATGCTATTATATCTCTTCACCATTCAAGATACCTAAATTATATTTATACTTTCTTAAGTGATGTTACTATTCCATTGGTCACATTACTATTCATAAGGGTAAAATTACTATTCATACTTTACTGTTCATTAAAAATTAAGTTGATCTTATTAGACTCTAAATTCTTTACTGATCACAACTATAGAAGAACATTTTTGGAAAATAATTTTACATTATTAATTATTTAAAGTATACAAAAAATATTTTAAAATACCCTTTTTCCAAAATTCATCAATAATATGGAACTTAATCCTACATTTATCCGAACATTTGAAATTCACAAATTTAACATAATAAGAAATAAAAATTTTATTTATACAAAAGGATTAAAAAACATAACTAAGGTCTCATTACATATACCTTTATAACACCTGCATATGACCTAAGTGTAAGATTTTCTATGGTGATAGAATCTTGGGGCGGTTATGACAACATTTCCCGAGTGGTGATTTCTATCAACATAAACTTCTCCCGTAGGTGATTCCATTCAAGCTTCACATGTTGGAGTTCAGCTTGGGCTTGGTCCAAAGCAATGCCCAGAGATAAAACCTCCTTCCCAAGCTATGATAGATGGGATTCATATGGTCCAAGTCTACTGGATGAGGCCATCGACTCTTCTTTATGTATTAATTAACCACGATCACTTGTATTTATAAACAATAATCATAACGTTAAGAATTTAGTTTCCAACGGTCATATTAACCAATGACCGTATAATCGTTAAAACCCAGTGGTATTATTTTAATTATACTCACTTCATTAATTGTAGGATATAGTTTTGTTGAGTACAAAATAAAACAATACACAAAATTATGAAACAAATATTATTCAAAAGTTTGGGTCGTTACATTCTTCTCCCCTTAAGAAATTTTGTCCCCGAAATTTTAACTCGTACCCTCAGAAGAGAAAAGGTGTGGGTACTTCTTCCTCATAGATTCCTTTGGTTCCCATATGGCTTCTTCATATTTGTGGTTCCTCTACAACACCTTAACAAGGTGGGTAGTCTTGTTGCATAGAACCTTGTCTCTATAATCCAAGATCTCCACCAGCTGCTCCTCATAAGAGAGTTCATGTTCCAGTTGTACCACATCTATATTTAGTACTTGTGAAGGGTCAGGTATATACTTCCTCAAGAGGGATACATGAAATACATCATGAACTTGTACTATATTTGGAGGAAGTGCAAGCTGATAGGCCACTGCTCCTACGCGATCAAGGATTTCATAAAGATCAATGCACCTAGGGATGAGATTCCCTTTCTTCCCAAACCTCATGACTCTCTTCCAAGGTGAAATTCAAAGAAATACCTTTTTCACCAAAATCAAACTCCAAGTCCCTTCGACAATTGCCAGCATAGTTTTTTTGACTCTAAGCAACCTTAATGTGTTGCTGGATGGCATGGAATTATTCTATCATCTCTTATACAAGATCAGGCCCAAGAAGTTTTCTCTCACCAGCTTCATGCTAACAAGTAGGAGTTCTATATCACTTACCATATAGATCTTCATAGGATGCTATTTGAATGCTCGAGTGGAAGATATTGTTGTAAGAGAACTGAACTAAAGGGAGATGTTGATCCCATCCACCTTTAAATTCCATTGAGCATGTTCTCAGTATATCCTCGAGTGTTTAAATAGTGTTTTTAGATTGGCCATCAGTTTGGGAGTGATAGGCCGTACTGAAATTCAATTCAGTGCTCAGAGCATGTTGAATACTTCTCCAAAATTTTGACATAAACCTTGGATCACAATCAGATATAATAGAAAGTGGAACTCCATGCAGCCTTACCACTTCCTTTATGTAAATCCTATCAAGTTGATCAAGAGAGAAATCTTCTTGAATGGAGATAAAATGGGCAGTCTTGGTGAGATGGTCCATAATAATCCATATCACATTGTTTCCTTTAGAAGTTCTCAGGAGACCAGTGACAAAGTACATAGTGATATTGTCCCACTTCCATCTAGTATAGGTAGTGGTTGTAATACCCCTTAAGGAAGTTGTCACTCTACCTTCACTTGCTGATATACCAGGCACCTTGAAGTGTAGTCAGCAATCTCTATTTTCATATTATCCCACCAATAATGATCACTAAGGTCTCTATGACAACGACCCTGTACCCTAGTGGTACAAGCTCCTGATTGGCATCCAAAAGACCTAGGATCAAATCTGGGAAGGGACTAATTTACAACAGTAATGTAGCAGCACAACAGCAGGGTGTTGTAGCAATATTGTAGCAGCGGCGAAACTATAGTGGTGGCGACACTGTAGTGGGCAGAGGCACTGTAGTAGGGACTGTAGCGGTGGCGGTACTGTAGCAGGTAATGTAGCAGTCTGGGTACTGTACAGTACTATTCACCAAGGGGCCCTTTGGGCCAAAAAAATGGGCTTTCAAGCCTTGTATTCAGGCCACTTGGCCTTGGGCCTTTGGGCTATGTAATGGGTCTCCATCTACCTAGTCTAAATAGGTCTTTTATTTAAATAATAAAATGAGTATTTGACCCCAAAAAAATCACGAAGGTCTCTATACATTTTCGTGCTTCCTGGATGTATAGAGAAAGTAGAGTTATGAGCTTCATCCATCAGATACTTCTTCATTTCCGAAATAGATGGAACACATAGTCTTGTATAAAATTTCAATACACCTTCTTTATTAATATTGAACTCAGGAAACTTCCCATCTTTCACAGCCTCAAACTTCTTCTATAACAAAGGATCTTCTTTCTGAGCTTTCTTGATCGTCTCTAGTAATGACAGTTGAGAAATCATTTGGGTTAGGGTTGATGATGTCCCTTCCCTTATAATTCCCATGTCCAGCTTTACTAGGTCATTGATCAAAGGATCTATTTGAATCCTCATAATGGAAAGAACAACTAGGTCTTTCCTGCTTAATGCATCGCTGACTTTGTTTGCTCTTCCAGGATGATAATGAATTGAACAATCACAGTATTTAAGAAGTTCCAACCATATCCTTTTTATCGTTTTCAATTCCTTTTATGTGAAAATATACTTCAAACTTTGATGGTCTATATATATATATCACATTTCTTCCCATAAAGATAGTGTCTCCTTATCTTCAGAGCAAAAACAACCACAACTAGCTCCAGATCATGCATAGTATAGTTCTGCTCATGAGTCTTTAAATGTCAAGAAGCATAAGAAATGAATTTTTCATTTTGCATGATGATGCTCCCAATACCTTTTAGAGATGCATCAATAATAATGACAAATCCTTATCGACTTGAGGGCAGAGTTAACACAGGTGCAGTGACCAATCTCTTCTTTATCTCTTGGAAACTTTTCTCACACTCCTTTGTCCTGATAAACTTGACCCCTTTTTGAGTTAACTTGGTTAATGGATTAGAAAGTCATGAAAAGTTTTTTACAAACCTCCTATAATATCCCAATAATCCAAGGAAACTACGAATATCAGTTATTGTTGTAGGTTGAGGCCCCTCCTCTACAACTTTTTTCTTTGCAGGGTCTATTGTGATTCCTTTATTGGTAACAATGTACCCCAAGAAAGAAACTTATTGTAACCAAAATTCACATTTTCTAAACTTTCTAAAAAGACTATCCTTACATAGAGTTTTTAAAATAACCCTTAGATGATCCTCATGCTTTTTGTGACTTTTTGAATATATCAAAATATCATCAATAAAAACTACCAAAATGTTATCAAGGTAGTCCTTAAAGACTCTATTCATCAAATCCATAAAAATAGTAGGTGTATTATTCAGTCTGAAGGGCATAAAAACAAAATCATAATGCCCATATATTGATCGGAAGGTAGTTTTTGGAATATCTTCTTTCTTCACCCTTAATTAATGATAACCAGATCAAAGATCAATCTTAGAGAAGAATTGAGCCCCACGAAGTTGGTCAAACAAGTCATCAATTCTTTAAAGAGGGTATTTTTTTCTTCACTATGATCCCATTCAATTCTCTATAATCAATGCATAGCTGCATTGATCCATCCTTCTTCTTCACAAAGAGAATAGGTGATCCCCAAGGAGACACACTCGGTCGGATAAACCCCTTCTCCAAAAGATCCTGGATTTTCTTCTTTAATTCCTCCAACTCCACATTTTCTATCCTCTACGGGGTCTTTGATATCATATGAGATCTAGTAATGAGTTCAATAGAGAACTCTACCTCTCTTTCTGGGGGAGGTCCAGGTAACTCCTCAGAAAATATGTCAATGTATTCCTGGACGATGGGGACATTTTCTATGATTATACTCTCATTTCCTTCTTCTTCTTCACTGATCAACTCCATAAAAATAGATATAGGAGGTTATTCTAGAAAAAGATCATGTTGAGATATATCTCCTTGGAAGATAACTGTAGGCTTTCCATTCAAGACTATTGATATTTCTTTGTTTCTGCATTTTATCTTAGCATTATACTTTGAGAGTCAGTCCATCCCTAGTATAATGTCGAATTTCATCATGAGAATGACTATTAGATTTTTGATAAGATTGTGCTCACTAAAGTAAATACTAGAGTTTCTAAACCCTAATGATGCTTGGATAATCCCACTAGAAGTCTTGACTAATAAATCTACTTTTATCAAATCAGGGGTTGATTCTAAATTCTTTGCAAACTTGAAAAAAGTAAAGGAAATGAATTGAACCAGAATCAAACAAAGTGCTTGATAGCTTTGAGATAACAACAAGAGTACCTGCCACCACATCATTTGACACTTCAACTTCAGACATAGTTATTACAAAAGTATGACCTTATTCCCTTGGCCATTGCTGAGGCTGATAGTGATTCCCCTTCACTGCCCTCAGATTTAGATAGTGATTAGAAAAATTCCCAAGTTGTCTACACTAATAGCATTGGACATCAGTTAGGTCCTACACCATATTCCCCTTTTCATTAGTGTTGGGAAGTTGTGGTTTCATCTCACTTTTATAATTCCACGTGATATGGCCATCTCTTCCACACTTGTAGCACTTCCCACTCCAGAGCAGGCAGTTCCCCAAGTGCTTCTTCCCACATTTATTACACATGGGATGTTGTACTTGATTGCCTCCTCTTCCCTGATCAAAGCTCTACCCTAATATTGGCTCCATAAATATCTTATTTTTATGGGATTAATGAGACCACTATGTCTCACCAAAATCCAATTTGACTTTCATCACACTCTGCACGATCTCCTCATAGCTTTCATAGTCTCGGTTGGCTAGATTCTTCTACAGATGAGATCTTAGTCCACCAAATAATCTATCAACCTTCCTACTAGGATCCATGAAAAATCTCGAGGTATAACAGGAAAGTCTGGTGAAGTTCATCTCGTAGCTTCCCACAAATTCATTCTCCTTTTGCTTCAGCTCGAGAAACTCCTTCTCAATTATTGTTCTCATGGAATGGGGGAAATACTTACTAAAGAATATCCCTCTGAACTCTTCCCACTCCATAGATTCAACCTCCACTCTTGGACTCGTGTTTTTAATCAGTTCCCACCACTGATTAGCTTCTCTGTCTCAGCAATAGACAGCCAGGGTGACCTTCTCTTGCTCTAAACAGAAGAGAACAGAAAAGATCTTCTCTATAGAGATAATCCACTATTCATCAATCAATGGGTCGGTCGATCCACTGAAGGTTGGTGGTCATTGATGAATAAAGGACTCAACAGAATGTTGTTCCCTTCACGGTGAGATCAATCTATCAGCTTGATTCAAGTTATTTCCCATAACTTGAGTCAATTGGTTCATCATTTGCATGAAATTTTCCATTCCAACTTCTATCAGAGGGCTGTCATCTCATGGTCCATTGTGGTCACCATTTTCACAGTACCTCCTATTTACCACAATTTTCTAAAATAATAAAACCTTAGTGAGAAACTTATTTCATTTACTAATCTTTTAACTATAAATGATTTTATGTCTTAAAACTTCATGCTTAAACAATTACATTTCTCTATAAATCATTCATAATGTTTCATAAAAAGCTTATGATTAACCAAACATATCCTCTGAGAGTGTCAAACCAGGAGCACAAAAAGGTCCGTTTTCAAGTACCAGGATACCCCAAGTTAAGCTCGAAACTCCTTGTCAGAGTTTTCACTCCTAGGTACATCTGTGCTAGAGCCTCATCCACTTGTTCATATCCAGACATAAATTTATTTGTTCAAAAACCACTTACTTAATATTTCACCAGAATAACAATAAGTTTTATGATATTTAAACTTTTATATAGGGTTCTTCCTAAATAATTCATTTCCTAATTTCCATAAATAACTAAACTATTCTTTGATACCAACTATGGAATCCCGCCTTTTTATTACATAACTTTTCATTACATTTTACAAATGGAGGATCTTTAAAGTCTTATGTCTTGGAAATCAGGAACAAAATACATGAAAACTTAAAACACTATTTTAAATCCTCTTAAAAGGCATCTTAAAAAGTTCATCCTATGTAAAACTACAAAATCTCATAACCTAGAGACATACATCAAAGGAAAGGGTGAGCAGAAGGCTCAGTAAGGAAAGCAAGGGAATCAATTTACCTGTGATATCAATAAGAACTTGATGAAAAAAATAAAGACATGAGAAATTTAAGTAGAGGCATATCATAATGAAATAAACTTGAACCATAAATTTAATATGTGTCTAAAACATTTAATTTATACATTCATGAACATATCACCAAGATCATCCCCACGATGTCATAAAAATTACCAAGGTTATTCACTAAGGTATCATGAAACTTGTTATCTCTAGAGATTAAATTCTTTACCCAATTCATTGGAGTAATATCAGGTCACACCCTTAATATGTATTTATTTTCATGTGACCCACAAAGATAATAATTAAAAATTTCCTAAATAACCCATATATAATAAAAGAAATGTGTTTCATTTCAAAATCGTGACGTTTTAAAAGTTCTTAAAAACTTGATCGTTATGTCATTTATAACCCATGGAAGGAGAGTGAGGGTTATATGAATGTCAATTCTAGAATCAAATAGATAAATTTTATGTATTGATGAATAACTATAGAAATGGAAATAGATTGGATATTCACATAAATAAAACAATATTATTTCATGAGAAAAATAGAGATATTTTGAGATGAAAATTCTGCAGCATAACGACTACGTAACATGGTTTTAGAAAACATTAAAAAGATAGGGGACAAGGGTCAACCACTCAGAAATAACTCATAATATAGTATAGGGAAAAATATAATAGATATAATTTCATGTTATGGATATTTTAATGACATACCATATGAAAAGGAAACTTGAAATAAAATAGAATATGTTATATCTTTTATGAAAATTCGGCAGCCTAACGTTGTTACTTAAAATTTTAGAAAATCAGTTCTTGAGAGTGGAAAGGGTATCTCATCATTTGGACATGAAATGGAAAGTAATAAAGATATATAAGAACATACCCCCACATAATGAAATGGAAACTAGAAGACATAACATAAAGGAAGTCATGACTTAAAAGATGAGGGTGAAAGGTTCCCTTACCTTGAAGAGTAACTTAAAAAGCTTGAAGGTTGGGACCTTAGGGGGTTAAGGGCACCTTGGGAGGACTCCTTGGGAGGTAAAAAGACCAGATATTTTTATCAGGATTTTGGAATGAAAGAAATAAGATGATGACTTGGTATTTATAGCAAAAGTGAGGGAATATTTAATTATTTTCCAAGGGACACCTCATCGGTGGTATTTGAAAAACCATGGGCTTGCCCATGGTATTTTCCCATGGTATTGGCCAATTGGGACACCTAATAAAATTTCTTACTATTCACAAGTAAACCAGAATGATTACATCATTATTACATCATTAATGATGTCATTAATCACACTGAAACTCAAAACTATATTTTTACTATTCACCAAAAAACAAAACATTTTATAAAAATATCATAAATTTACCCTAACCTAATATAGATGATCTGAATTAAAAAATGAACTTCATTATATAAAAATAATTTTTTAATTATGAGATATTTAATTTTTAAGTAAAAATACTATTTAACTGAAAAAATACTAATACTTAACTAATAATTTTTGAAACAGTTATTTACTTATGCTATTATATCTCTTCACCATTCAAGATGACTAAATTATATTTATACATTCCTAAGTGAGGTTACTATTCTATTGTTCACATTACTATTCAAAAGGGTAATATTACTATTCATACTTTACTATTCACTAAAAATTAAGTTGTTCTTATTAGACTTTATATTCCTTTCTGGTCACAACTGTAGAAGACCATTTTTTGAAAATCATTTTACATTATTAAAAATTTAACATATAAAAAAAACATTTTAAAATACTCTTTTTCCAAAATTCATCAATAATATGAAACTTCATACAACATTTATCCAGACATTTGAAATTCACAAATTTAACATAATAATAAATAACAATTTTATTTATACAAAAGGATTACAAAACGTAACTATGTTATCGTTACATATCCCCTTATAACACTTTCATAGGACCTAAGCGTAAGATGTGATATGGTGATAGAATCTTGGGGTGGCTCAGACAACATTGCCTGAGTTGTGATTTCTATCAACTTGAACTTCTCTCGCAGGAAATTCCATTCAAGCTTCACATGTTGGTGTTTGGCTTGGGATTGGTACAGAGCAAAGCCCAGAGATACAACCTCCTTCCCTAGCTCTAAAATATGGGCTTCATATGGCCCGAGTCTACTGGATGAGGCCATTGAATCTTCTTTCTATATTAATTAACCATGATCACTTGTATTTATAAACAATAATCATAACGTTAAGAATTTAGTTTCCAATAGTCATATTAACCAATGGTCATATAATAGTTAAAACCCAATAGTATTATTTTAATTATACTCACTTTATTAATTAAAGGATATAGTTTTGTTGAGTACAAAATAAAATAATACACAAAATTATGAAATAAATATTGTTCAAAAGTTCGGGTTGTTACAAGGTTCAACTTCCAAAATCACCTAGGAAAAAAATATTTAAAACAAACAAATTATAGAAATATATTTTATTATTAAAATACTAAGGAAAAAAAAGATAAAGAATACAAAGAATTGTGGGTTGAACCCTATGAAACACTCAGTTTATAGTCCTCAGTGAGACTTTAAGAAAAATCAATTTTCAAGCATAATGATAAAAGCCGCACCCTTTAGATGCCTTTCAAAATATTTTTTAATACTACGAGCATTAACCAGAATTGGTTTATTCTCTTCTCCAACATTTTCAACAATTCCATTTTTTAAGCACTTGAAAATTTGTGAAAGGTACAGACCACATGAATTCCATTTTTCCTAGAAAGAGATTAAATCTTGAATTAAAGATAAGAACATTTCTACCAACCTAGAATTATATTTTTTAATGCTAAAATGCTAAAAACATTATCCCAATCTTTATAAAACTTAGAATTATCATAATACCCTCTCTAATCTCATCTATCTCATTTTGATCAAGCAATAATTTATCTCCAGTAGTATTAAAATCAAAGATAAAAGCATTTAATTCCCAATATAACTTGTGTTGCAACTCTATAGGTAAATAATAAGATTTTTCAAACAATAACCTGCATGGAGACCTAGAAACTGGGGTTTTGAATATAGTTTTGTAGGCCCATGATGCTTCACCTATTTTTAAGTACCATTCCTTCCTAAAATTAGAGAAAGTTTTCTCCAAAATCTGTTTAAGCTCCTTGTATGAAATTTCTACCCATCCACTAGATTGTTGAAGGCAATATGTTTCATTTCTATGGACACACCCATACTTCTACAAAAATGATTTTAACTTGAAATTCTTAAAATGTGTTCCATTATTAGTGATAAAAGAGTTTGGCACCCGAAATCATGTGAAAATGTCTCTTTTGATGAATTTTATCATATTATTTGATGGATTTTTGGGAAATGTCACTGCTTCAACCCACATTGAAACGTATTCAACATCTACTAATATACACTCATTCCCATGAGAAGATGGAAATGGTCCCAGAAAATCCAATCCCCAAACATCAAAAATCCCAACCATTAAAATTTGTTTCCGAGGAAACTCTTGTTATCTATTAAAATTCCCTAATCATTGAACTTTTCCACAACCCACAACTAAACTACTAGAATCCTTGAAAAAATTAGGCCAATAAAATCCATGTTGAAGGACTTTTTTTTGTAAGATCACATATTTTTCTAGGCACGTACCACTTTGAGTTTTTTGTTTGAGCCTTTCTGGCTGAGTCTTGTTCGGAGATAGAGAGTCTTTGTTGGAGAAAATGAATTAAAGTATGAGGATGTATGTTTGTTTTAAATAATAGAGACCAGGTATAAATGTGTTAAATGGGTTTATTATGGGTTTCCTACTTGAAAGGATTTATAGGTTTTCAAAATACTTATACAGGGAAAAGGGGGCCGAAATCTATCTGTAGGAGAATCACACGCTTTGTAATGGTATTATACATTGTGTAAACTCTGCCAGACACATGTGGTGAAACAAATACAAGGTGTGAACTAGTTACACATCATATAAGTAATACATATCATGTAATGTTCAAGATAATTAAATAATAATCTGAGGTGATAGGTTTTTTAGTGTATCCCTCTAAAAAGAAATACAAGACGTGTAATTGAATTACACACCTTGAAATTTTCTCGAGTAGTTGTTTTAAGTGTGTCGTGCATTTTATATTTTATCATTATTGAGTGAAGATTTCGCCTCTCTACCCTAGGGTAGTTTCCAAGAGATTTTGGAGCACCTCTCTTGATTTCAGATGTCCTGACCACACATTAAATCCCTAGTAAGTGGGTTTGGTTAGGTTTTCCCTTATCTCCGTTTAATCCATGGTCATTGTAGTGTAATCTCTTGACCATGGTCATTGTTGGTTTTGAAAATGATTAGTTTTTATCTAATTTCTCCTTGTGATCTTATATACCTTTGTCTTTTTTGATGTTTACTATTGGAAGTGTTGCATTATTCACTAGATAAAGGTTGGGGGTCTAAACCTTAACCATATAGTTTGATAATTGTCAAGTATGTGCAGTATTGAAATTGTGTTAGCATAGTGGGTGCCTAAATTTACTAAATGATGAAATGAATTATTCCTTGGAGTCCCTTTTAATCCAATTTTATTTTTACCTAGCTTATGGATACCGTTTAGGTGAGGTAACCCTTGATTATAAATGAATTGATTAATGGATTAACGTGTGTTTAGCATGGCATGTATTTTGGGTGATTTCTTGAAATTGATTCACCTTGGCTTGGTTTGTTTATTGAGATAACTGGCATATTATTGGTTTTTTTGAAGGTGGAAACATGAATTAGTCTCCCAATTCATGCCCCAAAGGAATTTATTAAAAAATAAAGTAACATTACAATCATGATGTGTAAAGAGCTTACACCAATAGGGAAAAGATAGGGATACAGAGAGATAAGTCAAGCAACCCAAATACTCCTAATAGAGGCAGTAGTACCTTCATTCTGTCAAGGTAATCAGATCCTCCAAAGTCCATCCAACTCAAATTTCAGATTAGGATGGTAGAGAAGAAATTCCATTCTTTATGCGCTTCTAAGACAGCTCCTCAGCAAGGCATAGCTGAAATTAAAGAACCGATGCAATGATCAAGTGACAAAGTATCAAAATCAAGCATATCTACAAAAACAGATCTGGAACTGGACCACTTAAGTTGGTATAGTGTGAACAAGATCCAGCCAGATAGAGTCCAAATAGAGAAGCATAAATTCACAGTTTCTAGATAATAAACAGCAAGATCATCTCAAAACAATTTCCAAAGATCAGACCAGAGCAAGATAGTAATCGAATCCCATAATCAAGGTCTTCTAGCTTACACTCGACCAATAAGATGAGTTAGGGAGTTTTTTGAAACTCCTTCTTCATTATTTCATTGAATATATCCAAATTCATGTCTAAGTAAGTATCCTTTTAAATCTCTCCTCTTCTAAAAGATTGATATAGTATTTCATCTCGAAGCTTCTCCGTAGATTTAGGATCTTCACAACAAGTAACATTATGTGAATTGTCCCCTTTAGAATGTTGTTGGGCCTCTACATGCTGAGTTGTGTCAGTGGTAGAGACTTCCTGTCTTGAGATGTCCAATGAATGAGTTACTATGGTTCTTTCAAGTTGAGAGTAGTCTTTGCATTTCCTCATTTTTCTGGGGTTAGGGGTGATAAACCCATCAGCATCAACAATTGGTTTTCCCCATTCCTGGTCATTTCTCGCAAATAATATTCCTCAATATGAGTAGTTTTATCTTCTTCCTCATGAGGTGAATCACTATTTTCAGATGGTTCACACCCTTCATTTTCATCCTCCTGAGTATCATCTTGTATTTGTACTGCCGACACATCCTCAAGAGGTGGGGGTGAACTGTAATGGTTATTTGATTCCACAACCGGAGGAGGAACCTCCTTGGGGGAGGTCTGAGCCCCATCTCGCAATCTTCTAGGTGTATATATTGAAGGAAGTGGTTGATTTGTCTTGCCTTTCTCAATCCAAATATTCTTTTTAGTTTCATGACAAGAATCATTGATTCCAAATTCCTTTGAGGCATGTCCTAGTCTAAGGAAACATTGGTAGTAAGAAGGTAGATTTTCATAAACAACATCCTAAAAAAACCGGTTTCACCATTCTGTATCCATATTTGAGAAGGCAATTCCGTAGAAACATCAATCTCAATACAGATTCATGCAACTGAAGGCCTTGAAAGATTCCTAGTGACTGAGTCCATCTTTAATGGGGTTCCAATGAGATTGGCAATTGGGAAGAGGGAATGTTGTTTAAACAAGTATATGGGTAGGCTTGGGAGACCAGCCTAGAGTGGAACAATTGGGGATTCCTTGAATGGGTCAAAATTCAGGGACTATTTCAGTACTTCCATGGGGAATCCACCAAAAAACCAAGATTTTCTAGACCAAAGTCTATAGTAGTAATCCTCAGAAGAAAATCAGAATATAATTATGTGCAAACTAACCAGAACGATGCTGAAATCTAAAAACCCAATCCCTTATAATGCTCTTCTAAGGAAACTCAGAGAAGGTCTACGAACAGGAAATTTACCAACCAAAAAAAGGTGTAAATATGAGGCAAGAGAACTCACCTCAAAATCTGAAAAGGAAATCGCAGGCTGCCCATGGTGTCGAAAATACTTTGGATTAACTTCAAGATCCGGAACCCCGTTGTCTTTAAGGCCAACAATAGGTACCTCCGATGATATTCCAGTGACAAAATTAGTGAACGAGCGCGGATGTGGGCTAGGGTTCGCCAGCGAGGGGTTCGTCTGCACGTGTGTCATGAATCCCAAAATCCAACGCATGTTATTGGTTATATCAAAATGATAAATGGAATGTGTAGTTGAAAGATAAATGGTAATTTGTATAATTAACCATTGAGACTTATGATGTGATATTATGATATCCGTATTGTTATGACATGTGTTGTGATTTATATGATGTAATGATTACATGGGGTGTTGGACCAATTTGATTGTTGAAATTCTTATATGGGGAATTGGTCCAGTTTACATGATAAAATACTTATATACTTGGCTATACCCTAATTTATTATTAAAATGCTTATATACCAGGCTATGCCCTAATTTAATGTTGAAATGCTTATATACTAGGCTATGCCCTCAGACATGCTAAAATGATTATATAGTGGGATATTCCCAGTGACAGATGATGAAATGACTATATACTGGGCTTGGCCCTGAGACATTTTGAAATTATTATATACTGGGCTTGGACCTCACACATGTTGAAATGATTATATATTGGCCTCAACCCTAATTAAATGATGAAATTCTTATATGGCAGGTTTTGAACTAGATTTATGTGATTTATACCTTGGTTATAAGGTTATGGGTTTCATAGTCATGAGACATGCTCTGAGACATTCTAACATGGTGCCAAGGTAGGTTATGTTTTATCAGGGTTACATAGTTTTGGTTGGAATGGTTGTGAGAAATGCTCAGAGAATTCTAGTATGATGCTGAATCAGGTTTATGTGGTATCAAATTAATTATTTAATTAATTAATACACTTTTTTATTGCATTATTAAACACACTTATTATCATACTGGTTATGTTTAGACATGGGGGGTGTCAAACTAATTAGTTATACTCACACCTTATTTAGTCCACTTTTTGGTACCCAAGCAGATTACATGGATCAATGATTGGATAAGGGAAAGATACCTTGATGTTGATTGTTGCTTGCTGGATGGGATAGAGTTTGGTGACAAGGTTAACATGGGTTTCGAGACCGAGGTATTTTGTGTCTGCTAGTATTTTATTTTCACTACTTCTTGCATGACATTTAGTTAAATTCCAACATGACATTACATTATTCCCTTATTATTTTATTGGGTATTCTGTTGGCTCTATTTTTGGTTTTCTACTGTATCAAATTGTTTCCATTATTTCACACTCCGATATTTATTTATTTATTTATATTACTTCTTTATGCTATTTTGTAACTTTATATCTAGAGGTTATATTCTCCCAACTATACTTATCACACCCCACTACTAGTCGGATGCCTCTGGCATACGAAGTGGCTCACTTGAGGTCTCATAACCAACATGTTTTTCCACATGAGAGAGTCTTGAATCCGAGGACATTACAAAGTTGTATCAGATCACATCGGGTTTCTTTTCTGTTACTTTAATATTTGGGAAAGGTAGAAATGAGACTAGGATGTTTTAAGACTTGGTAATGAGATCGTGGATGGGAGTAGATAATCCATGTATGGGGGAAAATTTGAGTGCCCATGGATGGTGTAACGACCCAAAATTTTATTAACAAAAATTCCTCTTGATCTATTTCAATGTATTATTGTAAAATGGTTATATAAAACATATACACTTCTTTGGTTTTATGATTTTTGGATTTAAAAATACCATTAATAATTTTTACCATTTCTTATATATCCATTTAATAGTGATCGATTGATATTATAAATATAGGGCTTTAACAAATCCAATTTACTCAGACAAAGGAAGCGATGACCTCATCTAATAGAATTTCTCCGTATGAAGCCCATTTGTCAGAGCTCGGAATGGAGGTGGCATCATTGGGATTTTCTCTTGACTAAGCCAAATCTGATATTCAACATGTCAAGCTCGAACGGAACTGCCTACGAGAGAAGTAGAAGTTGATAGAGATTACCACCCGAGCGATGTTATCCGAGCCACCCCAAGAGTCTGTCACCATCACACACCTTACCCTTCGCTCTTATGCGGGTATTATAAGAGGTTATGTAACAAGACCCTATCACCATTATTATGTGTATTATTTTCATATAGAATAAAGAATGTACATTCATTTTATTATTGTTACTTTATAAATAGTTTTTAATGCCCAAATAGTACTTTTAGTTAATATTCAATTAAGAAAACTATTTTGATGAATTAATGGATTTTTGAAATAAATAATATTTTAATAAAATATTATTACTAAATTACTTTTTATTAAATATAAATGATCATATAATTTTTTTAATACAATTGTGATTTTTATTAAGGTTTGAAAGATGTTTTTGTTAAAACCCATGAATTTTAGATAAATATCGGTTTTTATTTTAAAAGTAAAAATTCAAATATTTAGAAAATTATTTAAAAAAAATTAATATTATTTTTGGAATTGGGATGTCAAAATTATCCAATGGTGAATTTTTCATAATTTTCTGATACAGTCGAATTTTTGGGTAAAAATTAAACATCGTTTAATTATATAATGTGTTTTATGACATCATAATGACCCAATAGTGATGGAATAAAATAATATAAATGGGTTGTTCGACAAATATATGTTTTACCCTTAAAATAATATTATTTTAGGTTTCTTTTATTTATTTTACAAATATTTAGTGGACCCTTCAAGGCTTATAAAATATTTTATCGTTTTAAAATGTTTTCCTTGAGAGTGTGACTCACCTCTACATAAGCAAGCAAAATATTTTAAGAAGTTAGGCCATTGGAATTATAAAATAATGTTTTTCAATACCTTTTTGAAAAAACCATGGCCAAAAACCATGGTTTGGTTTGTTGTTTTGATTAGTTTAATGTGTGGTGTCCAAAACCTAAATAATAAAGAATTCCCTCCATTTTCCTATATAAACCCACCCAAAATCTCACTAAAACTCCACTCAAAGACTTTTGATCTCAGAAAAACTCTTCCATACTCTCTCTATAATCCTCCCAAGGCACCCCAGTCTCCTAATAGTCCTCTCTCAAGTCTCTCCCAAGCCTTTGGACCACACTTCCAAGTAAGAGATTTCTTCCTCTCTAATTTTTGTCCAAATTTCATTCTATTGTTATGCCCTTTTATTTTTCAATAACAAATTTTGGAATGTGATTTCACACCCCCCATTCTTCCCTCCTTATGTTTAAATTATTAGAGATCCCTTTCTATGTCATTAATGTCTCCCATGTACACCCATTACCATGCCAAAATTCCGTAAGGTATTTCTCTCTCCTCATTTATATTCAAGCAATTATTTTGTATTATGAATATAAATTACTTTACATATATTGGGAAATGTATATATATAAACCCATTAATGTACATTTAATTTATATATGATTATACACCCCTTTCTCTCTCATCAACCATTTTTATGAATTCTTATATCACGCCATTATGCTGCCGAAATTGCACCGTGATTTTCCAAGCCAAAGACATTATGTAGTGAATACCATGCCCATTACTCTATCAAGGGTATTAACCTTTATGAAAATTTACTTATTTATTATATAGTACCATGTATTAATTACACATTCCTTTATTTTTTAATAAATGATGATGTTTAATGAATCCATGTTATATGATCCATGTGGCACACTTATGCATGAAATGAAATGACTAAGAAGGGTGCGCCCTGATAGTGCTCCAATGCATTGGGTAAAGATTAGTATCATGATACATCAAGTGAAATGAGGGTTTAATCATGATAATTCAAGTGTAATGAGGGTTTAATCATGTTCAATGTGCAATGAACCTTGTCTCATGCTAATATCATGTTAAATGTTGTTACCACATTTCCATGTTATGATAATCATGCTATATCATGCCTTTATGTTCATGTTTCTCTTATGATCTATTGATATGAAAATTGCCTAAAATGTACTATATTATTCATTTTATACCTTTTTTACTCCTTTAATGGTACTTATAGATCACCCTTTTCTTATGCATGTCCTCAGGTTATCCCATGCAATGCTAAGTACGAAGGAATTTTGTGGTCATGTAAAAGAAGTATTCAATAAAATGCTGGGTTTTATGTTCTAAGTTGTTATGTAATGTTCCTAATTTCCCAAGACACTATAATTCTAGATCCTTAGAGTTGTCTTAAGTGAAAGTTTATGTAATAAATCAGGTTTAAGTGTGTAATAAAGAGCAGGGTTGTTATAGTTGGTATCAGAGGATAAGTTTAGTTATTTTTGGGATTAGGATTAGAAAACCCTAGTGAAAGAATTTGGGATAATACTAAGTATAATAAAAAAATTCCTAAATTTTGGCGAGTATTGAGTAAGTGGTTTATTAAGAAAATAAATCCTTGTCTGGATACGAGAAGGTATAGGTAGCTCTGGCACAAATGTATCTAGGGGTAGAACTTGAAAACACCGCTTTGAGCTAGAATCGAACGAGAACTGATGCACGACAATGAGACTTGCTTCACTCTTGGTTATGACACTCCCAAGGGATACAATTTTGTAAATTCATAAGATTATTAAGAACCATTATTAAGGGAATAAAAAAATACCCCTAAGAATATATGTTGGGAAGTAGACCGTGGATAATGTAGATTGAAGCCTATAAATTCATAAGTTAAGGAAATAAAAGTAATTTATAAGTCATCCATTTTTTTCTTTGAATTAACCTTTATGTTTTAACCCTAACTTTCCTCTTATTCTATCCAATGGATGGTAATAGAAGGACTCAGGCTAACAAATGATGCAAAAATCAATGTGATGACTGTTCTAATGAGATGCCCAATTTGATTGGAGTAGGAATCACTAACTTTGTCACAATAATATCTCAGTTAACTCAAGTTTTGAATAGAAACATGGGTCAAGAGGGACATTCAACCCCCCCTAAGAAATAACAAGTTTCAATTGAGATCTTCATAAGATGGAGGCCTATTAATTTTAATGGATCATCTGATCCCCCAATCTATGAACAATGGATCAACTTCATTGAAAATATCTTCTCCATCCTTCAATGTTCTGAACAAGAGAAGGTACTTCTGGTAGCTTATCATATGGAGGGTGAAGCTGATCAATGGTAGACATTCATAAAAAATACAAATCCTAAGGAGGAGATCGAGGCATTGGAATGGAAGGATTTTCAGAAAATGTTTTTCGATAAATATTTTCCTCACATCCTACAACATAAGATGGAAAGTGAATTCCTTGCCCTCAAGAAAAAAGATGATGAATACATCATATAGTGTGAGAAAAACTTCACAAGGATTGCACAATACACCTCTGGATTTTTCCATACCCCTGAATTCAAGGTTGACTACTTCTTTGGTGGGCTAAAACCTAGCCTATTGAAATCTATATAAATCTGTGACTTTGAGAGTTATGAGAAAATTTTTCGATGTTCCCTCAAGGTCAAAATGGTGATCAGATAATCTCAAGGGTATAATAATGATAATAAGCATAAGGTGGACTTTAATTTGGGTAGTCTAATGGATAAATACAACGGTGCTAAGAAAAATCCATCCCCCACTTAGAAAAGGTGTGGAAAGAAGAACCCAGAAAATTTCCTGAAGGAGATGAGGATATGCTTTAAGTGTGGAGGAGAAGGGAACCTGACCATTAACTGCAGACAAGAAAAACCCATGCCTACGATAGAGGAGAGGACTGCTCTATTCGACCCCCAAAACATTGTTCATTGTTTCAAATGAAAATAACCAAGGAACTTTGAAAACTAGTTCCCTAAGCCAAGGGTTTTAGGAGGAAACCAACAACCTCCAAGGTATAAAGGGAAAGATTTTTCCATCACTACCGCCGAAGTGAACCTCGACAATGAAGTGGTGATAGGTATGCTAGTTATTCATTCAAGAATAGAAAACATAATTTTTGATTCTAGTTCTACACATTATTTTTTATCTCTAAAGTTTAGTAGAACGATCCTAATACCACCAAAAATCATGTAAGTAAAGGTATCAGTGAGAATGAAAAATGGGTAAATCATTGCATCCCATGAATATAACTCCTACCCTATCATAATTTGTGGATTGAACTTTATAGAAAACCTCATCATACTCTCTCTAGTGGAATTTGATGCAATTCTTGGCATGGAATGACTTTCCTTATATATATCCAACATAAATTTCTATGAGAGGAAAATCACTCTTCATATAGAGAATTGACCCTCGATTCTGTACAAGTGAATGGAGGAGGATGAATATTCTTTAGAACCATCATATCAAGCGTGGATATTACTTCTCTATAAGCACATGTATCTTCCTCAGATGATTGATTCTAAGAAAGAAACCATCTTTAAAGACATTCCTATTGTGAGGGAATTCGTTAAAGTGTTTCCTGAGGAATTTCCTGGTCTTCCTCCTAGAAAAGATATTGAATTATAAATTGATCTTATACTTGGGGAATTTACAATATCTAAGAATCTTTATAGAATGGCTGTTGTGGATCTTGAGGAGCTGAAGAATAAACTACCGAAGAATCTAGATAAAGGTTTTGTATACCCAAGTGCTTCACTGTGGGGTGCACCAGTCCTCTTCATCAAGAAGAAGGATGGGTCAAAGCACCTTTGCATTGTTTATCATGAGCTCAACAAAATCATGATAAATAAAAAGTATCCTCTTCCACGAATTGGTAACTTGTTTGATTAACTACGTGGAGCACAATACTTCTCTAAGGTGGATTTGCAGTCGGGATATTACCACGTACGGGTGAAGAAGGAGGATATCCCCAAGATTGATTTTCGTACAAGATACAAGCACTATGAATTCATAGTAATGCCTTTCAGACTCACAAATGCTCTAGTAATCTTAATGGACTTGATTAATAGAGTCTTTAGAGATTACCTTGACAAATTTGTGGTGGTATTTATAGATGATATTCTAATATACTCTAAAACCAAGGAGGATCTTGAGGAGCATCTAAGAACTATACTAGAGACCTTGAGAAAGGATAATCTCTATGAAAAGTACAAAAAGTGTGAGTTTTGGCTGAAGGAGGTCTCATTCTTGGGTTATATAATCACAAGAAATGGGATATCTATGGATCCATCCAAGACAGCTACAATTAAAGGATGGCTGAGGCCAACATCAGTAACAAATATCTGTAGATTCCTAGGGTTATCTAGATATTATCGCTGATTTGTAAGAAATTTCTCACATTTTTACAACCCTCTTACCAAGATAAATTGGAAGGGAGTAAAGTTTTATTAGAGTGATGAATGCAAAGATATCTTCAAGGAGTTGAAAAGGAGGCTTATCACTACACCCGTTCTCACACTACCCACAAGTGGAGAACTTTTTTTGGTATTTAGTGATGCTTCAAAGAAGGTTCTGGGCTGTGTGTTGATGAAAAATGACAAATTCATTGCCTATGCTTCAAGGAAATTTAATATTCATGAGTAAAACTATCCAAAACATGATCTTGAGTTGGATTCAGTAATCTTCAATTTGAAAATTTAGCGACATTACCTATTTGGAGAGAAGTGTGAAATATATACGGACCACAAAATCCTCAAGTCTACATTCACACAGAAAGAGTTGAACATGTGCCAACGAAGATGGTTAGATCTGGTCAAAGACTATGACTGCTCAATCTATTACCACCATGGGAAAGAGAACAAGGTGGAGGATGCTCTAAGTTGAAAGGAACCAATGATTCTATCATTTATGATAATTTAAAAGGATCTAATCTTCTTAGATTTGATTAAGATGGACATGAGAATCATAAAGAAGGGAACATCATCAATCTTTTAACAAATTATTTTTCAACCGTCTCTTTTATAAAGGTTAAAGGATGCTCAAAAGGATGATTTGGAAATTCAGAAGAAATCAGAAATTATAAAAAAAGGAAAATTCTTGGAGTTCAATGTTAATGAAGAAGGAATTGTGAGATTTGGGTCAAGACTATGTGTTCCATCAAATCCAGAGTTGAATAAAGAACTTTTGGATGATGCACATAGTTCAAATTTATCCATTCACCCAGGAAACACAAAGATGTATTGAGATCTACAAGAGCATTATTGGTGGGATAACATGAAGAATGAGATCACTAAGTATATATCAAAGTGCCTGATATATCAGCAAGTGAAGACTGAGAGGTAGAATACTAAGGGGATGATGCAACCATTACCCATACTAGCATGAAAATGAGAGAACATCACCATGGAATTTTTCACTGGGATTTCAAAGAAATCCAAAGGAAACAATGTTATCTAGGTTTTTTTAGATCATCTTACAAAGATGACACACTTAATTGTAATTAGAGAGGATTTCTCATTAGATCAAATGACACAAATATATATCAAATAAGTGGCAAGGCTACCTGGAGTTCCAATATCTATTGTATTTGATTGAGATCCATGATTCACCTCTACGTTATGGAAGAGTCTTTAACATGCTTTGAATACCGAGCTGAACTTTAGTATGACTTATCAACCTCAAACTGATGGCCAATCTGAGCGAACTATCCAAACACTTGAGGATATGTTGAGAGCATGCTCAATAGACTTCAAAGGATGATGAGATCAAAATATTCCTCTAGTTGAGTTCTCTTACAATAATAGTTTCCACTCAAGCATCCAAATGGATCCTTATGAAGCCCTTTAGGGGAAGAGGTGTTAAACACTGACATTTTGGGATGAAGTTGGGGAGAAAAAACTATTAGGTCCAGAAATGGTTGAGGAAATGGTAGAGAAGGTTAAGACCATCCAGTAGCACATTAAAGCTGCTTAGAGTCAACAAAAGACTTATGCTGATAATAATCAACGAGACCTAGATTTTGATGTCGGAGACATGGTATTCCTCTACATATTACTGTGGAAGAGAGTTATGATATTTGGGTAGAAGGGAAAGCTTATTGCAAGGTACATCAGCCCTTTTGAGATCCTTGATTGCATTAAAGTAGTGTCCTATCGACTAGATCTCCCACTGAACCTATCTCAAGTACATGATGTATTACATGTATCACTCTTGAGGAAGTACATACCTGACCCATCATATGTACTCAATCTAGATGTGGCACCATTAGAGAATGACCTCTCTTATGAAGATAATCCGGTAAAGATCTTAGATCATAGGAAAAAAGTTCTACGAAATAAGACAATGACCCTCGTCAAGGTGTTGTGAAAAAACTACAAGTTTGAAGAGGCAACATGGGAATCAGAGGAAGTGATGAAGTATAGTTACCTGCATCTATTTTAGGGTGGGAAAAGAAAATTTCGAGGGAAAAATTTCTTAAGGGTGGAAGATTGTAACGACCCAAACTTTTATTAATGAAAATTCTTCTTGATCTATTTCAATGCCTTATTGTAAAATGGTTTTATAAAACATATACACTTCTTTGGTTTTATTATTTTGTATTTCAAAATACCATTAATAATTGTTACCATTTCTAATATAGCTGTTTAAAAGTGATCAATTGATTAGTATAAATATAGGGCTTTAACAATTCCAATTTACTCAAACAAAGGAAGCGATGAACTCATCTAGTAGAATTGCTCTGTACGAAGACCATTTTTCAGAGCTTAGAAAGGAGGTGGAATCATTGTGCTTATCTGTTGAACAATCCCAAGCTGAGATTCAATATGTTAAGCTTGAATGGAACTGCCTATGGGGGAAGTGGATGTTGATAGAGATTACCACTTGAGCGATGTTATCTGAGCCACCCCAAGAGTTTGTCACCATCGCACACCTTACCTTTCGGTCTTATGTGGGTGTTATAAGGGGTTATGTAACAAGACCCTAGCACTATGATTATGTGTAGTATTTTTATATATAATAAAGAATATACATTAATTTTATTATTGTTACTTTGTAAATAGTTTTTAAAGCACACATAGTACTTTCAATTAATATTCAATTAAAAAATCAATTTTTATGAATTAATGTATTTTTTAATTAAATAATATTTTTATAAAATATTATTACTAAATTACTTTTTATTAAAAATAAATGTTCATATAATTTTTATGAATACAATTGTGATTTTTATTAAGGTTTGAAAGATGTTTTTGTCAAAACCCATGAATTTTCGATAAATGTCGGTTTTTATTTTAATAGTAAAAACTCACATATTTAGAAAATTATTTAGATAAAATGAATATTATTTTTGAAATTGAGATGTTGAAGTTATCCAATAGTTAATTTTTCATAATTTTCTGAGACAGACGAATTTTTGGGTAAAAATTAAATACCTTTTAATTATATAATGTGTTTTATGACATCATAATGACCCAATAGTGATGTAATAAAATAATAAAAATAGGTTTTTAGGCCAATATATGTTTTACCATTAAAATAATGTGATTTTAGGTTTGTTTTATTTATTTTAAAAATCTTTAGTGGACCCTCCAAGGATTATAAAATATTTTATCCTTTTAAAATGTTTTCCTTGAGAGTGTGACTCACCTACACATAATCAAGCCTAATATTTTAATAATTTAGGCCATTGGACTTATAAAATAATGTTTTCCAATCCACTTTGGCAAAAAATATGGGCAGAAACTATGGTTTGGTTTGTGGTTTTGATTAGTTTAACATGTGGTGTCCAAAACTTAAATAATAAAGAGTTCCCTCTCTTTTCCTATATAAACCCACCCAATATCCCACTTCCTCTCCACTAAAATACATTTTATATCGACCAAAATATTCTATCATCTCTCTATAATCCTCCCAAGGAACCCTAATCTCCCAAGAATCCTCTCTCAAGACTCTCTCAAGCCTTTGGATCACACTTCCAAGTAAGGGATTTCTGCCACTCTCATTTTGTCCAAATTTCATTATGTTGTTATGCCATTTTATTTTCAATTAAAAATGTTGGGGGTATGATTTAGAACCTCCCTCATACTTCCATCATTATATTTTAATTATTATATACCCATTTCTCTCTCATTAATTCCTCCCATGTACACCCGTTACCATGCCAAAATTTCGTAAGGGATTTCTCTCTCTTCATTTATATTCAAGAAATTATTTTGTATTATGAATAAAAATTCCATTACATATGTTGGGACATGTATCTAAATAAACCCATTAATTTCCATTTAATGTAAATATGATGATACACCCCTTTCTCTCCCATCAACCATTTTTATGAATTCTTATGTCATGCCGTTATACTACCGAAATTGCACCGCGATTTTCCAAGCCAAAGACACTGTGTAGTGAATATCATGCCCATTTCTCTATCAAGGGTATTCAACTTTATGCACATTTACTTATTTATTATAGAGTTTCATGCATGAATTACACATTCCTTTATCATGTAATAAATTATTATGTTTAATGAATCCATGTTATATGATCAATGTGGCACACTTATGCATGAAATGAAATGATTAAGAAGGGTGCACCTTAATAGTGCTTCAATGCATTGGGTAAAGATTAGTATCATGATACATCAAGTGAAATGAGGGTTTAATCATGCTAATATAAGTGTAATGAGTGTTTACTCTTGCTTCATGTACAATGATCCATGGCTCATGCTAATATCATGTTAAATGTCGTTTCCACATTTCCATGTTATAATAATCATGCTATATCACGCCTTTATGTTCATATTTCTCTTATGCTCCATTGATATTCCAATTGCCTAAAATGTACTATATTCTTTATGTTATTCCTTTTTTACTCCCTTACCGTTCTTGATAGCTCACCCTTTTCTTATGAATATCCCCAGGTTATCCCATGAAATGCTAAGTACGAAGGAATATTGTGGTCATATAAAAGAAGTTTTCAATAAAGATGTTGGGTTTTATGTTCTAAGTTATTATGTAATGTTCCTAATTTCTAAAGAAACTAGAACTCTTGATCCTCATAGTTGTCTTAAGAGCAAGTTTATGTAATAAATATTGTTTAAGTGTGTAATAAAGAGCAGAGTTTTTATAGATGAAATTGTTGTTTATGTTGTTTTCTTGTTATAATTGACGTTATTTCACCTTGGGTGATTCACATGTTATGTGAGGTTTTTATTTTATTATGTTATTGGATCTTGAGATTTATACTCATGGACCAATATAGTACATTATGGGTATTCATTCATCATGATAGGTATATAGGGATATATATTAGCATGGATTGTTAATGATAGAGACATATATATTTCATGTGATATATACTTTACTATTTGAACTATGATATAAGATACCTATTATATATGATAAATGAAAGAAATGAACTATTATGTCATGCTAAAACACTTTTAGGCCATGTTAAGAGAGACTAGGAGTCTGTGGTTCTCTATTTTTGTCACTTGTTCAGGTTGACCATGTTGTTATAGCCAATGTTCTAAAGAGCGTGTTTTTCTTGTAGAGAAATTTCCTCCACAAAATTTTTTGAGTTGAACATCAAGAGAGTTATAATCAACAAACTCCTAATAAAATTTAGCCGTATCTTCTTTTAGTTCTTGAGTATTAGATGGATGTTCAGCTTCGCAGCATCTTCTTGAGGGTTTTGCGATCCATGGAAAGAGAGAATATTCACACTATGCCTTCAATGTCTGAGCTAATGAGATATTTTCAGCTGAAAAATCTTCCTACATTCATTGGGGAGGGAGGACCCTAGATAGTCAAGTTCTAGATCAATTCATTCTATATAATTTCTATGCACCTTGAGACACCCACAAATAGGAGGGTGATGCTTGCTACAAATATGATTCATGGACCAGAAAAGTGTTGGGGTGATATTCTGGAGTAGGTAGAGTGGTAAGGGGTGTTATCTTATAATGAATTTGAGATGAAGTTCCCAATCCATTTATATCCTAAGACATCGAGGGATGAGAAGGTTTGTGAGTTCATTCTCCTGACATAGTAGGGAATGTCAGTGTTGGACTATGTTGAGCATTTCAACGACCACACTTTGACCCATCTTTGGTAGATGATGAGATCTTCAAGGAAAGAGAGACTATTCACACCATGACTTCAATGTATGAGCTGACGAGAGATTTTCAGCTGCAACATCTGTATGTGTTCATTGGGGAGGGAGGCCCCTAGATAGCCGATTTCTAGATCAAGTTAGTCCATAAAATATTTATGCACCTTGAGACACCCAAAAATAGGAGGGTTAAGCTTGCTGCATATATGCTTCATGGACCAGAAAAGTGTTTGGGGGGTATTCTGGAGTAGGTAGAGTAGTAAGGGGTGTTATCTTTTAATAAATTCGAGATAAATTTCCTGATCCATTTATATCCTGAGACATATAGGGATGATAAGACTTATGATTTAATTCACCTAACACAATAGGACATGTCAGTGTTGGATTATGCTAATCATTTCAATGACCTTCAGTGCTTTGATCAATATTTGGTAAATGATGAGATCTTAAAGGAAAAAAGTTTTTAGGATCACCTTCACTATGAGACCAGGTTGTAGGTGAATATGTTCCATCTGATCAGTTTTGTATATGTAAAAAATCAGGAACTCATAACAGAAGGAATATGAGATAGGCTCTGAGCAGAAACCATGTTGATTCAATAGGGAAAACTGTGAAATATTATTATATTGGAACTAAGCATCATTATAAATGTTTTCAGCAAGGAAATAGTGGTAAAAATAGGTAGGGTAGTGAGAAGCCATCTTAGGATCGTGTTCCATTGCAGTGCTATCAGTGTGGTAAGATTGGTCACAAATGACCTCAGTGCCCATACCTTGCTTTGAAGTGTCGTTATTGTGGCAGATTGAGCCACCTATAGAAGTTTTGTAGGGGAATGAAATATAAGAGTAGTTTAAAAGCAATAGGATAGGTATGAAAGTTTGGGAAAGACTCAGCTACTCCTCATCAGATTGGTATCTAGAGTTCCACAGGACATTCTGGTCAAGGAAGGGGATGTGGTACCCCAATGTAGGAATGTTAGTTCTAGGAGGAAGGTATACCTCAAGGGTGTTAGGATAGATCCTTGGGTAATGGGGTAGGTCGGCTATACATTAAGTAGACTACTCCAGCTATTGTGGATATAGGACCATCTACCATCAGAGGTACGATGCTTGTATCATCTACCCTTTATTATGTTTTGTTTGATACATGATAATTGTATTCATTTTTATCCTATCTTTTGAAAATGGTTTGGTCTTGGATGTGTAAATCTTGGATGGTGTTTTGACCATCAACACACCATCTGGAGTGCGGTCAGAGAATACCAAATGTTACCCAGTGTTTTGTCTAGAAAATAGTGGTTATTGTTTCTTTTGGGAACCTTTTGTGCTAAAGATGATAGGTTTTTATTTGATTCTTTGTAGGGATTGGTTAGTTCTATACCAGGATCATATTGACTACTACCAAAGGAGAGTTACATTTTTATTTCTAGGAGGAATCTATTTTCACTAGGTTGAGTGGAATCTTCAGGCTGGTTGTACATGACTAATTCAGTGTAGATTACATTATATCACAACTCAGATAGCTGATCCTACTCTATATAATGGTGGAATATAGAAGGATTATTTTCTTCTAGTGGTAATTGAGAGATTGAGTTTATGAATGAGTTGGTGCTGGGAGTAGATCTAGTTTCTATTATGCCTTATAGAATAGCACTAGTAGTGATTCAGGAGTTGAAAGTTTAGTTGGAACATTTAGAAGTTAAAGGTTTCATATATCCTAGTACACCTCCTTGGGGTTCTCTAGTTATTTTTTCCAAAAAGGATGATGAGAATTTGTGATTTTGTATGAATTATCCGATATTGAACCAGATGAAGGTCAAGAATTTGTATCCCCTTCCGCACATCAACGATCTATTTGGTTAATTGAGAGGTGCTAAGAGCTTATCTAAGATTGATTTGAGATTTGGATACCATTAGTTGAGGGTGAGATAATTAAACATGCCTCAAACTTCTTTTAGGAGTAGGTATGTCTTGTATGAATTCACAGTGATGCTGTTTGGTTTAACTAATGCACTCACAATATTCATGTCCTTGATGAATATGATCTTTCAACTTTTTTTGGATCAGTTTGTGGTGATTTTTGTTGATGAAATCATAGTGTACTCCCAGTCAGTAGAAGATCATGATCAACATATTGAAATCATATTGAGTACATTGAGATATCATTAGATTCACACCAAGTTAACCAAATACAATTTCTGGATTGATAAAGTGAACTTCTTAGTCCATGTAATCTCAGAGGACAAAGTGTCAGTGGACCCAGAGAAGGTTTCAACCATGATATCTTGGAAAAAACACAAAAATATATTCAAAATTCAGAGCTTTTTTGGTTTACCAGGTTATTATAAACTCTTTATCCCGTACTTCTCCTGTTTGTAAGCACTGATGTCAGAGCTGACAAAAAAGGGAGTGAAGTTTGTTTGGTCTGATTCTTGCAAGAGATCTTTTCAAGAGCTAAAAGAAAGGATGACGTCGGCACCTATCCTCACTTTAACTATTATGGGTAAATCATTTACCATGTATTGTGACACATTCAGAGTTTGAATTTAAGAAGTTCTAATGTAGTAGGATCCAATTTTTTCTTATGGATTTAAATAGTTGATACTGCATGAGAAGAATTATCCTACTCACAATTTAGAGTTAGTAGTAGTGGTACATGCCCGGAGGTTCTAAAGGAATTGTATCATGGGTGAGAGTTTTGTGGTATACATGGATCACAAGAACCTTAGGAACATATTTTCTTAGTGATACCTAAGCCTTTTATAGATGAGGTGGGTTGAGAATCTGCAATCTTTCAACTTCAAGTTAGCTTATACACTGAGAAAGGGAAACATAATTGCCAATGCATTGAGTCGAAAGATGCCGACAGAGGTAGTATAAGAGTATTGTGACGAGTGAAGAGTAATGAACCAATTTGAAGACCTACATATATATGTTCATGAGTCTAAGGGATGAGTAGATCTGAATTCAACATCTGTTATACCCATGATTTTAGACCGGATCAAGGCCGAGCTGTTATCTAATCCGAAGGGATTAGTTCTGAGAGACAACTTATATGGTGGGAAGATACCATTGGGATGGTCTCTTGGTAGTGAAAATTATATTATGTTCTGTGGCCGAGTATGGGTTCCTATGGGCTTGTGTGAGGAGCTAATAAAATAGTTTCATGCTTCTATATGGGTGGTACATCTGGGTTTGATAAAGATGTATCATGATCTCCATATATAGTACTAGTGGTCAAAAATAAAGGAGGTAGCAAGATTTGTGATGAGATGTTTCACTTGTCAGTAGGTGAAAGCCAAGAATCATAGGAAAACTAGTCCTTTTCATCCTTTTCCCATTCCTGAGTGGAAATGGAATGATTTTACAATGGATTTTATTAAAGTATTACCCAAAACAACCCATAAGAATGATGATGTATGGGTGATTATCAATCGAATGAAGTAGGTAGCCCAAAATTTTCCTTTTCAGGAGACCTTAAAAATTGATGATCTAGGTATTACTTATACGCGTGAGATAGTTTAGATGCATGATGTTCCAAGGAGTATCATTTCAGACCGAGATCCTCATTTCACATCACTATTCCAGAAGTGCCTTCAGAAGGCTCTAGGATCACATGTTTTTTTGAGTACGACCTATCATCCTCAGACTGATGGTCAATTTGAGTGGACTAATCAGGTTCTGAAGGATATGTTATAAGCCTGTGTTTTGGATTCCAGTGGTTTTTGGGAGCAACATATGGTACTTTTGAAGTTTTTATATAACAATAGATTCCAGTCATCGATCCAAATGGAACCTTTTGAGGCTTTGTATGACAGGTCATGTCATTTTCCTCTTTTTTTTTGTTTAGAGGTAGGTAATTCAACACTTATTGGACCTAGTATCATGCAAGAGACATTTGAGAAGGCTTAGTTTATTAGGAAGCTATTTGTAACCACACAGAGCAGGATAAAATCCTATACTGAACATAAGAGATGACCTCTAGAGTTCAAGGTTGGTCATTGTGTTTTCCTTCTGGTGTCTCCTAGTATGGGGCAATACTATATTAGGAAATAGGGAAATATAGAATCTAGGTGTGTCAATCTATTAGATATATTAGATAGGATCGGTCTAGTGGTGCACTGATTGGACCTTCCACAATGCTACAGTGGCATACATGACATGTTTCACATGTTGTAGCTTCAGGGATATTATTCAATCCCTTCTCTTGTGATATATGTAGAATACATTGATATTAGTAATGATGCATCCTTTTAGGAGCATATGATATTGATTGTGGACCATAGTTAGAATTATCTATGGGGTAGGGTGATTCTTTTGGTTCGAGCACAGTGGGAACATGGGAAAGTTCAGGAGGATACCTGGGGGTGTGAGTCTGATATGTGAGCACAATGGCCATAATATTTCACCGAGACAACATAGTAATGCTTGGAGAAGCTCAGGGATGAGTTTTTATATAGAGGAGAGGTTGTAAGATAACGTCTTTTTCCAGGTATATCCCTCTTTGAGTTTTTCATTTGATACTTGGTGGTCGATTCTTGTTCGTAGACTAAGATCCTTTGTTGGGGAAAATGAATTAAAGTCTGGGGATGTGTGTTTGTTTGAATTAATGGAGTCTAGGTATAAATGTTTTAAATGAGTTTAAAAGGTTTTTCCATGCTTGGAAGTCTTTGGATGTTTTTAGAATCCTTATGCAAGGAAAAGGGGGATAAAATTTGTCTACAGGAGAATTACATGCCGTGTAAAGGTATTACACATAGTGTAAACTCTTTCAGACACATGTCATGAAACCAATATAGAATGTGAACCAGTTATATGTTATATAATAAATACACATCATGTAATGTTTGGGATAATTAAATAATAATCAGAGGTGATGGGTTTTTTGGATTATCCCTCTAAAAATAAATACATGATGTGTAACTAAATTACACACTGTGTAATTTCTTGAGCATCGATTTTAAGTGTGTCATGAATTTCATATTTTCTCATTATCACATGAAACTTTCTCCTATAAACCCTAGGGAAGTTTCCAAGATATTTTGAAGCACCTAAATTGATTTTGGACATCCAAATCATGCATCTGATCTATGGTAAGTAGTTTTGGTTAGGTTTTCCCTTATCCCCCTTTGATCCCAAAAAAATCGCAGCATAATATCTTAACCATGATCATTGTTGGTTTTGATCTTGATTGATTTTGATCTAGGTTCTCCTTGTGATATAGAAAACCTTATTCTTTGTTGGTGTTTTCCATTGGCAGCATTATGTTCTTTACTAGATAAAGGTAGGGGGTCTAAACCTTAACCCTATTGTTTTATAATTGTTAAGTATGTACAATATTGAAATTGTTCCAATATAGTGTGTGCCTTAATTTACTAAATGATAAATGGATTATTCCTTAGAGACTCTTTAGATCTAGTTGGCTATTGAATTGTCTTATGGATACTGTTCAGGTGATTGAACCCTTGATTATAAATTAATTGATCAATGGATTAAAGTGTGATTATCATGGCATGGATTTTGGTTTATTGCTTGATATAGATTCAATAAGGCTTGGTTTGTTTATTGAGATAACTGTAAGGTTATTGGTTATGACCAAATGATAAATGAAATGTGTAATTAAAAGATAAATGGTAATTTGAATAATTAACTATTGAACCTTATGATGTGATATTATGATATCCTTGATTCTATGACATGCGCTGTGATTTCTATGTTGTAATTATTATATGGGGTGTTGGAACAGTTTGATTGTTGTAATTATTATATCGGGAGTTGGTCCAGTTTACATGCTGAAATACTTTTATATTAGGTTATGCCCTGGTTTAATGATGAAATTCTTATATACCAGGCTATTCTCTAATTTAATGTTGAAATGCTTACATACCAAGCTATGCCTTGAGACATGCTGAAATACTTATATAGCGGGCTATACCCAGTGAAACATGCTGAAATGATTATATACTGGGCTTGGACCTAAACTTGCTAAAATTATTATATACCGGGCTTGGTCCTGACACATGTTGAAATGATTATACATTGGTCTTGGACTGGATTAAATTCCTAAATGATTATATAGTGGGTTTTGACCCAGATTTGTGTGATTTATACCTTGGTTATGAGGTTATGGTTAACATGGTTGTGATATATTCTTAAAGAAATTCCGACATGGTGTCGAGGTAGGTTAAGTTTTACCTTGGTTATATGGTTTTAGTTGGAATAGTTGTGAGACATTTTCAGAGATATTTAGGCATAGGGATGAAGCAGGTTGATGTGGTATTAAATTAATTTGTTAACAAATTAATACACTTTTAATTGCATTATTGCATACACTTATTATCATACTGGTTATGTTTTGAAAATGTGGTTTCAAACTAATGAATTATACTCACACCCTATTCAGACCACCATTTAGTATCTGAGAAGATTACATAGATACAGGATTGGACAAGGGAAAGGGACCATGTCATTTATTGTTTATTACTGGATGTGTTGGAGTATTGAGATAGGATCGACACGAGGTTCAGGATCAAGGGATTTTGTGTATGATAGTCTTTTATTTTTACTACTTCTATAATGTAATTTAGTTACATTCCAACATGACATTGCATTATTCCCTTATTATTTTATTGGGTCATTCAGTTGGATTTATTGTTCTTTTCCACTGTATCATATTGTTTCCATTATTTCCACACTCTGACATCTATTAATTTATATATATTGATTATTTACACTATTTTGTAAATTTTTAACCAAGGGTTATATTCTCTCCACTATACTTATCTCACCCCTAATGCTAGTTTTTTTCCTCTAGAATATAAGGAGGCACTCTTGAGGTCTCATAACCAACCCATTTTTTCCATGTGATAGAGTTCTGGATCAGGGAACATTACATTTTGGGTTTTCCACTCTCCTCTATGATGACCTCCTTAAGGTGAGAAATAAAAACTCTATGAAATGGGAAACATCTCTTTCTATAGCACATGACTACATAAGATTCCATCAACACACCTTATTTAGAGTAAAGGATCATCCTAAAGATAATAAATAACAACTGAAATGAATTTTTTCCTTTGATTTTTTATAAAATTCTTGGGAATCATTCTGGAAGATAAAAATATTGTGAAATAGGCATGCCAATAAGATTTCATAACAAACAAAGTGAACAATGTTTTATTAGGGAAAGTTGATTTTATCTCCATTGGATAATCATGATGGGTACGATACAAGTTAGACAAATGATCAACCACAAAATTTTTAGCACATTTCATGTCTTTAGTTTCTAAATCAAACTCTTGTAACAAAATAATCCATCTAATGATTTATTTTATCCACCCTTTTGGAAAAAATTTATTTAAGGGATGTATTTTTAGTGAAAAAAATGTATTTGGACCCTAAAAAATATTTCTTAAACTTTTCTAAAGCAAAGAATGCCAATAATTCCTTTTAAATAGTAGTGTAATTCCATTAAACATTATATATGAATCAACTAGCTTAATACATCACAATAATTTTCTTTTTTATTCCTTTGTATTAAAACCACTATAACAACCACATCAATAGAATCACATATGATTTAAAAAGGCAATTTTGAATTATGTGTAGTGATAATGGGTGAAGAAGAAAGTTTTTTCTTGAAAATAATAATATATTCCAAGATTTTTCATCAAAAAATAATCTTTTTTCTGTAATAAACATAAGGGATTTATAATTTTTGAATAATATTTTATAAATATCTAGTAAAAACTAGAATACCCTAAAAAAATCATAACACCATTGAAATATTCAAGAGGAAATTTTTCAATATTTTTTTTTTAGAATTATCAACTTTAATGCCTCTCTTAGAAACATTGTGACTAAGAAAAATACATTTGGTAACCATAAAATGACACTTTTACAAATTAAAAACAAGATTGTGTTCTTAGAAACCCTCAAAAACTAATAATTTTTTTTCTAAAAAACTCTAAGAAATTATTCAATCTATTGAAAAATCATCTATATATACTTTAATGATCCTATAAATCATGTCTAAAAATATATCCATCATGCATCTTTGAAAGGTAGCGCATAAACAAGACAAACCAAATGGAATTCACTGATAGGAAAATGTTCCAAATAGGAATATAAAATTATTCTTCACTTCGTCTTTTGGTGATACATAAATATGGTTGTAATAATAATAATAATCATATATAAAACAAAAAAAAAATACATGCCCAACAATCCTCTAAATCAGTTGATCTAAAAATGACATTGTAAAGTTATCCTTTCTAGTTGCATAATTTAGCTTTCTATATTCTATATTGACTCTCCATTTGGTTACATTTCTAACTTAAATTTGTTCATTTTTCTCATTTGTAACTAAAATTAACTCTCCCTTCTTGGTAACTACCTAGATCAGGCATACCCAAGCACTATCCTATATAGTGTAAATGATTACTGCATTGAGTATCTTAATTATATCTTCTTTGACAACCTATTTCATGTTTAGATATAGCCTTATTTCACCCTAAACTCTCACTTTTTGATTTTGTTCTATAGGGATCATATGCATGTAGAAAGATGAGTTAATCCATTTTAAGTCCGCTATAGACAAACCTATTAACATTTTGAATATTTTCAGAACACCTAGAATTTTTTTATCTTGATTTTCATTCAGTTTAATAGAGTTAATAACATACATTGTTGTATTTTCACCTAGAAATACATACTTCATATGTGATTGAAAATGTTTAAGCTCAATATATGGTGCTTCTTAATTATAATAAATTCTATTAGGCCTAGGAAGAACAAGGTATTAAATATATTTCATAAAATGAGTTTAAAAACTAGAAATATTTCTAATTTTAGCACCAATTTTGATGTTTTTTTCACTACTTTCCAAAGTGGAAAAATCACTCTTAAGAGTTCGTATATCATAGTTAAGAATGTTTTTTATAGAAAAATAATAAAAAAAGTTCCAAAATATCTCCCTCAAATTTATAAAATGGTTCAAGATTATTTGGATAAGGAACATAAGATTCAATTGTTCCTAAATACTCTTTAAGTTAAGAGATTTTTTTCCTCCACTTCACACTTCACAAATAGAAAAAAAATATAGTCCAAAGCTATAAAACTATTCCATTTGACTCCTTAAACACTCTCATCATGATGGGAAACATCATTTTAAACTTACAATGAGTTTTCATCATCCAAAGTTTGTTCATAAAACTCATCTAAATGATCAAATGTATATTCCACATATAACTACTTCACCCTAGAATAGTTTTCACTGGATGAAAATTCTTTTTTATTTTCTAAAGATATTTAATTCCATATTTTGTTCTCCAAAATTAAAAATCAATTTCCCCTTCAGCGCATTAATTAAATCTTACTTGTGGCTAATAAATTCATACCAAATATGATATAGTTTTTTTGTCGCATTTTATATCTAAAATGATAAATTTAGTGGGTAAAAAAAACTATCCAACACTAACCAACATATCCTCAACTCTTCCTATATGATGGGTAAGAGATCAATCAACCAACTTTAGAATAGTGGTGGTGGGTTTAAAATTTCCTAATCTCAATTGTTGAAAGAGTGAAAAATGGATCATATTTAAACTAGTACCAAGATCACACAATTTTTTTTAGACAATAGTTCCTAAAGTGAAAGGGATAAAAAATCTATCGTTATATTTATGTTCTAGAGGGTTTTATTTTGAAGGAAAACACTACACTCTTTAGTGAAGAGGTAAGTTAAAAATTATTCTAGAGTCATTTTATTTGAAACAATTTTCCTAAGAGATTTTAGATATTAAGATATATGAATTAAATCTTTTATGAATTGAATATTCACTTGAGTCTTTTGAAAAATCCAAAGAATCTATAAAAGGTCAGTTTAGTTAGTTTTTTATTTCAATATTATAGGGAAAGGGATGTGTGAGGTATAATTCTTTAAAATAAAATCCATTTCCCATAATTTATTCTGCAAGATTTTTTTTGATTTTTTTTCATTTTATATTGTTTTTATTCTTTATTTTCTTATGGAACAAATATATTTATTTGAGTTTTTATAGTACTATCCAAATTTCTAAGTTACATGTTACTAAATTTTTTACTTCTATTTCCTTTAAGAATTTCTATTTTTTGAATCCCATATTATTTTCTAACTTTATCTTGAATTTTTAAACCACTTCTAGTCACTATATCTATATCATTTTCCCTAGGGTTTATTTTAGTGGTACTAGGAAGCTTTCAATTATCTTTTGAATTTGTATCCCTATCCATTTGACCCATTTTAAATTATAGATTTTACATTTAGCCTTTATATCAAATTTATTAGTTTTCATGATATGATTTTTTTGAGTCAAACATTGCCACATGGTAATTAAATTTAACCAACTATTGAAACATTCCTTTAGAATCATCTTGCTAACTATAGGAAATAACCCTATTTTGTTTTTCGAAATTTTTCCTTGGTTGATTTTGGTAATAATGGGTAACATGTTTTATAAGAATTAATTTCTCTTTATTAGAGAGATTAGGATGGTTCCTATAACTAAAATTGTAAATTTTCAAGAAGGGATAATATATTAATTGCATCCTAGGGCCATATCCCACAATGTTAATATTTTCTTATTGTTGGACTAGCATATCAATGTCCAAAAAAAAGTTTTTAGTGCGCCCAAACATACCATATTGAGAACAGTTTCCATAAGGTTTTGGTTTTGGTTTTGATAGACTACTAGATTAACACTTTTTTGGGAATTTTGGTTCATTATAGATTGTAGTTAATCCTTTAATTCAAACTATTGAACATTTATATCTATTACTATACCAAAATTATTTCCTCCTCTATTTACTATTCTTCTTCTATAAATTTTGTGTTTTGAATTCAAGGAATGTTTGTTAAGTTTTTTTTGAACTCCTCATCAGTTTTGTCATTATAATTTTCACCAACTAATTGGTCTAGTAAATTCAAACCAAAAAGGAAAAACCTTCATAGAAGATATTCATGTGGACATGAGAAGATAACTGATTGTGAGGTAACTACCTAAGAAAATACCTAAACCTATCTCTATCCACATGAAATAATTATCCATTATCTTGATAAAAACTTTTTATTTTGTTTATTATTTATCCTTTTAATATATTTGGTAAAAATTTCATGACAAATGAGTTATAGACTAGTTCTATAGTTTCAAAAAAGTTTTCATCTAATCCCCAAAACTAATTTTTTTCATTCCCTTTAAGAAAAAGGGGGAACACCCTCAGTATAAACTCATCCTCATTGAGCCTTGGAAAAGGAATTTTTTGCACTATGTTGTAGAAGTCTCTAATTAATTCTATGGAATCCTCATTAGAAAAACAATTAATTATGAATAACAATGAGATTTATGGTCGTTTCAGCTCATAATTTTAGGTTCAATGAGAAAATATAATTGAAGAATCGTTGCTTTAGAAATGAGTAAGTTGATACCCCATAATCCTAGGAATTCCTATGTTGTTATTAATTTTATTTAGTTTAAGGTAATACTAATTTCCACCAAGAATACCCTCTATATGATTTTCCATTTCAGATTTGATTTTCCTTTTCAAGGAACTCAAATGATTGTTTATTTATGGTATTAATTGATCTATTATAATATAATATTTTCTTAAGTACATGTAATAGAAAAGTTTTAATAATTTTAAATAAAAACAATCCAAGATAGAAAAATTATAGTACACAAAAATTGTTTTGAAAATTAATTTTCAGTTTTTTTTTAATTTATCTTGATGTTTTTGAATGTGGTCACACAAATACTTACCTATAAAAAAAGACAAAAATGACACATATTTCATTAAACACATGAAACATTAATTATTTATAACTCCCACTAACTAATTTATAGCAATGAGAAGAGTCTCAAATATATAAGGAAGGGAAAAATATCATGTAGAATATAAAAGAAAATAAAAAGAAAAAACAGTATTGGATTATATATATTTTTATAACTTATTTATTTATGAAAATAATAAATAAATTATGATTTAAAATATGATTATTTAGAAAGGAGAATCATAGTAGATAATGAGTGTTGGAAACAACATTGAGAAAGTGCAAGGGGAATTTTCATTAATTGGTTTAAAATATATTTTTTATTTCATGAAAAATTAATTTCACACACATACTCTAAATTGATTAGTTTATCTCCTTTATAATGATATTAAAATATTGAATTATGATTATTATATATTGTCACTTTTAATATCCATCCAATCATGAAAATTTTGTAGAAATTTACATCAAAATCAATCTCACCAAACAATTATAAATTTTTGAAATTAATCGTAAGAAGAGAATTTTTTTAAAGATGAAATGACACGGAGTAGTAAAATGAAAACAAACATTATTATTCCCAAATCTTTGATGTATAAAATCATCATTTTCATAATAATAAAATATAAGAAATCATATAATGGATACACACATATGAAATAATGATAACTAAAATATAAATCTTCCCAATATTTTCTTTCTATGACTACCTATTTCTCTATCCATCTACCACTGCTCTCCCAATTTTCCTCTCATCTAAAAAACAGACCAGTGTTAAAAAATTTCCATGAAGAATCTTTTATACTCTAGGAATATCATTGACTTAAACTACCACCTAATTTGGTAATTGTAAAATGAAATAATTAATTTTCTAACCTTCTTTCTCTACACTTTTCATTTTAAATTTTTTTTAATTAAAATATTCCACTTTAAAAAATATTTGATTTCAATAACTATAGATCTATTTAGATTTCAAAGGTAATAAAATTTCATACTATATGAATCCATGTGTTTTCTTAGATAAAAAATCCTTACCGAATAGATTCATTTCAGCACCTTTATATAACCTACTACCAAATCACCACTATGTAACCTTGGCATATTGAGTACCCATACGTGTGAATATGATCGAAGAAATATAATATATTTTGAACTTCCTAAGATCAAAATTACACTTTATAGGTCAGAAACATAATTGAGGCAATATGTTTAGAATCTTTCATGCACTCTATCCTAGTCTCAAAACCAAAACATCAAAGAACAAGAGGTCCCCAATGTTGTTTCCAATCCAAATTCTGAAAATAAAAACAACAAAATACAAAAGAAAAACACCTCACTCTAAATTATTTCAATAGGTCCCCAAAAATAGGTTCCATGGATTTGGTTGAACTATTATGAACTAGAAACTCTGTTCAAGTGCCACACCCTAGTTCATCCAAACTATATTTTCCCACTAAACTTAATAGATTTCAACCTTTATAATCAAGTTTATCTTGATATTAAAACCGGTCATCTTAATTGATGCTATGAAATCATATCCATATTAGGTTTCTTCATCCTTAAAGGGTCTTTTCCCATCAATTTATTTAGAATAAGAATCGTCCTCAGGTGTTCTTCCACATATGGAAAGCTCATTTGGGAGCTTAGTGGTGGATTCATTGATCTTCCATCATCCTAAATATGGTTCAAAATAAAACCCTTTAGGCCTTGATCTTAAGACTTTGTAGGGAATCATGGATTAAGTAGCTTGACGACATTAGAATATTCCTCATTCAATTATACTTCTTCAGTCAACGTTTGATTCATTTTAGGGTTCAGCTTTATTGATCTCATGTAAGATCAAATAATCTAATAATTATATTTTAAAAGGATGTGAAGCTCATCCAACTATCTAATTCATTTAGATATTTCATTACATCAAGTATGATATTTGTCTGGTTTGATTGAGATGAGTTCCAAATTTGGATTTTCCTTCATCATGTGAAGGAGATTTAGTAATCAATAACCCTGGTTTATCATTTTCATCTAGATTATTTCCATTATTAGAAATTGGTTATGGAAATTAGCTCATTTTCATAAAAACATAGGTTACCTCACTTCAAACTGATAAAATATGACTCTTATAACAACCCATATTTTAATACAACATAATTCATGATTTATTACATAAATATAGAATTAATAAAAACCTAGAATATTGTGAGTACTAGTGTCTTTGAGAAACTAGGTACATAGAACATTAACATGAAACAAGGTTATAATATCACTGTTTAAAAACTCTGAAACATGCCCTTATATTCCTTGGATCTTCTAAAATTTCATGAGATAACCTGAGTATGTACATAAGAAAAGGGGGAGCTATAAATCCCAATAAGGGAATTATAAAATCAAAACATGAGGAAAATATTACATTTAATTTAGTAATAACACAAATGAGACATTAAAGGTGTGAGATTCATAAACATGAACATCGAAGCATGACATATGAGGATAACATGAAGGAAGCATAGGAATGTGGTTATAATAGAAAACATAACAACATAAACATAAGTTATGGCTAACTACTAAGACAAGATAATATAGTGCACCTAGGATAACCTCCTATACATCATACATGGAATTTCATGAGATAAAAACATTACCAAATTCATTGGAGGGATATATCATTTCAGGCCCACCCACTACATTCATATTATGTACATGAATAAGTGTGCCACATAGATCATTCAACAAAGGAACATATTTCATCACATTTAATCCCATGATTAAAGAGTTTGGGTTACATACATGGAAGTCCCAAATCAATGAAGGATAGGTATACCTAGGTGAATACCATTTTGTGGAAATTATAACATAAATTTACCTTCTTTTAGGTATTTATCATCTTTATTTTTGGTTTCCCTCTTTGTTTGGGTGTTTTTGGGGCTTATGAGAATTGAGATCCTTTATTTGGGAAGATGAACTAAATTTTAGAGATGTATTTTTGTTGGAATTAATGGAGTCTAGTTATAAATGTGAAAAAATATTAAGAGATTTGTTTTGTGGTTTGGGTTGACTTGGTGGGATTTTTATAAGTGTTTTGTAGAATCTTTATATTATACAATTTCATATTGTGAAAGGGTTACACGACATGAATATGTTGTCAGGATGATGCTGTAAACTATTTCAGAGTGTGAATTTTTTACTCTTCATTAAATTGGTTCATGTCATGAAAATTTAAATTAGTGTTTTTTTAAGTGTGAATACACCTTTTTCAGTGTATATGGATTTCATGTATTTCACATCACAAACCCGAGATTCATATCATATAATATTCATGGTATGTAGTTTTTTATGCATTGTATGTCTGATTTTATTTTCATATAGCCACAACCTCCACTCTCAAGACCTAGGATATCTCCTAATTGATTTTGGGGTTATTCTCTCCTTTTTTATCATTTCGTTCAATGGTTGATCTTCTTTATGGCTGCGTTATGTCTCTCCAAGTAAGTGATATTTTTGATCCATCATTTCTGTTGGTCGCAACAGTTCCATTTCACTAAATTTTTAGATTAATCGGTCTTATGGTGTTGATTCTCTTGATCTTTTCTATATTCTTTGTGCGATATTCCTCGGGAGGCTAACCTTTGTTTTAGTTGTGGCGCAGTGTGTGATTTTCTTGATATAAATGTTGTGTTATCTTTTACACTGATTGTTTTTATTTTTAAATTGATTCTGAGATGTGAGGATTTATTCTAGGGCCTTTATTTTTTTTCTTATCATTATTTTTTGTTGGTGGATATATTTTTAGACATCTACGATCTGAGTTTGAGGTAAGTGGTTCAATTTATAGCCTATATTGGATGAAATTTATTGATATGAATTTATAAATTTTTTTATAAATGAATTGGAATGATTGAATTTTGTGTGTAAAAATGGTTTTTTAAGTAAATATGGTTTTCCCTTTGTTTTGGTAAAATAAAAGGTATTTTCAAAGAATTGTGAAATGTATTTATGAAATGGTTTTGATAAAATGGTTTGGAAAATATAGCACATGGGAAGCCTTGGGTACTTTGGTGGAAGGTGTAGTAATAGGTCTCATCCATTGATACTATCAGGGGGTTCACTCATGGGGTGTTCCTTTGCTCCCTATGACCATTTTTCTAGGGACTTGTTAGACCTATTGGGAGGTTCACTTACTGGGGTGTTCCTCTTCTCTCTAGATTCGATGCATATGTTTAGATAATTGATGCACATGACTGTCTATGTTTAGGTATGAGGGTCCTAGATAGACTAACTTATTGGGATCCTTGGCATGATATAACCTATTTTTATGTTTTTACAACTATGGATTTGAAATTATATGAGATACATTATATGGTTAGACTAATTTAATGTATATTAAATGCTTTGAAACTATTTTACTTGGATTCTTTGGAAATGTGGATAAAAGGAAAATGTTTTTCCATGATTTTTATATAAAAACTATTTAACCATTTATCATGACTTATTTTATTTAAATTTGATCATGTTTTTATTATTGTACATAGAATTGATATGGAATACCTGGGTGGGATCCTACTGAGCCTATTTTTCTCACACTCTTTGCACACCTTCTTTGGTGTGTAGAAATTTTTATATATTTCGATGTAAGGAAATGTAAGGTGTCGTAGTGAGGTAGTGAGGTTTTTTTAGTTGTGTTTGGTTATCTAGTGGTGACATGTTGTAAGATTTTCCACACTATCACATAGATTATCTATTTCAATTTTAGTATCACATTGTTATTGGAATTTTTCATTGGATATTGTTTAGTTACTTTAGAGTTGTATCGCTTTTGTTATTTCCTTTTTATTAGGGAATATATTTCTTATTATCCTTTCCAGTGTTTCTCCCTACTATGTATATATATTTCATGTTGGTTTCATCAGGTTGGAAAAAATTATTCCCTCTAGTTTTTGTTTATGTCCTGGTGCTAGTCACCAACTCTTAAGGATGAGGAATTCCCTTTGGGTATGTTACAGTTCAGGTCAGGTATTGGTTTGAGAGGGTATCTGGGTCAGGTTCTCTATAGTTTGGTATTATAGGGTAGGTTTTTTCTCATCATTGAGAAGTCATTAGAATAAAGATAGGATTTTTGGGACTTGAAAAGTTGGTTTTAGTGAGTGCATGGACAACTCTTTCCATGAAAAAACTCAAGTTACTAAGGAATGTTGGGATTCATGTCTCCTTTCTTAAGTTCTTGATCTTAATATTATTTTTTCCTTATGGTTTTCTATTTTTTACTATGATTATCTTATTATATGATCATTTATTTTATTTTAGTGTGTATTAGTATTCCTACAAGATATCTTAAATGAGTTCCTAAGGAGAGTGCAATAGATGCTCCTCAAGGTAATCTACCTCTAGATAAGAATCTTATCAAGGTTATTGTGATGTAATTTTGTGTTTTTGGCCAAATTTTACCACATATCTAGAACAAAATTGTTTTTTTATATCGAGGATTTGCAGGGGAAAGGGATCGATCATGATATTTATTACATGAAAATAAATTTTTAAGGGTATAAATGAACCTCAAGAAGCATAGGGTTGTCTTGAAAATATTAATCAGATATTCAAATTTATGGATACCCCTGATAATATCAAGGTGAAGTTCACGACATTCATACTTTAGGGTCCCAAAAAGTGATGGTGGGATTCCATGGTATAGGTGGATATACACATAGTCTTGGATCATAAGGGTTTCAAGACACACTTATTTAATTTTTTTTTCTAGAGTCACTAATGATGGTGAAGTCTCTATAGTTTCTCTCCTTTCACCAGGGAGATCATTTTATGTCATCATACACTAATCAGTTAATAGAGCTAGTCTTCTTTGCTCCAGAGGTAGTCAAGAATGACCTGTTGAAAGATCAGAAGTATGTGTAGGGTTTGAGACTAGATATCAGATTGTAGATATTTATACTAAATATTTCTACCTATGTGGAGATAATATACATGAAAATGATGGAAGATATGGATATGTCAAGAAAGGTTGGTCATTATTCCCATTATTTTCCACCCAGTGGAAGCCTCAATAGAGAATAGGGGAGGAACCAGAAGTATCATGATCATCATAGAAGTGGAAGTGGTTCTCAGTAGCAGGCCTCCTCTGCACCTTTATTTGCAGCTAGTAGTGAACCCAAAAATTTCTATAAGTGTGGCAAGGTTGGTCACACCTGAAGTTATTGTTCCACACCTGTGAATATGTGTAAAATTTGTAGAAATTATAGTCATATGTAGTGTTTCTTTCAGGATATGTATATGACTTTTTATGGTCAAAGGTCTTTGGATCCAAAGGATATTGTGGTATAGTCTGATGCTTAAAAGACTACAGGGCTCTAACCATAGGCCTCAATAGTGAATCACCTTCACATAGTAGATAAGTTTACAATAGAGGTAGATGTGGGTCTAATGATAGTGAGAGGTACTATCTTTGTTAAATATTTAATAGTGATTACTTTATTTGATATAGGTTCCTCCAATTTATTTATATATTCACATTTTTTGGACATTCTTAAACTTCCAACCAATATCATGTTATTTATTATAGAGTTATAAAAACCTTTTGGGAATAGAAAGGATTAGGGGTTTCAGTGTCCTTGTTCACTATCAATAGATGATGTAGAGTTAGTATGAAATTTCCTTGTTCTCGGTCTGGATCTGTTTGACATCACCACTAGGATGGATTTGATTATCTTTCATCATTATGAGGTTTATTGTTATCATTTTCATGTATCAATCCTTATAGCCGATGGGATCTCTAGGGTGTTTCAAGGAGAGTGGCATCTAAGGTCTAGTCATCCAGGACCTTACTATCCAGATATCATGAGTTTTTTGTTTGCTGTAACAGTTGACCCCAATGATACTTCTTCTATTTTTGATCTTCCCACTATTGTTTAGGATTTTCCTAATGCTTTCCTAGATGAATTATTTGGTCTTCATATAGAGAGAGAGGAAGAGTTTATTATTGGTCTAGTCCTAGGTATCCAACCAATTTTGATACCCTCTTATCATATGAAACTAGAGAATCTAAAAGAGATCATGATTTAGCTGGATGATATGATGTTGAAAGGTTTTTTCTACCATAATATTTCACCTTAGGAAGCCCATGTTCTCTTTTCCAAGAAGTAATATGGTTTACTTTGATTATATGTGTAATATCATAAGTTAAACTATGTAATGATTAATAATAAGTATCCATTTCCATGTGTGGATGATTTTTTTAACTAGTTAAAGGGGAAAAAGATATTTTCAAAGATCTATCTTTGGTCAGGTTATCATCAACTCAGAGTTCGGAAGTCTGACATATCAAAGATGACTTTCAGGAGAGGGTATGTACATTATGAAGATCATATTATGATTTTTTTTATTAAAATCCCTATAGTTTTCATGGATTTGATGGACCAAATATTCTATGAGTATATAGAAACTTTTGTTGTAGTTTTTGTGGATAATATTTTGGTTTATTTGAGATCTGAGTGCGATCATGGGCACTATTTGAGTTTGGTTTTGGAAATCCTAAGAATTCAATATTTTTATGGAAATCTTTCAAAATGAAATTTTTGGATCCAAGAAGTGAAGTTCTTGGGACACGTGATTTATGAGCATTGATTATTAATTGACTCAGAGAAGGTAAAGGTTGTCTTGTCATGGGAAGAACTACAAAACATCTATGAGATTTGGATCTTCCTTGGTCTTATTGGATACTACTGATAATTTTTCAAGGATTTATCAAAGTTAGAATCACGTTGTATTGCTCTTACTAGGAAAGGGGTAAAATTAATATAGGATGATAGGTTTTAGTATTCTTTCAATAAGCTAAAACAACTTTTAACATTATCTCATATTCTGATCTTACCTGATCCTAGTAAATGGTATGTTGTTTTCTATGAGGCTTCTGATGCTAGTATGGGTTGCGTTCTTGTACAATATGATCATGTGGTGTCTTATGGGTCTCAATAACTTTTACCTAATGATAATAATTACCCCACTCATGATTTAGAGCTTGTCACAGTTATGCATGAACTTAAATGTTGGAGACACTATCTTTTTAGGGATAGGTTCATAGTATTTTCTGAACATAAGTGTCTAAGCTATATATTTTCTCCAAAATAATTAAATCTCAGACAATGTTTGTGGGTGATACAAATTCACAATTTTAACTTCAAAATCACCTACACCCCTGGGAAGGGTAATTCCATTACAAATGATCTCAGCAGGAAAGTACCATCACAAGATATTCTATAATCGAAGGAGGAGTGGAACCTTATGAGGATATTTTATCAGTTTATCTTAGGTGCTGAAGAGTATGTTTTAGGTATGGTTCTAACTAGTGTTCAGTTATCATCATCTATCCTTGATTCTACTCTTTAGGATTATTATTTGTATGATGAGTTCAGGGGAATTCGAGAAACCCTTTATGGCAGAGAGGCTGTTTCTAGTTGGTTTATCTTTAGATAGTATTCTCCATTTTGGGGATTGTTTTGTCATCCCATCATTCATGAGGAGATAAGTTTTTTTTCAAATGTTATATTTATTCATGTTTCATTCATATAGGAATAATGAAGATGTATTATGATATGAGATATTGATTTTTTTGGTTGAGTATGAAGCATAACATTGCATATTATGTTTCCCATTGTCACACCTTCCAATAGATAAATACAGAGTATTTTAAACCTTATGGGTTCCTCCAACCTATTTTGGTTCCATTTTGGAAATGGAAAGAGGTGTCCATGGACTTTTTTTTAGATTAGGATGGACTCCCCAAGGGAGGAATGCTGTCTGGGAGGCGATTGATTGGTTGAAAAAGTTGGATCACTTCATTCTGATCAAGGACACCACTAAAGTTGAAGACCTAGGTAAATTGTATATGAAGGAAGTTTTGAGGTTTCATAGGGTTCTCTCTTCCATTATTTTGGATAGGGATTCTAGGTTGACCTAAAAGTTCTATAAGAGTCTCTAGGAGGCAATGAGGTTTCAAATCAGGTTGGGTACAACCTACCATCCATAGAAAAATGACCATACAGACTATGCTATTTAAGTCCTAGAGGATATTCTCTATGCCTGCACCTTAGAATTTGGTGGATCATGGGATAACTATCTAGTACCAATTGAGTTTTTTTATAAAAATAGTTATCAGTCATCAATCAGAATGACTCCCTTTGAGGCTTTGAATGATCACCTACGTGTGTCACCTCTTTGTTGGGGAGAGGTGGGTGATGCTTCTCTTATAGAACCAAGTCTCATTCAGGATACATCAGTAAATATTCATGATATACTTCATCATTTGGTTACAAATCAGTGTCTAAAGACATCATATGTAGATCATTAGCATCATCCTTTGGATTTTTTTGTTGGTGAGTAGGTTTTCTTTAATATTTCTCCTTGGCTGTGACACCATCATCTTGGAAAACATGAGAAGTTGGCTATGAGATACGTTGGACCATTTTAGGTCACCTAGTGGCTTGGGAAGGTTTCTTATTAGTTGACATTGATAGTTTAGTTTATGGATATTCATGATGTTTTCCACATATCTCATCTTAGGAAGTACCATCCTGATCCCTCTCACATTCTAAGTTGGGAAGAGATTGTATTAGAGCCAGACATTTCTATTGTAGAGAATCTAGTGAATATCATCGACTCTTAGGTAAAAATATTGCATGGTAATTTGATTCCATTAAATAGATTATTATAGTGACATGGATCATATTCTCCTAAGTCTTGAGAGCATGTGTTTTTGATGAGGTAGCAGTGGGATAACCTCTTTCTAGACACCATTATTCCACATGAATTATCAGGTACATAAATTCTTATGTTGGGGAGTTTTTAACATACCGTTACCTTATTTCAGGTATTTCTCATCAATATTTTCATTTACCTCTTTATTTGGGTGCATTTTAGGGATTTAGAGGATGTAGATCCTTTACTGGGTAAAATGAACTAAGGTTTGGGGTTGTATGTTTTTTAGAATTAATGGAGTCTATGAATAAATGTGAAAAAATTAAGAGGATGTTCTTTAGGGTCTAGGATGAATTGGAGGGATTTTTTAAGTGTTTCTATAGAATATTCCTACTGGATGATTTCATTTCGTGAAATGGTTACACAATAAGAATATGTTGCGGGTTTGATTCCATGAACTAGTTTAGAGCATGAATTATTTACACATCATGAACTGTTTTACATCATGAAAAGTTTTATCATTGTTTTTTTTAATTGAAGGGATGACTTTTTTAATGTATATGGATTTTATGTAGTTTAAGTCATCATTGGGGATTCACATCATGTAATGTTCATGTAATTTTTGTTTTTATGTATTACACACCTAAATTTATTTTCATATGTCCTCAACATCATATCTTGAGACTTAGGAGCTATCCCATGTGAATTTTGGGATTTTCTATCCTTCTAGATCATTCTATTTGGTGACTAATCTTCACTGTGGTTACATTATTTCTCTCCGGGTAAGTGATATTTCTTCCTCTTCATTTCCATTAGTTTCAAAAATGCTCTTGCGCTACATTTTCAGATCCATAAGTTTTGTGGTGTTGATTTTATTAATATAATATAGATCAATTATTAAACATTCATACAGAGGCTAACCTTTATTTTGGTTAGGGTGTGGTATGCTAGTTTCTTGAGGTACATGTTGTGTTATCTTATCCTTCGACTACTTTTCTTGTTGAATTGATTTTGATATGTGAGGATTGATTCTAGGGAATCCATTTTTGTCATTTAATTATTCCATGTTGGTGGATACCGTTGTAGGCATTTGCAACCCAATTTTGAGGTAATTGGTTCTGTCTCTAGCCTATGTTGGATGAACCGAATTACTTTGGTTTTATAAATTATTTTAAAAATGAGTTGGCATGATTGAATTATGTGTGTTCAAATGGATTTTTTAGGAAATATGGTTTCCCCATTTTTTGGTAAAATAAAATGTATTTTCAATGTATTGTGAAATGGATTTATGAAATAGTTTTCAAACCATGGTTTTGATGAAATGGTTTAGAAAATATAGCACATGTGAATCTTTAGGTACTTGGGAGGAAGGTTTAGTAATTGGCCTTGTCCATTAATACTGTTAGGGGTTTACTCATGGGGTGTTAATATGATCCCAAGGCCCATTATTCTAGGGAAATGTTAGACCTGTTTGGAGGTTAATTTTATGGGGTTTTTCTATGATCACTAGATATGATGCATATATATAGAGACTTGATGCACATGATTTTCTATGTTTGGGTATTAGTGTCCCAGCTAGCCTGACCTATTATGATCCCTATAATGATGTTATCTATGTTTGGGCTTATACTGCTATGAATTTTACATAATATTAGATACATTATTTGGTTTGAATTATTTGATGTATATGAAATTATTTAAAACTATTTTAACTAGATAATTTGGAAATATTGAAAAAGCAGAAAATTTTTACCATGCTTTTTATATAAAGTTTTTTTATCTATTTGTCATGCCTTGTTTTCTTTAAAGTTGACCATGTTTGGATTGTTGTATAGATACTTTATATGGAACACCTAGGTGTGATCCTACCAAACCTATTTAGATCACACCTTGCACACCCCTTCAGTGGTGCATAGACCTTGTTTTGTCTTTCAATATAGGGAAAGGTAAGGTGCTATAGAGAAGTGATGAGGTTTTTGTTAGCTATGTCTAGTTAGCTGGTGGTGATATGGTGAAAGTTTTTCTATGATATCACATGGATTAGATGTTTTGGTTTTAGTTATCCTTTTATATTGGACTTGTACCTTAGAGATTGATTAAATACTTTTGATTTTTATCACTTATGTTGTTTCATTTTTGTTATGGAATTTATTTCCCATTACTTGTTCCATTGTTTATATCTAATATGTATATTTATTCCATGTTTTCTACTTCATATTTGAAAAATCATTCCCTATAGTTTTTCTTGATGATTAGTTTCTTATCACCATCACGTGGGGATCAAGAATGTTCTTCAGGTATGTGATGGTTCAGGTCAGGTACCAGTTTGAAAGGGTATACGATTTGAGTTCACCATAGTTTGGTATCAGAGGGTTAGGTTTTTTCTAAGTTTTTGGAAGTCAGTATACTGAAGATAGGATTTTTAGGACTTGAGAAGTAGGTTTCGGTGAGTGTATGTCCAACTATTATCATGAAGAGACTCAATTTACCATGGGATGTTGGGATTTGTGTCTCATGTTTTGAGTTCTTGATATTAATCTCAGTTTTTATCATGGTTTTCTGGTTTGAACTGAGGTTATAATATTTTTTAACCATTTATTCTATTTTAGTGTGAAACATTATTCCTATAAGAAATATTCCATGGTTTCCTTGGGAGGATGTAGTCAATTCTCCTCAAGGGAATTTTCTTCTAGATTATAATCTTATTGAGGATATCATGTGGGTAGTTCGTTCCATTGAAAAAAATGCATCGCAAGCCTAGAACATAGTTTTTGAGGTATAACTAGGAGTTTTAGGAGAAATAAATCGACCAAGGTAGATTTTATGAAATAATCCACATTCCTTTATGGGTATAAATGAGCCTTAAGAGGTGGAGGAATAGCTTGAAAATATTGATTAGATATTTGAATTTCTGGATACCCTAGAGAATATCAAGGTGAAGTGCATTGTGTTTAGACTTGAGGTTCCTAGTAAGTGATGGTGGAATTTCATGGTATTAGTGGATAGACATGTGAGACTAGACTAGAAGGGTTTAAAGACCCACTTATTTCAAAAGTTTTTTCTATAGTTTCAAATGATGTAGAAGTCTATAGAGTTACTCTCCTTATAGTAGGGAGAGAATTTAGTGTCTGCATACACCAATTAGTTTGTGGAGCTTGTTCACTTTTCCCCAGAGGTAGTAAAAAATGACTAGCTAAATGATAATAATTACCTATAGGGTTTGTGATCAGATATTAGATCAAATGTATTTATATTGTTTCTTTCTACTTATTTGAAGATAATATACAAGGAAATAATGGTAGATATGGTTATGGAAGAAAGTACTGGTTTTTTTACCCCATCTATTTTACCCACTAGAAGCCTCATTAGAACACAAGGGAGGAAGAAAAAGTGGAATGATCATCACTTGAGTAGTGGGGGTGGTTCTCATTATCTATCATCCTCATCAAATTTAGTTGTATCTAGTATTGTACCCATGAATTTCTATTTGTGTGTCAAGGTTGGGCACATCCAAATTTCTTTTTTCCCCTATGAAGATGTGTAACAGTTGTGGAAATTCATATGTTATGTTTATGTCATACTATTTCTACACCTTCTTATAGTCAAGGATCATTGGATCCAAAGGCTACTAAGAAACAGTTAGATTCTTTGAAGACTACATGTCTTTATAAGCCTCTGGGGTGAAGCACCTTTACGTAGTGTATGATTTTCTAGTAGATGTATATGCGAGTCTAGCGATAGTGATAGGTACTATGTTTATTGTATCTTCAGTAGCGACTACTTTATTTGATATAGATGCCTCCTGATCAATTATATCTACCCATTTTGTGGATATTATTAAACTTCCAATGGATCTCATGTCCTTAGTAATGGAGTTAATGAAACCTCTTGGGAAGAGGAAAAAGCAGGGGTTTTAGTTTCCTTCTTATTCGCTATCGATAGTTGATGAATAATTATTATTGGATTTCCTCATTATTGATCTAGATATCTTTGAAATTGTAATCAGTATAGATTATCTTATCACTCATAATTATGAGGTTGATTTTTATCATTGACATTTCTCATTCCATGAAGCTGATGAGAGATTTAGTGTGTTTCAAGGAGAGTGAGATTCGATGTATGGTCATGCAAGAACTTCCCACCCAAAACTAAAGAGTTTTTTTTCTACTATAATAATTGATCCCAATGATGTTTCTTCCATTTTTGATCTTTTTCATGACCCATACCTATGTGGAACATGTTGTGACTCCCCAAGCCTACCTCTAATAGTCCAGGGGCTGGTGACTAGAACCAAGTAGGCATATCACTAACATAAGAGGAATTGCTCATGTACCTATACCCACACAAACATCTCCAATCCTACAAAATACTAAAATGTAAAAACCACTAACCAACTAATGCATGAATACATTATATCCTACAACCAGAGTATGACAATAAGTAAATTAAAGTAAAATAGGGCCAAACACAATCCCACCATAATAAATCTATAACAAAAATCCAACTTGGAAGAAAATGGTACTTGGACCATGGTCTGAAATCCGTAGGAACACACCTCGGTCTGTCTAGTATCACTATGAACCATATTGTCCTAGTCTCCATAGGAATCGGTCAAAAGGTCTATTGTCTACATAATACACAGCATGTGTGAAAAAATCTTGTACAGGGGTGAGTATAACAATACTCTGTAGGACACCCCAAAACCCCAAAACAATACAATAAAGGAAAGATACAATCATCTATACACATATTTATGTCTACAACACATATAAAAAGAATATACAAATATACTCAATCCAAGACACACAATATAGAGGTAAGTCACAACCACTATATACCAGTACTAGGAATTTAGCTCAAGGATTCCACAGATTACTCATCCAAGAGAACACACTCTTGAGTCCAATATCACTGATGACGTACGTCCAAGAGGTACTTCTCATCCGGTCTCACCATGAGAAAGATATACTAATATTTCAAATAAAATACAATACAATATATTAGGATCACAACAATATACAAGGGGTGATACCAACAACTCAATCTGGATTAAACTATTGAGTAGAGGATTTATGATCACATAGTCTTGGTTACGTCGATTCCAAGAACTCCACCTATGGAACAAAGAAATGAATAGAGGATCCTACTTCAGGCCTCTCAGGGGATTCCAACAACTCTATCTAGGAATTACTGCTAAAGAGATCATAGTCCAAGGAGTAAGAAACAATTCATACCAACCTTCAAGGATTCGATAAATGGAGAAAACTCTAAAAAACTTTTCCAAGATATGGAGGAAAAGAAGCTCAAGCCATGTGAGAAGGGGTACACGGTGTGTAGTAGGGTCACACGCTGTGTCCCTTGACCTAAGGTTCTACTCATGTACAACAGACCATGTCATTCTAACCATGTTGTGTAAAAGAGGAGTACACAACATGTAGAAGTGATCACACACCATGTGATTACATTTGGGTCCTTCCATGTATTCCAGCTATGTTCCAGTACACGACATCAACCTGTGTGTATTTTCCCATGTACCAGTGCACAAGAAAGCCTGTGTACTTGGTCGAGGACAACCTGTGTGGGGGAGTACACATCATGTAGGAAACCCATGTACTCCACCCTGTGTCTGTGTACTCCTTCAGGTACACCCTAAGTCCATCCAAGGGTACTAAACACCATGTAGTAAAGGACTACATGCCGTGTTTATCGGGTTTTTCTAGAACCCATATTCTTCCTCCCACTCATGTCAGTTGATCATCCAGTCTTAATTTTGATGATTGGTTCTCCACAGAACTCAAGTTCCAGACTTGTTTTTCTATGTCATTACCGAATCAGCAAGATTATTTCCTTCAATTTGCTTAGAAAACAAGATCATCATAATTATTAATTGCACATCAAAGAATATGAAATCAAAACCAACCGTTGTTCTAAAAATTTCTACAACCATCGTAGCACCTCCATCGAGTCATAACAATTCCGGATCTATGATTTTAGATTATTTCACCAATAATAAAATGCGCAAAAATAGATTGTTCAAATAAACATCAGAATTTGGGAAAAAATAAAGAACATCATGAAGAATAATGAATCTAGGGATAAAAACACAGATACAAATAATAGGAATGAACCTTGATCAATATTTGTGTCAATATCAGTTCATTTCTGTTAGAATGACAAAAGAATAAATCAACAACCACAAACAAATCTACCGATAAATCCCAAAAGATAACCCATCCTGCATAACGACCTATCTATGAGTCAATATGTTCGTGGATTGGTCTGTGTTCTTCATATAAATAAAGAATAAAGAATAGAAAATCAAAATAATGCATCCTACCTTGATTCTAATAATTAACTGACAAAGACCAGTCGTCGCGTCATCATCATTCATGAGATCCATCAAGATCGGCGTTCATCAATTGCTTCTTTAAAGTTCCACCATCGTCTACTTGAGATAATTATCTAGATCTATCTCTCTAGGGTCTCCATAGGATTCCATGGTTTGAGACTAACACTGGATATCTGAAAAAGTGTTTATTTGAAGACAAAACTGTCACTGCATCACTGAGTCGATGAAATAAAATTAAATAGAATATTCTAATTTATTTTATTCATTTAAGTGCACGTGAAAAATTTAAAAAATAAACTAGAACTGACCAATGTTTGGTCATTTTTAGGGTAAATCCTCTATTATAAACTCAACAGTGTCCTCATATTTCAGATATGGGGACCCTTTTAGAAGTTATTCCACTTTTTCAGGAAAACTGCATGTGCATTCTGTTTAATATTTTAATTTTTTTCAAATATTTGTTTCAGGTATCCCGGGCTTCAAAATCTTACACCGTATCAACACTTGGTCTCAAAATCAATCCATATAATATGTAAAAATAATATATGGAAAATACGAGTCATTACATTCTCCCCAACTTGGGGCTTTACATCCCTAGAAATCCAAAACAAATGCTACTAGAAAAGATGAGGGTACTAAGCACAAATATGAGCCTCCCACTCCCAAGTGCTCTCCTAGAGATTCCTGTGCTGCCACCAGACACTCACCAAGGGAATATACCACCCATGTAGGATCCTCTCCTACCGATCCTCAATCTTTACTTAGTACTCAACAAAAGTTTCTCCATCCTCGATGTCTAGCTTTCCCCTATCGATAACGTGTGATGGGCCATGCACATACCTCATCAGTTGCGACACGTAGAAGACGTTGTGTACCCGATGTAATTGCAAAGGTAGAGCTAAGTGGTTTTCCACCTCTCCAACTCTACATATTATCTAAAAAGGAATGATAAAACTTGGATATGTCTTTCCACCCATGCCAAATATCCATAATTCACATCGAGGTGAGATGTGTAGGAAGACATGGTCTCCTTCCTCAAACTCCAAAGGCCTCCATTGTATATCATCATAATAATTTTGATAGATCTGTGTTGTCTTCATCCACTCATGGATGATCTACACCTTTTCTTTATTAGTTCAAACCAACTCTGGGCCCATGAGTTCTGACTCTCCTGGGTTAGTCAAGTAAGGTGGTGACCTGCAGGTTCACTCTTAAAAATCCTCGAATGGTGCCAAACTAATGGTGGAATGGTATCTATTGTTGTATAAAAAAACTACCAGTGGTAGGTGATACTCCAAACTATATCCTAAGTCCAACATGAAAGCCTTCAAAATTTCCTCTAGAACCTAAATGATCCACTCCATCTGGCCATCTATTTGTGGGTGAAACGTCATGATCAAGTGCAAATGGGTCCCAAACACCTCCTATAATACCTTCCACAACCAGGATGTAAAACGATCATCACAATATGAAAAAAAATCATTGATGGAACTCCATGGAGTTGAAATATATCCTATACATAGAGGAATATTAAGCTCACTATTGAAATATGCTCTCAAATATCTAGAAATTGGGATGACTTGGTGAGCCATTTAACGATTTCCTAGATGGAATCATGTTCTCTGGACATACATGGTAAGACCATCATGAATTCCATAGATATACCATCACACTTACATTCTAAAACCTCATGGGGTTGAGCTAAACTTGTTATAACATGGTTCTCATATTTCACTTGATGAAAAGTATGGAATCAAGAAATGAACTATGCAACTCCTTTTTTCATTCTTGGCCACTAAAACTGACATTGGAGGTTCAGGAACATTTTTTCCACATATGGATGTACCACTAAAGGGGAAGTATAAAAATCCCTCAAAATCTCCTCCTACAATGTCACTAGTACTACTGTACGTCCTCTAAAAAGAATAATGTGCTCCCCACCTTTAGAGTATCCATCAGGAGCATGCCCTAAGAGAATTTGAGCACGTAAGGTCTCATAGTCGATATCTCCAAGCTATGACTCCCTAGATCACTATAAAAGTAGAGGGGTGAAAATCATTAACTAGAGGTAAGCTTCTACATATCTATCCATAAAGGATACCTGAAATGAGGCAAACTTCTCTAACGCCACATTTAGAAACTGTGAACTAGATCTTCTGTTGAGAGCATATGCTAACACGTTCCCCTTCCCAAGAGTATAGACAATCACAAAGTAATAATACTAGAGGAACTCTATCCATCAACTCTATCTCAATTTGATATCCTTATGAGAGAAGATATATATGAGACTCTTATGATCATAGTATATGACAAAATGATCACCCATTAGGTAGTGTCACCATATCTTCAATTTGAATACTACCATTGCTAACCCAAGATCATGGGTTGTGTAGTTCTTATCATGTGGTCTCAACTGACATGAACCATAGGCAATCACTAATTGCCTATGAATAAGGACACAAACAATCCTAGTTCCTAATGCATCACATAATACTACATACTTGACACCCTCCTATGACAACCTCAAGATTGTATCGCTCATCAAAATCTTCCTTAACTACTGAAAATCCTACTGACAGTTCTCTATCCACACGAAAGACTACCCCTTTAGAGTCAAATCTATCATAGGTGATGATATTATAGAGATATCATATATGAATCTATGATAATATCCCACCAACCCAAGGAATCTCCACACCTATATCACAATATTAGGTGGATCCCATGCTAACACTGCCTCGACCTTTATCGGGTCTACTACCACTCCATCTACTGAGACAACGTGTCCTAGAAAGTGGACTAACTAAATATAGAATTGGCACATTGAGATATTTCTATAAAGATGGTGCTATTAGAGTACATACATAAATATCCTTAAGTGTCTTGTGTGCTCCTTCTCAGACATAAAGTACGTAAGGATATCGTCGATGAAGACCACCACAAATTGGTATAAGTATGGATGAAAGATCTGGTTCATGAGTCCCATGAAAAATATTGGGGAGTTCATCATTCCAAATGGAAGAAACAAGTACTAATAATGACTGTAACAATATATGAAGTCCATATTAAGTATATCCTTGTCCTATACTCACAAATGGTGATAGTTTGATCGGAGGTCAACCCTTGAGAACCATCATGACCCTCTCAACTGATCAAAGAGGTCATCGATTCTCGATAGTGGATACTTGTTCTTCAAATTCACCTAGATCAAGAAAAAATAGTCCCAAAACAACCTCAAGCTCCCATATGTATTTTTGGAAAACAAAAATAGGACTGCCCAGGTTGAAAAAATGGGTCTCACAAATCCCTTCCTCTGCAAGTCCTCCAACTCCACCCTTAGCTCATGAAGCTCTGTAGGAGCTATCCTATATGATTTTGAAGATATCTATTCCATAACAGGGTGAAAATAAATATAGATGTCTATATCCTAGTGGAGAGGTAAACCTAGAACATCTTTAGGAAATATTTCCTCATACTCCACCACCAATATAGGAAACTGGGAACTCACAACATCCACTGCACCAAGGGTCAGACTAGCCAACTGATGAGTAATTAACTGCAAAATATTATGCATGAGTCCATCCTATGTTGCTTGGGTTTCCTTTTCACCAATAAAGGAAAACATCATTCCATCACTGTGGACACTCTGTACACTTCACCAAAAATAGTAAATCTAGGAATGAACTATAGATAAACAATCAATACAAAGAATGATGTTGTAAGGCATCGACAACGCTACCAAGAGGTTACAACTAAAAATCTAACCTCTAAAGGTCATGTTACACTGTTGGCATAAGTGTGTGTTCATTGAGTCTTGTCTAGTAGGTGTCTCTAAGCATAAGGTTCAAGTCAATGGTTTAACCAGAATCTCTAGGTATTATACAAGATATGTGGTGAGAAAGGAATGACCAAAACCTATGTCTATCAGTATTGCAGTTAAAGTATAAAAGACACAGATCATACCTTGAATCATTCCTAGAGCCCTTGGGTCATAATCCTCAACTTTATGTAGTTGTCCCCTCCCATGTACTCCATCCCCTTGAGCTAGCGTGGTGGTAACAAGTTGAAATTTCGACCACCTACTATTGATCTCCCATCTCCTCTTCCACGTGCACCACCCTATGGATCTACTTACTCCTTCCACTATCTCTACCCTAGTTTTCCATCCATATCTCCCTATCAGCAGTACAGTAGGTTGGACATTCTCGAGCGATATGTACCCTACCGTCACATGAATATAATTTCCAATCACTAGGATGACTGGAACCACACTGTGAGCCCTGAACTATAGATCCCCTATCTTGGGGCCTCCTCCAAAAAACATCTCCCATTTTCATGTCCCAGAGACTGATGTCAGCTCCCCATTGTTAAGGTCTCCACTCTTTCTTGTCCACTGATGACTATCATTGACTATATCTATTCAACCAAGAATATTTCAACCACCAAAGCCTGCTTAAGAACCCCAACATATGTAGGAATGAATAGATTGATAACAATGGATAAGATTTCTCTATAAAAACCTCTCTCTAAGGTATGATCCCTGATGTACTCATATCAAACCATATCCATAGAGTACCTAGAAATGTTGGTAAACCTCGATGAATAATCATCTACTATCACATTTCCCTACCAGAGATGAAGAATATATTAGATACACACAACTCTCAACATTACTAGTGATAAATTCTCTTTGAAGAGGTTCTAAAACTCTATATATGAAAGAGTCACCTTGTCGTAAGTCTGGATATCAAAACTCCACCATCGTCCTACTGAGTTGTGTAGAAGGCTCACCGCTAGGACCACCATCTGATCTGATGGTGTTCTAACTAGATGAAAAACTAGGGTCACCACCTAAAGCCAATCCTCAACTTCTTGTGGGTTGGGCTCACCTCAGAACTTGAGGGGTATCTACTGCTAAAACTTGTGAAGCGCACTCAGACTGATCTCCTCATCTAATGGTATTGTGGCTTCCAGTGCTACTCTGCAGGTGGTGGTATGGATAGTGCACCACCTGGAGGTAACATCTAGGGAACTGGTCCCTATATTGAATCCTCTTCACTGAGGGGTTAATCCTTGTGATCAAGATACTGAATCATATCTGGTTTTCATCATGGAGTTATCTTGAAACAAACAAGATGTACCATGGTCAATGAGTATATTTGGAGAATTGATTCAAGAAGGACATAGAAACCACAACCCATTCCTATATAAATTATGTTCCATTATTTTCCCTGCAAACAACATTCTCATGTACCAAGTTGAAAAGTAGGTTATCATAGTCCTAGTGTATGGATAGGTCAGTCGTCATACCAACAATGGAGTCCTTGGCCTGAAGGAAAAACCTGAAACACTTGACATTGTTGCCTCAAACCAATATCACAAACTCTTAGTCCTAAAGTAGAACTGAATCATCTGATACCACTCTCTCACAATCCATCCAATTGGGTCCCGTGACATGACTCCTCAAGACTACCTATAATAGGTGAGGGGCTGGTGACTAGCACCAACTAGGCATATCACTAACATAGGAGGCATTGCCTAAGTACCTGTACACACACACACATCTCCAGGCCCAAAAAATGATGAAATGTAAAAACTAATAAGAAACTAATGCATGTATACAACTATAACCCACAACCATAGTACGATATAAAGTAAAATAAAGTAAAATAGGTCCAAACAAAATCCCACAACAAGAATTCATTAACATGAGTCCAAATTGTAAGAAAAAGGTACTGGGACTAATGTTTGAAAGCTGAAAGAACACACCTTGGTTTTTCCAGTATCACTAATCACCATCTCGTCCTCGTCTACCTAGGACCCCATCAAAAGGTTGATCTTCTAGAAAAGACATGACATGTGTGGGAAAATATCGTGCAAGTGTGAGTATAACAATACATAGTAGGACACCCCAAAATCACAAAGAAATACAACAAAAGAATGATATAGTCAGATCTACGTAGGTATATGCCTAAAAAACATATAACAAGAATATCCATATATAATCAATCTAAGATACACATTCTCGAGGTAAGTCACAACCACTATATAACAGCACTAGGAATTCATATCAAAGATTCCACAAAACACTCATTCAGGAGAGCACACTCCTAAGTCTAATAGTACCAATGAGGTCTGTCCGAGAGGTATTGCTAGTTGGGTCTCACCATGAGAAAGATACACTGATAGTCTAAAGAGAACACGATACAATAGATGAGGATCATAGCTAAGGATATGGAGTGATACCAAAAACTCAATCTAGATCAACCCATTAGTAGAGGATCGGTGCCCACATAGTGTTGGTCACATCGATACCAAGAAATCCATCTAGGGAATGGAGAAATGAATAGAGAATCCCACTCTAGGCCTCTTGAGGGACTCCAAAAACACAATCCAAGAATTCTTGTTGAAGGGATAATAGTCCTAGGAGTAGTAAATGATTCGTACTAACAATCAGGGAAGAAATAAAGGGGATGAATCCTACAAACTTGTCCAAGATACAGAGGAAAAGAAGCTTAAGCCATGTGAGAAGGGGTACATGGTGTGTAGTAGGGTCACACGTTGTATCCCTTAACCCCGGGTACTACCTATGTGAAATTAACCATGTAATTACAACCATGTTATGTAGAAGAGGGTTACACATTATGTAGAAGGTATTACATGATATTTCCTTGCATCCAGGGTCCGCTCGTGTACTCTGGCCATGTGCAAGTACACGACGTCAGCCCATGTACCAGTACATGGGGTAGCCTGTGTACTTGGTCTAGGACAATCCATATGGGGGAGTAAATCCATGTAGGAAACCTATTTACTCTACCACATGTCCTTTTACTCCTTTAGGTACATGCCGAGTCTATACAAGGGGACTACACGTCGTGTTTTCAATGACTACATGCTGTGTGTATCAGGATTTTCCAGAACTCGTCTTCTTCCTATCGCTCATTTCATTCGACCCTTGATTATCTGTTTTGGTGATCAGTTTAATATGAATCTAAAGATCTAGGATCTTCTTTCCATGCCATCACCTAATCGGTAAGATTTGATCCTTCTATCTGCTCAGAAAACAAGATTGTCACTGTTCTTCATTGCGCGCTGAAGAATGTGAAATCGGCACCAATCATTGTTTGATCCATTACCATAACCACCATCACACCTATGTTGAGTTGTACCAAAACTAGATCTATGATTTCAGATCTTTGATCCAAGAATCAGTTGTTCAATGATAGACTGTTAAAAGAAACATTGGACCGTGGGAAAAAATGGAGAACATCATGAATAACAATGAATCAGAGGAGAAAATCATAAATAAAAACAAGAGAAATGAACATCAATCAATGTTCATGTTGATATTAGTTCATTTCCATTATAATGAAAAATGAATAAATCAATAACCATGAATAAATATCCTGATAAACCCCACAAGATTATCCATCCTGCATAATAATCGATCCATAGGACAATCTATTCATGGATTGGTCTGCGTTCATTATTGAAATCAATAATAGGGAATATAAACCAAAATAACACATCCTAACTTGATTAAGATCATTCCCTAATGAATAATGGTCACCACATCATCATCTTTGGAGAGATCCATCAAGATCAGCATTCGTTAATTTCCGATTCGAAGTTATTTCATCACCTGCTCAAGAGAATTCTCTAGATCTATCTCTCCAGGATCTCAAGAGTATTATAGGGTTATGAGACTAACCCTGGATCTTTGAAAAAGTGTTTACTTAAATATAAACCTATAATTGCGCCATTGCATCAACAAATTAAAATAAAATAACATTTCTTAATTTATTTTATTCATTTAAGCACCTGTGAAGACATTCCACAATCGACCCACGCTGACCAATGTTATGTCACACCTATAGTAAAGCTGCTGCTTTAAACTCAATGATGTCCTTAGATTTATGATTTGTGAATATTTTTAGAAGTTATTCCAATTTTTTAAGAAAACCATACACACATAATTTTTAATATTTTTTAAAAGTTTGTTCTAGGAATCCCGAGACTCGGAATCACACACCATCTCAACACCTGGTCTCAAAATCAATCCATATAATATTTAAAAATAATACATATAAAATAAAATTCATTACAATCTTCCTATTTTTGTTTTGGATTTGCTTAATGTTTTCCTAGATGAATTCTTGAGCCTTCTTCCATAGACAGAGTTAGAGTTTATGATTTATTTAGTGTTAGGTACGCATCCAATATCGATAAACTTTTATAATATGACACCAAAAGAGATAAAAGAGTCTGACATTCAGTTGGATGATCTAATAGAGAAAGGTTTTTTTCACCCTAGTGTTTCAACTTGGGTTACCCCTATACACTTCACTAAGAAGGTAGATAGTTCACTCCAATTGCACGTATAATATCAGAAGCTGAACTAGGTAATGGTTAAGAATAAGTATACTTTTCCCCTTGTGGGTGATTCGTTTGACCAGTTAAAGGCAAAAAAGTGATATTCTATGATTGATCTTCAATCAGGTTATCACCTGATCAGAGTTTGCGAGTATGATTTACCAAAGATAGATTTCAGGATCAGGTATGCCCATTAAAAATATCTTGTGATTTTGTTTTGTCTGAATAAGTCTACTTAAATTTTTATGGATTTGATGAACCAGATATTCCATGAGTATATAGACACTTTTTTGGTAGTGTTCATGGATGATATTTTAGTTTATTTGATTTCTAATAATGAGCATGAGTGCCATTTGAGTTTGGTTATGGAAATATTGATGAGTCACCATTTGTATATAAATATTTTAAAGTGAATTTTCTAGATCTAAGAAGTGAATTTCTTCCGACATGTTATTTATAAGAATGACTTATTAGTTGATCCTATAAAGGTGAAGGCTATCTTGTCATGGAAAGAACCAGGAAACATCTTTGAGATTTGTAGCTTCCTTGGTATTACTAGATACTATCAATGATTCTTAAAAAATTTATCAAATTTGGCATCACATTTGAATCCTATTACCAAGAAAGGTGTGAAATTCATATGGGATGAAAATTTTTAGTTTTATTTCTATGAGCTGAAATTAATTCTGACATCAGCCCATATTTTTATCTTACCTTAGCCTGGTAAGGGGTATGTGGTTTTTTGTGATGCTTCTGATGATGGTATGGGATGCATGCTTATGTAGTTTGATCATGTGGTGGATTATGGTTATCAATAATCTATACCACATGAGAAGAATTACTCTAATCATGATTTAGATCTTATCATGGTTATTCATGTGCTTAAATGTTTGTAGAAATATCTTTTTGGGGAGATTTTCATAGTCTTTTATGACCATAAGAGTATGATCTATATATTTTCTCATAAATATTTTGATATAAGATAGTGGTGGTGGGTGGAATACCTTCATACATTTTAATTCTACATCACCAACACCTCGGGGAAGGAAAATATCATTGTAGATAATCTTAACAGGAAAGTACCACCGTAGGCTGTTCTGGAATCGAAGGAGGAGTAGAACCTTATGAGGTTCTTCACTCAGTTGCACATGGATGCTCAGTAAGAAGTTTTAGGTATGGTTTTAACCAGTGTTCAATTATCATCATATCTTCTTAAGTCTATTCTACAGGATCAGTAGTAGGATGAATAGTTATAGAAAATTCAAGAAACCCTTAATAGCAGGGAGATCGTTTATGGTTGGTTTTTCTCTTCAGAAGGTATTCTCTATTTTGAGGATCAAATTTTCATCCCAAAATCCACAAGGATCCCAATTTTGTTTGAATATCATAGTTCTTCATGGTTCATTTATCTAAGAACTATTATGATGTATTATGACATGAGTCAACTATCCTAGTGGCTGGGTATGAAACGTGACATTGTAGATTATGTGTCTTGTTGTTACACTAAAAAATAGATAAAGGTAGATCATTTGAAAGCTCTTGGGTTGATCTATCATTTTCCAGTTCCAATTTTGAAATGGGAAAAGGTGTCCATGGAATTTGTTTTGGATTACCATAGACTCCCCAAGGGAATAATTTCATATGTATAGTTATTGATCAGTTGAAAAATTTAGCTCACTTCATTCCAATTATGGACACTACTAAATTAGATGATTTGGGTAAGATGTATGTGCAAGAAGTTGTGAGGTTTCATGGGGTTCCATCTACCATTGTTTCAGATAGGGATATTAGGTTTACCTCATGGTTCTTATAGATTATCTAGGAGGTGATGGGGACTCAGGTTTAGTTGATTAATACATAACATCCATATACAAATAGATATATAGAGAATTCTATTTAGGTAATATAAGATATGATTTATACCTATGTCTTATATTTTGGTGGAACATAACGTATCCATCCGAGATTGGTTGAGTTTTCTTATAACAATAGTTATTAGTCTTTGATCAGAATGGATCCATTTTAGGCTTTATATGGTCACCCATGCAGGTCCCCTCATTGTTGGAAAGAGGTGAGAGAGGCCTCCCTTGTAGGACCAAGTCTCATTCAGGTTACATCGACAAGGATTCAAGATATAATTTAGCATTTAATTATAGTTCACAGTTGATAGAAATCATATGTATATTTTCATATTCGTACTTTGGAATTTTCTAATAGTGAATAGGTTTTCTTGAAGGTTTATCCTCATTTGGGTCACCATTATCTTGGAATATAGGGGAAGTTGTCTTCAAGATATGTTAGACCATTTGAGGTCACTAAGAAACTTGGGAAGGTTTCTTATTGATTGGAATTTCCAATTCATTTTATGGGTATTCATGTTGTTTTCCACATATAATAGATCATGAAGTACTATCCTAATTCCTATCACATTCTAATTTGGGAAGAGATCGAGTTAAAGCTAGATGTTTTTGTTGTAGAAAAGCTTGTGGAGATCACTTACTCTTAGGTAAAAGTCTTGCATGGGAAGTTGATTCTTTTTATCATAGTATTATGGAGAGACATATCAGATTATCACGAGACTTGAAAGTACAAGTCATTTATTTGGGAGAAGTGTCATTACCTATTTCCATACACCATTCTTCCATGTGACTTATCGGGGATGTAAAGTCTTATGGTGAGGAGTTTATAACACCCTATTAATTATTTTTAGGTATTTCTCACCCCCTTTTTCCATTTATCTCTTTATTGGGGTGGATTTTGGGGTTTCTTATGATAAAGAGACTTTATTGGAAAAAATGAACTAAATTTAAGGGATTTATTTTTGTTAGAAACAATAGAGTTTAACTATAAATTAAAAAAACTTAATAGGATTTCTTTTGGGGTTTGAGTTGACTTGAGTGAATTTTTATATGTGTTTCTATAGAATATTCCTACTGGATAATTTCATGTCATGAAGGGGTTACACAACATGAATATATTGTCAAGATGATGTCATGAACTGGTTTAGAGTGTGATTTTTTTACACATCATGTAAATATTTCATGTTATGAAAATTTATATTAGTGTTTTTTTAACTCAGTCGATGCCTATTTCAGCATATATTGATTTTTTGGATTTCACATCATGAACCCAAGATTCACATTGTGAAATATTCACAATTTTTAGGTTTTTATGCAATACATGTCTGATTTTATTTTCATACAGTCATAACCTCATCTCTCAAGAGATATGATCTCTCTTAATAGATTTTTGGGATCTCTAAACCTTCTAGATCATTTTGTTAAGTGATCAAACTTCATCATGGTTGTGTTGTGTCTTTCTGGGTAAGTGATATTTATGATTATTTATTGTCATTGGTCATAACATTTCTGTTGCACTATATTTTCAGATCCATATATCTTGTGGTGTTGATTCTATTAATCCTTCATAGATCCATCATGTGATATTCCTCTAAAGGATTACCTTTGTTATGGTTGTGGTGCGACATTCATGTTTCTTGAGGTATGTGTTGTGTTATCTTCTTGAATGATTTTTTTCTTAATAAATTGATTTAGAGATGTGATTACTGATTCTAGGGACTCTTTTATTATCTTTATATTATTTCAGGTTGGTGGATCCCATTGTGGGAATGTGTGACCCAAGTTTGAGGTAGGTGTTTCCTTCTTGATCCTTTGTTGGATTAATTGTATTGCTATATTTTTTTAAATTGTTTTATAAATGAATTGGAATGAATTAATTGTGTGTGTGAAAATGGTTTTTTGAGGAAAGTTGTATTTCCTCTTTTTTTTTGGTAAAAGAAAAGGAATTTTCAAGGCATTGTGAAATAGATTTATGAAATGGTTTTCAAAGAATGGTTTTGATGAAATGGTTTGGAAAATTCAGAATATGAAAATACTTGGAGACTTAAGTGTAAGGTGTAGTAATAAGCCTTTTACATTGATATTGTTGGGGCATTCACTCATGAGGTGTTCCTCTGCTACTTAGGTACATTTTTCTAGGGACCTGTCATACCTGTCAGGAGGTCAAATTTATTTGGTGTTCATCTAATATCTATAATTTATGCATATATCTAGATAATTGATGCATGTGATTATCTTTTTTTGGGTATGAGTGTCCTAGATATCCTGACCTGCTTCAATCCTTGGTGTGATGTTACCTATTCTTCGGTTTGTACTGCTATGAATTTGATATGATTTTAAATACATTCTTTGGTTTGAATGATTTGATGTATATGAAATTACTTGAAACTATTTTACTTGGATTATTTAGAAATGTGGAAAAAGGGAAAATGTTTTATCATGATTTTTATATAAAAACTATTTAACAATTTATCATTACTTGTTTTATTTAATGTTTAGATTGTTCAAATATTTGTACAAAGACTTGATATAGTATTTATAGGTTGGATCTTACTGATCCTGTTTAGCTCAAAACCTATGCACCCCTTTGATGGTGTATAGAGCATGTTGTGTATTTTGATGTAGGGAAAGGAATGGCACCATAGTGAGGTGGTGAGGTTTCCATCAGCTATGTCTAGGTAGCTGGTGGTGACATGGTGGAAGTTTGTCCATTATATCACATGGAGTAGATATTTTGGTTTTTGTTGTCCTTTGTTGTTGGACTTATAAATTAGAGATTATTTAGATACTTTTGAGTTGTATCAATTCTGTTGTTTCCTTTTTTATGCAATATATTTAATGTTATCCATTCCATTGTTTCTCTCTACCATGTATATGTATACCATATTTTCTACTTTAGGTTGGTAGAAGTCATTCCCTCTAGTTGTTGTTGATGATAGAGTGTTAGTATCTAGCCTATGGGTATCATGAACCCCCTTCTGGTATGTGACAGTTTGGGTTAGGTACCAATTAGAGAGGGTATCTGGGTCAGGTTGGATATGAAATGGAGATGGATATTAACTACAAAAATGATTAGAATGAAAAATAGAAGAATAATTTCCATAGAATAATAGGTGTACATAAAGGTTTATAGAAGGGGTGAATGTGATAGAAATGGGTCTATCATTACTTTTTAATAATATGGATAGTAATAGGGATGTGTAAAAACATATCCCTACTTATACAATTAGAAATCAAAATTCATGACATTAAAAAGGTGCTTCAATAAAAAGGAGGGGATCCCTTACTTTGGGAGGGAACTTATAAAAGCTTAGGAGGATCTTAAAAAAATATTTGGGAAACCTTGAAAGGGATATAGATTTAGAAGGGAAGAGTAACTTTATGATTTATTATTTTGAGTGAAGAGAAATGGGAGGTTGGGTGGGTTTATGCAACGAACCAAAATTTTATAAATAAAATCCCCCTTTTGATTTAATTAAATGTCTTATTATGTACTATTTTTATAGAAAACACATGAAATTATTTGTTTTTATTATATATTTTCAGATTTAAAAGACCATTAATCACTATAACCATTGATAATATAGTCGTTTAACAATGATCATTTGATTAGTATAAATATAATGTTTTGAAAAATCCCATTGACACAGACAAAAGAAGTGATGACCCTAACTAGTAGGATCATACCCTTTAAATTACATTTATTGGAGCTTCTAAGGGAGATATAATCACTAGTATTTTCCCTTAACCAAGTCCAAGATGAGAACCAACAACTAAATCATGATCAAAATCGTTTAAAAGAGAAGTTCAAGCTTTTCGAGATCACGACCCAAACCATGTATGCTGAACCACCTGATGAAAATATCACTATCACACATCTTACCCTTAGGGAATTTTATGGTGTAATGAAGGGATATGTATCAAGACCATAATAATATTCATATGTATATTTTATATAATAATGAATATATTTTCTTCTTCTTGTTGTTATTTATAAATGATTTTGAATTTGATATGATAAAACACAAATTGAATTTTTTGGTTAATATTCAATTTAAATTAAGACATTTATATTGATGAATTAATGGGTTTTTTTAAATAAATAAAATTTAACAAAATATTATTATTAAATTATTATTATTAAATTTAAATGATAATATAATTTTAATGATTTCAAATGTAATTTCTATAATGGTTTAAAAACTATTATTATAAAAAACCTAGAATTACATAATAAATGTAAATTATATTTTAAAAGTGAAAATTAATATATTTTATAAAATTATTTTGATAAAATAAATATTATTTTTGGAATTAGAACATCAAAATTATCCAACGGTTAATTTTTTATAATTTTATGCGATAGTCGAATTTTTGGGTAAAAATTAAATATGGTATAAATATACGGTGTGTATTATGACATCATAATAAATCGAAAGATATTTAGTAAATAATATAAGAGGTATCCATGACCAAATATTGTTTTCCCATTTAAATTAATTTGTTTTTATGTTATTTTATTAATTTTATAAATCCTTTATGAAATCTTAAATACCTATATTATATTTTAGGATTTTAAAATCATTTCTTTAAGAACACGAGTTACTTCCACATCACCAAGGGTAAAATTTTAATAATTTAGGTCTTTAAACTTATAAAATAATGAAATAAAATATTATTTTAAAGAAAACATTGTAAAATACCATGGTAAGTTTTATTGTTTTTGCTAATTTTATTATATAGAGTCCAAAACCAAAGTTTGGGAAATAATAAAGAACTCACCTCTATTTTCCTATATAAAACAACCCAATATCTCATTTATCATAACTAAAAAACCTTTTAGAACTTACTTATCTTCCCTAAACTATATAAATTCATCCCAAGGTGGTCACAATCTCTCAAGAAGATCCTCCCAAGCTTTTGGAACCACCCTCTCAAGGTAAGAGATCCTCTTATTCTACTCTTTATTCAAGCATCTTCATTATCTTATGCCTTTTATCTCAAATTTATAATGTTAGGATATTATATTAAATATCACACTTAATTTTTTTAGGATGTATAATTTATTACATACCTCTTTCACTCTCATTAATCCCTCCCATGAATATTTATATACCCCAAATATGCTGCCGAAATTTCACTATGATTTTCAATGTCAAACTATTGTATAGTGAATAACCATACCCATTTCCTATTAAGAGTGTTCAACTATATGTTCTTATACTTATTTTATTGGGTACATACATGTATATAATCCAAAATAAATTATCTTGGGATTAAATGTGATTAAATATGTTCTCATATATATGATTTATGTGGAATAATTATGAATATACATGATATGATTATGATGGGTGCACTTAGATAGCACTCCAATGCATTGGGTAATGTTTTAGTCTCATGAGATTCAATGTATGGTGCATGAGAGGTTATACTAAGAACATTGTGTTATTTTTCTAAGTGGTTAACCATAACTTTTGTTTATGATATAATGTTTAAAGTTATTTCCACATTACCTTGTTGCCTATATGTTATCATGATATATCATGACTCATTATTCATGTTTAGGATTCTCATCTCTTTTATGTCCCATTGATATTCCTATTGTCTAACATTTAATAAATTCTTCACACTATGATTTTATTATTCCCTAACAAGGCTTTATAACTCACCCCTTTATTATTTATATTCCCATATCACCCCATGAAGTTTTAAGAATGATTGAATAATATGAGAATGTTAAAGAATTTTTCAATAATGTTGATACACCCCTCTATTTTAATATGTCATGTAATATACATATTTCTCAAATACACTATAATTATCTATACTATAGGTTTTATTATGTGCACTCTTATGTAATAAATCATGAATTATTATGTAATAAAACAAGGGTTGTATTAGTTGGTATTAGAGGAAAGTTTAGTAATTTTGGGGATTAGGATTAGAAAATTCTAGAGAAATCCTTAGGTATAAGACTAAACATAAGAAAAAATCCCTAAGTTTTGGTAAAGTTTATAGTAAGTGATTTAAAATAAAATAAATCCCATTCTGGATACTACAAGTGGATTTGGATCAGGTACAGATGTACCTAGGGGTAACACCTGAAAACACTGTATTGAGCTAAACCTGATCGGGAAGTGGTGAAAAATTGGCCTTTCTGCACAACTAGTTTGACACTCATAGGGCATATGATTTTTTAAATTTACAATCTCATTATGAACCATTATTAAGGGAACAAAATTTCCATAAGATTCTATGTTAGGAAATAGATCTTGGATAAATTATATTAAATACTATAAATTCCTAAGTTAAGGAATAAATTTCATTTATAAATTACCCATTTAATGTTATTAGATTCCCATTTATGCTTTTAATAGTTTAAAAATACTCATCCATAATTTTCCATTTATTTTAGGAAATTTCTATAAATAGGAGGAACCAAGTAAACAACCAATGTGAAAGGCAATGTTATGACTGCCCAAATGGGATGCACAACCTGATGGGAGCAGGAATCATGAACTTTTTGATGATTCCATATTAGTTTACTCAGGTTATTAATAAAAAATTGAATTAGTAAGAACACAAAAAACCTTATAAGAGAGAACAAGATGCAATTGAGACATTTATGTGACAAATGCCACCAACTTTCAATGGGTCATCCAATCCCTTAATTGATTTGAAATGGATGAAATCCATTGAAACAAATATTTTCCATCATTCAATATTTTGATAAGGATAAGTCCATACTATGTTTTTATCATATAGATAGAGAATCTAATCAATGGTGGAAACTAATCATGAACAAAAATCCTGAGGAAACAATTAAAGTAATGGGGTGGAAGGAATTCCCTAAAATGTTTTTCAATATATATATTCCTCACAATATCTGACTTAAAATGAGAAGGGATTTACTTTCCCTTGAGAAAAAAGATAATGAATCCATTAGGAAATATGAGACAAAATTAACAATAATTTCATGATAAACCTATGGGTATTTCATTACCCCTAAATACAATGTTTACCGCTTCTTTGGTGGGCTAAAACTGAGTATAAATAAATCCCTAGGGATCTGATACTTTGATAGCTATGAAGAAATTTTACAATGTGCCCTCAAATTCAAAATGAAGATCAATGAATCTCAAGGGTCTCATGGGGATAAGAAGCAGAAAGTGGTGTTTAATTATGGTAGTTCAATGGATAAATTTAATCATGGTAATAAATTTCAACATCCCGCTCATCAAAAGTGTGTAAATAAGAACCCTATAAATTGTTTGAAGGGGATGAGAATTTTTTTATGTGAGGGAAAGAAGAGAACCTATATAGTGATTACCGACTAGAGAAACCCACCAATGTAATGGAAGATATTAATGATCCAACCTACCTTCATCCTATTGTCCAATGTTTCAACTACAAGGAATAAGGACACTATGTGAACCACTTCCCTTAGAAAAGCGTTTTTGGAGATAATTATTACCAACAACCTACAAGGAAACATGGGAGAGAATTTGAAATTAAAACCGTTGAGGTGAATCCTGAAAATTAATTAGTGAAAAATATGCTATTTATTCATTCAAGAACAATGAACGTACTTTTTGATTTTGGTTCTATACATTCCTTTATATCAAACAAGTTTAGTATAACTATTCAAACACTACCACAAAGAATAGAAGTAGAGTTGTTGATGAAAATGAAAAATGGGGAAATTATTATATACCAATTATATAACTTCTCTCCTTTCAAAATTTATGGGATGAACTTCCTAGTAAACCTTATGATACTCCCATTAGTGGAATTTGATTTAATTCTAGGTATTTATTGGATTTCATTATATATAGTCATCATAAATTCCCATGAGAAGGAAATCACTCTTCGTATTGCGAATCTTCCTCCATTTCTATAAAAGTGAAAGGAAGAGGATGAATATTATTTAGAACCAAAATCTCAATAATGGATATTATTTCCCAATGATAAATAGTATCTAGCTAAAATGATTGATTCTATGGAAAAGACCATCCTTGAAGAAATTCCCATTTTTATGGAATATGCTGACGTGTTTCTTAAAATATTTCATAACCTTCCTCTTGTCCGAGAGGTAAAATTTTAAATAAATATTATATTTAAAGCATTGAAAATATCTAAGAATCCTTATAGAATGGATATTCTGAAACTTGAGGAGATAAAAAACAACTATAGGTGAATTCGTTTAAAGGGTTTATATGCCCAAGTGCTTCAACTTAGGCTACACCAGTCCTCTTAATTTAGAAGAAGGATGTGTCAATGAACCTTTACATTGATATCATGAGCTCAACAAGATAATGATAAAGAAAAAGTATATTCTTGAAAAAATTTATGAATTATTTTACTAGTTATGTATATCCAAATACTTCTCTAAGATGGATCTTCGGTCATAGTATTATCAAGTAATGGTGAATAAGGAGGACATCCCCAAAACTTCTTTTCGTATAAGGTATGTACTCTATGAGTTCATAGTAATTCCATTTAGACTCACTAATACTCTATAAATCTTAATTTAATTGATAAATAGAGTCTTTAGATATTAGCTTAATTTTTTTGGCAGTATTTATGGTTCATATTCTCTTTTACTCCAAAACAAAAGAGGAGCAAGAGGAGCATCTGATCCCTATGCTAAAAATCTTACAAAAGGAGAATATTTATTCCAAGTACAATAAATTAAAGTTTTGGTTGAAGGAATTCTTCTTATTGGAGAACATTATCACAAGAAATGGATTATTTGTGTACCCTTCAAAGGCATAAGAAATTATATGATGGACAAGACCAACCACTATGATGGAAATACATATTTTCCTTGGGTTTTCTGGGTATTATTGTTGATTTGTGAGAAATTTATCACAATTTTCAAACCCTATAACCAAGATAAATCATAAGGGATTCATTTTTTTAGAATAATTAATGGGGATAGAAAATCAAGGGGTTGAAAAAGAGGGTTATCACTACACATTTACTTATGCTACCCTCAAGTGGGGAACTTTTCATGGTATACAATGATGCTTTGAATAAGGGCTTGAGATATGTACTAAGAATCCTTATAGAATGGATATTTTGGAACTTGAGGAGATAGAAAACAGTTACAGGTGAATCTATTTAAAGGGTTCATATGCCCAAGTGCTTCACCTTAGGCTGCACCAGTCCTCTTCATTTAGAAGAAGGATGTGTCAATGAACCTTTGCATTGATATCATGATCTCAACAAGATAATGATAAAGAAAAAGTATATTCTTGAAAAAATTTATGAATTATTTTACTAGTTATGTAGATCCCAATACTTCTCTAAGATGGATGTTCGGTCAGGGTATTATCAAGTAATGGTGAATAAGGAGGACATCCCCAAAACTTCTTTTCGTATAAGGTATGGACTCTATGAGTTCATAGTAATTCCATTTAGACTCACTAATACTCTATAAATCTTCATTGAATTGATAAATAGAGTCTTTAGATATTGGCTTAAATTTTTTTGGCAGTCTTTATGGTTCATATTCTCTTTTACTCCAAAACAAAAGAGGAGCAAAAGGAGCATCTGAGCCCTATGCTAAAAATATTACAAAAGGAGAATATTTATTCCAAGTACAATAAATTAAAGTTTTGGTTGAAGGAATTCTTCTTATTGGAGAACATTATCACAAGAAATGGATTATTTTTGTACCCTTCAAAGGCATAAAAAATTATATGATGGACAAGACCAACCACTATGATGGAAATCCATATTTTCCTTGGGTTTGCTGGGTATTATCGTTGATTTGTGAGAAATTTATCACAATTTTCAAACCCTATAACCAAGATAAATCATAAGGGATTAAAGTTTTTTTGGAATAATTAATGGGGATAGAGATTCAAGGAGTTGAAAAAGAGGGTTATCACTACACTTTTACTTATGCTACCCTCAAGTGGGGAACTTTTCATGGTATACAATGATGCTTTGAATAAGGGATTGAGCTATGTACTAAGAATCCTTATAGAATGGATATTTAGGAACTTGAAGAGATAAAAAAAACTATAGGTGAATCTGTTTAAAGGGTTCATATGCCCAAGTGCTTCACCTTAGGCTGCACCAGTCCTCTTCATTTAGAAGAAGGATGTGTCAATGAACCTTTGCATTGATATCATGAGCTCAACAAGATAATGATAAAGAAATAGTATATTCTTGAAAAAATTTATGAATTATTTTACTATTTATGTAGAACCCAATACTTCTCTAAGATGGATCTTCAGTCAGGGTATTATCAAGTAATGGTAAATAAGGAGGAAATCCCCAAAACTTCTTTTCGTATAAGGTATGGACCCTATGAGTTCATAGTAATGCCATTTAGACTCACTAATACTCTATAAATATTCATTTAATTGATAAGTAGAGTCTTTAGATATTAGCTTAAATTTTTTTGGCAGTCTTTATGGTTCATATTCTCTTTTACTCCAAAACAAAAGAGGAGCAAGAGGATCATCTCAGCCCTATGCTAAAAATCTTATAAAAAGAGAATATTTATTCCAAGTACAATAAATTCAAGTTATGGTTGAAGGAATTCTCCTTTTTGGAGAACATTATCACAAGAAATGGATTATTTGTGTACCCTTAAAATGCAGAAGAAATTATATGATGGACAAGACTAACCACTATGATGGAAATCCATATTTTCCTTGGGTTTTATGGGTATTATAGTTGATTTTTGAGAAATTTATCACAATTTTTAAACCCTATAACCAAGATAAATCATAAGGGATTCAAGTTTTTTTGGGATAATTAATGGGGATAGAGATTTAAGGAGTTGAAAAATAGGGTTATCACTACACTTTTACTTATTCTACCCTTAAGTAGGGAAATTTTCGTTGTATACAATGATTCTTTGAATAAGGGATTGAGCTATGTACTAAGAATCCTTATAGAATGGATATTTTGGAACTTGAGGAGATAAAAAACAACTACAGGTGAATCTGTTTAAAGGGTTTATGTGCCCAAGTTCTTCACCATAGGCTGCACCAATCCTCTTCATTTAGAAGAAGGATGTGTCAATGAACCTTTGAATTGATATCATGAGCTCAACAAGATAATGATAAATAAAAAGTATATTCTTGAAAAAATTTATGAATTATTTTACTAGTTATGTAGATCCCAATACTTCTCTAAGATGGATCTTCGATCAGGGTATTTTCAAGTAATGGTGAATAAGGAGGACATCCACAAATCTTCTTTTCGTATAAGGTATGGACTCTATGAGTTCATAGTAATGCCATTTAGACTCACTAATACTCTATAAATCTTCATTGAATTGATAATTAGAGTCTTTAGATATTAGCTTAATTTTTTTGGCAGTCTTTATGGTTCATATTCTCTTTTAATCCAAAACAAAAGAGGAGCAAGAGGAGCATCTGAGCCCTATGCTAAAAATCTTAAAAAAGGAGAATATTTATTCCAAGTACAATAAATTCAAGTTCTGGTTGAAGTAATTCTCCTTATTGGAGAACATTATCACAAGAAATGGATTATTTGTGTACCCTTCAAAGGCATAATAAATTTTATGATGGACAAGACCAACCACTATAATGAAAATCCATGTTTTCCTTGGGTTTTCTGGGTATTATAGTTGATTTGTGAGTAATTTATCACAATTTTCAAAGCCTATAACCAATATAAATCATTAGGGATTCTAGTTTTTTTGAAATAATTAATGGGGATAGAGATTCAAGGAGTTGAAAAAAGGGGTATCACTACACTTTTACTTATGCTACCCTCAAGTGGGGAACTTTTCATGGTATACAATGATGCTTTGAATAAGGGCTTGAGCTATGTACTAATTCATAATGAAAAAAGTTATAAAATATGACTAAAGGTAATTGAAGGTTAATGAATATAACTACCCAATTCATGATCTAGTGTTGACTGTATCAATATTCATGTTAAAAATATGGCATCATTATTTATTTATGGAGAGGTGTAAAATATATATTGATAATAAGAGCCTCAAGTATATATTTACATAAAAATAGATGAATACGAACCAATGAATATTTTTAGAGATGATTAAGGACTATTAATTATCAATTAACTACCATCCTGGGAAATAAAATAAAGTAGAATATGTTCTATATAGAAAAGATCCGAAAGTTTTATCATTAATGAGAATGAGAAGGTTATGATCTTTCTAGACTCAGGAATGATAAAAATTGGAATAATAAAGGATAGAACCTAATAAATCCTTTAACAAATGATTTCTCAACCATCCCTTTTAGAGTAGATAAAGGTGTTGGGAACAAGTTGGGTGGAGAAGGAATTATGAAGAGTTTTCCTTTGAGAAGTGTTCTATTTTGTTGTCAAAGAGGATAAATCAATTCACTTTGTAAAATCCTTGGAAAATATTATTTTCTAATTTTTATTTCACAAATATCATATGTTTGGAGAACTTGTTATGTAATACTTATGAAGGAAAGAGGGAGAAAAGGTGATGCCAATCATATTTAGTTTTGATTTGAAAAATGATATTGTTGGAAGATAAGGAAGTTGTAATACTTTCCTTTGAAAGTATGATGATGTTAAATATGATAGTTAAAAGGTTATATATCATGATAGATTAGGTATGTGATGAAGGTTTATGTTTGTTGAATAATCTTGATGATAATGAAGCAACATTGGTGTTTTGGCGAAGAAAATTTTAAGGTGGTGCCATTTCCCAGTGTTTGCCAAATTTTTGGGCCTTAAAAACAGGGAAATGGAAAAATGTGTTCTTGGAAAAGGAAGGTGAACAAAATATTAAAGGTGAATCTAAATGTTTTACGCATGTAGGATTCCAGGATAAGCACATAAAAAGATGGGAAGGGAAATAACTATGAAAAATATTGTTTTTTGTGTGCAAAATTGAAGGCGTTTCAGAATGCTGCGTGCAAGACATGTTTTAGGATCAGAATACCATAATATGGAAAAGGAATGAAGTTTGAAAAGGATTAGGAATGTGTGTGAAATTTTAGGTTGTGTGAAAGTGACTTACACCCCCAATCCGATGTCAAATGTGGTTTTGAACGCTTGAAGAAGATCTTACGTGATGCATCAAGATCTTGAATGCAAGGTCGGTGATGACTATAAATAAGAGGCGACCCCCTAATTTGATAATCTTGACACTTAGAGAAATCTATAGCTCTGAATCACAAAAGAATTTTTCTCAAAATAAGTTGATATAAATAATTGAATTTTCACACAAGCTAAGGAAGTTGTGCGCAAGAAGTGAGTTGCATGTAAGAAAGTAGTTATGTGCAAGTGGTAATCTGTGAAAAGAGATAAATGTTGCATTCAAGGTAATAAGGTTTCATGAAAGACAATCAAAAGGTTTCATGAAATATTGGAAGATCTACGCACATAGTAAGTTTTGCATAAAGAAGTTCTTACTAGCTTCTGGGTAGGAAAGTGAAGAATTACTTTGAGAGATTAAATTTGTGAATGTTAATCAAGAATCACTAAAACATTACATTACCCTATTTATTATATGAGTGAGCACACACACTTTTTGATTATTTTCATAGTGCTACACGAGTTTAAGAGAATATCCTACTCATTTTATTCCACACCAAATGATTATTTTCTTGTGGATTGTGTGGTATTGGATTATTTCCATACCATACCAAGGACATAACTACTCTTGTTGAGTAGTGAACCTTGAAAATTCTTTTATTCATGTGGATATGTGTTTGGATTGTGATCAATAGGTAAGAATCTATTTAACCAGATGAGAAGTTTTTTTCAAAAATAAATAAATATAAAATAAAAAGGTATCACTGATTCACCCATCCCCCTTTCAGTGATACTTGGATCCTGAATGGGAAACTTCCAAAGGATGCTCAAAGAGATAATGTGGAAATTCAGAATAAGGTGGAAGCTATAAGAAAATGGAAATCATCAAAGTTCAAAATTAATGAAGAAGGAGTTGTAATATTTGGGTCACGACTATGTGTACTATTAAATATTATGTTAAGGAAGGTTTTGTTGGATGATGCATATAACTCGACCTTATCCATCCATCCATCCAGGGAGTACAAAGATGTATCGAGATATCTGATAGCACTATTGGTGGGACAATATGAATAAGGGTATTGTTGAATATATATCATGGTGTATTGTATGTCATCAAGTGAAGGTATAAATAAAAAAATCCAAGGGAATGATGAAACCATTAACCATACCTACATGGAAATGGGAAAACATAACCATGGACTTTGTCACTGATATTTTGAAGATATCAAGAAGAAATAATGTTATACGGGTTGTGATGGATTGTCTTACAAAGATTTCTCACTTTATTTCAATTCTATAGGACTTATCACTCAATCAACTTACAAGGATATACATTAGAGAAGTGGTAAGGCTTCATGGAACACCACTATCAATTATATTAGATCAAGATCCAATATTTACCTCCAGGTTATGGAAGAGTCTCAAACATGCTCTAAATACTGATTTAAACTTCAACATGGATTATCACCCTCAAACTAATGGACAATCTAAGTAGATTATACAGACACTCCAAAACATGTTGAGAGCATGATTAATTGAAATCAAAAGAGTATGGGATCAACATCCTCCTCTGGTTGAGTTCTCATACAATAATATTTTCCACTCAAGCATCCAAATCCCCCCTATGAAACCTTTTATGGGAAAGGTGGATAATGCCTTCATGTTGGGATGATAGAAGAGAACAAAAACTGCTACATCTTAAAATGGTTTAGGAAATAGTGTAAAAGGTCAAGACCACTTAGTAGTACATTAGGGATACTTAGAGTCGATAGTATATCTATAATGATAGTAGTTGACGAGACCTATAGTTTTAGGATAGATATAATTTATTCCTTTATATATCTCTATGGAAGAATTTCATGAGATTTGGGAAGAAGGGAAAGCTTAGTCTAAGATACATTTTCCCTTTGAGATCCTTGACAGAATCAGAGTGGTTACATATTTATTGGTACTCCCATGTAAACTAACTTAAGTACATTACGTGTTCTATGTATCCCTATTGAGGAAGTACATACCAAACCCATCACATGTGATGAATCTAAAGGGTTTATCATTATAAAATGATATTTTATATGAGGAGAAAGTGGTGAAGATTTTAGATCACATAGAAAAGGTTCTATGAAATAATAAAATGAACCTATCCAAAAGTGCTATGAAGAATCCAAAAGTTTAAAGGAGATATGTGGGAACTAGAGGAGGTGATGAAACAAGATTGACCACGTCTATTTTAGTGTAAGAAATGAAAATATATAGGGTTATTTTTTCGAAGGGGGAATATTTTAATGACCTTAAATTTTATAAATAAAATTCCCTTTATGACTTAATTAAATGTATTATTATGTATTATGGTTATAGAAAACCCATTCTCTTATTTGGAAATTTAAAAGTCCATTAAGCATCATAATTGTTGATAATATATCTATTGAACAATGATCATATAATTAGTACAAATATGGGGTCTTGAAAAGTCTAATTGACACAACCAAAGGAAGTGATGACCTTAACCAGTATGATCATACCCTATGAATCCCATTTATCTGATATTTAGAGGGAAATAACATCATTGGGATTTTCACTTAACCAATATCAATATGAGATCCAACAACCAAATCATGAATGAAATTGTATATTAGAGAAGTTCATACTTGTCGAGATCAAGGCCCAAACCATGTACGTCGAACCACCCTATGAAAATATCACTATCGATCACCTTACCCTTAGGGATTTTTATGGTGTAATAAAGGGATATGTATCAATAACCTAATAATATGAATATATATTTTATAGAATAATTAATATATATATATATTTTTTATTACTTTATAAATAATTTTTATTTTGATATGATAAAACACAAATTATCCAACGCTTGATGATTCCCTTATTATGCCGAATACTCTAGGGGATCTCCCTTCAGTGGTTAGTTATCCATCATGTAGGGAGAATGGATTGCTCCTGAAAGGTATTTCTAAGGATAAATCATTAAAAAAAGGAATAATCTAAAATGCTGCCTCCTTCTGATCCTTCCAACATCCCTTGTATCCTAACGATCCAGTTTGCGTCCAGAAGCTCATAAAAGGTTGATGAATTTCAAATTGTCAAGTTTTTAGAGAATGAACTTCATGAAGATACTTACTACCAAATTTTCTCTCTGGTTGTATGATTTTGGCATGATAAACCTCCCCTAAACTTCTTCAGGTATTTTGTCGATTCATTGGGTCTTCATTATCCAGAAGCTATTTCAGATCTTTCCAAGCATTCATTATGCATATATCTATTCAAAAAGGATGAATTTGTGAAGTCTTGGATTGGGGAGGAGCGATGCTGTGGGTTGTGGTGCTTCATTATCTCACATTGTTCTTGTGATAACCACTTTGGCAAGGAATTGTGCATGGAAGTAGTGTGGATCAAGCTTCTCGATCTCCCATTATCGTTTCACAACCCATATATTCTGAAATCAGTGGGTGATGCTCTAGGAAGTTTTATTTGTTCTGATGATAACATAACATGTCTTAAAGAAATGGTGAAACCTTTTACTTATGTTGAGATGAACCTTAAGGTGATGTTTTCTTATCATATTCTGATCAAGATGGAAGAATGATTCAATTTGTGGAAACACTTATTTTTTCAAGACCCTACTAGATTTTTCATTGTGTGTGGATTCCAAGGTTATTCAGTAGAGATCTACAGGAGGAAGAAAGAGGAGTCCTATATGAAGGTTCAAGTTCAGTAAGGTCTTTAGAAGATCCTCCTATTTTAAACATTTCTCCTCTTCAGGGCAATATTGAGACACCAAAAGTTTTGAGGGAAGATCCATTTTTACCAACTGTAGCACTGGAGATTGAAGATGAAACAGAGGTGGACATTTCAAATTCATATTTTGGTTCTCATGCACCTAAAAATGTGCCTGAAAATACTAGAAAGGACACTATTTAAAACCTTTTGACTGACTATCCTCCAAACTAGAATGATTTTTTCTCACTTATGTCTAACCTCCATAATCCTGAATAGGTGTCTCCTATCATCAATAGGTCTGAGACGATGCCGATGACCCCTTGGGGAATATGTGAACTCCTTTCATGCATTCATTCGAAACCTATGAGAGAGATTTCCCCTCTAAATTTTTGGATTTATACTCAACTTTCTCCAGATTTTTTCCAATGTTCCTTGCTCAAAAAATATAATAATCCTAATTATATTAAGGGTATGTCTTATAAAAAGGTGTTATATAAGAGTGTATTGAAATAGATTATCTCCACTCTGAGTTCTCTATAGAGAATTATGTTTGTTTCTCTTTTCTAGTATGGGATAGCTCTAAGTTATCCTCCCACTTCTTGTTCTAATAGATTTTAAGTTTTAGAGGAACCAGAGGGACCACTGAATTAGAATACCTACATGAAAAATGATATTTAAATGATAGGTGGAGTCTCCAAACCCATAAATCTCTCAAAGTGGAAAGTGTTTAACAAGGATGATTCAATTTATAAATCAAGTAACCATTTATGGAAGGAAAAAAACTCTTCCTTTTAATGTTTTCAACTATTATTTATAATTACCAAGTCTTGGGGGAACATGAAAAGTGTTCTTTAATTGATTATGAAACTTGGAAACATCAAGACTCTATTTTTGTCATCTTAGAACTGAAATAGGATCTGATCATGATAAATTTATTTTCAAGAAAAAATAGGCTATGGGAATCATATGAATGATTATCCTGAAAATAATAACATCCATATTTGTTGGAATAAAAATATCCAATTGGAATTGGTAAATGCAATGGGTTAGTGTATCACTGCTAAAATCATCTTCAAAGGAAATGAAGTACTCTTCTCATTTGTTTATTCTAATGGTGATTCCCAGGGAAGAATAGATATTTAGAGACATATAGATTCCTTTTTTTTGGGAAAATACCTTTGTACATTTTAGGATACTTTAAAAAAATTGTGTACATTTTATATAAGAGAGGAGGAATGAGTATTTATAACAGTGGCATGAAGGATTTTAAAAAATTATTGAAAAATAAGGGACTTATGGATATGGGATTTATTGGTAACAAATACACTCAGTGTAAGAATATCAAGGGAAGAAATAACACTTGGATCCATATAGATAGACACCTCACTAATCTCCATGGATTAGACACTTTTCCATAGAATACCATTACACACTTAACTATCTCCTTATCAGATCATGATCTGTTGCTGGTGGAGTTAATAAGGGGAGGACTATGAAATCAAAACTTCTTCTATTCCACTAGCTGAAATTGATTATATGAATTTAATAAAATGATGAAAAATTATTAGGAACTCGAGGAAGTTGAGAGTACCTGGGTTGGCCTATCAAAACATCTAAGGTTTCTTAAGAAGGATATACAGGTTTGGATGCTGAAAAAGAAAAATGAGGATAACAGAGTGGGGGTTATCCAATAATACATTAATAAGATGGAGGAGGATCTTGAGGATAGATGGCATGATAGAAGATTCACTATTCTTTTAATAAAATCATTATTTTAGTTGGGAAACTATTGGATATTGATAAGACCTATGAGAAGAAATCTAGAATGATACGGTTGAACAAAGGAGATTGAAACCGTGACTTCTTATAGGCCTTATTGAAGGAAAAATTATGAGGATCAATTTAAGACTTGACAATGGTACCTGTACTTATAATGTGAATGTGGCAGGAAGAATGGAATTGAAACATTTTTAATGAGTATTGACAGGTGTTATTCCTAATATAAATGGTGGCCCTAGAATGATAGATGAAGAATAAGCCTTTATGGGATGTTTATCGAGGCTAGTGTAAAACTCAGATAATGAATCCTTGATAGCAATTACAATTGAGGAGGATATCCAAGATACTGTTCATATTATGTCACATGACAATGCTCCAATCCCGGATGGATTTATGGAGGAATTTTATTTGGTAGTATGGGGCCTTGTGGGAGTTCATGTTTTTGAATCCATAGAAGACTTATTCCTTGGTGGTGATCTGAATAGAAGTGTGTGTGCTTTGATATTGGTTTTGATACCAAAAGTTAATGATCCTATGAGCCTCAAACACTACAGAATTATATTCTTATATACCATATCCTATAAAATTATTACAAGTCTCATTACCAGGAGACTAAATAGAGTTATCCCAAGACTAGTTTCAAAAGAGGAACATTGTTTTGTGAAAGGCTGAAACATCCAAGAGGTGATTGGAATTTACAAATAATTGGTGGATGATATTAATAAAATAGAAATTGGATTAAATTTTATAATTCAAATTTCCATCAAAAAATATTACGATAAAATTGAATGGATTTTCATTATTCGGGCTATAAAGAAATTAATCTTCTAATAATGGGTTTAAACTTATTCTTTAGGTGTCATTATTACCCTTAGATCACAATATATCTAATGGGGAATAGTTTTGGCCTCTTAAAAAGTATTCATAGAGTCCAAAAAGGATACCCTTTTCCCCCAACCTCTTCATATTGGCTGAAGATGCTCTATCAAGAAACCTTTATAGAAGCATGGAGGGAAGAAGGATGTTACTATATTATAAAAAATTTGAGAATGGTATCATTTCTCATATCATGTTTTCTAATGATGTGATTATTCTCATTAATGGTATGTGGAATTCAATACAAAAATTCATGAAGTATATGTCATTTTATGGTAAATTATGTGGACAAAACATTAAATCAAGGAAAAGTAATGTTTTATATTTCTAATAAGTGTTCAGGTAGACTTAGAAGAGATATTCAAGATATCCTCCAATGATATCTCCCAATTATTTATCTTAGGACACCAATTTATAATAGAATTCCTTCTTCAAGTAAATTATTAATAGAATAATTGGGATAATTTACAAATGTAATTTTTTTTATCATTTGGAGGAAGAGTCACCTTGATCAATTATTCATTAACATCTATCCCAATGCACATTCCATCAATAATTAAAGTACCCAAAGAGACGATTATAAAAATGAAAAATATCATGAAAATTTTTATCTAGGATGAAAATAAAATGGGATGTTTTTACTGGGATTCTTGGAAACATATGGAGAAACCAGTAAGGAGGGTGGTGTTGGTATATGAGATGTGACCGAAACCATGCAATGCATGAAAGCATGACTTTCATGGGATATTGTTTAAGGGGATTCTTTATGGGCCTCCATTATTAGGAACATAAATGAAGATCATTGGGAGAAAGGGGAGAGTTGAAGAACTAGGACCTCGAGCCTATCAATATGTATGCTTAATCACTTAAAGGATCTCTAGGATGTAACCCAATGAATTATGGGGAGAGGTGATATTAACTTATAGAAAGACAACTGGGATGGTGAGAGCCTATACTTCATGGGGTTTCCTATTCTTAATATGTCCTTCAAATAGGTTAGTGTCCATATAATGATTATGGAGGCAATTCTGAACAAATATAAAAAGTACATGTTTGGAAGTATTATCATGAATGGTGAAGAAAATAGATGCTGCTTCACAGGTTTGTTTTTGGGTAAATTTTATGGTTATGATTTTAGAGTGATAAACGATGTAGAGGATGTACGTAATGAGTAGGATACTAAATTATCATTTAGGTAAATAACACTGAGAATGAAAATTATTATCTGGAGAGTGAGAAAACAGGCGATTCAAACATATGATAATGTACAGAGGAAGGTTATATCCATGGATTTCAATGATTTTGTTGTGATAAACCAAAAAAGGAATCAGTGCTGCATCTATTTGTTAAAGTAGAATGAGAGGAAAATATTTGTATCCCATGGGACATATTTTTAGTTTCAATGATGAAGAGTAATCCATGTTAGATTTTATTTTCAACTGGTTTCAGGGCTCGAGGTAGAAGGAGATGTGAATAAAGGTACGTAGTGTTATTTTCACATCCATATGTAGGACCTTTTGGGATGCAAGGAACCAAGAAAGGATGGGTAAATATCAATCACTTATTTACGTTCATAAAAGGATAGAGGCTCTAGATAGTGAAATAGGATCAATTCTTAAAGGTGGGAATAAGTTGCACATGATTTGAAAATTCCTTAACAGACCCTATTTAACTGTGAGAACACATGGTTGATGGGTTAGATGACATCCTCCCATCATCAGTTTGAAACTAAATTGGATGGATTATATATGAATGGGAATATGAGAGGGGGTGGGTTGATCAGAGATCCAAGAGGATCAGTCATCACAACCTTTAATGGTTTTTATGGTCTGGGTAATTCCATGGGTGTGGAGATGAGAGCACTACACACTGACATCATACTATATAGGAGATATGGTCTATAGGTGACTAAGGTTGAGTCAGACTCAGAGGTTTTGGAGATAAAACTTTAAAGGAAATTTGATCTCCCAATGGGATCTAATTTATCTCATTAGAAGTTTCTCAATTAAGACCAACCAAGGAAAACCATACATCACATTTGGAGAGAAGTGAACTTTAAAGTGGGAATGTTCGATCAAATAGGAAGGGTGGATGAGACTCTCATCAGTTAAACCAGCTTGGAATATCTTCTGATGCAATGAAATATTTTTACTCAAGGGGATTCCCTTGGTCTTCACTACTTTAGGGATCCTTGAGTCATTTATTAGTACTGCTCACTAGTGGGTGGTTTAACTCACCATTCCTAATAAAAAATAATTTTCAGTTAGAAAATTATATTTATTAAATAAATATTATTTTTGTAATCATCATGTAGAAATTACCCAATGATTAATTTTTCATAAATTTCTAAGATAATTGAATTTTCAGGTAAAACTTAAATATGGTATAAATAGATAGTGTGTATTATGACATCATAATGACCCAAAAGTGATGTAATAAATGAAATAAAAGTTATACAAGACCAAATATATATTTCTAATTTAAATTAATGTGTTTTAATGTTATTTAATTAATTTTATAAATTCTTTATGAATGCTACAAAACTTATATTACATTTTAAGGTTTTAAAATCATTTATTTAAGAACATGACCCACTAACATATCACCAAGGGTAATATTTTAATAAGTTTGTACCCTTTCCTTATAAAATAATTAAAAAAAATAATCTTTTACAAAAACCATTGGAAGGTTTATGGTTTAGATTACTTTATTATATAGATTCTAAAACCTATGTTTGGGAAATAGTAAAGAACTCCCCTATCTTTTCTTAAATAAACCCACCCAACCTCCCATTAATCTTCACTAAAAAACATTGGATAATTTACTTACTCTGAACTTACCTCTATAGATTCCTCCCATAGTTCCCCAATCTCTCAAGAATATCCTCTCTAGATTTTAGAATCACCCTCTCAAGGTAAAGGATCCTCCCCTTCTCCTCTTTATTCAAGTATCTTTATTATCTTATGACTTCAATCTCCAGTTATTAATGTTGGTATATGTTATTACATATCCAAATTACCACCCTTATGATTTATAAATTATGATAGACCCATTTCACTCTCATTAAGACCTCCCATGAACATTTATGTTCCCCCGTTATGCTGTAGAAATCTCACTACGAATTTCCATGAAAAACAATTGGGTAGTGAATACTCATACCCATTTCCTATCAAGGGTGTTCACATTTATGTACTTATAAATTTTTGATTGGGTAATTAAATGTATACAATCAACACTCCATTATTATGGGATTAAATGTGGTGAAATATTTTCTTATGTATACAATCTATGTGGAATGCTTATTCGTGTACATGATATGATTATGATGGGTGTTCCTAAATAGTGCCCCAATGCATTAGGTAATGTTTTAGTCTCATGAGATTCCATGTATGGTGCATGGTAGGTTATACTATGAACATTATATTATTTTGTATATGTGTTTAAAATTTACTTATGTTTATAATTTCATGTTTAAAGTTGTTTCCACATTCCCCTATTTCCATTATTTTATCATGTTATATCATGCCTTATTGTTCATGTTTATGATTATCACCCCTTTTATGTCCCATTGATACACCTATTGTATAATATGTAACAAATTATTCATGTTATTATTTTCTTATTCAATTGCTGGGATTTATAGCTCACCCCTTTCTTATGTATATCCCCAGGTTATCCCATGTAGTTTTAAGAATTATGGAATAATATGATAATGTTAAGGAAGTTTTCAATAATATCAATATACCCTCTATTTCATGTTTTCATGTAATGTACCTATTTCAAAAATATATTCGAATTATATATATTATGGGTTGTATTATGTGTACTCTTATGTAATAAATCACAAATTATTGTGTAATAAAAATAAGGGTTATCATGGTTTATATAGAAAAAGAGAGGAGAATTCATTATTAATTTTCAAACTTGGATTTTGGGATCTATATGATAAAGTAATCAAAAGTAAAAACCATACCATGGTTTCTATAAAATAGAAGTGGTTTGCATTATCTTATAAGGGTAATAACATAACACATTAAAATAATCCCCTCGATGATGTGGAAGTGAGTCTTTATTATAAATAAATGATTTTAAAACCTTAAAATATAATATAAGATTTGGAGGATTAATTAAGGGTTTATAAAATTAATAAAATAAATTCTAAAAAAATTATTTTAAAGGGGAATTTTTTTTCATCATTAATATTATTTATTGTATTTATTACATCAATTTTTATCTTTTATAATGTAATAATACATATTATATAATTATACAGTAATTAATTTTTACCCAAAAATTCGACTATCTCAGAAAATTATGATAAATTGAATGCTAGATAATTTCAAAATACCAATTTCAAAAATAATATTTATTGAATTAAAATAATTCTCTATATATTATAATTTATAATTTTAAATCAAAATCCTCATTTATTGAAAAATACTCATTTTTTGAAAATACTAGTTTCTTTGACACTTATAAAAATTATATATGAATTCATAAAATTATATTATCATTTATATTTTATAAATATTATTTAATAATAAAATTTTATTTAAATATCATTTATTTCAAAATTTCTTGAATTCATAAAAAATATTGTGTCGATTTAAACTATATATATCCCAAAGATATAATTTGTGTTTCATCATATCAAAATATTTTTTTATAAAACCTATTATTTAATAATTATAAAGTAATAAAAGATAAATATAATAATAATTTTATTAAAAATAAAAATATAAGAATTCATGTTGTCTAGGTATAAATACATATCTTTTTATTACAACAGTGAATTCCCTAAAGGTAAGGTGTGCGATGGTAATATTTTCATGCAATAGTTTGTTGAACAAGGTTTGGGATATTATCTCAATGAGCTTAAAAATCTTCCGTAAATGGTTTCACTCATGATTTCCTAGTTTTATCTTAGATTGGGATTAGTCAAGGAAAATCCCAATGACGCTATATTCCTAAAAATATTTAATAAATGGTATTAATAGGGAATGATCTTACTGGTCTAGGGGATTGATTCCTTTATCTGTGTCAATTGGATTTATCATAACTCTTAATATAAACTAATCATACCATCAGTGTATAATAGATATATTATAAATGGTTATGATAAATAATGGTATTTTGAATGATATAACATATATAATTATGAAATAAACAATATAATTGCTTATGTTTTCAATGAATAAATTTCTTAATAAGAAATTTGTTCATTTAAGAGGGGAATTTAATTTATAAAAGTTTGGGTTGTTAGATTCTTCCCCCCTTTAGAAATTTCTCCCTAAAAATTTCATTCATAAACTACGACATATGATGATAATTTTTTTTATCACCTCTCTCAATTTCCATTTTTCTTTCTCAAACTCATGGTTCTACTATAGCACTTTGACTGGGTGAGTTTTCTTATTTTATAGAACTTTTTCTCAATGATCTAAGATCTTCACCGGTTACTCATCATAGGAAAGATCACTCTACAATGATACCACCTCTGGATTTAGTACATGTGAGGGGTATGATATGTACTTATTTAATAGAGATACATGGGACACATCATGTACTTGAGATATGTTAGGTGGGAGTGATAGTCAATAGTCCACCACTTCGATGTAATCAAGGATCTGAAAGGAGTCAATGTATCATGGAATAAGCATTATCTTATTCCCAAACCTCCTGACTTTCCTCAATGGTGATATAAAAATAAAAACTTTATTTCTAGCCTCAAACTCTTAATCATGTCGAGGATTATCTTGATAACTTTTCTATCGAATTTGTAAAGATTTCATATGTCACTGAATGGTTTGAAACTTACCTATCATCTCTTGGAAAATATCAAGTCCCATTAGCTTCCACTCTCCAACTTCATTCCACCATGTTGGGGCCTAACACCTCTTCTCATAAATAGCCTCATAAGGTTCCATTTGAATGTTATAATAGGAAGTTTTTTTGAATGAGAACTTCTCTAGGGGGAGGTGTTGATCCCAACATCCTTGGAAATCCATTTAAAATAATCCTAGCATATCCATCAGGGTCATAACAGTTCTTTCAGATTGAACATACTTATGAGGGTGATAATTAGTGTTGAATCTTAATTTTATATCCAATGTATGATAAATGATTCTCTAAAACCTCTAGGTAAACCTTGAAACTCAATAAGATAAAATTTATAGTGGAACTCCATGCAATATTAGAACATCCCTTATATATATATATTGGTCAATTTTTGAAGAGAGAAATAATCCATTATAAAAATGAAATATGCAAAATGTTTAAGGTGATTGACTACCACCCAGATGGTGTTATTGCCTTTAGGTGTCTTAAGGAGTCCAATTAGAAAAATCCATGGTTATTTTTTCCTATTTCAATACCAGTATGGGTAATGGTTTTATCATACCCTTGGAATTCTGTTTTTTGGACTTGAATTATTAACATACCTATCATTGAGATACAAATTCTATAATAAACCACTTCATGTTATCCCACTATAAGATTTTCGTCAAACATTGATACATATTAGTGCTTATTGGATGAATAAATAAGGATGAGATATGCACATTTTCTGAAATTTACCTCTTCAGTTATGGTTTTGATGGGACACATATCGAGGTTCCAAACCTTGTAACTCTATATTTAATAAATTTGAACTCTAGAATTTTATATACCATATTCCGTATCACCTTATCATCTTTATGGGCCTCCTTGATCCTTTAATGAAGGGGTGTTTGAGTAGTTATTTGTACAAGGTAGGATGAATATACCTTTATTATTCCCATATCCATTATTTTCATGTCTAAGAATCTTGGATTCATTGTATTCCTCATCATGGATAGGGAAACATGATCCTTTTTACTCAGATCATCTTTCACTTTATCTAGTTTTTGAGGATGATAATGGATTGAAAAATCATAATCCTTGACTATATTTAACTACCTTAATTGGTGCATAATATGTTTCTTTTATGTGAACATATACTTGAGGATTTTATGATCCATATATATGTCGTACTTTTCTCAATAGAGATAATGTTGTCAAATTTTCAACATGAATATTAGTGATTCCAATTCTAGATTATGCATTGGGTTGTTATTCTTAGGGATCTTTAATTAGAGGCAGGAATAGACTATCACTATTTCATATGGAATGAGTACAAAACCCATTCCCTTTTTAGACACATCACTATAGATTGAAAATCCTTCACTATTGGTGGGAAATGTGAGAATAGGTTCATTGATTAGCCTCTTATTCAACTATTTATTTTTATTCATTACCCCATTAAAAACATGACTCCATTCTATGTAATCTTGGTTAGTGGGATTGAAAATTGTGAGAAGATTATGAAAAATCGATTATATTACCCAGTTAATCTAAGAAAATTAGAGATTTTTGTCACATATATTGGTCTTGGACAACCTTTGATTGCATATATTTTTTTAATGATCTATATACATCCCTTTTATGGTGATAACATTTCATAGTAATGTTATTTTTGACATCCTAAACTCACATTTTCTATAATTTTAAAATAACTTTTCCTTTTAAAAATATTCAGTAGAGCATTAAAATGCTCCTCATGTTAATAATTTTGTTTTGATTTGATATGAATATAATTTATATAGACTACCATATTTTTTTCAAGGTAATACCTAAATACTCTAGTCATAATATCCATGAATATTTCTGAAGTATGAGTGAGTTCAAATTGAATTAATATGAACTCATAGTGCTCATTACTTGTACGAATTTTTTTTGGGGGTTATACTTCTTCTTTACATCAATTGATAATATCTCAAATGATTATCCACATTATATAGGTAATGGGTTCCAGGTTTCTAATTAAATAATCCATAAATCCATAGATGAGGATACTTGTTATTTATCTTGATCTTTCTGAGATCATGATAATCAATGAATATGTGCACTGACTCATCTTTCTTTCTGATTAAGTGGACTAGTGAACACCATAGTGAAGCACTTAGGAATATAAAACCTTCTTCCATATTATCCTATAATTATTTATTCAACACATAAAGTTCAATAATGGACATTATATACAATGTCTTGGATAACAGAAAAACTTCAGGTGTAAGCTCAATTGATAACCCATCCTCACAACTGGGAGGAAGATTAGAGAATTCTTTCAGAAACACATCAGTTAATTCAATTAAAATATAAATGTCATTAATAATTATATTTTATTTAATATCAATCATATGATCTATATATTCTTACTCATAATGCATTAATATCCATTCTTAGGATAGTGGTACCAAATAAGATTCATCATCCTCCTTTCACTTGTATAGAATCAGAGGGAGATTTTTGTTATAAAGGGTGATTTCCTTCTCAAAATAATTTATGTTGGATCTATTTGAGGAAATCCAATCCATACCCAAAATTACATCAAATTAAACTAAATATATTATCACTCGTTTTGTGTGGAAGTTTATCCCACAAATTTGGATAGGGGATGAGTTGAATTATTAGGATACAACAATTAACCCATATATTGTCTTCAATGATAACTCAACTTCCATATTTTGAGGTGGTGTTTTAATAGTTATATTAAACTTTAATGATATGAAATAATGCATAGAGACATAGTCAGATTGTATATCTAAAGATCATGAGTATATAATAAACCAATATTTCATTATTTTTTTCATGTTATAATCATTTAATTCATCCAAAATAAACATAGTATTGAGAATTTTTAAACTATTAAACACCTAAAAATGAAAACTATTAAAATTAAAGGGATAACTCATCAATAAAATATATTCTATAATCTATGAATTTATAGGTTTCAATATAAGTTATCAATGATCTAATTTCCAATAAAAAAATATTATGTGAATTTTTTTTCCCTTCATAATGGTTCATAAAGAGCTTGTTAATTTACCAAAGCATATCTCCAAGAGATATACTTTGGTAAATTCACATTCTCTAATACCAACTATTAAAACCCATATTTTAATACACTATAATTCATGAATTATTATATAGAGATACACTTAATATACCCCCCAAATATCAGAAGGCATAATTTATTTGGGAAACTAGGTACATAAAACATTAACTTGAAACTTTGGTACAACATAATTATTTACAAAATCTAAAACATGCCATAATATTCCTTGAATATTGTAAAATTTCATGGGATAACCTAAGGGTATACAGAAGAAATTGGTGATCTATAAGGACAAGTAAAGGAATAATAAAATAATAACATGAATAAAGTATTAAATGTGAGTCAATATAAATATCAATGATACATAAAATGTGTGAGAATCATAAAAATGAACATAAAAACATGATATATGATGATAACATGAAGAGAACATAGGAATGTGGTAACAACACAAAAAATGAAAACATAAATATAAGTAAAGGATAATATCTAACAAAACATAACCTAGTTTTCTTAGGTTAACTCTTCATTATACATATATGTAATCTCATGATATAAAAACATTACCCAATTTATTAGAGGGATAAACAATTCCAAACACACCCATAACATCTATACTATGTACATGCATAAGTGTGCCACATAGATCATCTAACATCGATCACATTTCATCATATTTAATCTCATGATTAAGGAGTTTGGGTTACATATAGGAATTTAACAATCAATGAATGATGGGTAAAGGTGAATACCATTGAGTGGAAATGGAGATGGGTATTCACTACAGAAATGCTTGTCATGGAAAATCATAGGATAATTTTAGCAGCATAACGAGTGTTCATAAAGGTTTATAGAAGGGGTGAATGGGAGAAAAATGGGTATCTCATTACATGGGATTCATAAGGATAGTAATATGGATGAGTAAAAAAATATCCCAAATTGAACAATTGGAAATAAAAATGCATTACATAAAGAAGACTGTTGAATAAAAATGAGAAGGATATGATCCCTTACCTTGAGAGAGAACTTCTAAAAGCTTGGATAAAGCTTCGAAAGAGATTTGGGGAACCTTGATATGGATATAGAGAGGTATGAGTAGAGTATATTTATACTCCAAGAGTTTTTATTAGAGAGGAATGGGTGGTTGGTTGGGTTTATATAGAAAAAGAGAGGATAATTATTTATTAATTTCCAAACTTTGGTTTGGGACTCTATAGATAATGTAATAAAAACCACAAACATTCCAATGGTTTTTTCCCATGGTTTCTACCAAAGAAGAGTGGGTTTCATTATTTTATAAGTAAAAGAACTAAAAAATTAAAAAAATTCCCTTGGTGATGTGGAAGTGAGTCATGTTTATAAATAATTGATTTTAAAAAATTAAAATATAATATGAGTTTTGGAGGATTAATTAAGGGTTTATAAAATTAATAAAATAACATTAAAAACTCATTGTTTTAAAGGGGGAAACAAAATTTTGTTCATGTATGCTCTTTATTTTATTTTATTACATCACTTTTGAGACTTTATAATGTCATAATACATACCATATAATTATATGGAATTAAATTTTTACCCAAAAAATTATAAAAAATTAACCATTGTATAATTTTGAAATACTAATTTAAAAATTAATATTTATTGAATCAAAATAAATGTTTAAATATGATAATTTAAAATTTTAATTTAAAATCTTTATTTATTAAAAAATACTAGTTTTTTACAATAATAAATTTTCTAAGTCTTATAAATATCATATTTTACTTCATTAAATTAAAATTTAATTTATATTTGATAAATATTATTTAATAATAATATTTTATTAAAATTTAATTTAATTAAAATGTTATTTAATTCATAAAAAATAGGGTCTCAATTGAAGCTATACATATCCCAAAAATACTATTTCTGTTTCATCATATCAAAATCTAATTTTTATTAACATTATTCTTTAATCATTAAAATCTAATAAAATATATAAAAAATAATTATTTTATTAAATATATTAATATAAAAATTCATAATGTGAGGGTCTAGATATATATACTTTTATTACACTGGTGAATACCCTAAGGGTATGGTCTGCGATGATGAAATTTTCTTAGGGTGGTTCAACAAACATGGTTTGGCTCATGATCTCAATGAGTATAAAATTATCCTATAAATGGTTTCTTTAACAATTTAGTTGTTTAATATTAGATTGGTATTGGTGAAGGGAAAATCCCAATAAATATATCTCCCTTAAAAGATCTGATAAATGGGCTTCATAGGGTACGATCCTACTGGTCAAGGTCATTGCTTTTGTTTGTGTTAATTGGATTTATAATAACTCTTAATATATATTAATCATATGATCACTATATAATTCATATATTATCAATATTTATGGTGCCTAATATTATTTTAAATGTTATAATTTATAGCAGTCCTAAATAACCAAAGTAAGGGTATGTGTTTTATATAAATAAATTACTTGATAAGGCATTTTTTCATTCAAAACAGGAGTTTCATTAATAAATTTTTAGGCTGTTGAAACTATCAACCTCATCTTAAAATCACTTTAAGATTAAAATAATATACCATAGTCCTAGAATCTTATTCTTAAAATCTAATCATAGTTGGATTCTTCAATAGGATTCGAGGCTTTGGTCAGAGTGGTTCAATCAGGTCCCACATAGTTCATGGACTTGAATTCTTCTCTTCAGTTAAAGGAGAATTTGTTATGTAGTATTCACATACTCAAATAAATGAATATATGATCGTGATACTCAAAATTAGATATGTGAAATAAATATGTTGTTTAATTACCAAATTTGGATATTTTAAAGAATTTAAATATTTTTCTACTTGATAAGTAGGCATTTTGGCCACGTGATTTTGTTCCTAATTTTTTTTCTACATAGCCTATTTAAACATTACCTATATAGTTTCACATAGAAATTGGATACAATATTTTTCAACTTAAAAATTTCATATGTGACTCTAACACTAAAAATAATCATGTGATTACTCCTATAGTCAAAATCCAACATAAATGAACATTTATCCATTGGAAATAGTAAATTGAAATTAATAATTTAGTCACTAATTAATTAATTTAGTGGAGAAATAAAAAAATTAAAAAGTATAAATTTTAAATTAATGCAACAAATTATTGAATAATTTTATTCATTATATTTAAAATTAAAATTAAATTTAAATAACTAATTAATTAAATACAAAACAATAAAACATAAAATTAAATTAATAGAACAAAAAAAAAATCAATGACACTAACATTTAATATTTTTAAAGAAACATAAAAATTAAATAATTAACTCAAAACTAGATTGATTTTATAATTTAAAAATAGAAAAAATAAATTAAACACAAAATTAATTAATTTAACAATTAACTTAAAGATAACCCACAACATAATAATTAACCAAATAAAGGTATATTTTAACACTAAAAAAAATAATTTAAACTAAAAAAGTAATGTGTAAAAAATATAAATTAAAGGGATCATTAAATTCCCCCACACTTAATCAATGACAGTCATCAATAAATCACTTTTAAAAATTCATTATAAGAAAATTAATCAAAATAATTAAAAAGTGAGTTCCCATTATGCATAATTTTTCAAAAATATTCTTCCCTATGTAATATTTTATGTAAGGGTAGAGATTTTTTCTTTTCAAAACAAGAGGTTTGGTCAATTTTTTTGGTTTTAAAAAAAATATTGTGATTAAAAATATTGAATATGATTAAACAATCATTACATTACATTAAAATGAGACATCCAAATACCTCTTTTCCTCTAGGAGAAAAGATACACTTAATTAAAATGCATTATAATTAGAAACTCTATATGGATGAGAAAATTTTACAATTACTAGTATCATAAATAAATAATCCAAAATATTAAGTAATAAATGAATGAATGAATTATTTAATAGATGCTCAACCTGGATTATAATTTTATTTTCATAGCTTATTTAAATTCACAGTATAAATGTTTAATACTCAGTTAAAAAATTCAAAAATAAATGATGATTATAAAACTTAATCCTAAAATTTTTCCCAAAAAATACTTGAGAGAAAGATATCGATGAACAACAAAATCTATGGTAAATCAAAATAAGTTATCCTCATCAAGGTGATAATCCAAAGATCAAATTCAGAAAAATTTTAATACACTGAATAAGAAAGTTAATGCTTGAAAAACATGAAATTTTAAAAAATTAACAGGGTTATTGATGAGTTTATATTAGAGAAAAATTAAAATAAATTAAAAATACCCCCACCCTATACATAAAATCCAAAAAATTTCTCATTTTTGAATATAAAGGTAAAATAAAACAATTAGAAAATTTAATTCAAAATAGATTTCCATTAAGTAGTTTAATGGCATGTCAAAAGGGTGAAAATTAGTTCAAAAAGCATGTTTCCACAAATCTAAATCAATTTTTATTCTTATAAAATTAGGAAAGTTCACCATAATGAATAAAAAAATATCCAAATATCTATAACTTTTAATTTTAACTCAAATATAATGTTAGAACATTAAATGGGTCTTTAATAAAATTTTATAATGATTTATAAATTCATAGATAAAATTATGCACAACTCCTAAAAAAATAATCTAGATTCATGTATTGAATAGTTTAAATTAACCCCCCCCAAAAAAACATGCAGTTAATTTACAACCATGAGTTATATAATATTAAATTCAATTTTTTCCTATAAATGGTAAAACAGGGAAAATATGTAGATATTCCAAGAAATAAACTACAAAAAAGATGTAATTTTTTGGAATCTTCCATGATGAGATGAAGATTTTATTTTATTGTTCTAATTTAAATGATCTCTCCTATTTTATTTTCTTTAATAATGATACAATATCCCATATTTTTTCAGGTATGTCCCTCTTTGAGTTTTGAATTAAACCTCTTTTGTTTAGGTTTCCATTGTATTCAATCCTTGTTGGCTGAGTCTCATTTGGATATGGAGATAATTATTGAAGAAAATTACCTAATTTTTAGGGTTTTGTGTTTTCTTAATTAATATAGTTTGAGTATAAATGTGTTAAATGGGATTATGAGGGTTTTTTAAGTTTAGAAGGCTTCAGAGGTGATCTAGGTGATTTTTTAGAAGTTGAGATGAAAGATGTCTATAGAGAAATTACACACCATGTAAGTGGGTTAAATAACATATAACTCACTCTAGGTTGATTCCATGAAAAGGTTATAGTTTGTGAACTGGTTTATGGTTTGAGATGGATTACACACCTTGAATCCAAATTTCATGATGTGTAATGTTTGAGAAGGGTTAAATTCACTCGAGGTAATGTTATTTTTAGAACAACACATAAATATGAAATACATGACATAAAAGAGGGTTACACACTATATATTTCTCATATCTAGTGGTTTTAAGGGGGTATCATGAATGATTTTTATTTTCATTCAATGAAACCCTCTCTTATCTCAACACCTTAAGGACCCTAGGCAATTTTGGATCCCATTCCTCTATTATGGATGTTCTGTTTATGTATCTAATCCCTCGTCAGTTTTTTTCTTTGGTTTCCCTCTCTTCTGAAGATCTCCATCGTTGTGGTGTAAATATATTGACCATTGATTTTTTGGGGGTTTGATCTCATTATTGTGTGATATAGGCTCCTTATTGTGATATTAGTCACCTCCTTTCTTGTTGGAAATTTCGGTTGGAAGTGTTTCTTAATTTATAGATAAATGTAGGAGGTGATAAATCTAACTATATGGTATTTTTAATTGTTATGTATATGAAATATGGCGAGGGAGATTGTGATGATGTAACGTGTGCATTAATTAATTAAATAATTAATGATGGTAAATCATGTATTGGACTATTCCTTAGATCCCTTTGGATTCAATGGTATTTTAACTCGAATTATAGATACCCATGGGGAGAGTGAACCCTTTGATTAATAATGAATTGAATAATGTTTTAAAGTTTGTTTAGCATGTCATGTGATTTTAGGTAATTTATTGATATATAATCACATTGTTAATAGATTATAGGTTGCTGAAATGACTGTTGATAATTTGATATATATGAAAGTTTAATTAAAAGTCAAATAGTAATTTTTATAATTAACTATTGAGTCTTATGATGTTATATTTTGATATCCTTACAGGTATGAATTTTGGTGTTTGATGCTACAATTCTTATATAGAAGTCTTGGCCCATTGTATGTTAAAATGATTATATGTAGGGATTTTCTAGAGGCTAAAATGATTATATAGTGGGCTTAGACCATTGGTTGATGAAATTATTATATATAGGTATTTTTATGGAGGTTGAAACACTTATACAAAAGTATATTCCCAATTATGCGATTATTCAATGGTTTATGGTTATGTATGGAATGGTTTTGCTACATGACCGGATACATTACAACATGGGGATAAATAAGGTTGATTTATGTATTTAATTAATTAATTAATTAATACACTTATTTATCATTTTATTGCATGAAATTATTATCAGACTAGTTTCATTTATACATGGTGGTGTTGACCTACTAAGTTTTACTGACACCATATTTGGGCCGCCATTTGGTACCTGAGAATATTACATGGATTCAGGTTTAGACAATGTAATGGGAAATTGTTGCTAATTGTTGCTAACTGGATGGGTTAGAGTTTGAATATGGGACTGACATGGGGTTCAGGATCAGGGTCTTTTGAGATTATTTATGTTAGAAGGTTGTTTTATTTGTTTTTTTTCAGTTTCACATTTAGATACATTTTATCCTATCTTTATATTATTCATTATTATTATTTTATTATTTCTTCCTTTTACTTTCCAGTTTCATGTCATATTTTTTCTGCTCTTATACATTACTCAAATATTTATTATTATTTTATTATTCCACTATGTTTTAACTCTATAACATGGGGTATTGTATCCCCACTAAACATATCACACCCCTGTTGCTAGTCAGAAACCTATAGAATGCTGAGAGGGGCGCATTAGGTCTTGTAACCAACCCGTTTTTTCCATGTGATAGAGTACTAGATCAGGGGAGGTTAAAAAGTGGTATCAAAGGAGAAATTTTTTATTTTCTATTAAGTTACTATTTAGTTAAGTTATAAAGGAGACTAGGATGTGATAGGACTTGGTAATGAGCTTGTGCACGGGAGAATCCAACCTATGTACAGGGGAAAATCCAAGTTCCCGAGGATGGGATTGTTGTTCATGACATTCACTTGTTACAGTTTGATGTTATTTCACTTAGAGTGATTCACATGTTGTGTAATGATATTGTTTCTTGATATTTATACTCTAGGCTTGGTATGGTGTGATATGAGTATGAATTAATCATGAAAGACACACACACACACAAACATACACACACACACATATATATTTTCATGTATTTTTCATGATAGGGACATATTTCTTTCTTGTGATATATAATGTCCTATATGAAATGTGAAATTAGATACATATTGTATCCGATAAATTAAATTAAGTAACTTTTATGTCATGCTAAAACACCTATAAGACATGTTTAGAGAGACCCAAAGTAGTGGTTCTCTATTGTTGTCACCTTTTGTACTTGACCTTGTTTTTAGTCAGTTCTTTAATGAGTGTGTTTATATTATATAGAAAATGACTCCTCATTATCTTCAAGTTGAGGATCAGGAGAGTGGAAAATCAGTACAATCCTAACACACTAACACCAAATATTCCTATAGATCTTAAGGATTAGATGAATGTTCATATTTGTGATAGTTTCTTGAGGGTCATGCAATCCATGGAAAGAGATACTGTTCACATTGTGCCTTTGATGTCTAAGTTGATGAGATAGTTTTAGCTGTATCATCCATCTACGTTCACTGAGGAGGGAGGTCCCTAGTCAACCGAGTTCTATATTGAGTTAGTCCAAATGATCTTTGAGAATTTTGAGACATTCGTAGATAAGAGGGTGAAACTTGCTGCATACATACTTCATGGACCTACCAAGAATTGGTGGGATATTCTAGATCATGTTGGATAGTAGGAGGAGTTATAATGGAAGGTCTTCAAGGTGAAGTTCTTGATACACTTCCATCTTGAGATGTTGAGGGATGAGAAGGCTCATGATTTCATGTATCTAACATAGGATGGCATGTTAGGGATGGATTACACTGGATGTTTCACTGAATTTCAGTTCTTTATGTTATCTTTAGTAGCTGATGAGATATTTAGAGTGAGACATTTTTAAGATGGAATTCTCTATGAGATCAGGTCATATGTGAACGTCTTTTTTTTGAGTATCTTTTTGGATGTGATGATTTAGGAACTCATCACATAAGGGAATATGAGAGAGTCCCCAAGAAGTGTCCTTGCGGTTTCAGTAAGGTAAACTAGGAGCTCTTATTATGGTGGTAAGAATAACTATTCTGAATGTTTTCTCTAAATAAATAATGGATAGAGTAGTCATGGTAGTGGGAAACCATCTCAGGATCGTATTCCGTTGCAGTGCTATCAGTGTGACAAGTTGGGCCATAAGACGCCTTAGTTTCTATTCACCTCTTTGGATTTCCATTATTATAGAAGGTTAGTCCATATTTAATTTTTTTTAGGAGATTATCATATAAGAGTAGTGTAGGGGATTAGGATATGTACAAGATTTAGGAAAGGACATAACTACCCCAAACAGACAGGTAGTTGGAGTTCCACTGGATGTGCAAACTGAGGCTGGGGATGTGGCACCCCAGTACAGGAGCATCAGTACTAGGAAGAGGGAACAACTCATGGGAGTTATACTATAGACTAGGGTATATGGGATAGTTATCTACACACTATATAGTCTACTCCATCTATTTTGGATGCAGGACCTTCGAACATCAAAGGTATTATTCTTGTATCATCTATCATTTCTTGGGTTTTTTTGATATAGGATCATCACTTTTTTTTTATTTTTCTCTATTTTTGAAAATGTTTTGGGATTTATTGGGTAAATATGGATTATATTTTGACTATTGAAACATCATTGGGAGTGCAGTCATAGAATACAAAACATTGCAAGACATGCTCTTTAGAGACTGGTGGTTACCGTTTATTTTTGGGAACCATTCATACTGGAAATGAAAGGAATAAATTTCATTATTCATATGGATTGAATATTTCTATAACAAGACCATATCAAATATTATCAGAGGAGAGTTACCTTTCTATCTCTATAAGGGGTGGTTATTATCACCAGGGTTAGTGGGATATTCAGGCATGTCATGCATGACCAATTCAATGCATATTGGATTTCCTCATGGCTTATACAACTCGACTTGTTTTGGATGATATATGAATATAGTAGGATACTTTTCCTCCAATGTTTGATCATTTTCATAATGTAATTACAAATGAGTTTTATAACTTACCACCCAAGTAGAAGATCAAGTTCATGATTGAGTTGGTGCTGGGAGTAGATCAACCTTTTGTATCTCTTTATAGGATGACACCAGGAGAGATTAGGGAGTTGAAAGTTAAATTGGAAGATCTAAAAGATAAATGTTTCATATTCACTATTACATCACCATGGGGTTCTCTAATTCTTTTCACCAAGAAGGATGATGGGACTTTGTGCTTATGTGTGGATTATAAGCGATTGAACCAGATGATGGTCAATATATTCTATCCCCTTCCACATATCTATGATCGCTTTGATCATTATAGAAGTTATAAGATCTTATCTAAGATAAATTTTAGATCTAGATACCAATAGTTGAGGTTGATAGCATGAGATAACCTCAAACTGATTTTAGAATCATGTATGTCTTGTTTAAGTTTTTAGTGATGCAATTTGTTTTGATGAATACCCCATTATTATTCACGACCTTGATGAATCTGATCTTTCATCATTTCTAGGATCATGTCTGTTGTGGTTTTTATTGATTCCAACTTAGTGTACTCCCAGTTAGAAAATTATCATGACCAACATATTGACATTATCTTGAGTACATTGAGGGAGCATCAAATTTACACAAAGATAACCAAATGAAATTTCTAGATTGATAAAGTGAACTTATTAGGACATTTTATCTTAGAGGAAAGAGTGTTAGTAGACCCATAAAAGGTTTCATATATTGTATCTTGGGAGTGTCCCAAGAATGTCTTTAATATTTAGAGATTTTTGGGTTTAACAGGTTTTTACCGGTACTTTATCCAAGACCTCTCTCATCTAGATGTATCGATTTATAGGTTGATAAAGAAAGGGGTGAAGTTTTCTTAGTCATAATATTATAAGAGTTCTTTCTGGAGTTGGAATTCATGATGAACTCAACACCAATCCTCACTTTTCATGTGCTGGGTAAAGAATATATCATGTACTATGACCTCTACAGAGTTGGACTCAAAGCTGTTCTGATACATTAGGATCGAGTGGTTACTTATGGATCCAGATAGCTAAGTCTTCATGAGAGGAATTATCCTACTCATGATACAAATTTATCTATGGTGGTACCTTCCCTGATACGATGGAGACATTATCATATGGTAAATAGGTTTTTAGAGTACAAGGAATATAAGAGCCTCAGGTATATCTTTTCTCATTGGGATATGAACTTTCAAAATAGGAGGTGGTTCAAGTATCTTTTGTCTTTCAACTTTGATTTGGCTTATATACTATCCAAGGAAAACATTGTTGCCGATTCCTTGATCCAAAAGACATAGATGAAGGTAGTGTAGGAGTCTTGAAACAAGTGGTGGATGTTGAAACATTCTTCATAAATGAAAATATATGTTTAGGATTCATAGGGATGAGTGGATCTGAGTTCGACATTTTTTATACCTATGAATTCGGACCAGATCAGGAAAGATAAGTTATATAATACAAATGGATTAGTTATGAGAGACAACTTATATGGTGGTGAGACAATATCAGGATAGTCTCTTGGTAGCGACAATTATTTTCTTTTTCTATGGATGAGTATGGGTTCCTATGGGTATGTGTGAGAATATGATGATTGAGTATCATGATTCTAGATAGATAATAAATCTTGGTTTGACAACGATGTATCATGATCTATGTAGATAGTACTGGTGTCCAGTGATGAAGAAGGAGGCAACGATCTTTATTGCAAGATGTTTCACTTTTTAGTAGGTGAAAGATGAGAATTTGAAGTGTACTAGGCTATTGCATCCTCAGCCATTCCTGAGTTGAAATGGGATGATTTCACTATCGATTTTGTGACGATATCACCTAAGAAAACCCATAAGAATGATTTAGTATGGGTGATCATGAATCATCTGACGAAGGTAACACAATTATTACTGATCATCGAGACCTTCACAATTGATGATCTGGGTAGTTTATATATACACAAGATAATTTGATTTCATAGTGTCACGAGGAGTATTGTTTCAGATAAAGATCCTATTTTAAAATCCAAATTATAGAAGGGTTTTTAAAAGGCTTTGAGATCATAGGTTCTTTTGAGCACAACCTATCATCCCCAGAATGATGGTCAATATAAGTAGACTATTCAAATTTTGAAGAATATGTTGTGAGATCGTGTATTATATTTTGTTGGTTTGTGTGAGCAACATATGGTACTATAATAGTTTTCATATAATAAAAAATTACATGCATCTATCCATATGAAACCTTTAAAGGCCTTTTATAGAGGTCTATACTATTTTCCTCTATTTTAGTTGTAGGTAGGTGTGGCAGCACTTATTAGACATAGTCTTGTGCGTGAGACGTTTGAGTAGGTTTAGTTGATTAGGTGGTGGTTGGTTACCATGTATAGTAGGAAAAAAATACTACAAAAACCATCAAATATGACCTCTAGAGTTTGATATTGTTCATTGTGTTTTACTTTGATTGTTTGAAAGGTCTGAGAAATACTATATTAGGAAATAGTGGAAACTAGCACCCAGGTTTGTCAGGTCGTTTAAGATAGTGGAAAGGGTTGGTCCAGTAGTGTACCAATTATCCCTTCCATAGTGATATAGTTCCATTCAAAATGTGTTTCACATGTCACAACTTCATATATATCATCATAACCCTTCTCATGTAGTATATGTTGAGGAATTAGAGATTTCTATAAATGTATCATTTAAGGAGAATCTGATACGGATTGTGGATCATAGTGAGAAGTATCTTTAGGTTAAGAATATACCTCTCATTCAAATTAAATGGTAGTAGGGACATGTTCACAAGTATACCTGGGAGAGGGAGTTTGATATGTGAGCATATTGTCTAGAATTTTGAGCCGAGACCCCAAAATGATGCATGGAGAAACTTAGGGATGAACTATTATAAGGTGAATAGGTTGTAAGATCTAATATTTTTCTAGTCACATTCCTATTTTAGATTTTGGTAAACCTATTTTTTGGTTTTCATTTGTATTTAAACCTTATTGGTCGAGTCTTGTTTAGATATGGAGATCCTTGTTGAGGAAAACGACCTAAATTTTGGGGGTGTATGTTTGTTTGAATTAATGGAGTCTGGGTATAAATGTGTTAAATGATCTTATGAGGATTTTATATAAGTTTGGAAGTATTTATAGGTGGTTCAATAGATTTTTCATAAGATTGGATAAAATATGTCTATAGAGATTTTACACACCGTGTAAATGGGTTACAAAAAGTGTAACTACCACCAGGTTGATGTTGTGAAAAAGTTACATACTATGAACTTGTTCATGGTGTGTGTAATATTACACACCATGAATCAAAATTTTATTATGTTGAATGTTTGGGAAAGGTTAAATTCACTCAAGGTGATGTGATTTTTGAAATAACTCTTAAATAAGAACTACATGACATGAAAGTGGGTTAGGCTCCATGTATTTCTTAGCTCTAATAGTTCTGAGATGGCAGTGTGTATGATTTTTATTTTCATTTAGTGTAGCCCTATCATATCTAAAAACCTAATGTTCCCCTGTGGATCCATTTCCTCTATTCTATATTTTCCATTTATGCATCTGATGCATGTTTATTTTTTTTCTTATGTTTCCCCTCCCTTATATTGATCTCTATCATTGCAAGGTAAATCTATCTACCGCGTCTATTTTGGGTTTTTGTCTCATTGTTGCATTATCTAGGTTATTTCTTATGATCTTCCTTACCTCCTTTCTTATTAGAGATTTTAGTTGGAAGCATTTTTCAATCATCAAATAATGGTAGGGGGTCTAAAAACTAACCTTATGGTCTATTTAATCATTAATTATATGAAATATAGAGATTGTTACAACATAATGTGAATATTAATTAATTGAATGATTAATTATGGTAAATCATTGATTGAACTATTTTTTAGATTCATTTGGATTCAATGGTATTTATACTTAGCTTATGGATACCCATGGGGTGGGTAAACCCTATGATTAATAATGAATTGGATAATGTTTTAAAGTGTGTTTAGTATGACATGAGATTTTAGGCAATTTATTGATATAGAATCACATTGGTAATAAATTATGGTCTATTGATATGACTATTAATAATTTGATATATATATATATGAAATTTCAATTAAAATACATATAAAAATTTTCATAATTAACCATTGAGGCTTATGATGTGATATTGTGATATCCTATCTGTTATGACTTATGGAGTTTGATGCTGTAATTCTTATATAGTGGGTTTGACCCAGTGGATGATGAAATGCTTATATATAGGGTTTTTCCTATTAGTTGAAATGATTATATAGCAGGATTGGCCTAGTGGATGCTAAAATGATTATATATAGTTCTTTTCCTGGAGGCTGAAATGCTTACATAGAGTTCTATGATCAGTTTTGTGATTATTCTATAGTTTATAGTTATGGTTGGCATGCTTGTGCTATATGCTCATAGATATTCCATCATGGTTCTAAAGTAGGTTGATTTATTCATTGTATTAATTGATTAAAAAATATACCTATCTATCTCTTTATTGAATTCACTTATTATTAGACCAGTTTTGTCTATACACAGTAGTGTTAAACTACTGAGTTTTACTCACACCATATTTGAGCCACTGTTTGGTACCTAAGTATATTATATAGATGTAGGTTTGGAAAATAAAAAGGGACCTTGTTTCTTATTGTTTCTTATTGGATGGGATGGAGTTTGGATATGGGATCTACATGGGATTTGGAACCAAGAAATTTGAGATTATTTGTGTTATCATATTCTTTTATTTTTATTATTTTTAGTTTTACATTTAGATACATTTCAACCTATCATTATGGTATGCATTATTATTGTTTTATCGGTTCCACCTTTTAATTTTAGTTATATGTCATATTGTTACCATATTTATCCATTACATTGATATTTATTATTATTTTATTATTCTACTATGTTGTATCTCTATACAAGGGGTTATTGTCTCCCCACTATACATATCACACCCCTACTGCTAGTCGCCAACCTCTGGCTTATGGGGAGGTGATCTTGAGGTTTCTTAACAATCATGTTTTGGTTATGTGAGAGAGTGTTGGATCATGGGATTTTAAAATTGAACTCTCTAATAACATTAATTCTAAAACCAAGTAGTAGTTCCAAAAGTATTAATTTAGGCCTACAAGAATGGTTTAATAGGTTCAAATTCGAAATCACTAGGGTAAAACATATTCAAAACAAAAAATTATATTAGAATATTTTATTTTTCTAAGAAAAATGAAACAATGAAAAATAGTATAAATAATAATCGGTTTACTCCAATGAAGTATTCATTTTATAGTCCTTAGTAAGTGTTCATGAAAAATTAAATTTCAAGAAAAACAATGGAAGATACACATTTTGGATTCCCTTAAAAATAATTTTTGATCCTCTGACCATTAATAATAATTGGTCTATTATCTTCTTCAATAATTTCAAAATCTTTATTTTTTAAGCCCTAGAAGAATTAATAAAGGTCCAAACTAGATGGATTTAAATTTTCATGGAAAGAGAATAATTCTGTAACTAACGAGAAGAACCCTTTGACCAAATTTGAATTCTCTATTTTTAATGATAGAATAATAAAAAAAATTATCAATCTCTTTATAAATCCAAGCATTACCATATGACTCCCTCTTAATCCTATCAATATCATTCACCTTAATAAATATTCACTCTCTAGTAGTCTTAAAAAAATGTTCATAACCATCACAACCCAATATGGATTTTGTTGAAACTCCATAGGTAAATGATAATATTTTACAAAAAAAACTATATTAAGACATAAAAATTAGGGTTTTTAATGTAGTTTTATAATCCCATAATGTTTTTCTACTTTCATAGGAAAATCCTTTATAGAATTAGATACAGCTTCTCTAAAATCTATTTAATCTCCATGTTTTAAATTTATACTTGTCTACTAGATTTTGGATGGTAAGTAGTTCCTTATATGTAGACACACCCCTACATCTATATCAATGATTTGAACATTAAATTCTCAAAATGATTTCTATTATTAATTATAAATCCTTCGGCACACCAAATATTCTAAAAATATTCCTTTTGATGATTTTTATCACACTATTAGATTTATTTTTGGTAAATGATACTACCTTTAGATACATTGAAATTTAGAAAATAACTACAAATATTTACTCATTCCCATGAGAATATAAAAATGGTCCTCAAAAATTAAACACCCAAACATAAAAAATATCCACCACTAAAATTGATTTCTGAAGAAATTCTTTTTTTTCTATTAACATTTCATAATCATTGACACCCGTCACATCCCTAAAATAAACTCATAGAATCCTTAAACAAAGTATCCCAATAATATCCATATTGAAGGACTTTTTTACTTATCCTCTCTCCTTTTTGATGACCTCCCCATGGTGAGGAATGAAAACTATCTAAAATGGGGATCATCTCCTCCTATGGAACATACTTTCTCAAGATTCCATCATCACATCTCCAAAATATAAAAGTTCAATCATAAAGATTATACATAAGTTTATCAATGAATTCATTCCTTTTATTTTGTATAAAATTCTTGTTAATCACTATAAAAGCTAAAAATCATTCTAAACTTTCATACAAAGTAGAATGATTAATAAAAAATGATATGTTTTCATCAGGGAAGGTTGAGTTTATCTCCCTAGAATCATAACATTGGGTACTAAAAAAATTAGAAAAATGACAAGACACTAAATTTTCAGCACCTTATGTGTCCTTAATTTTCAAATCAGACTCCTAAAAAAAATAATTCATCTAATGACCCTCAGTTTAGCCTCCTTTTCAAAAAAAAGTATTTAAAGTCAAAAAGGTTAATAAAAAAATGAATATGGTATATAAATTTTTTTATCAAGATTTTATAAAGAAAAATCAATGGCTAATAATTTATTTTTAGTAGTGATATAATTGCAATGATAATTATCTATAAATAAACTAGTATAATATACTATATGAAGTTTATACTCATTTCTTTATCCCAAATCCACTCCAATAACCATATCACTTGCATCATACATGATTTTATAAAGAAAATTCCAATCTGGTGTAGTAATAATGGGTGAATAATTATGCTTTTCCTTGGGATGATTAAAATATTCCAAGAATTTTTCATCTAATAATAATGGGAGTCCTTTTCAAGAAATGATGATACATTATTTATGATATTTGAGGAATCATTTATAAATCTCTAGTAAAACTATAATTCCCTACAAAAATCCTAACACCATTAAAAAATTTAAAAGGTGTCATTTTCTGAATAACCTCAATTTTTCAATTATGAAATTAAATTCCTCTCTTAGAAACATTGTGACCATGAAAAATAACTTCAGTAACCATAAAATAACACTTTTACTAATTAAGAAAAAGATTGGTCTCTTGGAATATCTCTAGAAATAATAGAATATTTTCTAATAAGAGCAAAAAATTGCTTCTAATAAAGAAAAAAATCATCCTTAAAAACTTCAATGATCCTCTATATCATGCCCAAAATGATAGCCAACATGAATTTTTAAAAGGTATATGAGGCACCACAAAAACCAAAGGACATTCACCGATAGGAAAATGTTCCAAATGGGGATGTAAAAGTAGTTTTCCATTTCTATTCTTGGGCTACATGAATATAGATGGGACCAAAATAACCATCCAGAAAAAAAAATCATTCCCAGTAAGCATCTTAAGAATTTGATATAAAAAAGTCATTTCAAAATGATCCTTTATAGTTACAGAATTAAAAATTATGTAATCTATACAGAATATCCATTTGGTAGAATTTATATCTTTATTTTTTTTTCATTTTTATCATTTATAATAATAGTGACCCCTACCTTCATTAAAACTACTTGGATTGGGATGAACTAAGAACTATCCTAGATATTATAAATTATTCTTTAATAGATCATAATTATTAGATCTTCTCTCATAACCTCTTTCAGGTTTGGATTTAGCCTATGTGACCCTCAACTCTCGGTTTTTGGTCTGGTTACACAGGGATCTAATACATGCATAAAGAAGGGATAATAAATTTTATCTTAGCCAAGGACTAACCAATATCTATTTTGATATTTTTGAAAACTCTTATAAAATTTTCCTCTTTATTTTCATTCAGTTCGACAGAGATAATAATATGAAACGATGAATATTAACTTAGAAAGGATTATTTCTGCTATGATAGAAAATTTATAAGATCAATATATGGTTTTTATTTATTATAAGGAATAATCATGTTTCTATTAGGTCTAAAGTATTTAATTCGATCCTTAACATGAATTTTAACTCTTGAATGATTTCCTATTTTAGAACTAGTTTTGAGGTTTTTATCAGTGCTATCCAAAGTGAAAAAATTATTCTCAACAATTTCTAGATCATAGTAATGAAATTTTCTTATAAAAACACATTGAAAATATCCAAAATATATCCACCAAATTTATCAAATAGTTCAATATTTTTTATATTGGTAAAATTTTCATCAAGTATGAATAAAAAATATTTAAGTTCAGACAAAAAAATCAATCCTCCAATTTATATTTTACATCTGGAATAGATCAGTTGTACAATAATGGAAAACTATTATGAATAAATTTTTAAACTCTATCATAATGATGGGAAAAATATTTTCAACTTCTAATGGGATTTCCTCAGCCGAAGGTTGTTTCTAAAACTCCCCTAAATTATCAAATGTATTTTCATCATATAAAAACTAAAATCTTGATCATTTTTCTACAAATGAAAAATATTTTTCATTTTTAAATAAAATTAATTCAGAATTTTTTTCCAAAATTTAAAATCAATCGACTCATCGATACATCAATAAAAGTTCCCCCTGTGGCAAGTAATGGCATACTAAATATGATAAGGACTTCCTTTACACATTCCATTACTAAAATGATAAAATTAAAAGGTAAAAAAAACTCTCTAACTCTAACTAATAGATATTCAAGTGTTCCTATGGGGAGAGTAAGAGATCGATTTTACAATTATAGAAAAACTATGGTGGGTTCAAAATCACATAATCACAACTATTGAAACCATGAAAATGATTTTGATTTGTAATAGAACCAATATCACACAAAATATTTAGTTATACACTAATCCCTAAATTTCAAGTGATAAAAAATTTACTGAGAACATTATGTTTTGGATGGATTTTTTTGATGGAAAACAATACACTCTTCAGTGAGTCTGTTAGATGAAAATTATTCCAGTGTATTTGTTTTTGAAACAATTTTCTTACATTATTTAAGATATGAATGAATCTAATTTAAAACTGAGTTGGATGAAATGCACACTTAACCCTTGTTTTAAAGACAAAGAAAATAAATCAGTTCTGTTTTGTTATTTTTGGTTTCCATTTTTTAGGGAAAGAGATGGATGGGGAATAAATAATTAAAACAAAAGGCATTACCTCAATTTATTATATGAGCTTTAGTTTCCCTTAATTCAATTTCATTTTAGATTCTTTTTCTTCCTAATTTTAAATAGGAAAACATGTTTTATTTTTATTTCAATAGTGTTTTTATACATTTCTAGAATATACATTACCCAATTTTTACCTTCTAGTTTATTTATAAATTTCCATTTTTTAATTCCCATAATATTTCCTTAAACTGATCCTAGTTATTACTTCTAAATTTTTTTACCTAGGATTGATTTCATTGATTTTATGAAGCTTGAATTTATCTCATGAATTCATATCCCTATCCATCTTACCAATGTTCAAATCTAGATTATACATTCTAGGATTTATCTCAATTTTATCAGTCTCATGTTGTGCCTTTTTTTAGTCAAACATTGCCTCTTTGGAATTAAATCGAACCAACAACTATTGAAACATTAACTTAACATTTTCACAAGAATTAGAGGAATTAGAAATATTTTTGTTTTGGAATTATGTTTGATGATTATTTTGGTAACCAATGGTAGTGGGTTGTCTAATAATTCATTGCTCTTTATAGGGGACATTAGGATGATTCCTTTAGTTAAAATTGTAATTTTTCAAGAAAGGATCATCTCTAACTCACATTATAAGACCATATACTATAATATTAACATTTTAATATTATTGGGATGTATTATTAATTTTCAAGAAAATGATTTTAGTGTGATAAAACATACCAAATTGAGAGAATTATTCTCTAAGGGGTTGGTTTGGGTTTTGACTACCCACTTGATAAACACTTTTTCCCACTTTTGTTCAGTATAGATTGTTGTTGATCCTTTAATTGAGTAAATTGAGCATTTTTATTTATTCCTAAACTATAATTATTTGCTCATATATTAAATATAATTATTTTAGAATTTCTAGTCTATAAATTCAAGGCATGATTATAAAAAATTTGTCTCAAATCTTCATCAGTTTTTTAATTATAATTTCTACCAGCTGATTGGTTTATTAAATTTTAACCAGAAGAGGACAAATATTTGTATAAGATATCAATGGGGACATGAGAAGAGAATTGTTGTTTAGGGAAATATAAAATAAAATCCCTAAATTATTCCCAAACATGAATAAAAGTTTCTCTATTATAATGATAAAAACATATGATATGGTTCCTTATTTTTTATTTTAATCTACTTGGGTTTAATTTCATGATAAATGAGTTATAAACATGTTCCCATGTTTTAAAAATGTTTTCATCGAACAAAAAAATAACATTACTTGATAGAAAAATTGAAAACTTCTTCATTATAATATCTTCTCAACAATCTATTTCAAAGGCATTTTCTACTTTATATTGTATAATCCTCTAATTAATGCAAGATATTCCTTGTTATAAAAACCATTAAATGAGGGAAATAAGGATATTCACAGCTATTTCTGATTATAATTTTAGGAACTAGGAGTTAATATAATTGAATAAGATTTCTTTGATACTTTTAAGAAGTTAATACTCCCCCATACTTTTACTTCCCAATTTATCTTGAATTATCTTTGGTTGAAGGTGTTGTTCATTTCTAGCAGAAATCCACTCTCTCAAATTATCCATTTAAGATTTATTTTTATTTTTCAAGGAACTAATTGTTTATTTATTTATGGTATGAATATATTTATCCTAATAGAGGATGTTCCTGTAGACATACAATAGACAAGTTTAAATAATTTTAAATAAAAAAGGACATAAGCAAAATTGGAAACACATTTTTTATAACATATTTTCAACAAAAACTTTCAGAATTTGTTTTTTTTAATTTTTTGTGATGTTTTCAAACAGGATATCATGAATCCTTCCACAATAAAGGATCCAAAAAAATGACACAAATTTCATTTAAAACATAAAAAATGAACTATTTATAACTCCTATAAAGTAATTTATAGTAATGAGTATAGTGTCGAACCCAATTGGAAGGAAAAATATGGTGCATAATGAGAATGAAAACTCAAAACACCAAAAATATTGGATGATAAAATTTTATTATAACTTTTTTATTTATGAAAATTAAAATAAAAAAGGTCATGATTATTAAAAAAATGAGTAAAGTAGAATAATTAGATATGATAATGATCAATGGGAACAAAAACACTCTATAGGACTTGATAGAATACCTATAGTGAAGTTTGAACTTCCTATGACCACAAAAACACTCTAGAGGACTACAATATCATTGAGGAAATAGGTCGAGAATTTTTCATGCACCCTAGCTTGGGATCAAAAACAAAAAATTGAATAAAAAGAGTTCCCCAATGACATTTAAAATCTAGATATTGGAAACCTAAACAAAATAATCTATCAAAATATAAAAAATAAATTGTTTAGCATTCATAAATAAATCCTTAAAAATAGGCTTCATGGATTTTGTTAAACCATCATCAACTAGATACTTAATTCAAGTGAAAACCCTAGTTCATCTAAACTTTATTCACTAACTCAAGTCAGTGGAGTTCAAACTTCACATCTGGGTTCATCTAGTTCTTAAGATCATTAAGCTAAATTGATGCTATGAAATAAAATACAATTTAGTTTCCTTCATCCATGAGGGCTCTTTGATTGCCAGTTTCATTAGAATAACCATCTACCTCAGGTGTTCTTCCTCATATCATGATCTTGTTTAGGATCTCAGTTGTGGATTATTTTGGGGTCTTCATAACATGGGGACCCACATTAATATTTTAATAACAAAAGAAAAAAATATATATTATATTTTATTTATGTGGTTTTTCCATGATGATGTTTTTAGGGATCAGGAGTGTGGATATCTTCTTTCTAGGTAAGGTAAAAATCTCTCTCTATGAATTTGGTATTGAGGTATAGTTAAGTTTTTATAGTGGTTTTTTGATACAAAAATGGAAACCTTCTTCTAATCTGATTGAATTTCATCTATGGTTCTCTTTGATCTAATTCTGGTAATTTTCATTTGCATCATTTATCTGGACAACGAACAACTATTTTCATGGTCAAATCTATTTGGAGTTCTTTATCAGGATGCATTATTCATTTCAAGATTCTTTTAGGATGTATATGTTTTATTCGTTTTATATGATATTTTATTTGAATATTATTTTTGAGATCCCACTCATCTTTTGTAATCTCTACCTTATAATATTTATTTTTAATGGATTCATCTTTATAGACTAGGTTCTGTGGGTTTTCCCTCATTGGGTTTTTCTTTTTAAAAATTTCTATTGTCAAAATTTATTTTTCTGCAATTATATTTGGTCATTGCACATATAATTTTATTTGAATGATTTTTTGAAGGGAAATAAATTTATTTCTACTGTGTGTTCACTTTGGTGTTCATTTTTGTGTTCATAACTTACCATTTTTTCAAATATATGGTATCAGTGGTTTAGTTTTTATTCAAATAAATTATTAAATATAATTATAGTCAAATGATTTTTTTAACGGTACCAACTATGATATGTGGTAATTAAAAATGATGGATATGATTTTTGTCAAGCGAATTCATCTTTTGGTGTTTATTACTCAGAAGAAATAGAGAATGTCTGATGAAGAATGGGAGTTTGAGCATTTCATTAATCAGAGGGTCGAGTAAATGTGATGAACCATATTGTTAAACTCTCTCATACCATAACATTGTGGGAGAATCTTGATACTATCTATGATTACAAGATAGAAAATAATAAATTTTTTCTCCTCAAACACGTATTGAATTTGAGGTACAAAGAAGGAACATATATTTATAAATATTTGAGTTAATATCAAGGATTTTTTGATTAATTGTTTAGTATAGATATTACTTTTAAATATGAGGTTTTAGTACTTTTTTTTATCTTAATAGTTTACCAAATTCCTGAGAGAATTTTTGTGTTTCTCTAATCAGTTCTACTACTAATGGTGATATGATATTCAATTTTTTAAATATTATATTCTGAATGAAGTGGTTAGGAGACATAACCAGGAGTAATATTATTTATATCCTTTAGTCATATAGAACATGGGAAGAAGTTAGGAAAAGATTCTGGGAAAGAGTAATTGAGGTAAGAGAAAAGGAAGAAGCAAATCCTGGTTGAAGTAGAGAGAGATTGAATGTCATCATTATAGTAATAAAGAAAATATTAATAGGTTTTTCTATCAACTTAAAAGAGAAAAAAATAAATGAAACCCAGTAGAATAAAAATGGTGACGTAGATGATTGTGTGGCCACCACTATAGGGGTTGATCTTGTTATTGTTTATGATTCCATAAATATTGCCTCTGCTGATTCTTCTTTGGTTGTTGATAGTGGTTTATATTTTCACATGACATCAAGGAAGGGGTTCTTTTTAGGTTACATCCTAGATAATTTTGGGATTTTCAAGATGGGTATTGATGGTCATGATGATGTTGTAGGTATCAGGAGTATTTTTTTAGATATCAATACAAGAAGTAAGATGATTATGAGGAATGTATCACATGTGCCCGAGGTTTATCTGAATCTAATTTCTATAAGTGTTATTGATGATGATGGGTTTATCAGTATTTTTGGGGTTGAATAATGGAATATTTACAAGGGTTTATTGATGGTGTATTGAAGGAAAAATTATCCAGGTTTTTACTAGACTAGAGTTTCTATTTATTGTGATACTTCTTGCATTATTGACTACACTTTGTCTTCCAAGTTATGGAATAAACGGATCATTCAGATTAGTGATAAAGGGATTGTTTTTTTAACAAGGATAATTTTACTTCCATATTTGAATCATACCAAATTGGACATGTGCAATCACTATATGGCTAGAAAATAGATTAGAGTGAGTTTCAACAGTAATCTATTGAATAAGAAGTCATAGGTACTTAAATTAGTTTATTATTATGTTTATGTTCTTTTGAAATTGAATACCTTTATTGGAGGTCTTTTTTTAAGTTTTATTGATGAATACTCACATAAGCTATGAGTTTATTTTTTGAATACCAAAATTTAGATGCCCGGTGTTTTTAAGAAATTTTAGGTTTCACCTGAGAGGAAATCTAGTAAGAATTTGAAATATATTTTCACTAACAATGGGGGTGAGTATTGTGATCCATTTGATTAGTATTGAACACATGAAGGTATTCGACATTAGAATACCTCATCTAAATACTTCAGTTCAGTGGATGAACATGAATTTTTTGGAAAGGGTTCATTGTTTGATTTCAGAAACAAAGTTATGTAAATTTTTGGGGTGAGTATTTATTTAATCCAAATTATATTATTAATTTATCATCTTCGGTTTCTTTACATACAGAAAAAATCAATAAGTTTTGGTATGGAAAACAGATCAAGTATGTTCATTTATGTGTTTTTGGTTGTATGGATTTTGTTCACACGCCTAGATATAAGAGGTAAAAACTTGATAGAAAGTCATGAAAATGTGTTTTTTTTTTCTATGGACACAATGAGTTTGGATATAGGTTTTATGATCTTAAATTTAGGAAAATTTTTAGAAGCTATGATGTAGTGTTTAAAGAGGACCAGACTAGTTTAAATATTGATAAGGGATAAAGATTAACTACTCCAACTTATGATGGATTTTCCAATCTTGATCTAGTTTCTGATTCACATTTACCTCATATTTTTTATTCTATTAATCATGTTAACTTATAGAATTATGTTTAGGGTGAACATGTTCAAGTTAATATTTCCAATGCACCTTTTGTTTCTGATGATACAATTCCAAGGGTTATTAATGTACCCATAGTTACACTTTGGAGGTCATCATGACATCATAATATTTATACTTAATATTCACCTGATGATTATGTGGTCCTTACTTAAGAAATTTAACCATAATCTTTTTATAAAGTGATGGAAAGAGTTCATAATGATAGATGGGTTGCAATAATAGATGATAAGATGATATCATTACATAAAAACCTTTATTTTGAGATAAAAAAGTTACCTGTAGGTAAGAGGGACTTGAAAAATCATTGAATTTATTATATTAAAAATGAATAATATAGTTCTGTTAAATGATACACGGAAAGTTTAGTTGTTAAAGGATTTCTTCATAATATAGGTATTGATCTTGATGTGATTTGTTACCTATTTTCCAAAAGTCTTACATTTTGATTGTTTTTTTACTGCTAGTTTGGATCTATAGATTGAGAAGATGGATGTAAGGAATACTTTCATCCATGTATATTTATAAGAGGAGATTTATATTGAGTATCCATAGGTTTTTTTTTGAAACAAATATATGAAATTATGTCTGTAGGTTAAATAAAAGTTTATATGGTTTGAAGAAATCATCAAGGTAGTGGTACAAGAAGTTTAAATATGTAATTTTTCATTAATGTTTGAGGAAGAAAACTTTTGATCATTGTATATTTTCCATATATTTACTAATGATGATTTATTATACTATTACTTTATTTTGATGATATTCTCATTTTTGGCCATGAAAATTTTAGAATTGATAGATTGAAGAAGGATCTTTGTTAGTATTTTTCAATGAAAGACTTTGAGGCAACATGAAAGATTCATGACATGTTGATCTCCTATGACATAAGGGCCTTGAAATTGTGGTAATATTATAAGAGCTATATTGAGAAGGTTCTTCAGATATTTTCTATTGATAGAGTGAATGTGGTTATCACCCCTCTTGCTTTACATTTTAAGCTTAGTACCAGTCATCCACCTTCTACTGATGAAGAGAGAAAGGTGATGCATCACATACCTTATTCATCTTCCATTAGATGTTTGATGCATGTGATGGAATTTAATTGAGATAATATAACTCATGTAGTTTGTGTGGCTAGTCATTTTCTATAAAATATTGGTAGAGAGCATTGGAGTGCAGTGAAGTATATATTTTTTCATCTCTATGGTAATTCTGATATGAGATTGTGTTTTTGAAATGGGTAACCCATGCTTTGTGGAATTACATATTCAAATATGGAAGGAGTTATGGATTCTAGAAAGTATACCTCATGCTATTTGATCACTTTTATAGGGGAATTTGTATCCTGGAAATCTAGATTGATATATGTTTTTCTTTATCTACCACATAATATGTGTTTATTTCATCTACAAAGGCATGCAAATAATTTTTAAAGATATATAATTTTATTTGAGAGATCAATTTTAATTAGGTAAGGTATGATTTATTTTGTTTTAGTTAGAGTGCTATGTATTTGGGAAATAATTTCACTTTTAATGGCAGGTAAAAATATATCGATGTTCAGTATCATTGGATCCATGAAATCCTTGATTCAAGATAGTTTTATCTTGAGAAGATCCACACTGATGAAAATGGGTCATACAAGTTGAACAATATATTACCTAGTGGTAAATTTGATACTTATCGACTAATTGTAGGGTTTGCAGTTATCCCCACTTTACTCATAGGGGGGGTTTGTTTGGTTCATCCTTATGTGGGGACCCACATGTATATTTTATGAAAAAAAGGAAAAAGAGATATGATATAGGAGTTATGGTATTTTTTTCATGATTATTTTTAGGGTCTTGGAGTGTGGCTATCTTCATTGTAGTCAAGGTTCATATATATATCTCTCTCTTTGTTATTACAATGTAGTTAAGTTTTGATAGTGGTTTTCATGTCTAAAACCGAAGAATTTCTTCTGGTTCCACTGGATTTCATCTATAGTGATCTTTTATCTAATTAAAATGTTTTTCATCTACACCTTTTATTCAGACAGTGAACACCTTATTTCATGGTCAGATCTATTTATATTTTTTATAAGGATATTTTTCTTCATTTCAATATGCTTTCAAGCTGCGTCTACTTTCTTCCTTTGATCCTCTAATTTATTTGAGTATTATTTTTGAGATCCTACTCATATTTGGGAGTCTCTACCTTTTACTATTTATTTTTAGTGGATCCTTATTTCTAGACTAGGTCTCATGCCCTCAGTGGGGTTTCCATGTTAAAAATTTATGATGTAAATATTTATTTTTTGTACATATATTTGGTCATTTCACATCAACTTTGATTTTAGGCTTGTTTAAAGAGGGAAAAACTTATTTCTCAGTACGTTCACTTTAGTGTTTGTTTTCATGTTCATCACTTTCTATATTTACGAAAAACTTCTTTATTCAATTATTATACTTGACATGATTCAAAATAAAACCCTTTAGAACATGATTATAAGCCTCAATAGGGTATCATAGATCAAGTAGGTTCACAGAATTAGGTGATTCCTCATTCAGTTCAAATTCTTCAATTAGTGTTCGAAGATATTGAAGGTTTAAATTCATTAAACTCAGGTAATGTTGATGCATCAAATTTTTTCTCTTTAGAAAGTATGAAAAGCTTATCTAGTTGTGTTATTTTTCTAGATATTCCACTACATTGAGCATTATATTTATCTATTCTGACAGAGTTCAACACAAAATTTGAATTATCCTTCATCGTGTGATGGATCTTTATCCAAAAACCACACCATTTTGTCTTTTTTATCTAGCTCTATTCCATTTTTAGAAACTGGTTATGGGAATTAGGTTCTATTTATCCTAAATTAGGATACCTCCCTTTAAATCAAATAAACATAACTCTCATCATTTGATTCAACACAATAAATGGAATAGAAAAGATATATTATTATTATTATTTCACACGGAGTTTTCTTAGGGAAATGATATTGTTTAAGGGACTTTGTGTAATTACTAATTTTAATAATTATTTATACAAACATGGTTATATTAGTTCTTATATTATACGTTGTTGTGAACAAAAAATACTCTCAATTGAATCCTCTAAACCCTAAATTGAAATTCATCTCCTACAAACCCAGGAATGGTGGTCATCCATCATCTTAATCTCTTTAATGAACATGAGATAACCCAATTGAATCCTTCTTCATGAAAAAATATTCTTTGTGTGATCATTGGGAATGATGCAAGGTTATCGGTATTCGATTCTAGAACACAATTTTCAATCAGTGATGATATGAGGATCATGGAGAACATCTGGATTATGGATAGAGGGATTATATCCTTGGTTCCTTGATCTCAAAAATGGTATGACATGTTTGTTCATCTAATTCATCAAATAAGAATGAATTTAAATCTATGTTAATTTATATTTATATAAATAACATAAAAATTACATATGAAAGATGTTGTTTTTTGGCTTCATGGGTTATCCAAAAAAATATATGAAAAAACTCTATTGGGTATTGGACATACCATATCTGATGCACCTAGAATATTTATATGGTTTTAGGGTGGTCACATAATATTTTCCAATAATAAATTAATTATTAACCTATTTACAAAATCGTTTTTAGTTTTTCATTTATAGTTTATCCATTAATTAAAAGATAAGTCAAAGTAATTGGATTATTTAATTTTATATTACCCAAAATAATTTACGAATAGACTTAGAATTCTTGAAGAACCCACATTTTAGATGTTGCGCAACATGTAGCAGTAATACCATCACATAACCTTACTTGGTTTTTCTAGTTTGAAACATGTAAGTCATGTGGTTAAATATGCATCATGTATTTATTACATGTTGTTTAAGGATATAAAGTTTTTGAAACATGGGAGTGTTATGAATACACAAAATGTAATATCCATATACTCTATTTAGCTCATAAATTTTCATGTTGATTAAATTTTAAGTCCCTTGGTGTGAATTATAAATATCCACAGAAAGTAGTACATGATATGTATCTAGATGTATAAATGATGTAAAACATACCCATCCAAACTACACAACATATATCTAGCATACACACCATGTGACAAGGTTTTATAGAATAATAAATTCTAAATTAATTTCCCTATTATTTACAAAACTTCACATCATGCCTCATCTGAAAACACAAAATGCACACTAAAGGAACTAAAATCGGTACATGTCACATATTTCAACCTATATGATGTTCCATAAGTTCCAAGATGGTTAAATTTCTTGACACATAGAAGATAACATCATGTAATATCATGAAACCCCATATACACTACATGACATGTGAGTACATAATACAACAAAAAAACCTTATGAGGCATTAGGTAGTACAAATGGGTATATTCCATGTTTCCTCCAAGTACAAACCATGTACTTATTTAATTTAAAATTAAATTTATTTTGGTAATTTATTTAAAATTATAGATGATAGGAATCAGGAAGAATTTTCATTTGGAGAAATAAGATAAAGGAATCAATTAATGAATTATATAATAAATTCATTAATTCAAGCAATTAATATTAATAAGAATAAATTGAAATGAATGCTAGATAGTATTAAATGTGCAATTGTTGTAGGTGTGGATCATCACCAACTTCAGTAGACTTTATACTTGATTTTTTTTAAATTAATATTTCATATTTTTTTTATAATTTTTGTTAAAATAAAATGAATATTTACACATCATCCCTTCCTCTTGAATATGTATGGGCCTAAGTGTCCACAATTTATTTAATATAATCCCATACACATGTTCCCCCACTCATTTGTGTGATTAAAGTATATGTAAATCATGGAATGAAATGGATAGTGGTGGTATTTTATGTTTACAGCTGAGGTGAAACCAACTAATGAGATACATAGGTGAATTGGTGGAATTTGGAAAGTCTAACCAAGAATGTCCCTATGAATTATTCCCCTTGGTTAAAGGGATAGTTTTTATTATGCTAAATAACCGAGCCACTTGAAAACCTCATTATAATGAAAATTTTATTTATTTAATTTCTATCCAGTTCATTGTTTTCTTTTTATGTTTATTATATTTTTAATGGGATCACATAAAAAAAATAAATCAATGATAATGAGAAATGAAAGAATATATATATATTATATAGAATTTTTTTTATCAATACATGGATAATCAGTTATGTAATGTCCAAATAATATTAACATGAATTTACAAGTATAAAATAAAGAATATTCACACTTAAAGACAAAAGTACATCCAAGAAAATAATACATAATTTTTTTTCAATTAATTTTGTTAACATGAAACCATATATTATGAAAATTTTCTAGCCTCTGTCAAGGTGATTTCAATTATTAGGGATATTTAACAAAGCCATTGTTTGAATTATCTGAGTTGGAATAAATGGTTGACCACCTCCAGGACATATGGCACAATTATTAATGTTATTAGGAAATATGTGTCTATTATTTTAGGATTGGGGAGTCCAATAAATGTATCAAGGATCTTTGAGTTATTAACATTGTTAAGACTCACCTACCTAAATTATTTCAAATATGTTTTCTATACACAATATATGTTATGTAAAGGTAAATATGGATCCCTTAAACTATAAAATCCATGTGATATGATATTATTAGTCAAATTATGATAGATATTGAGAATTAATAAAATTGTGGGAGGCTATATAATAATATTTATTATGTCATATTTGGTATTCATGACAAAGTAATAAAAAAGGAATTTATTTTATTGTATAAAAGTGGGATTTTTATCAATATCAATATCCCAAAAATCTATACAAGAGAAAGAAAACCTCTTTATAAGTAGTAAATTATTTGCATGGTAGAGGCTCTTGATCAATTTACTATGACATTAGAGGAAGTATTCCTTGTTAGATTCTACATATTCCGATCTACCTACCAAGGAGTTGAGTGAGGAAGTGATTTTAATCTATATAAAAAAATTCTATGATGCATTATATTTCTAGTGTAGGATTTTATAATACATGTCAAATGAACATTAAAAGTATCATGAAAATATAGTTGTGAATACTATGCTTAAAAAACACTACTGAAAAAATAGCCTATACCCATGGTTCAAAACCATGGGCATAGCCCCCAAAACCGTGGGTATAGGCTATACCCACGATTTTGGGAACCGTGGGATGGAACGACGTCGGTATAGGTCCCCAGCCTATACCCACGGTTTTCCAAAACTGTGGGTATAGGTGTTCTGCCACTGTGTCAACTAAACATATTCAATTTCCATGGTGTCAAAGGGCTTTCCCCATGGTTTTAAAACAATGGGTATAATTCCTAAAATAATGCGACCGGTGGGTTTCGAATTGTAACCTCTCCGCTGCAGACGAAGCACCTAACCACTACAACAACACTCCTTTTATGTATATATATTTATATTTAGTTAAATATAATAATATAAACTGTGGGTATAGAGGGAGGAACCATGGGTATAGGATTCCCGCCAAAAAAAAATTCCTTCCCGCGAAAAAAAAAATTCCCGCGCACACACGGGAAACCTATACCCACGTTTTTTCATAACCGTGTGTATAGATATTTTAACCTAGACCTATCCCCAAGGTTTTCCCCAAAACCGTGGGGATAGGTAACCCTATACCCACGGTTTTGGAAAACCGTGGGTATAGGTGAATTTTCAGGACCTATCCCCACAGTTTTGGAAAACTGTGGGGATATACCCCCCTATACCTACGGTTTTCCAAAACCGTGGGTATAGGTTCTGAAAATTAAACTATACCCACAGTTTTACAAAACTGTGGGTATAGGGTTACCTATCCCCACGGTTTTGGGGAAAACTGTGGGGATAGGTCCATTTTACAGTAGTGAAACTTGGGTATCATTATTAATAGTGAGTCAGACATGTCTAGTATGAGATATAAAATGAACATTTTAGATGAAGTCTTGGAGAGAGTATGCTAGTTGGGCACCACATAGTCCTGATGAATGGCCATATTTATTATATATACATTCTAGGTTTTAAGTTTCTTGATGAATTTAACATTTATCTTATACTTTCCTCCCTCCCTTAGTAGACCTCTATCTTCTTTAAAAAATCTAATATGAACAACATTGAGAAGTCTCTCAAAGAGCTCCTTACATAGAATCACATTGAAGATAATAACATGAAGCATGGAAATCCTTATATAAATATAGTGAATAATAGGAAGGGAAAGGAAAAGGGAACCAAGCCTAACTATATGTATAAGGATTCTGATAATTTCCCATCCAATAAGAAAAAAATCCAAATGAAGTAAAAGGAAAAAGATATTGAATGTTTTTCATGTGACATGTTGGGATACTAGAATATATAGCACACATAAACACATAAGAAATTTTATCAATTAAGTTCATTTTTTATTTAATGTAACTTATACATATTTACTAGTTGGTGTTAAATTCTATTTCTGGTTACCACATTTTTTTCCAAATATATAAACCAAGTTGTTGTAGGATAATTTTGAAGGATGAGGTAGATCATAGAGCACCTAAAGGATAAAAACCTACATGCATTTCTATAAGAGAATATCACATTACATTTGCACCTCCTTGTATGCTAGATGCTAATGTCTAACAGTAAGGGTCCAAGGTTGAATCATGGGAGACTAAACCCTCCATTAGAGTTCACAATAATCACACATGTAAATAGTATACCATCATATTAAGAATAAAAAAATACCAACTATATGAAGGAATAAATATTAAACTATCTTGAATGGTCATACCTAAAAGAAGTACACTAATCGCCCAACTGGTAGATCACAAAAAAATTTGGAAAAAAGAAAAAAAGAACTCTTCACCCAACTCTAAGACACATCTCAACACGGTCTTTAGATTTATAGTGATATATCCAGATAAATGATTAAACCCAAGTATCATTCCAACTTATACCTAAAACAACTAAGGGATGTTTAGGTTTCCAAGTGTCATGGACTCCTGAGCAGGGAGAGAGTACAAATTAGTTGGGAACCACCGATGCAGTCTAGTACATAATCAATAAATATAGAGTATATTCATGTGATAAGCTCATCAGAAAAAATAGGCAAAACATAACCGAAAAAGAGTAACATAATTATCAGAAAGCATAAGTAAGGAATAAAAACCCATGTGTTGAGAATTAATTCTCTTACCAAGATACCATAAACCTTTATTATATCGGTTTAAACATGATAAAGATAAGAATGTCAATTTATGTCACTATAAATCATAAGATATTCCATAACTTCAAGAATCAATTGAAAACCTACTTCTGTCAATCCATATTCCACCTTTATGGAAATTACATATGCCCACCTTGACAGTCATAGTTATCAAGAACAACACATGCCCCACTGTAGTGGTATTCGTCATTTGAAAATACACATGCCCACACTGAAGGTGGATGTTATCCTTAGATGATTCTAAGTCCCACATAACATGTTATATGTAATTGGATAATCCCATAACTCCTCCATGGAATTCTCTCCTTATGATCCATACCTGATGTATTCAAATTTCCCATTCATGGCGTACTCCCACATCAACATACATGTCCATGATCTAACCCATACCATAAAAAAGAAATATCTTATAGCCATTATAATGTTGTCATGATCCCCTTAAAAGGGGCCATCTAACTAAAACTGACCAACTTTATCATCCTATTAATTAAAACAAGGTTCCCTAGGCTATGAAATACTACAATCAATATGTATCATATAAAGTAAAAATAAGGAATATAATGAAAAATTCTAAAGGGGATACATAAAAATAATATGATCACATATTTTCATATGTCTCAAGATCCACACACTCACCCACACTCAAACACATATAAAGAAAGGGTTATCGAGAATCAAACTTGGTCCCATGGTCTATACACACACTTGTAATCAAGGTATCAAACCTGGTCTCATGGATATAGGTACCATGTAGAAAAACATCACATCAAAGAGGGTTCTTGTAATTTAAGGAATACATTAGTGAATAATCCTCGACTATTGACATCTGACATCAATACATCAATCAAGGGATTTTTTTGGACCTTGACCCGTTGACCATTTATATTAGGAATGGTTACTTTAATTAATTATGGATTAAGGATCATTAATTTATTAAGAATGACTAATTATTAACAACACATTATGAAATTAAGGGATGTTTTTCCAAGGCGGTGAACCACATACCATATTCCAATATACCATGCATAATAACATAGGGAAGAGTACATGGGACCACCTACCCAAAAAGAATTTAAATACCAACTAAGAAATTCCTAGTGGATTTTTACAAGTCACACAAATCCATTCATCCTCCATCGATCACAAATAATTTCTATCTCATGACCAAATATTCTAAATAATTAATTATAACTAAATAATAAATAATTAAATTATTATAAGGAACTCAAATAAAAATTAGAAATTAATTTTAGATAAATAACTTAATATATTTCACTACCTCTCTAGAACCTTGAAGAAAAATCCTTATAAGGTTCATAACATACATTCTATTCCATTGAAGAAAAAATCCCTATCGAATTGAAAAAAAAACAATGACTAAATAAATATAATAAAATTTGAACCTTTTGATACCAAGTGACATAACTTAGCAGCAAAATTTTCCAATATATTTTAAAACCACACCCAACACACTACTAATTCTAAGATGAGAAGAAACCCCAAATCAATTCCATGTCATATTGGATGATTCACTCAAATTTATAAAAACAATAGAGTAAATCATCAAGGTACATGATATTGTATAAATTACCCTAAAACCACATTTTCATAATTTTGAGACATCCCCTATCCATGAGGATCCTATACTCCAACAGTCATAGAAAATCTATCAAGATCTAATGGAATTATCATCTGATCCTTTATATAAGATCACGCCATCGTTCAATTGGTGACTAAGACAATTAGAGGATAAAGGTTCTAATGAGAAAAAGGATATCAATAGATAAAAAATGATAAAATGTACCAATAGTATGATAAATTATTAATTGATCAGTGATATACCTTTTTATGATGAATAAAGAGGTCATGATGGAAGAAGATAGTATGATCTTTCTCATATTCCTCATTAAATTATATCAAGCTCCACCATAATTCAAGAGGATCTCTTAGATGGAGGATGCAATGTGTAAATTTCTAAATAAATCTCAAAAAAATGATCCTTACCTAATAAAACTTAATGGGATTTGGTGATGAAAATACCAAAAGAAACATAACTTAAACCACACCAAACACACCCCACTATTTAGTAAGTTGGGGTCCTTTAGTGAGTTGGTGGCCCATAGATTGGTCGATACAGGATCAATGGCTAGTCAGTAAGACCTTATAGGTAGTAGGATAATTTCTTACCTCACCTACTGGCCTATGAAGTCTCATGACTAGGTCGGTGAGTCCTATTGTTCTATAGGGTCTCTGACCACCCCATCGACTAGCAAGTGGGGACTACTATCTTGAAAGTGCTGTTGTTTCATCCTAACTAGTTCGTCTGAGCCTCTTTACTTCCAATTCAGAGTCATCCACCATTCTTCCATTATAGTTTTAAAAAGAAATCAATGATGTTATGATGTAAATTATCTTCGGTCAATACTCATCTCATTAAATGACCTATCCAATAGATGAAAATTTTAGGTTCCCCCTGAAATTCAGAAACCAAAATGAAGAAGGCCATTAAAATCTACACAATATAGAACTTATCTTCCTTGAGAAGTTATGGTAAAATGTAAATCACACCTCTAGATATAACTCAATTGTCATCCACAATAATTTTTTACATTCTATCCTCAAAATAAAACTTATTTTCTCAAGGCCATGCTTACTCATGAATTCCCATTAGGCTACCAAAACATGACTATAAGAATGACATAATAAACTTAGCCAAAAGCTTATTTTCATCCAAATCGAGACCTCAATCACTACAACCATTGAACTAAAAACACTTTTATGTATTAAAAAAATTTCTCCTAAAGTATAATGGTTCTCCTCACCTTCGGAATTGTTAAACAGAACAAGGTTTTGGTAGTCTAAAAATATTTTGAATGAGGTTCAATTCCATCATGCTCAATCAAATATAAGAATCAAGTTAGGTGTCGTTAATGAAAACTGTAACATCCTGGTATTTTAAAAAGAAACACAATTACACATCATGCTCAAATGAACTACTAAATATTATGTTACATTTATTACCTAGCTGTTAAAATTAATTTTTTTCACTTCTATGATTTGAATTTTGAAAATATGACATACACAGTTGCGATCAGTAAGTTATTCAGGGTCTGATGGGAAAAACTCAATTTTTTTTGGTGAATAGTAACCTACACTTATGAATAGTAACATACAATTATGGATAATAATATGAAACTTATGAATATTAAATCATCCAAAAGAATATTAACATCACCCTTGAATGTATAAATAATATCCAGGCACCTTATAGGTGACAATATGACCATAGTAAAATTATTGGTATTTTTGCAAGTCATAAATAATTAATTACAATTAGTTAATTAATTTAAAATAAAACTTATTTTTCTAATATGTTTTCACAAAATAAAAATGTATTTCTTCTAGTTTTAAGATAATTTTAGAATACCTTTGGTGATTTTTGAAAGAATTATAAAATAAGTTATAATTTTAAAATATGTATTTTTCTAGTAAATTATTATTTTAATTAAAAATTAAATTAATCATATTTAGAAAATTACTTTTTAGAAATTTAGTTCATTTTTTTATTCTATGAATAGACAAATTGTTAGGGTGAATTTTTGGTATTTTTCTAAAATACTTGAATTTTTTATGAATAGTAAAATACATTAATTTACCATATAAAAACATTATAATTTAAATCCACTATTCCTGACATCATTATTGATGTAATAACCCAAATATATAATTCACATGAACTTATTACTATTCTTGGTCATGGAATCATCACTATGGCTTTTCTTTTAGAGAAATAATAAATTAATGAATATAATATTGAGAAACCCCATCTCCCCTCCACTATAAATACCACCCCTCACACCCTCATTACTTCACACCTATCAAGCTTCAATACTTGTCTAAATTATACCCAAATATCTTCCCTATCTCACACCCCATGTCTATAAGACCTGGGTTTAATAAAAATCCCAAAACCCCTTCCCTAAAGAGGCCCTCAAAGAAGATATATTCAAGAGGTAATTTCTCTCTCTTTTCTTTCCATTTCCTTTAAAATTTCATTTATTTTCTTCTATTATCCTAAAATTATCTTATAAATATGTCATGTATGATTAATATAATAGTATGATATCATGTTAATTGAATATTATTCATTATACTACTCCTTCTCTCTCTTTGTTTATAAAAATGAAATCGTTGCCCGTGATATGTTAACTTACTTACATCATGGGCGATGCACTAAAATTTCCCTTAAACTCATTCAAGGCTATAAATGAAACCATTAAATGGTTAAAAAAGATTTTATTATGTATTTTGTAACCAATTTTATGTTCTGTAAACAAATTTTATTCATAATACTAATTAATAAAACAAAACAAGTTTGTTGTGATCCAATAACCGCCCAAATTAACCTAAAACAATCCTTATTAAATTTTAACTAATGGTTCATCCACATGGTATATAAAATAATTTATTATAAGATAATTTAAACTATTAAAAGATAATTAATAACATGTAATATTAGTTATATATGTTTATCCATGTTCTACAAAACTTCCATTCATGTGTACAAGTGAACCGTTCATGAAAACTAAGAAAAAGAACACTCCCGAACAATGGATTTAAAATCTATAACTCATCCAAAGGCCCATAAAATACCTTAATGAAACCATAATGAAAAATATTAATGTATAAAAGGTTATTTAATTTTTAACTAATAAATATAATGTCATTATACAAGACAATAAAGTGAATAAACTGTTCGGATACAAGGTAAGGGGATATTCTCAAACCCAACTTTATTTCTTCAGGTTGTCCCTCTTTCACTCCATTTTTAGTATGGTTACTTCGTAAAAATTATTTTTTCATAAATATATTAACTTTTATAGGATATAAATGTTTTCCAATGGAGTTTATGTCAAACAATTGTTTTTCAAAAGAACTCTTCTTTCCAAAACACACCTTTTACTTCTCACTCAATGTTGATGGTTCTTATATAAATTATGTTATTCCCTCTTTCTTTTGGGAACCCAAAGTTTATGAATGTATTCTTATGAGATGAAACCAATTACTTTCCATGGGTTATTTAATTTCATTATTGATATATTTTCTATGTGACATTCATGATAATGAAAATGTTATGATGTGACGAGTGCATCTGAAATTATATAGCACAATATGAATATCTAAATGTGACAGGTGAACCCAGAGTTATACATAGCTCCAATACATTGGGTAAAGTAATGAATCTAATGAGTTAATGTGAAATATGTGTGAACATGATGCTATATTTCTTCACAACTATGTGTGGTAGTTGACCACTAAGACATGATGTTTCATTTTTATACATTTCCACATTTCCTCTCATGTTTATGATCCTATGCATATGATATGATTTTTCTCACCCCATGTTATATTGCTTCAGGTTATTATCTATACTCTTACTGGGATTTTAGATTACTCATTTTTTATGTATATCCTCAGGTGGTTAATTGTACTAAGGAGTATTCAAGGGATAATAAGAAGATAGATAATAAGGAATTAAATAAATGTTTATGTTTTAATATGTAAAAGTTATGTATGGTTTGTCTAATACTCCAAAAACTAGACCAGAAAATTTATCGGAATGTATTAAATGTTGTGTATTTGTTTAGTTGTATTTTATAAAATAAATTCACAGCATTTATATGTTCTGAACATAGAAAATTAGGTTTGGGGATTTATAAAAACTCATTCTTAGTTACAGGCCAAATAAATGAGTCTCCACCGTTTGATGTAATATGAGCATGCCAAACTTACTAGAAATGTCCCAGATCATTCTTAAACACCTCATTCACACTCAATATAATGAGCCCAAAATTATTCCAACCCATTTAATTTAGGTTGATAGGAAAACACTAGTTGGTACTTTTTAACCATCTTCCGACAAAGGAACCATGTCTAAAAAACACAACATGAATCACAAATCATGATTTATTAATCATTAGAGGAATCATTAAATTGATCTTTCATTCTTATTGAAATCCCAATAGTCATTAAAATAAAAACTCTTGTATATTTATAAATTTATTTCACCAGTCATAAGGCTCTCAACCAAGTGCCAACAACCCCATGTTATAACTCCATCCCTATTGATATTAATTTTTCCCAAGTTTAAAGCACACATCTATTTTCCATCCAATAATATATTTGAATTAGACACTAGGAATTCATCATGGAACCAGTTACTCTTAGGTCCACACACATTGGTATTTTGGAGTAAACACAATCATTCAACTATCATTATTACACAATACCCTGACCATTACCACATGATATTTCATTTCACATATGTCTAGGTCAATAATAACCAACATAGAATTATATTTATTATCACCTAATAGTGATTTCATCACTTTAATTAGCCCATGAATAATTTATCATTTATCAAAATAACTAAAGGCGATGGTTCTTTTGTACATGATTTTCAATCAAAGAACCAAGCACATTATACACATGGATACCCAGAATATAGTTTACTACATCAAATGTTCCATTATCAATATTAAATATATTCTCCAACAATATAGGCATGGGATACAAATTTTTACTTAATGGGTCTTATCCCTCTATAAAAGCTGCTACAATGAACCACAAAACCTATATATACGATAACCTTAATTTTAATAAATGATGGTAACCTGATCCATTGTCTATGTAGTCTCCCACTATAGTGACATATCTGATCATAGAAAACTTTGGGATATAAATAACTATGATCCTCATGCTAAAAATATAGTTTATATCTCCAAGTTTGACCTTGAATTGAAAATTTCAGTGAACTTCCACCAGTATCTCTTCTGGGTTCATCAACAGAACCTAAAACATTTTCAATGGTCCTCTCACCACCATACTTTCCCTGGTTTAGTTGAACTCACACATCCACATCATGAATTATTACACATTATTTCTTTCCTAGTGAGGTATAAAAACATCACCCTTACAAATTGAGTGATTTATTCCCAAGTCAATGACCCCCAGGACCATAAACACATGCCTCTTCAACTATCCATAGAACAAGGAATAATTACACTATAACCAATCACTCTTGGTTCTCCTTTTAGAAGGATAATATCCTTACTACTAAGATTCACCATGAACCACCCATCACATAGGTTATATCTAAATCCACTTAGCATCATCCTACTCTCTAACCCTCTTAGTCTTGACCTCCAAGGATATTCAATCAGAAATAGACAAGAGATAAAGTCTGAACCAACAGGACTGATAACCCCTAGCCCTACCACAGATTACACAAGATTCTATGTTATCCATAAAAAACTATATATAATGTTTACCAGAACTATAGTTTCTCAATAATTCCCTGTTATAAGGGATCTTGTAACACTATCCATTACAACTTAAAAATATCACTTATATACACCAAGAATTTTCTTCAATTTAAACGACACCTCATGCATTAAACTTGAATATCCCGTCACAGGGAATATCCCCACTCAAGTTACCTTCCTGAATCATGAGACCCCAACTCATTAGTAACCATAGTCATATTTCTAAGGCCACATGGTCTTATACAAAAACCTCACAAGGTTTCACTAAAGGATATAACTCATAGAACCTCATATAGAAACATCAATTAAAAAATTTCATTACCACTTCACTTTTATACTGTCCATGTCAATGATAAAGAGTCCTATTTTAGTTAAACATAATGCTACAAGGTTATGCTTATCACTCATCATAGGATATAATTGGAACCATAATTAACTGTACCTATCTAGTTTCTACTCAAATGAGATTCTTACTAAGGAAATTAACACCTGATAAAGACCTAATAAGGTAAACTACACTACCAATTAATTTAAGAAATAAATCATTATCACTATATTCATTTCCATAATCATAATAATTATCATCATCATTTTTTAGGTTAACCACACCATAGTTTCACATGATGTTCAATCAAAATTTTACACACATAGGGGTATAACTGAATAGAATTTCATCGAACCCATATGTGAAAACATAGTATAAGTTTTTGGAGATAAGGAACCATGTTTTACTTCTTCAATAAAATTACACCCAAACAACATATATGTCATGGGAATACTAAACTCTAAATATGATACATGTGATGCCTCTTTATGATATAGACATGAGCCGATTCTAAATGAAATTTCAACCTAATACTCCATGTATCTCATAGGAGTTAAAAACATATGACCATAACAACACTAACTAAGAACATTAATCCCATTCCTAGGTAACCTAGAATTCCCTTAATAAAGATGTTTGTGATGCACTAGACTATGTTTGATGAAAAGATCCAACGCATTCAAATGTTTTATATATACAAAATCCATAAATCAAGAAAAACATGACTCAAATTCCTTGATATTATTTTGTAACATCCCAGCCTGAATCACCAGGTCTATTCTAGAATGTAACATGACCTCATGAATTCATACCCATATACTAGAGGTTTTTTAATATCATCTAAGGTTTATGGTGGAATCATGGGAGGTTTTACCCTCCATTAAAGTTCAAAATAACAAAAACAAATAACTAGACATGTAAACAATATACCATCAAAGTAATAAAAACCAATAATATACTATTTCAATGAAGGTGTACATAATAAATAGACTTTAATATTCATACTTGAAAGTAGTACACTGATCTACCACTAGGATGATCACATATACAAATAAAGAAAAGGATAAAAGTGAAAATAAGCCCTGCACCCAACTCCATTTAATATCTAAAACGAGTCTCCAGACTCATGGTGAGATATACCAATAAATGATAAAATTGAAGCCTCATCCCAATGTATTCCTGAAGTAAGTGAGGGAACCTTGGTTACCCATGTTCCATGGCTATCTGAGTAGGGTACGAGTAAAACTCAATAGGGAAACACCAACATAGTCCAATACATAACAAGAAAATTTATTGTATGTGCATTTGATAATCTTAGTTATAACTCCACAAACATAGCATAATAATAAGCACTTACAAGTAAGTAACAAACATAAATGTATTGAGAAGCCATTACCTTACCAATACACCACAAACCCCAGTCATAAATACCTTAAAAAAATACCTATAAGGATGTAAATATCAATCACTACACTTCAAAAGACATGCCACATATTCCAGCATTGATTGGAACCCAACACCTATCATTACAAGTTCCACCATTAGGGAAACATGACATGTCCCCCCAAGATATTTTTTGTTATTAGGAACACCAAAATACCCACCATAGTGGTGGTCATTTTCAGAAACACCACATTCCCCACTCTAATAGTGGTCGTTATCCTTAGATGATGGTAAGTATCACCTAACATGTATGGCATAATTGGATAATCACATCACCATTTTAGGGAATTCTACCATTATAGAATATAGGAGAGGAATTCTAATTTACCATTCACAGTATACTCTTAAATTAGAATACATGTCTGAAATCCAACCCATACCATCAAGCGATTCATTGTCCATAGCCACTATCAAGTCACAATAATCCCACTCCAAAGGTTTATCTTACTGAAACTGAGCAACCTGATCATCATGATATATGAAGAAAGGTTCCACAAGCTATAAAACACCACACATAATGTATATAATAGAAAGAAAAAATTGGAAATATAAAGAATATTTCTCAGTGGGATATATAAAAATCATAAATAAAATATCAATATGGACCTCAAAGGACAAAACTCACCCAAATGAAAACACATATCAAGAATGGGTTATCAAGCATCAAACATAATCTCATGGGACACAAATTCAAATACAATTGATCAAGGTATCAAACATGTTATCATAGATCCAGGTCTCATATAACACAACTATACATCAAAGAAGGTTTATGTAATATAAGGTACACATCAGTTATCAATCCTGAACCAATATTGGTCGGTATCAAGTTAGTGCACAAGGGTATATCGTGGCCCTTGGTACATTGAAAAATTACATTATTCATAGTTCGTTTAATTAATTAGTATTTAAGGATAATTAATTATTTAATAATTACTGATTATTCATAACAAGTCATGAAATTAAGGGTCATCTAACCAAGCTAGAGAACCTCATAAGACATTCCAATAAACCATGAATAATACCATAGGGTAGAATTCATGAAACGACCAACCTATAAGGTAGTTAAATACAAACTAAAAAAAATACAAAAACACTGTTCTAGTCCTCCATGTCTATTTGGCCTCCGTCGATCACAATAAGTTTCTATTTCATTCCTAAGAAATTAAAATAATTAATTATAACAAAATTACAATTAATTACATGCTTAAAAAGAAGAAAAACTCAAAGGTGAAAGTCATATTAGCCTAATGACTTACCAGTTGTCATGTCCTAGCTATAACCTCAACTAAAAATACATGGATGGTTCATAACAAACATTTGATTTCACATGGGAAAAATTCATATCACACAACGATACAAAAACATAAAAATAATATAATTAAATTGGAACCTTTGGATGAAAAACAACCAATTGAAATACTATATCCATAATTATTTACAATAGGTCTTGAGCCACTAAAGGCACAATCCCAATTTTAAGATTAGTAAAATCCCCCAATCAATTTCATATCATAATGTCCCATTCACTAAAATTTAAAAAAACAATAGAATATATAATCAAAGAACATACCTTCATTAAAACACCAATAAAAAAATTCATCATTACGAGACATTTCCATAGCCATGATGATCTAATGCTCCATTTAACTAAGATAATTTAAATAATATACAAAGGAATTTTCATCTAATCTATTAAGAAAGTTCATTCCATCAATCAATTGGTGACCAATGAAATCAAAGGAGAGATGATCCATATAGAATTGGGATGCAATTTGAATTTATAGGTCACCAGATACCAAGAATATGATAGTTACCCACCACCATAAAAGGGTGAAAGGGGCCATTATTAGAGAAAATCAAATGATATAGGCCAAATTTTTCATTGGATCTCATTAAGATCCACCATGCATCAAGAGGAGATCTTAGAGGGAGGAAGAGAGAAGGTCATTTACTAACGAGTCTCTAAAACCAAGAAAAACTTGATGAAAATAGGATCTATTTAGTGATGGAAATACCAAAGGTAGTTTGAAATAAACAACACCCAGCATGCCCCATCGGCTCTCTAGCCAAGGACCTCTTATAAGCAGGTGTCCCATCAGTTAGCCGACAAAGGATCAATGAATGGATGGTGAGACCTTCTATGAAACATGCTCACTTCCTACCATATATTCTATCTAGTGCAAGCTCATAGAATGGATAATGAGTTATTTAGGATAATAGGGTCTTTTCCCACCCCACTAGCTATCCAGTTCTACTGATATAGATCAGATGGTTTAACCAAGACTACAACCATATTCTGATTTCTAAGTTATTTACCACGATTCATTTCAATTCTAAAAACACTCCTAAAGTATGTTCAGAATTAATTAATCTCAGGTAATCACCTGGTTTTCTGAATGATAAATCCACTAGATGAAGAATTTATGTTTCCTATTAAATTAACAACCTATAATAATCTGTGTAATTACATGTATCATGTTTAGACATGGATTGTTTTGTATTCAAATTTGAATATAGAAGCTGCTACATTTATAAATATATAATTTATTATAGTATTCCAATCTTTATTAATGGATGTTATAAACTAAAATATGATAAAAAATTTTGGTAGTTGGCAATGACTGTAGTTCTAATGAATCATATCAAACCTGGTTGTGGAATCACCAACTTGTTCATATAAACTTGAATCACTTCACAAAGCTCTATGTATATGGGTTTTTTAATTATTTTAAACTGAATATATTCTTAAATTAGTTCATATATATTTGTATGAAACTTTCCCAATTTATGATAGTGGTGGATAAACATATATCATTTCTTTTTTTGATGAAAAGAATATATATATATGAATGTATATTTAATGATGTACCTGTTTAAATATTTTAAAAAATATATAGTGTTTATGAATGATATAGAGAATTAGATTATTATTAAAGTAAAAAAACATTTATTAGAAATTATTATAGAATATATTAACCAATATTTCATAAAAAATATCATGGATTTTAGGATTATATCAATACTCACTCCTCCTTCTACACAATAATGGAATGGTCTAAGTGAATGTGGATGCCAAAAATTATTGTACATGGTAAGGTCGATGATGAGTCAAGAAAGTATTTTATTATCCTTTTGGGGATATTAATTATATATTGAGGCAAACACACTAAATTGATTCTTATGAGAAGCTGAAAATGATATTATATATGAGTTAATATATGAAAATATATCTATATTAATTCATACATTTTTATGGGTTTGTGTTGTATTTGTTAAGTATGATTCGTGGGAAAATATAACACCCAGGTTACGAAGAAAATATTTATAGTAAATATATAGGAAACAATGGAATATTATTTATATTTCCCCATATAAAACAATGTAATAGTGGAAAGTCTTTCCATATTCATTTAGAGAGGGGAAATCCTAAAAAGTGATAGATGAAGAACCTGAGAGATATGGATTTATATTCATTAAGGATGGTGAATTTTTATTGGATGATAATGATTATAATCTTTACTATAAGTAGTTTTTATAAGAATAAAGTGTTTGAATATATAGTAGAAATACTATGGTAGAGAAGGTAATGTAACAGATACTGTAGCGGTTGTACTATTCACCCCGAATGGTATTTTGGGCTACAAAAATGGGGCTACAGGACATAAGGCCTTCGGGCCATCAAAGTCCTTCAAGACATATAGCCTTTGGGCTATAGAGAGTGGGATTTTGGGCCACAAGTCCTTTGGACCATGAAGAATTTAGGTCATAACACACATGAGCAGGCACCAAAATTGGAATTAGAGAAAGTAGAAGCCACTATCAAAGATAATCAAATGAGAAGAATAAGAGGGTAAGAAAACCACCATTGTTACCAGTCACCATATAAATTTAAATGGGGAATGAAATAAAATCATACATGAGAGGTGGGAAGCTATGAACCATAAACAAAGTAGTAATGGGGAGGGGTAGTTCTAGTGTAGTATGGTCTTTGGGTCTTTGGGTCATGTATTTGGCCTTGTGCCTCTGGGCCTATATGCCATATAAGGGTTCCCTATCAACCTAGTTAAAAATGATATTATCCAATAACAAATAAAAATTTAAAGGCCTTCAGGATTTGAAGGAGGAAGTGTTAAAATATGTAAAGACTCCAAGAATTTTGATAAAGATTCTTTGTATTAGAACCAGGTTTGGGTTCTGGTTGATCCACAAGTAGAAATAAAACCCATTGGGTGTATATGTGTGTTCGAGATGAAACTATACATATAAATTAATTTTTGTACCTATAAAACATGTTTATTGGAAATACATATTAAATAGTATTATAAATATACTATGTCATATAAATTTCACCAGTTTCTAAACTAAAATAATTAGAATTATGGTTTCCATAGAAATGATCCATGAATATGAGATCTAATAAATGGATTTCAAGATTTCATTACTCAGTGGAATATCACTATATAAAATAACTAGATTTATTTTTGAATCAAAGTGATTAAAATAAGGTTTTCATGTCATACTATTCCATTTATGGAATGATGAATGGATATGGATCATGGAATATTTTATTTTTTGAAGTAATAAGAGAATTTAGATTCAAAATAATGAAAGTGATCCAGATGTTTATAGGTAGTTTAGTGGAATTCTAGAAATTTTACTTGTATTATATCATGATGACATATTACTAATTGGAAACAACAAACTGGTCTCAAAGTTAGTTAAGAAATGGTTGAACACATGCCTATTTATGAAGGACACAAGTGAATCAATATATATTCTAGAGATCAAGATTGTCAATGATAGATATTAAAGGTGGTTTGGTCTAAGTTAGGTTATATATATTGACGATATAATGTTCAAATTTAGTATGAAACAATATATATGGGTATTTTTGTCTATGTCACATAATATACATCATTCGAGGAAAGTTTGTTTATAAACACAAGATAATAGATATGGGATGAATAGTATTACTCACGTATCAACTATAGGATCGATCATGTATGAAATGATATATAAATAGATTGGTGTTTCCTATTCCATGAGAATTTTAGGTAGATAATAAGTAGAACTAGGAGAAATCCATTGAATGGAAGTCCAAAGCATCTTAATGTATATTGAGGCATGCTAAGTATATATTTCTCGATTATGTGGGAGTTAGGGATCTAGTTAATATGGGACATATAGATTATTTTTTCTATAAGAATCAAGATGACATAAAATCATAGTTAGTATATGTAATCTCTCTCAATAGAGGAGTTGGGACTTGGAAAAGCTCAATGAAAGTAGTTGTTACTAATTATATTGAAGATTCAAAGTATATTGTGGTTTCAGATATAAATAATGAAGTATTATAGATATAAAACATCATAATGGATCTTGATGTTAAAATATCCCATGATAATTAACGAACACTATGTTTGATAGTGTATAAAACATGCAACACTGAGCTTAAATGAACAATGAAATATTATTATTTAAATGTTATAGTTATAACCTATCCATTAACTTAGTAGATATGAATAATATTAACCATATTATAATATATATATTTAAAGTTAAGAATAAATATAAATTTATTGACTAATTCATAGGAAATAAGCACTCAAAGTTTCATTAAATCTATTTTATGCTTCAAAAATACGTTTTCTTAAAAAAATATTTTATTGTTTTATGTGAGTGAATATTATAATTAATTATCAATACATTAAAAAATTTTATGTGATAAAATTGATATCATTTTTGAATTTATATTCTCAAAATTATCTTATAATGAAATTTTGAGAATTTTATGAAAAGATTTATTTTTCAATGAATAGTGAAAAGTACATATTTTAATTGAAAACTACCTTTTATTTTCAAGTACTTATAATGTAAAATTATATTTTGTATCAGTTTTTAAATTTAATCTCTTAATTTTTATTAAATAAAATCAAATAAATGTTACTAGTATCAACATTATTATTTATTCTGGTATAAAAATGTTTGTATACTTAAAAAGTTATTTTTCTAAAAATCGTGTTTTCTTCCCATTTTGCGGGTTTAATTTTAAAATAAATTCCACATATTGTGAGATTTTAATTTGATAAAATTATTTCAATATTTGGAATAATAATAATTAATATTATTTAATATGTTCAAGATAATGTTTTTTAGTATGAATATAAACCATATTAATTTTTTGTTACCACGGTAAAGGTAAAATGAGTTAATTAGGGTTAAAAATAATGCGATGAGGCTCCAGATTCATTAAAAATATTGAATTAATCTAATTTAATGATAATATTTACTCCAAAATCAACCAAAATTCTAAAATATTATCTTTTGTTTCCATTTATATTAGATCTTAATCTTTATAATATTTTAAGTAAAGGAAAATGTAAAAAAATGAAACTCTTATTTTTTAAAATTTTAGTATTTTTTGAAATGGATGAGAACAACATTTTTCAGTTATAAATGGTTATTTTAAAGATATTTTTTTTCATAGTAATTTATTTTTATTTTTATGAAATAATTAACTTAAATTCTTAGACAACACAAACATAATGCACATGCAAGCAGTATGCATATCAAGTAAATGATTCTATTAACTCTAAAAGTAATATGTTTTGGGTGATTTATAGTACACCAAATTTTTCATAGATCAATATTAAATATTATTTATGTATTATAAGTTTATATTATAAATAAATTTCTATCTTATTATCTTTAATTCCAAACTAAATGAATAGTGTCAAAACTGACCTTAATGATATTTTATGTTAAATAATATTTTGTTAAATTATTCAAAAATCATATTAATATTTTAATATTAAAATTAAAATAAAAAATGGACTAAAATTTTATTCCTTTTCCATTTATGATCTAATTTATACCATATATATAAAATTATAACTGTTTAATATTGAAAAAAATCATTACCACAATTATGGTTAAAAGTGATCATCTAAGGGGTTAAACTAAAAGATAAGGTTTAAAATAATATATAAACCTAAATTTTTTGGATTTTATGATTATATTAACACAATATCTTACTTATATTATAATACATGGCATTTTGGAACCATTTTACATGAGTTATACATATATTATATAATAACATTTCATGAATTTTACAAAATGCCCCTCCCATCCCTTATAAAAGGACACCACCTTTATCTTATTTACACCAAAATGAGAAACATATATTGAATAAAACCTTTAAAATTATCTTATAAACTTTCTTATCCACTATTTAGAGGTTTTTTTATTCTTAAATTACCATTCTATGGTACTTTTATAAGGGATATAAAGGAGGTCCATTGAAGATGAAGTAATAATCCAACCATACATCTTTCAATTTATATCTTCTTATATCCCATTCATATATTCTTAAGCCATGACGAAATTATAAAATTAGTACCTAATATATAATTATGTGTTATTATTAATATATTATAACCTTTTTCATCTTCTTTTCCATCCTATGGAGAATAAAAACATTGTTCATTCATATGTGTGAACAACCACCTCCACGAAGGAATGCGTTTTGTCTCGTATAACCACCTACCATGGTTGTTTATAATGATGAATTTAATGTAAAAATATATGAAATTATTTAAATAATTATAATTATATAAATATAATATATCAATCATTTTCTTACCTTTCCGTTCATTGAAAAATGATAATATAGTCTATGCGTACGTGTGGATTACCACCACCATAAAGCAATGCGATTCATTTTTCTTCACCATAACACATAGATGGTACATATAATTTATTGAAATTTATATTATGATATTTTTTATGTAATAATAATTATTTTCATATAAAATAATACTTACCTTCATTCTCTCATGTTTTTTGAAAAATAGATTTGTTACTCATGTGTACGTATGGTCCACCATATCCATGATAACAATGTAATTCATTTTTAATAAAAAAACTTAATAGTTGATTCTAAAAGTATAATTAGTGAATAAAAATTATAATTATTAATTTATTATTATTTAATAAATGACATAAAAATTACCACTTTGACCATGGTCAAATACCGAGGTTTTCAGAAAATTATGAACTGAATATCCCCAAAATACCTGACACGGACTTAGCCAATTATTTAATTAAATATTTTATTGAAATAAATGAAAAAAATGGATTAAATATTAAGTAATAAAATTGAAAAATATTTTCAAAAAATTAAATAAATGATATATGTTTAGTATATAGTAGTTAAATGACATACATGGAAAATCTGGACTTAAGGTGAGTGGTTTCATCTCAATTTCCCTTCATTGAGGTATATTATAATGTTATCCACATAATTTATATTATATAGTTTATATAACAACCCTTTTAAACGATTTATCACAAATCCTTCATAATTTATGGTATTTTATGTTTCAATTTCAATTATTTCATCCATGTGGATCTGACATGAAAGTTACTGAGTGGTAAGGGATTTCTTAACACAATTTCCTTTCATTTGGTTATAACTCTTCTTCATCAAATTTGTTATTCCAAGATTATTTGTGAATTTATATATAAATTTTTTTATTTTTTATTTACCCATGTTTTATTTTGATTTACATATTTTTACACAATAAAATTGTAAATTAATTACCACTTCAAATGTTATGATCTTTTAAAAGGGTTTCTTTGTCTAACTCACATTTTCCTTAGACATGATTCATGTCATGCAACATGATTTCATGGTATTGTGTACTTAATGACTCATGGCTGAATTTTTTAAAATTAAATCAAGGAATTAATGGTATTTAAAAATCCATATTATACTCGTGATTTAAATTAATTTTTATTTTAATGTAACTGAAGCACTAAAGGATTTATGTTACAATCACATTTTTTTCAAGATTATTTATGTTCATGGTTCCTTGGAGGGAAATCATATGATCTAATTTTCTTGAACCACAATTTTTTTTATAATTTTATTTTTTATTTGTTTTATATTTTTATTTTTCATTTCCTTTTCTTTTTATTAATGAAATAATCAAAAAGTTGTTTGTATGCGATGCTATTCTTGTATCTTATTTTAGATTGGGAATCTTTATCTTTAATATCCTTGTTTTCTATTTTTTTTCATTATTTTTATTTTATAAACATAAATGATATTAAAAATGTATATAAAATTAAATTTTATCTTATTTTAAAATATTTTAAAAGGGGATTTCTTAATGTTTTCCACATGAGTCACTTTTTACTCCGTTTAAAGAGGATTAAAAATATTTTTTTACATTTATGAAATGAATGTTTTTTTCCAAAACCATGATAATTATTTTATTTTAAAATTGTGTTATATATTTCCATGTTAATTTAAAAAAATTAATTCAATAATATTTTGTGAATTTTTAGTTTTTAAATGTTATTTTTAGAGTGGAAAGGGTATTTTCCTCAAGAACATTTTTAATATTTTTTATGGTATTTTTATATAACAATAAAAGGACATTAATGTTAACTATTATCTATTGGGGATATGATATAATGATACCATCCTTATTAATTACCCAAATGTGTTATTAGATTTTCATTGATCGTATTTCTTTTCTATGGGTAACACAAACTACGAAAGAACAATAATTATTTTTATATTGAAAAATGTAACATTTTATGTGTTGTGATTATGATATGTTCCTTAAAAATTATTTATGATGATGGGTGAGACCGATATAAATCTTGATAATAAGTGATCCATATATATCTCATGATGATGGGTGATCCCAATACATATCACCAATTCAATGAGTAATGATTATGTTATCAGAAGAATTACGTTGGAAGTTGACCATATTGGTTATTACACTTGTAAGGAATTTTGTAATAATTATAAAAAGATAAGTTTTAAAGATTCCATCACATTTTATGTATGATTTCTATTTGTTTTTAATGTTTCCTTTGACCATGATTAACATCACAAGGACTATGATTATTGATTCCTATGACTCTTTCCTATGTTAAATATTTATTCCATTTCACATGTTTAATGATCAAAATTTTGATGTGTATGAATTATCTTATGTTATACACATGAAAAATTATTATTTAATCATACTCTTATACTCATATTGTGATCACTAATGACATTCAATTGATAATGCTTATATCCACCCTTACTGAGCGTTAGAGATCACCCTTCTTAGGTTTCCTTTTCCTCAAGTTATGAAGATTTATTTTAAATAATTTGTTTCTAGAAAGGTTTTATATGTTAAGGATTTTGTGTTATATATTTAAGAGTTAATATGGGATATGAAAATATAGGTAAAAGTAGGAACAATTATCACTTAAAGACATGGTTTTAATTGTTAAAGAGTTTGTACAAATTTTATAAAACTATAAACATAAAAGTTCTAAGTGTATATATGTGATAAAATATTTACTTTTGATGTTTTATGTTTTTGATGGTTGAAATTCACTCACATTTATTAGTATTAAATTATTAAATATAAAGATAATGTTTTAGATATTGACATATGAGTGCAGGTATAGGACTTTTATAGTTAGTAACTGAACATGGTTTAGTAAATTTTTGAGATTTTGAACATTTTCATGTGAGGTTATATTATGAGTTATGGATACTATCATGGGTTTATAAATTTATGTTTTATCATAAGTTTAAAGTCTTATAAATCCATTTAGAGGTTTTAAGTAATGGGATTTTTAGGTGATTAATTATATTTTGGAAGAAGTTCTTTTTGATTTGAGGTATATATATAACCCTTGGGTATAACATGAAGCATTATATAAGAATAATGATATTATTTTTTTGGGGAAGTATACTAAAAGGTATAGGATAAACATTGAGGTTAAAATATTCATTAATGGTGTGGTTATTGAGGCTATTTGGGATATAATCTTATTTATATATGAAATTATTGGTGTTGAAGATTTTGTGTTATTATTGAATTTTATATATTAATGTATTATTTATTCATATGAATGTTTATAAATTTATGAAAATTTCTTTCCTTGTTCTAACCATTTTAAATTTTCTCCTCCCCCCTATGGCTCCTTCATGATGAGGGATTACTACCAGATCCTTCCCATGTAGGATCCAGTAAATGCATGGAATAATACACTCTGGGTCAAGGATATTCCAATGAAGTATAAATTTCTATCCTCAAGGATATGGAATGAAGCTGTTACTACAGATAAAAATGTTAAACAATGTAGGATTTTTATTGTCTCTAGATGTGTTTGCTGTAAGAGACATAAAGAAGAAAAATCAAACAAACCTTTCTTTGATAATGAATGGTCTCATGAGGAATGAAATTATTTTGGGGAATTCACTACTATATCATCTCAAATTATGGATTATCGGACCTTACTTGATTACTGTTTCCATGCATCAGGAGTGGGAGACATTGAAAGAGTGGCCCATACTTTGATCTTACATGCCGGTTGCTGGTGTTTGTGTCAGGCAAGAAACAAGATTAATTATGAGGGAATGGCCTCAAACTATGTGATTATTATATGAAGGATTAAAAATTTACTCATTAATTTTGTTAGGGCCTTAGGTAATTGTAGGTAGGAACCATCCTTGTAGAGATTCATTCCAAGCCCTCATATCTCCTCTCAAGGAAGTAATCATCATCTGAGAAACTGGGTTTATTCGAACCCCCAGTAAGTGGCTTGAAACTCAATAGTTATGGATCATGTGTTTCTGGTTTGATCATCAGAGGAGGTGTAGTCCATGAAAGTTGTGGTTTGGTAATCTTAGACTTTTCTACCAGGTTGGGTCAGGGTATCTCTCTTCATGCTGAGGTAATGGCCATGTTCATTGGGTTGAATATTTGCATGAAAAGGAAGTTGCAGATCACTGAAGCTGAGACAGACTCTATGCTCTTGCATAATGTAATTCATGAGTGGGGTATTATTCGTTGGTATATCTATTATATCATTAAAAAATTACATATCATCATTGGTGGAGATATTAAAGTTTCTTATAACTGGTAGGAGGGTAACAAGGCTACAGACTATCTAGCCTCAATGGACATCCTTGGTCTGGAGTGTTTATTATTTCATGACTTCAACAGTTTGAATCTGGAATGTGTCAATATCATTAGAAGAGATTTTCCCTTGGTCTCCACTATTTTAGACCCCCTGATTCCCCCCTCCCCTTGGTCTGTACATTTTTACCTTGTCTTCCTTGTAATTTAAACTTTTCTTTGAATAAAAAATTACTTGATAATGATAGGAACATCCTGTTATCTATTTTTTGATTGTGTGATATAATAAATTTTGATTTTAGTGCTTTATCCATGACAAATTCATCTTGATTACTCATAGTTTGGAGATACAAAAAAAAAATATTTTGGGGGAAATTGATTAAAGGATGAAATTATACTTTTAATGTAAGTACATATCATTATTTTCATAGTATAGATAGTAAATGAATTCCTCATATCTAGGAAAATAATCTTGAAATTAAAAATTTATCCTATTACATTAATTTTTGAAGAATTGATGGAATTCTTCACACCTCAATAGTTTATGGTTTTTTGGTCACTGAATTTCTCATGATCATTAAATTTCTTGTGATTAATGTTCTTTATCACTCTCTATAATTATTTAGACATTGTGTTTTACCTCTATGTCCATATGTTAAAATCCTACTAATGTTATCCTATTTGGAATCCAAGCATGTTTTATTGAATATTACCTTCATATTATTCATTCCCTATTTTTAAAAGTATGTTTTATTAATACATTTTTAGGATGTAGTTTTTCAAAAAAATGTATTTTCAATTTTAAAACCATTTATTACCAAGATCTAATTCAAATTGTGAAGAAAAATTTTATTAAATGGGGTAGAATGCAATAACTAATGATTTTAAAAGAACATTATGTTCAATAGCGTATAGAACATGAAACACCAAGATTAAGTGAACCATGAAATATTATTATTTAAATTATATATTTATAACCTATAATTTAAACTATAATGAATGAATAATATTAACAAAATTATAAAATATATATAAAATTCCAACTCAAAAAAATTTTGTTCTTAATTTTTAAGAATTATACTGTAATTTTTTAGTAAAGTCATTTTACTCATCCTAAATATTTTTTCTTAAAAAAGGTTTTTATTTCTTTTTGGGAGAGAATATTACAATTAATTTCTTGATATTTTAGAAAATATATTTTACAAAAAAGATAAATTTTTTTAACTCATCATGTTAAAATTATCTTAGGAGGAATTTTTGATAATTTTCTTAAAAGATCATTTTTTCAACGAGTAGTGAAAAATATATATTTTAATTGAAAACCGTACTTTCATTTCAAGTAGTTAAAAAAATAATATTTTATTTTTGATTAATTTTAAAATATAATTAATTAATTTTTATTAAAAATAATCAAATAAATGTTATTGGAACAAAAATTATACTTGAATTTGGTATAAAAACGTTTTTATACTTTAAAAGGCATTTTTCTAGAAAATCTCTCTGTCATATTTTGAAATTTTAATTTTAAATTAAATTCTTCCACATATATTAATTTAATTTTCAAAAATGGATTCAATATTTGGAATCCCCAAAATTTATATTTGTTAATAAGTTTAACCTAATTTTTTGTCAATATGAATAGTAACCATACTAAATTTTTGTTACCATAGTAAAGGTAAAGTGAATTAATTATGATTTTAACTAATGGGATAAGGTTAAAATCCATTAAAACACATGGTCTAATTTTATTGTATGAGTTTATTTATTCCATAATCTTCCAAAATTTGAAAATATAAAGTCAGGTTTATATTTATCTTTTTTTAACATTCTTAATATTTTAAGTATAAGATAAAGTCAAAAATATCACTCTCTTGTTTTTAATTATTTTTATATTTTTTTGAAATGGATAAAAAAACTTATGTTTGGTTATAAATGTTTATTTAAAAGATAATTTTTTATCATGATGTTTTTTTTTATTTTTTAATGATTATATTATTATATTAAATTCTTACACAACATTGACACAATGATCATGCAAGGAGTTAAAAAATCATGCAATTGATTTTAAAAACTCAAAAATAAATATTTTTTACTAAGTTACAATTTTCATGAATTTTAAAGATAAATATAATATATTATGGATGTGTGAAAGGTTTATATTATAAATCCCATTATATTATATTTCCTTTAAAGTAAAAGTAAATGAATAACATCAAGAATTACATTAATGATATTTTATATTAAATAATATTTTATTAAATTTTTGAAAAATCATAAAAAATATTGAAAGATGAAAATTAGGATGGGAAATGGTCTAAAATTTCATCACTTTTCTATTTTTTTAAAATTTTAAACTTATATGTAACATTACAACCCATTAATATTGAGAAATTCATTACCACATCTAAGGTTAAAATTAGTTAACGAAGGGTTAAACCAAAAGATATGGTCTATATTAATTTTTATATATATATAATTTTGAATTGATGATTATTGTAAGATCATAAACTCCTTGTATTTTAATACATGTCATTTTATAATGATTTGATATTAGTTTGACACATATTATATTATAATATTTGATGAATTTCTGAAAATTCCCCTCCCCACTCTTATATAAGGACACCACTCTATTTTCTTCTTAAAACCACATTGATCCATCTATATTAACCAAAAAATTCCCAATTATATTCTAAAATTCTCTAAATAAGATTTATAGTTGATATTATTCTTAATATACCATTCCAAGGGTCTTTAATAAGGGATATAATGGAGGTCTACTGAAGACTAGGTAGTCATCCAACCCGAACTATTTCAATTTATTTATTATTCTAACCCCTTGAAATTCTGTTAATCCATAATGATATAATAACATCAATATATAATATATAGTTAATTGTTATTATAACTATGTTACAACCCTTTTTATCTCTTTTCAATCCTATTGGGAATGCAAACATTGTTTGTGCATATGTGTGGACTACGACCTCCATAAAGAGATGCATTCCGTTTTCCATCCCCGCCTCTCATAGCTATTTATAATGATTGATTTATTATATATATATATATATATTATATTAATGAAACAATTTCCATTTTTATATATAATATACAATCTAATTTCATACCATTCCAATTGAAATGTTGTTCGTGCGTATGTGTGAATTAGCACCTCCATAAAGTAATATTATTCTTTTTTTATCACCACATCACATGATAGACATATATAGAGTATTTAAAATTATTATATTATATTTATGATTTAATCAAAACTCTATAAATATAAAATATTTATTACATATTTTTCCTTATGTTCTTTGAAAAATGGAAGCGTTACTCATTCGTACATACGACCTACCATCTCAATAATTATAATAAAATTCATTTTTCATTACCATATTTCATAGCTGATTTTAAACGTATAATTATTGTATAATAATTATAATTATTTCATTATTATTATTCTATATATGAACTCAAAATTATATCTTCGACCATGGTAAATATAATGAAGTCTTTTTGAAATTATGAACCGAATGACCTCAAAATACTCAATATAGACATAACTGATTAATTAATTAAATATATAATAGAAATAATTAAAAAAATTGTTTAATGAAAAATTCATAAATCTATAAAATATTATTAAACAAATAAATAATTAATATATTTTTATTATAAATTAGTTAAAGGACATACATGTCATGTTTGAACCCGAGGTATAGGATTTCGTCTTAATTTCCCTTCATTGAGGAATATTTTAATGTTATGCACCTAATCAATTTTATATGTTTTATATAATGTCCCATTTAAATTTTATATAATTAACCCTTCATAATTCATGGTTTCATAAGTTTTAATTAAATGTATTTCATCTATAGGTATTTACTTTAGCATTACAAAGAGGTAGGGATTTTCTTAACTCAATTTCATTTCATTGGGTTATAAATATTCATCATTGATTTTTATACCATGATTATGTGTGAATTTATATATAATTTTTTTTATTATGAATTTAATATTTTTTATTTTTAATTAAATATATAAACATAATCAATTCATGGATTAATTACTACTTTAAATGTTATGATCTTGGCATGGGATTTCTTTGTCTCAATCTCATTTTCCCGAGAGATGGTTCTCATAATCAACCACGATTTCATTGTATAGTTTACATAATTTCTCATGAATAAAATTTTACTCATCACTTAATTAAATTCATGGGATTTACAAATAAATATTATACTCTTTAATTCAATGAATTTTGACTCTAAATTTTCCAAAGTGATAAAGGATTTATGTTACAATCTACTTTCTTTCTGAGATTATTTAAGTTAATGGTTTCTTTAGGGAAATCATATGCTCTTATTTTCTTGAACAACATATATTTTATTCTCCTATATTTATGAATGAAGTTTAAATGTTTATATTCTATTTTCTCCCTTACTGATTAAAGAAACATCAATAAAGTTGTTTATAAGTGAAACCAAACTTGTATCTTATTTTAGATCGAGAATATTTATCTTCCATATTCTTGTTTTCTAAATTTTTTTCCAGAATGTTATTTTATATAAAAAATATTTCCAAAATTAAATTTACATGATCTTTTACCTTGTTTTAAAACGTTTTAAAAGGTATTTTCTTAATGTTTTCCATATAGGTCACTTTTGAAACTCTTTAAGAAGGATTAAAAATATTTTTTTATTTTTAATGATTATGGAATGAAAAAGTTTTCCTAAAAACATGAAGGTTATTTTTATTGATTCTCCATTTATATTTTTCAAGGTTATGTCCAAAAAATGGATTTCTAAAATATTTAAGGAATTTTTAATTTTTAATAGTGATTTTCAAAGCAGAATGAGTATTTCCCTCAAGAATGATTTTATTGAAATTTTTATAGTATTTCTATTCATCAATGAAAAAAAACATGATGTTACATTTTCTCCAACATGGATATGTTTTAATGATATCATCCTTATTATCTCTCTGTATAGATTATGATATTTTCATGGAACCCATTTCTTTTCCATGGGTAAATAAAGCTCTAATAGAAAAATGGTTATTGTTTTATTGAAAAATCAATGCTTTATTGTGTTATGATTATATTATGGTTATTGATAATTGTTTAATATGATGGGTGAAATGGATATTTCTCATGATAGGGGGTGAGACTAATATAGCTCATGATGTTGGTTGAGCCTAATATATCTCCCCAATGCATTTGGAAATTAATATTTTCTCTAGAGAGTTATACTGTAAGTTGATCATAAAGGTTATTACACTTGTAAGGGTTCTTGGATGATAATGTTCCAAGATACTAACATGTTTTCTTTATACTTTTTAGGAGTTTTTAATGCTTCCTTTAATCAATATTGATATCACATGTCTCATGATTATTGATTTGTATGACCCTAAACTTTCTTAAAGATTTATTACATTCCACATGATTAATGATCTAGGATTTTATGCGTATTAATTTTATTATGTTAGTATCATTCACTTTTACTGTTTCATGGTACCTTTACACTTAGTGGTTTTTTAGTTGCATGCATGTTATCTTTTCTAGTTTTCTTGGGACGTGGTTATATGTTAGTGTGTACCGGTACGAAGGAAAATTCCTCCCACATTTAGGTTGATGCCTTAGGCACTAGTCACCTACCCCTGGCCTTTGGAAGGATAACATGGGGGAGTCATTATTCCTATATTATGCTGATTTATGACATTCAATTGATAATTCTTATTTTTAGCTTTTCTGAGTGATTATGATCACCCTTATTATATATCATTTTTCCCTGGTTATGAAGAATGATGTTAAATGATATATTTATAGAAATGTTTCATATGAATAATTTAAAGGGATATTTTTAAGTCTTAATAAGGAATATGTAAATATAGGTATAAGTGGGAAAAATTATCACTTAAATACATGGGTATTTTTATGTAAGGGTTTTTCATAATTCTCTAAAAATATAATCCTAAAGGTACTTGAATATGTAAGTTATCCAATAGTTATTTTTGTTTTAGTATGTTTTGAATAATTTAAATTGGGTCACATTTATTGGTATTAAAGATTAAAATATAAAGATAATGTGTTAGCATTGGATCTAGGAGTTTGGTTATAGGGCTGTTATAGATGTATAACCTAGTAGTAAACACCCTATATCACATTATATTTTGATAATTATATAGTGGCAGATCTTTCCAAGGTTCCAAGGTCACATCAATGGATAATAGATATCTATATGAAGGATGACCTCTTATTGGATTTTTCACAAAGGGGTAAGGTTATAATAAGTAGATCTCCCAAAGAAGATAAAGTGTTTGACCTATTTATTTAATCCTTATCTTTATAAAATCATGAATATCACGTGACTATTAGAGGATTAAATGTATTTAAGTGTCTGATCTAGCCCAAGTGGAAGCCTATTTGAGTTTGTGCTCTAGTGCTGACTACATTTTACTATTGATTTCATGTATGATCATTGAATTGAATATTATAAATAAGTTATTTCACGATGAATTTTATTCTATATAACCTTAATATAATAATGTCCTTATAGTAAGAATAGTATTGAAAGATTATTGTAGTTTCTAGATATGGTGATAATCATTAAGTAATATGAATATACTCTTAAATAAAAATTATATGTCTAAACGACTTTAGTTGAATAGAATAAAATGATATAGGACATTCAGGGTAGGAGGATCATAGGACATTAAAACTTCTTCACATAATATTTTCCCTTTGTAATCACTAAAATTTGAAATTATGAGAATATAATAGTTGGTCGGAGTGGATACTCAAGAGGGGGGGGGGGGGGGGGGGGTGAATTGAGTTCCAATTAAAATTTCAGTTAAAAAGATTTCTCTTAAAATCCCCCAATTTAAAAACTAAGTTAAACTGTAGTGAATTTATACAGATTGTAAATGTTCAATTACTTTCTCAAATATTGATTAGGTCTTAGTTAATTTAATCAGAAGATTAAATTAGCTTTTGAGACTAACTTACTGGTTCACAATAAGTAAAAACACTTGATAGATTAACTACCAAAGTAACTTTAAAACAAATTGAATTTCAAAGTAATTAGCAGAAGAAAATAAAGTACGCAATATACTTTAAACTTAATCTAAGATGCATAGAAGATATAACCAAGAGGTTCAGTCTCAAGAAGAGACTTAGTCCTCTCAAAAAATTTATATGAATTTGATCCACACCCTAGATCAGGAGTAAACAACAATGCAAAGACTGTCCAGGTACTAAGACCTCTACCACAGTTCTACGTGGGAAAACAAAACAACAACACATTGGCTGTCCAAGTCTTACTTGACCTCTACCACTATCCACGGTGGGATACAAAAAGTTATGTAAGGTTTGTGTGAGGATTTAGAGATCCTACAGTTTAGCATAGGAGACAGTGTGTGTATAAAATATACAAAGTACACACACTGATCGAAATGTAAATAAAAGAATCACTAAGAGAATAGATATGAGTTTAGAAGGCTCTAGTGATTTGAATTGCAGCTCTGTACTCCTTTTGATTTTCTAGAAATGCTTCTGAGTCCTTCTCTAGTTTTTGTTTGGAAAACAGAGTGTCGTTTTCTTCCTTGGTTTTCAGGCTTAGTTTGATCATATTGAGTGTATGAACAACTTTTTTAGTTCTCCTTGGATAATGTGTAGCTTGTGATCTCTTCTAGAATGAATTTCTTCATGTATGTCCAGTGTTCTTCGAGTGTGGATGAAGCCTTTCTTCTCTGTGTGTATTCACAACTTTTCAGCACTCTTTAAAACTTCTCATCACTTCCTTTGACACCCCACAACACTTCCTCTCTCGCACACTTCATGCACCTTATTTTTATAGATTTTAGCTTCGGAAATGGGAATGATTACCTTTTTATGGGTACTAGATATGGTCCCCTGATATTCCAACAAATATCATTAAATAAAATTAATTTCATTAAAATAATCAAATAAGACCATTGATTAATAAATAAATAATGCTGAAAAAAGTAGAGTTTAAGAATCAGTGACTGGTAAGTCTTTCATCAGTAGCATTCTATCGGTAGATATGTAACGGTAGACTTTGTATAGCAATAAGCTCCTATCAGTAGATCTTTGTCCTTGTATTGGTAGCTCCTTGTATCGGTAACTACTACTCTGTATATCAGTAGATCTAATTACGGATGACTCCTTATATTAGTAGCTCTTGGTCTATTGGTAGCTCTCTTGTATCTGTGGCTCGTTGTGTATCAGTAGCTCCGTTCTGTATCGGTAGCTTGTTTGTATCGGTAGCTTGTTCTGTTCCAGTGCTAGTGTATATCGGTAGACTTGTTCTATCTGTAGCTCTGCTTCTATCAGTAGCAGTCTGTATCGGTAGACTTGATCTATTAGTGACATGTACTTACTGGTGGACTTATACATACCAGTATCTTTTTGTATCAGTGACCTTTTATTATCGGTGATTATGTCTATCGGTAGACTAAGTACCAGTACGTCTGTATCAGTAGCTATAATCATATCAGTGACTTAACACTTATCTTCTTTAAAAATATATCCGAATGAGTTAGAATTATTTGAAAATTCATATAAACATAGATAAAATTGATTAACATATTTCAAATATTATTTTAATATTATTATCTTCTTGATAATAGAATGTCATACATTGAAAGAATTAATATATAGATAAACATTAATTGGGATTATCAAAGTATGTGAAAGCATAATTGGGATTATCAAAATAGGTGAGGTCAACAATCTCCCCCTTTTTGATAATCACAACTTATGATATTATAATCAAAATATTTAGTAATGTATCAAAGGATATTTCATTAAATCAAATTGTATTAGAGAAAAATATATATTACAAAACACATATATGAGAGGTAAAATATAAAACAAATGTACCAGAGGGAAATGAATATGAATTAAATGCATAAAAGATAGTTTTTCTCCCCTTTTTCAAAAAAGATATTAGTTCTCCCACAGATATTTTTCCCTTAGATATTATTTTCTCCCCCTTTGTGATAAAAGATATTAGTTCTCCTGCATATATTTTTCCCTTAGATAGTATTTCTCCCCCCTTGTGATAAAAGATATTAGTTCTCCCACAGATATATTTCCCTTAGATAGTATTTTCTCCCCCATTGTGATTATAAAAAAGTGGGACAAGAAGGAAATATAGGAGAAGAGAAGTAACAGAGGGAAAAATAAAGTAATATCATATATATTCCGTGGAGCAACCAGATACAAAGAAATACATAAATGAAACAAAAAGAAATACAAGTGATTCCTATCAAAAATCCTAGACACTGATCAATCCACATCCTCAGAATGAGATTTCCCTTTGGGATTAGAAGAGGATTCCGGTGTGGTGGATTTCGGTGGAGGTTTAGGAACACCAGAAATGATCAGAGGTGGCTGAGCTTCTGAAACTATTCCTAGCCTTTACTGTGTAGCTCTCTGAGTGATCATAGGAGTAAGGCTTCGAATGGCTTGGGCAGGAGTCATCTAAACAGGAGAAGTAGTGGAGGTAGATACAGGTAAAGAAGGAGGTATAATCACTGGAAAAGCATCAACATGAAAGAAAGGCAATAAGAGATTTTTGAAATCCAGAATGATTCTTCCTCCTCTTTCCATAGCAGAAATGAAGTCATCCTTGTTCTCTATGAATTTTTTCACTGTAGGGGTCAACTCTTTGAGCTTGATGACTTGTTCTCTGAAGGCTTGATTGACAGGAGGGAGCTTCATGTTCTCTAACATAAGCTTGAAATGGTTGTTGAGCTGATTCTTGGAATAAAACCTTTGGAAATAATAATATACCTTGTCTTTCACCTCTTTCTAAGAAACAGAATATTCTCTCATATAATCTTGAACTATCTTCATGATATCTCTAGTGGTATCTCTAGTAGAAGTTACTACTTTGGTCAGATCATATGATTCCACAGAGCCACTGGTTGAAGCTAAACCAAGATCCTCCTCATCAAAGCTCTAATTTGATTCAATTCTATTGAAGGTCTGGAGGTAAGAGAACCAATAGATAAGGTTACTATTTCTTTAAAGTTTTTGGTCAACCCACTGATAATATTTTTCACTTGAGAATCCTGGGAGATGATATGATCTTTCATGGAGGTTTTAAATCCCTCAAAGACTGATACCATCTGGCTCACAACACTTTTAAAATAAGCTAAATCTTGGTCTTCTTGGGATTGAGAACTCATATGGGATTCCAGAGAGATAACTGATTGCTTTATAACTTCAACAGTCTCTGTTAGTCTAAAAACTTGAGTGTAGAAAGCTATAACTTCATCAACTATCTCTTCCAAAAAGGTTGATACATTACAACCAAGAGAGAGTTCGAAGGAATTTTCCAAATTGCTCATCTCTTCAACAAATAAACTCTTTAACTCAGCAACAGAAGCACTCAAAAGCTCTTGCATCTCACCCTTTAAAGATGCTAAGACATCCCTGATGATCATATCAGTAGGTGTAAACACAACAGGTGCTCTTTCAGATTCTATACTGGACATAGATTCATTCAAAATCTATTGAATAGATGACACAAGTGAACCTTCCATTTTCCTTATTTCTTCCACAAAACTGATTTTGAGATCATAATTTAACTTATCCAGATCATGTATTCTTACCACATCTTCAGGTAATATCTCAGACTGAATATCATAACTGATTTTTGGTCTTTTGAGAGATGTCTCATTATCAGAAACTGGATAATCTAATCCAAAAACTACAAACCTTGGGTGTTCTTTCCAGTCCTCAATTTCAACAGCCACTAAAAGACTACCAAAATTGGTTGGATGCTCCTCCTCAACTTGTGAATTCTCTTGTACAACAACAGCACCCTCATCAGTCTGGTATTCCTCATCAGAATACTGAAAAACCATCTCTATTTCTGCAATAGCAGGAGGTTACTCAGGAATAGGTAAAGGTCTGTCAACTTCATCAAGAATAACCTATAAAGGCATAACAGAACTTCCAATCAGAGGACTTAAGCTCAAGGTGGCAGAAGCTGATGCTTTAGTTTCAGATCCTCTTTATTGTTCTTCATTCTCTAGGATAGCCTCTTCCTGATCCTGTCTCTATTGGTCTTCCTCATCTATAGGTGCCTCTTCAATGATTACACCCAAAATAGTTTCTATACTCGGTAGATTCAAAGAAGTACTTTCCTTTTTATGTGATACAATCTCAGGAGTTAGGCTAAGAGGAAAGTCTGGATCTCCTCCATTTGCTGCAGAGGAATCTTCCTTTTCTAAATCATCACTATACTGTGGCTCTTCTTCATCAGGTCCCAGACCTGGATCCCTCACATCCTTTGGCCTTGAAGGATGATCCACAGGATTGAACTTATCATATAACTTTTTGTCATCAGTAACCCACTCTCCTTTCCATGGGTTCCAGTTTATCTTCATGTGTTTACATACAGTGCTTTTGATACATAAGTTTTTCTTTAACACCACTGTATCATCCTGAGACTCAGCTACTCCTTTTACTTTGATCATCAATAAGATCAACTTGGAAAAGACTAATGCATTGGTTTTTTACTTGGGTCTAATCATATCCTCTATTTGAGTCATTAGCAGCCTACACAAATTTACTTTCACACCATGTCTTAAGAGATGTAGTAGACAGATATCTTGATATCTTAAATTTGCAAAGTCTCCTCTTTTTGCCAATGATCCCATACCTGAGTGGTAAGGGATTATTCTTGGCATCCAAGAGACTCGGGTTCAAAACCGGGTGAAGGTGAATTTCCGGGTACTAGAGCAGTACTGTAGAAGTTGCTGTTCAGTACTGTAGCAGTCGAAACTATTTACCCGATTTGGGCCTTTGGGCCACCGGTTTGGGCCTATGGGTCTCCAGGGCCTTCAGGTCATAAAAGGACTTAAGGACACAGGGCCTTCGGGTCACGTAGACCATGGAGTATCCCAGTTCACACAAAACAAGCCTTAGAAGAGGATCAGAGCAACATGAGTAGGAGCCACCAGATGTAGAGCTAACCAGATTGGAAGAATGAGAGGATATGGTAGCCGCCATCGGGACCAGGCACCATACTACTTTGTACAGGGCAATGCTAGCTGATAAGCAATGCAAGGTGGGGAGCTAAGTGATCAATGACCCAGAAAGCTGGGGAGGGGCAGTTCAAGTGGGCTAGGCCTACGGGTCATGTATTGGGCATGGTATGCCTATGGGCCTTCGGGTCATGTATTGTGGGTTTGTTGGGCCTTATTCCTTGGGCCTACAGGTCATGTACGGGTTCTCCTTAAACCCTTAAAAGGGGGATTATCCATAATAAAATAAAAAATAAGGCCTTCGGGCCATTCGGTCAAAGTCTCCTCTTCTTGGAATTAAAACATGCTGAACAAACTTGAACATCAATCTATTATCTCCATCCATTTCAGTAGCCACCGCCTGTCTTTTATTACCACTACTAGTGAGCTCCTCTAAGGTAGTCTCATAGTCAAATATGTCGCTTATAGGTGGTACTGATTTCAAAAAATATCTAGAAACACCTTCATATAGAACCTTCAGGCATTCAACCCACTCAATAGAAGAAAAAACTATCTCCTTTCCATTTACCCATGAAATCATTAGGTTCCCATCTTTTGATTTCTCAAAACTCACAAACTCATAGAACTGTTTCACCATATTTGGATAGTAGGGGCCATTGTTGTTCGAGAAGAAGTCTACCCACTTCTGGTCTTCCAGAACCTCTAGAACTAGCAATTTACTAGACAACAGCCATTTCACGCATAGCTCTTTTTTCGATCACAATAACTTTATTTTGTAAATGTGGGTTCACTGGCCGCCTTCCCTACCTTGTTATACTAACACTAATACTTCCTTCTTGCTCCGTCTTTTTCTTCTTCGCATTCATCTCAACAATTTCATCTCTGACAGTAGGAATTTTTGTTTTTTCCATTTCTGGTTTGAGGAACTTAGGGTTTTCATGAGATTCGGGAGCTAATGCTTGAGGGAAAAGGGTTTGATGTGGATCGAGAAGTAATTAGGACTTAGTTTTATCATTTATGTATCATAAAATAAATAATTAAAATATAATAAGTATAAACGATACAGATTCTGGCGACAGATAAAAGTTTGAAACAGTGCATCAGTAGGGTATACCGGTGAGAATTCATAATGGTGAGATCCAATAATCAGTGAGGTACATCAGTGAGGTCTCATACTGGTGAGGTATATCAGTGAGGTATATAGGTGAGGTTTCATACCGGTGAGGTATATCAGTGAGGTTTCTAACTAACAGAGTCTATCATTCCTAACTCATGTCTAATGTAACTTAACCTATTTGAACTTAATGGATTTGTGAAAATGTCAGTTAATTGATTTTCAATACCTATAAATTCAAGAGTAATATCACCTTTTTGGTAATGATCTCTCAATAAATGGTGCCTTATATCAATGTGTTTCGTCCTAGAGTGAGAAATAGGATTCTTAGAGATATTAATTTCCCTAGTGTTTTCACAGTTTATCGACACATGTCTAAAGTCATATCCATAGTCGAAAAGAGTGTGTTTCATCCACATAATTTGTGCACAACAACTACAAATAGCTATATACTCTGCTTCAGTAGTGGACAAAGCAATAGAATTTTGTTTCTTATTAAAACAAGATACTAAGGATTTTCCCAATAAATGAAATGTTCCATATGTGATTTCTCTATCCAACTTGCAACCAGCAAAGTCAGCATCTGAATAACTCATTAAATCAAATGATTGTCCTTTTGGATAAAACAAACCCAAATTTTCAGTATTTTTAAGATACTTAAAAATTATTTTAACAGCAAGAAAATGCGATTATTTATGATTAGCTTGAAATCTTGCACACATGCACACACTAAACATAATATCTGTTCAACTAGAAGTAAGGTAAAGTAATCTTTCAATCATACCTCTGTAATTGGTTTTATCCACTGGTTTTCCAGTTTCATCAATGTCCAACTTACATACATTACTCATAGGTGTATCACTTTCCTTAATACTATCCAAACCAAAATGTTTTAAAAGATCCTTTGTATATTTATTTTGATTCAAAATAATACCATTTTCATTTTGAAAAACTTGAAATCCAAGAAAATATTTGAGTTCTTCCATTAAACTCATTTCAAATTCATTTTGCATACTCTTTGAAAAATTAGTACATAAATAATGTTTGGAAGATCCAAAAATAATATCATCAACATAGATTTGTACTATCAAAACATCTTTGGAAATTCTTTTAATAAAAATATTTTGGCCATCAATCCCTTTATTAAAACCATTTGAAATAAGAAAATTACTAAGTCTATCATACTAAGCTCTTAGATCTTTTTTCAGACCATATAAAATTTTGAAAGTTTAAAAACTCAATTTGGACAATGAGGATTAGTAAATCAAGGTGGTTGTTCAACAAAAACATCTTCAATTATAAAACCATTTAGAAAATCAATTTTGATATCCATTTGATATAACTTGAAATTCAGATGAACAACATAGGCAAGTAGAATCCTTATAGCTTCTAATCTAGCTACAGGGGAAAAAGTTTCCTCATAGTCTATTACTTATTCTTGACTATATCCTTGTGCAACTAACCTAGATTTGTTTATAATTATATTTCCAGACTCCTCAACTTTTTTTATAAAAACCCATTTAGTGCCTTTGGTCAAAGTGTCTTTAGGTCTGTCAACCAATTCCCAGAATTTATTTCTTCAAATTGATTTAGTTTTTCTTGCATAGATATTACCCAAAATTCATCATTGATTGAATCATTGATATTTTTAGGTTATAACTATGAACGAAAAGCTTTATGTACAACCTGGTCTCTTAGAGAAGCTCTAGTCTGTGTCCCTCTATCAAGATTACCAACAACATCATCTAAAGGATGATTCTTTAGAATCCTAGTTGATTTAGTAAAGGTAGGACTAGAAATTTAAAGTTCTTCTCTAGGTTCGAGTTTTATAGAAGCGAATTCTGGAATATGTCCAGAACTGGTTGTCTCTACCACAAGTTCTTTGATTTTATCATTATGGTCCAGAACAGACAGTTCTTCTTCATGATTTTCAAGAGAAGACTTAGGTTTATGTGGATCAGTTTCATCAAACTTGATATGAACAGATTCTTCCACACACTTGGTTCTTTTATTGAATACTCTATAGGCTTTACTAGTTAAATAATATCCAAGAAAAATTCCTTCATCACTTTTGGATGAAATTTTTTCAAGATTATCCTTTATATTGAGAATAAAGACTTTGCAACAAAAAACTCTAATGAAATTAACCTTAGGCTTCCTATTGTTCCATAACTCATAAGGAGTCTTCTTAAGAACTGGTCTAATCAAGACTCTATTGATAATATAAAAAGCTGTATTTACAACTTTAGCCCAAAAATAAATTGGCAGGTCATACTCATTAAGCATAGTTCTTGCAATTTCTTGAAGGGTTCTGTTTCTTCTTTCTACTACACCATTCTGCTGAGGTGTCCTAGGGGCAGAGAAATTATGACTGTAGCCATTGTGTGAGCAATAAGAATCAAACTCATGATTTTCAAACTCATTACCACGGTCACTTATCAGGGTATTAATCTTAAGTCCACTAAGGTTTTCTATAAACTTGAAATATTTAATAAAGTAATAACAAGCTTCACTTTTGAGAGCTAAGAATTATACCTAATTATTTCTAGAAAAGTCATTTACTAGGACATAGAAATAGTGATTCCCATTTAAACTAGAAACTCTAGAAGGTCTAAACAAGTCCATGTGAACCAACTTGAGAGGTTGAGAAGTTGAAACTTCTTTCTTTGATTTAAAAGAAACTTTATGTTGCTTTCCCTTTTGATAGGGATTACAAACTTTGTCAGTTGGGAATTAAAGTTTAAGTAGGTCTCTAACTAAGTTCTTCCTAGTCAATTTTCTAAGTGAATAAATGTTGCAGTGTTCTAATCTTCTATGCCATAGCCAAGACTCTTTATGAAAAGCATTTAAGCAAGTAATATTCTTCTTAGCTAAAGAATTCTAATCAACAGCATAAATATTTTCATTTCTCAAAGAAGAAAATACTAAAGTATTTTTAGAAATAAAAAAATCACAGGAATCATTTTCAAATTTAACATTGAAACCATCATCACATAACTGAGAAATACTCAATAGATTATATTTAAGTCCATCAATAAATAAAACTTTGTAAATTAAAACTGAATTAGTGTTACCAATCTGGCCTAGGCCGATGATCTTTCCTTTAGAGTTATCACCAAAGGTGACATGGCCACTATCAACTTTTATTAAGCTTTGAAGCATGAGTAATCCCCATTCATATTCGTTGAACATCCACTATCCAAGTACCATATCTTCTTATGGTAACTCTTTAAGTAAGTTTCCTACAAAACAGGTTTAGATGGAAATTGATTTTGGTACCCAGATTCTCTTGGGTCCACATAGGTTAGCAATAAAATATTTAGGTACCTAGATTTGTCATATGAGTCTCAAATAATTTACTGAATCAATATATTTTGAAAGATAAACTTTTTTTTGATCTATAACTATGTGAGTAACTATTAAAACCATATGAATTTCCAAAACTATAACTAGCAGCATTCTGTCCAGATTTAGAGATAAATCTTGTTTTAGTAAGCTGTCTCTGTCCAGGATGATAGTCTATTCCAATGGTATATTTTGGTGCCATTTGTTTTCCTAGAATTTGAGTAAGTGTATCTTTTTCATTTGTGAATTTTTCTAATTCCTTTCTTAATTGCTCATTGGAAAATTTCAGTTAAGTATTTTCCTTAAGTAATTGATCATTCTTTTCCTTTTCTACATCAAAGGCAGATTTAACAGAGCTGGTTAAAACATACTGTTTCTTTAAAGATTTATACCTGTCCTTAAATTCATTATAGGTTTCTTCCAACATGTTACAATATTCAAATAGTTCTTCACTAGACATGTTTTTGGATTCAGAATCAGAATCAAATCCAGAATAATATGAATTTAAAACAGGAGTGTCCAGTGTTACCTCAAATGTGTTTGTCATAAAACACATGTTATCTTTTTGAGATTTTTCATCCTGAGTAGAATCATAATCAGTTGAATTGTCCTATGAAGCACTCCAAGTTGATTTCATAGCTTTCTTATACTTATTGTCCTTGTAGTCATGCTTCTTTTTGAACTTCAATTTTGGACAGTCTGCTTTAATGTGACCTTTCCTTTTGCATTCATATTAGACAATCTCATCACTCTTATCAGACTTTTTCTAGTCTCTATTCCAATGACCTTTGTTGTCATATTTACCTTTGTAGTTTGATTTTATGAAGAATTTACTCTTCTTATAGAACTTCTTGAATCTTATGGATATCTGATCCATCTCAGCATCACTATCATATGCACTCTCATCACTCTTTGAACTATCACTTTCACTTTGAATTTTTCCTTTGTCTTTACTCTTCGAAGTAGATGTCTTGAAGGCTACTGACTTCTTCCTTGGTTCATAATCCTCTTCTTTGTTGACCTTCAGCTCTTCCTCATACATCATAAGCTAACTAATTAATTCCTTTATAGGTAGTGAACTTATATAACACAATTATCTTACGGAGACAGATGCACCTCTCCATCTTTCTGGAAAACATCTTAATATTCTCATAATCTATTCTTTTGCAGGAACAACTTTTCCAAGTGATCTCATAGTGTTTATAATCTAATTAAAACTGAGATACATATCAAAAATGGGTTCATCAGGCTGCATTTTAAAATTATCATACTTAATAGTATAGGAGTTCACCCTCATTTCTTTAACATTGGTTGTTCGCTCATGGGAAATTGCCAAAGTGTCCCAAATTTCATAGGCAGTTTTACAAGCAGATATTCTGTTAAATCCCTCATCACCCAAATAAAAATATAAAGCATTCATTGCTTTACAATTATTATTGTAATCATTTTTAGTAGGTTCATCCCAAGTAGTTCTTTTAGATTCTGGAATTTTATATTAAGTCTCTATAGCAGTCCAGATGTCAAATCCCATACTTTATAAATGAATTTTCATTTTAAGATTCTACTGGGCATAATTTTTACCATTAACGAAAGGTGGCCTGTTGGTAGAAGCACCTTCAAGTCTATTATCCATAATCATATTTTAGCCAATATATTTAAAGAGATAAAATTTATAACTAACATAAATTTAAGATATTTAGGATACAACTAAAATCAAAGTTGAAAAATAGAGTGTTTGGAAATCCTTTAATAATAAAAATTAACCTCCCTCTGATACAACATGTTGGTCGGAGTGGATACTCAAGAGGGGGGGGGGGGTGAATTGAGTTCCAATTAAAATTTCTTGTTAAAAATATTTCTCTTAAAATCCCCCAATTTGAAAACTAAGTTAAACTGTAGTGAATTTATACAGATTCTAAATGTTCAATTAGCTTCTCAAATATTGATTAGGTCTCAGTTAATTTAATCAGAAGATTAAATTATCTTTTGAAACTAACTTACTAGTTCACAATAAGTACAAACACTTGCTAGATTAACTAGCAAAGTAACTTTAAAACAAATTGAATTTCAAAGTAATTAGCAGCAGAAAATAAAGTATGTAATATACTTTGGACTTAATCTAATATGCACAGCCAATATAACCAAGAGGTTCAGTATCAAGATGATACTTATTCCTCTCAAACAATTTATGTAAATTTGATCCACACCCTGGATCGGGGGTAAACAACAGTGAAAAGACTGTCCAGGTACTAAGACTTCTACCATAGTTCTACGTGGAAAAAAAAACACACTGGCAGTACAGATCTTACTTGACCTCTAAAAAATCCACAGTGGGATACACAAAGTTATGGAAGGTTTGTGTGAGGATTTAGAGATCCTCTGGTTTAGAACAGGAGACAGTGTGTGTATAAAATATACAGAGTACACACACTGCTTGAAATGTAAATAAAATAATCACTAAGAGAATAGATATGAGTTTAGAATACTCTAGTGATTTGAATTGCAGCACTGGACTCCTTTTGATTTTCCTGAAATGCTTCTAAGTCCTTCTCTGGTTTTTGTTTGGAAAAAAGAGTGTCGTTTGCTTCCTTGGTTTTTAGGTTCATCTTGATCATCTTGAGTGTATGGATAGCTTGTTCTAGTTCTCCTTGGCTAATGTGTAGCTTCTGATCTCTTCTATAATGAATTTCTTTGTGTATGTCCATTGTTCTTCGAGTGTGGTTGAAGCCTTTCTTCTCTGTGTGTATTCACTACTTTTCATCACTCTTTAGCACTTATCAGCACTGCCTTTAACACCCCACAACACTTCCTATCTCACACACTTCACACACCTTCTTTTTATAGCTTTCAGCTCCGGCAATGGGAATGATTACCTTTTTATGGGTACTAGGTACGGTCCCCTGACATGACAATAACTAGCATTAAATAAAATTAATTTCATTAAAATCATCAAATAAGACCATTTCTTAATAAATAAATAATGCTGAAAAAATTAGAGTTTAGGAATCAGTGACTGGTAAGTCTTTCATCAGTAGCTTTCTGTCGGTAGATATGTAATGGTAGACTTTGTATAGAAGTGAGATCTTATCGGTATCTCTTTGTCCTTATACCAGTAGCTCCTTGTATCGGTAGCTGCTACTCTGTGTATTAGTAGCTCTAATTACCAGTGACTCCTTCTATTGGTAGCTCTTGGTCTATCGGTAGCTCGCTTGTATCGGTGGATCGTTTTGTATCGATAGCTCCGTTATGTATTAGTAGCTTGACTGTATCGGTAGCTTGTTCTGTTCCAGTGCTAGTGTATATTGGTAGACTTGTTCTATCGGTAGCTCTGTTTCTATCAGTAGCAGTCTGTATCGGTGGAATTGATCTGTTAGTGACATGTGCTTACCGGTGGACTTATACATACCGGTAGCTCTGCGTATCGGTGAACTTTTCTTATCAGTGATTATGTCTATTAGTAGACTAAGTACCAGTAGGTTTGTATCAGTATCTATAAGCATATCAGTGACTTAACACTTATCTGCTTTAAAAATATATCTGATTGAGTTATAATTATTTCAAAATTCATATAAACATAGATAAACATTGATTAACATATTTCAAAGATTATTTTAATATTATTATCAGCTTGATAATATAATGTAATAGATTGAAAGAATTAATATATAGATAAACATTAATTGGGATTATCAAAGTATGTGAAAGCATAATTGGGATTATCAAAACAGGTGAGGTGAACAAGAATTACCCCTAAAAATTACACATGTTAAAATTTTCATTATATATTATTATATGTGGATAAGTTTATTGGTCCTCATACTTGATACTATTATTGATTAATATCATGAGTTATGTATGCTTATGTATTAAATAAAATCTATTATGACACATGATTACAGAAAGGTAGGATATGCTGGCCATGTCATGAGTGTTATTATGTCAATGAATAAGTTAAAAATGGATTTTCCATTATCACATAATAGATATAGGTTTATCTATCCCTTTAATGGGAATATGACTAATTGATTATGTTTATATACATGGTATATTTATTTCTAGTCAATGATCATGGTACTTAGAGGAGTTAGTCAAAATCCATTGAAAAAGTTCCCCAGAGGGTCACAAACTCCGATCAATTAAAATCTATATGGATATAATATTATAATAAATATTAGTCTCATGTTATGAGTAATAAATAATTGAGTTAGGTTTATTGTTGATATTCAGTGACAAATTATTTGATGAAATATATATGTGAGTTTAATATGAAATAAATATTTATTCACAAGTTAAGTGAATACAATATTTATTTATACATTTACTGAATAATGTAGTAATATTTATTTGCATAAATTTATATCATTATTTAAGTATTTTTAAATGATGATGATGAATTAAAAAATGAGTTAAGGGTTTGGAGAGAATGGTATATCAAAAAACATTTAAATAAATATGAATTAGTTTATATAATAAATGATATATATTATCTTACTGCATGACACACTTCAAGGAAATAATAATAATAATAATATAATTATTATTTTACACGGGGTTGATTTTTTTTAAGATAATTGGTATTATCCAATTCTAAATTACCAATTCATTAACATATCTATATAGACCAAGTTATGTCATTTTTTGGGTAAAATGTGGTTGTGTAAAATAAATCATATATATATATATATATTTATCATCCTAATAGAAAAATTCCATTAGAATTCTATACCAAAAAAGAGAATCCATACTCATCCCCTATCAAGAACATGAGGGATATAATGTCTCAGATTTTCCATGTATTATTTTTAAATATTATATAGATTATTTTCAAGACTAGGTGATGAGACAATGTGAAATTATGAGGCCTATTTTTCACAGAATAAATTTTTGAAATATATTAAAATATTATATAACACATGCATACAGTTTTCCAAAAAAAGTGGAATAACTTCTAAACGGGTTCCGAGATAAGAAATCTAATGGTACTATTTACCCTAGGTGAAACATAAAATTGGTCGGCATGGTTCATTTGTGAAAAAGTTTTCACAGGTGAAAAATTAATTAAATAAATTAACTTAAGAAATTATTTTATTTTTTTCAGTGCCACGACCTGCATCTTATTTAAATATATAGCTATGGTAGTTGTCTCAGGGTTAGCTGCTAAACCCTAGAGACCTAGATGCTGTTGAAAGAGAACATTCTTGGCAGATGATGACAAATTATGATCAAATCTTGGATCGTCACGCCAACAGAGTTGGATGATCTCATCAACAATGAAAACACAACCATTATTTATCAATGATTGATCAAAACACTAGGTATGACATATTTTTATGTAATTTATTCCCTATTCTTGATCTCTATGATCAACGCGAATCAATCGACCAAAAAATTTATCCATGGATCGTGCGTATTCATAGGATGGGTTAATTATAGGGTTTATTTGGGATAATTTCTTATGGTTTTCAATCTCTTCATTGTTTATCTTATAGAAGAAAATAGATATCGACATGAACATCAATATAGGTTTTTTCCTCTTATTTGTTTATGTACTTTTCTCCCACGATTCATCGTTCATTACATAGATTATTTTCTTGGACTGCAACTCGACTATTCCCGATCAATCGATCATTGCACACCTTTTTCTTAGCAGAATGACCCGATATCATAGATCTAGGATCGGTACAACATGAAATAGTTGTGATGACAGAGATGGGGAGATTATGATGAAACATTATTCCCAAATCTATGTTCTTCATTGCACAACTAAGTATGGTGATTTAACATATTTTGTGAGAATATCTAATGATTAGATGTGTAATTTGATGAAAATGAGGCTTGGAAAAGATTGGATCCTAGATTTCATGTCAAATCAATCACCAGATCAAATCTTAGAGGCACCTTATCGAACATAGAGGAATAATATGGGATTATAAAAAATCTAACAGAACACGGCATATAATATGGGGTTACATGGAATGTGGGACTCCTGACTGTGGCGTTTCAGTTTTTTCAGAGTTAGGGACCACATGAAGCGTGACCCCTGTCACACAACGTGTGACCCTCCATGGTTGACTCAATGTCTACTTCAGAATTACATGGACACGGGTTAGAGTACACGGGAACAGACACACCGTGTACATCCACATGAACAATGCTTATCATACATGGACCGATACACTTACACGACTTCGGTACATGGACACAACCAACCAACAAAAGAAAGATACCATGTGTCTCTACAAACCATGTATATCCTTATACACATTGTTTTTATGAATACTACTTGCTGTGTGAGGATTTTCCACATGGGTAGAGCTTAAGATACCAGGAAACACTGTGTACCCCATGGGACTTGCTGTGTACACCCTTAAAGAGTGTTGTAGGCACATAATTTTCTTATTTTTAACCAGTATAGTTTGAGTGCATTTCCTTGGTCCATTTCATCGAGGGTATAGTGCGACATTACAGCCACATCACTGAAATGTGATCCCCTCTAGAGGTAGAGTCTTAGATAGAGTTGTGGTGTCCCTCAGTGAGACTAGACTATAATCCACTATCATCCCTATTTGGAGTTTGTTGATTTAGTATGACCTCCCTGATCTGGGCATTGATCCTCCATCTAAAAAGCCGTATTGGTGGGGTTGTGGAATCGTTGACATATGATCCCCTATGTAGAAGGTTGATCCAAAATGGGTTCGTGGTGTCCCCCAATGGTTTTGGGTATGAGCCACTCTATGTGTATCATGGTATCCTTAGACCAGTGTGTTCTATTTGGGTGAGGACCAAATGAGTGATACCTCTTCACAGAGTGTCTTCTATGGAAGCATGGTTTGTGGAGTGGGTTGTTCTAGAATGAGTTTTGTTTTGAACAGAATCCTATAGATGACAGTTGTTCAGGACCACCTGGTGGAATGGTGTATTTCCAGAGTATATTTGAGTTTTTTATGTTATACATTGATTTTTATATCTTGTATTGAGATGATTATACTTACTACTTCATGTTTACTATTTTTGGGGTGTCCTACTAAGTATTGTTTTAATCACCCATGTACGAGCTTTGCCTACACGTGTCATGTATTATGCAGACGATGGACCTTTTGATGGTGTCCTAGGAGGACATGGAGTGAGTGGAGTGTAGAAAGAGATTTACAAATCGAGGTGTTTACCATGAGCTTAATTTTGACCCAGTACTCACCCTTGGAGTAGGTTGGACTCTTTATAGTTTTGGTTGGGTTTGTTTTTGGCCCCTTTTTTATTTTTAGTACTTTACTGTTGTACTCTGTTGGGGGATCTTAGACATTTTCATGCATTTTTATTTGTTTTACATTTATGCATTATGTGTGTTTGGAGATGTTTGTGTGTTTACATATAATATAGGAAAATTCCTCCCAATTGTGGTATATGCCTAGTCAATGATGGTTTCCAGCACCTAGCCTATTAGATATGGGCTTAGGGTAGTCATGGGTCGGACCTCGGTGGGTCAAGCCGTGACATGGTGGTATCAAATCCAGGTAGTTAGTTATACCTTAGGACCTTATTTGGTGAGATTGGTTTGGGGAAACAATGTTAGGTGTTTCGAGTTTGGATTTCAATTCAGGGAATCCGGTGTTGGTGAAACGACCAATATATCCATGCACCAGGACTCTGATCAACTAATTTTTAACTTGATACTTGAGAACTATGGTTTTAGGGAAAACAATGGTACATGCATCATATAGGAAGGATTGTGTTTTCCATGTCCTTCTTGATTAAGCTCCCCATATATACTATTGTGACCATGGTACATATTATTTTATTTTAGGATACCTTCATATAGATATCCATCTAGGATTGCATCATGTGATCCTGAGGATGATCCACCTAATGATGAGGCATAGGTATAGGGGCTTGTATTGGAGATAGCACCTCCTGGTGGTTTACCAGTTATACCACCACCCATTGAGTAGAATCAAGCACCAACACTAATAGCTGAGTATGCACACATAGTGGGTGAATTTCATGAGTTTTAGAGGTGGTAACCTCCAAGGTTTAAGAGTTATCTAGACCCCCAAGGGGATGAGGAATGGTTAGAGGTAGTCACTTGAATTTTCCGCCTTATGAGGATGCCTACAGACCAGAAGGAAGTACTCATAGTGAGTCTTCTTTAGGGCTCTACTGGGTGATGTTGGAGCTTGGTGACTTAGTCACATGATGAGACAACTCTCTACTGAACATACTTTGATCATCTCTTTAGAGAGGAGTTCTATCTGGACACATTGTGATTGGTATGCATACAAGAGCTTCTGCATCTAGATTAGGGAAATATGACTATGGTAGAGTATTCAACGAGGTTTACTAATATCTCATGTTACTCCGTGGATATGATATGGGTTTAGTTATCCAAGTTTCAGACCTTTGAGTAGGGCCTGTTCTAGGACATTAAGGCATTAGTGGTATCTATTAGCATTTCCACCTATGATGGGGTACTTGAGTGAGTTCTGTTGGTAGAAAGTTTTCTAGAAAACCAGACACTAGTAGTGGGAGCTAGCAGTGGGAACCTGGTAATTGAGGTCTCCATAGCAGGTAGCCAAAAATAGTCACAATGATCCAAGAAGGTTATATTATTTAGGAGGAGATCCTAGTACTCAGGGCCAGTAGTGTAGGGCTCTCAGGGTGGCTCAAATTAGCTAATGGAAAGGCAATGTTTTTCTTGTGATGATTAGGGACTTCTATCATGAGATTTTCCAACCCTTCATTAAGCTGATTAAGAGATGGTCGAGGGACTTCCAAGATAGAGATATAGGTAGGATAAAGGTAGTCCATAGGGAGGAGGATGTGTAATAGGGGTTGATAGAGCAGTATGGGGTGGTCATAAGTTCAACCAATTACCGTCAACACCCCAAGTGGTCTACACTAGGCACAAGGATCTAGTGACCAAGTATGAGACTAGCTGTAGGATATAGAGGCTTATGATCCTGATGATCCAAGAATGATACAATGTATGATATGTTTATTTTATACTTTAGCTATAATATTGATTGAAATAGGTTCTGTTCATTCTTTTCTTTCCACACATCTTGTTTGAGACTCGGAGATTTTGGTTGAATCGTTGACTCAACCCTTACACTTGGAGACTCATACTGTAGGAGACTCAATGATTATGCACAAGTTCTGATACATTCACCTCACTCTTGGAGGTGATAATTTAAGTTGGTATCTCTTTATAGTGTCATCGAGGCCTTATGACATCATTCTTGGTACGGAACGGTTATCCACAGTTCATACCTAGATTGATTGTTTTATGTGAAGGGTTTAGTATGACCGTAGTGATGAAACCATATTTTATATTATTAGTGAAAAGAAATACTAGGAAGTTTAGGATGGACTCACACATAGCAAGGTGTACCAATTACTCATTAGTTGGCTAGCCTGACCCTCAATGTAGTAGATGTAATGATTCATCACTTTCCTGCTGTGGTGGTAGTGTATGAAGACATATTTTCTGAAGATTCTTCAAGTTTACCTTTCCACTAAGAGGTAGACTTATGAATTTATCTACACCCTAGGATGGAAATTATTTCTACATCTATATGTTATATGGACCCCATCGAGATTTGTGAGCTGAGGGTGTAGTTGGAGGACTTGCAGAGCAAGGGTTTCATGAGACCCAGTGTTTCCCATTGGGCGTTCCCATTTTTGTTTTCCAAGAAGGAAAATAGGATCATGATATTATTTGTGGATTACTATCACTTTAACCAAGTGACTATGAATAAAAAGTATCCACTACTGAGGATCAATGACTTATTTAATCAATTGAAAGGGGTGCGATGGTTCTTGAAGTTTGACCTTAGATCAGGCTATCATTAGGTATGAGTACAAGATGAGGATACACTGAAGATAACATTCAGATGTCATTATTGTCAATATTAGTAGTTGGTGATGTAGTTTAGAATGAAGAACGCCCAAGTAGTGTTCATGGGACTCATGAACCAGATCATTCATCCTTTTTAGAATGGTTTGTGGTAGTTTTAATTGATGACATCGTAGTGTACTCGATGTTCAAGGAGGAGCATGAGAGACACTTGAGGATGGTCCTAGACACACTCCAAGTGAACCCAATTTTCTACAATCTCTCGAAGTTTCAATTTTAGATCCAGGAGGTCCATTTTCCAAGAAAAATTATCTCAGATGTAGGAGTTGCAGTTGATCCAGTGAAGGTCGAGGTAGTGCTTTATTGGGAGCCACCCAAGAATGTTTCCAAGGTATGGAGTTTCCTTGGACTAGCTAGGTACTATCATAGGTTTTTACCTAACTTATCTAGAGTGAAATCACCCTTTAAATCCTTGACCAAGAACATTAAACCTTTTGTGTGGATGAAAAGGTGCTAGTGTTTCTTTAAAAAGCTAAGACAGAGGTTAAAGAGAAGTCCCATTTAGATGTTACCAGAGGAAGGTGTCAAGTATATAGTGTTCTATGATGGATCAAGGACATGAATCAGTTGTGTTCATAGGAAAGTAATTATTGCCCATGGTCCATGATAGCTGAGACCACATGAGTAGAAATATGAAACCCACAACCTTGAGTTAGAAGCAGTAGTTTTCACATTGAAGATGTGGTGTCACTACCTGATGGGTGAACTATTCATCATGTAATATGAACACAAGAGTCTCAAGTATATATTCTCTTAAAAGTATTTTAACATGAGATCGAGGTGATGGATAGAGTTCCTCTTGGACCATGACTTAGATATTGTCTATAATTCTGGGAAGGGGAACGCGGTATCAGATACTCTCAACAGGAGATATAGTTTGTAGTTGTTGTACAAGGAGTCAGAGAAGTTGGCCTCATTGCAGCTATCCTTTGTGAATGGAGATAGAGAAACTTACCTCTAGTAGATGGTAGTATCCCTAACTCTTACATTGATTTGGGGAGGCACATATTGGAGATAATGATTACAAGACCCTTTGTGCTCATATATCCATAGTGTAGACTCATGGTGGATTTTCTAAAAGAGTGAAGCATGTCATTATTTTCAAAGGACGCACGATGGTACCAGTGACATTACATGAAGTGGTTTTGAGAGAGTTTCATACATATCCCTTGGCGATATATCTAGGTGTGGAAAATATGTACTTGGACCTCTGATTTCAGATTTAGTGGCCAGGGATGAATAAAGGAGTTACTGAGTTTGTTTCTCGATGCCTTATTTGTTAGGAAGTGAAGGATGAGCACCATGTTCTAGTGGGTTTAGCTCACCCCCTTGATTTTCTAAGATGGAAGTGGAATGGGATAACAATGGAATTCGTGATAGGATTACCATGTACGTCCAAGGGACACAATACTATCTGAGTGATTGTTGACTGGCTCACCAAGTCGACCCACTTCCTAGCTATCCGAGAATAGAGTTTAGGAGGGAGATTAGGGAACCTCTACATTCAGAAGATATTTTTACTCCACGAAGTTCCATTAATGTTTTTTTGATCATGATGCTATCTTTACATCCCAACTTTGGAAGGGATTACAATAGGCATTTGGGACTTATTTACGCTTGAGCATAGTGTTTCACCCACAAAATGATGGCCATACTAAGAAGACCATTTTGGATCTAGAGGATATTCTATGAGATTTAATATTAGACTTTGGCCATAGTAGTGAGGATCTCCTAACAAAGTTGTATTTTTCATACAATAATATCTAGAATTCTATAATTGGTATGAAACCATTCAAGGCTTTGTATGGGCAACCTTGCAGGTCACCAGTTTGCTGGACTGACCCAGGGGAGTCCACACTCATTGGAACAGAGTTGGTGTGAGCTACTACAAAGAAGGTAAAAATCATCTTGGAGAGTATGAAGAATACATATATCCTTCAGAAGTCATATGCTGATAGGAGACAGAGGCCTTTGGAGTTTGAGGAGGGAGACCACGTGTTCCTTTGGGTTCCACATCAATGTGGATTACAGATATTTTTCCAAGGAAGAAAGATATAAATAAAGTTCATTTTCCCTTTAAATATTCTTCATAGAGTTGGTGAGGTGGTGTAATACTTACCTCTACCATCATAGTTAGATCAGGTATATGAAATCTTCCACATGTCATAGTTGAGGAGGTACGTGCATGAACCATAACACGTTATCAACTAGGGAGAGATGGAGATTGAGGATGGAGAAACCTTTTCTAAGTACTAGGTATAGATTTAGGATCAGTAGGAGAGGATTATTTGTGGGAGTTTGATTCCCCTTGGGTCTGTTCAGTGGCAAAAAATGAATCTTCAGGAGAGTACATGGGAGCGGGATGCTCAGATTAGTGATCAGTACCCACATCTCTTTTTGTATCCCTTGTTTTGGATTTTTGGGAAATAAAACCTTAATATGGGGAGAATGTAACATATAATATTTTATGTTTATTATTTTAAAATATTATATGAACTATTTTTGAGATCAAGCACTGAGACAATGTGCGATTATGAGGCCTGATGTGCTCGGAATAAATATTTAAAATATATTAAAATATTATATAGAACGCATGAAAAATTTTCATGGAAAAGGGAAATAAATTATAAATAGGTTCCCAAATAAGAAATATTAGGGAACCATTAAGTTCAGAATGATGGTTTTACCCTAGGTGTGAGTTAATATTAGTCATAACAGGTCGTTTGTGAAAAATCTGTCGTGGGCGTGAAATTAATAAAATAAATTAAATTAAGAATTTTTTTTTCAGAATAATGACCTATATCTTCTTTAAATATATGGCTATATAAATTTTATTAGGATTTTTTACTAAACCCTGGAGACCTAGACACCATTGGAAGAAAGAATTCTTAGTAGATGATGACAGATTAGGATTAGACCGAGGATCATTACACCAACAGAGTTGGAGGATCTCATCAATGATGAAAACACAATCGATATTCAATAATTATTGATACAAACTCTAGACAGTACATTTATTTTAATTTATTTTTCCCCCATGCTTGATTCATACAACAAATGCAGATTAATTGACCAAAAAATGATATGTGGATCATGCGTATTTGTGGGTTGGGTTAATTTTGGGTTTTATTTGGGAGAATTACTTATGGTTATTGATATCTTCATTTTTATCTTATGGAAATGAATCAAGATTGACATGAACATTGATTGAGGTTTGTTCCTTTAATTTTTTCATGTTCTTTTCTCCCCTGATTCATCGTTCATTGTGGGAATTCAACACTTGTCTCATGACTCGACTATTCCAAATCAATCGATCATTGCACACCTGTTTCTTGGCACAAAAATCCAATATCATAGATCTGAGATTGTCATGGAACAATGAAGTTGTGATTATGGATATAGGGTGATTTAGATGACATATTATTCCCAAATTCTTGTTCTTCAGTGTTCTTTAGTGCACAATGACGAACAATTATTTAATCCATTTTTGCGAGAAGATCTGAAGACGAGATTCATAGTTTGATGACAACAAGGCTTTAACAAGCTTATATATTTGATTTTGTGGTGAATCAATAACTAGATCAAAGTATGGAGGTTCCAGATCAAAGGAGGAGGAAGAATCTGGGATTCTGGACAACCCTGCAGAACACAACATGGAATTTGGGATTATAGGGTGTATGGTCCCCCTGGCTACGATGCTAGGGTTTAACCAGAGTTAAGGATCATAAGACTTGTGAAACCTATAAAACCACATGTGAACCTCCCCTATTGACTTGGTGTGTACTTTGTAAGTACATAGACATGGGTTGGAGTACATGGGAACAGAGACGCCATGTACTTCCACATAGACACGGGTTGGAATACACGAACTGTTACATGGACATGGCTTCCGTAGACAGACACAGATAGGAGACACATGCGTGATACCATGTGTCTCTACACTCCATGTATATCCTTATACATGCCCCGTATATGGAGACTAGATTCCCTGTGAGGCTATTCTATATGGGTAGGACTTGGGATAGCTGGACACGCCATATACCCCATGGTAAACACCATGTACTCCCTTCAAGATTTCATGAGGCTATGTATTTTCTTAGTTTGGACTATTATAGGATGAGTTAATTCCCTTGGTTCTTTCCCTCAAGGGTAGAATGCATCATTACATCCACATCACTGGATATTGATCCCCTCTAGAGGCCGATTCTCAAATAGAGTTGCAGTGTCCCTCTGTCAGACTAGAGTGAGATCCACTATCATCTCTAGTTATAGTTTGTGTAATCAGTGTGACCTCCCTGAGCAGGGAGTTGATCCTCCATATAGGAATCTATATCGATAGAGATGTGTAATCATTGATATATGACCCCCTACGTATCAAGTTGATCTAGACTAGGTTCATGGTGTCCCCTAGTGGTTCTGGGCATGACCCATTTTTGTGTATCATGGTCCCCTTAGACTAGTGTGTTATCTTTGGGTGGATCCAAAATGATCTGTACCTATTCATCAAGTGTCTCTGATGGCAGGATGGATCTTAGAGTGGGTTCTCTCAGAATGAGCATTGCATCGAATAGAATCCTGTGGCTAATAGTTTGTTATGACCGCTTGGTGGCATGGTATCTTTCCTGAGTATATCTGGGGGTTTTTCTATTAAAAATTGATTATTATATCTTGTATTGAGATAAATATAATTGGTTATTTTTGTTTAGTGTTTTTGTGGTGTCATAGTGTGTATTGTTATACTCACCCCTGCATGGTATTTTCCCACATGTGTCATGTCTTATGAAGATGATGGCCCTTTTGATGGTGTCCTAGGAGGAAAAGGAGTAGATAGAGAATAGGCGGAGCTTGAAAGACTGAGGTGTTTACCAAGAGTGTACTTTTGACCTAGTAATCACCCTTTGGAATCATTATAGTTTTGGTTTGGCTTGTTTTTGGCCACTTTTCTCTTTTCATTACTTTACTATCGTACTCTACCATGAGATCTTATATTTATGCATGCACTGTTTCAGTTGTTTTACATTTCATCATTGTGTGGGGTTAGAGATGTGTGTGTGTATAGGTACTTTAAAAAAATCCTCCCATTTGTTGGATATTCCTACTTGGTGCTAGTCTCAAGCCCCTGGACTATTGGAGGTGGTCATAGGGTAGTCACGGGTCAGACCTCGGTGGGTCGGGTTGTGATAAGGGAAATCAATAGAATACATTAATTTTAGATGTTATTTGTGTTGTGATCAATTGAAGCGACACAATTTGATTGGTATTTGGCGATATCATAAAGATATGCATCAGTGATGATCGAGGATCATGGATCACATGTGTATTACACTAATAAAAATTATACCCTCAGATCCTTTTTCTAAATAAAGGTATGTCGAGAATCATTACCCAAATCATCAATGAAAAAATAATTTTATACTAAGGTAATTATTATTTATATAAATTAGTTATATATTATTATTTAAATATCCTAAATTTGGGTCATGGAACTATTATTCATCATGTTCCGAGGTGAAATCCAATTAAACTAAAAAGAAAAATCTATTAGGAACTAGCCCGAATACTTATGTTGTTCCCTAGAACCATTAGTATTAAAATAACATAATTGATTCATGGAGGCATTTCTATAATGAATAAAAAATAAATTTATTTTAAAATTTAAAAAGTTATTTAAAGACACACTATTTAACTATCATCTTTTGGTTTAACAAGACCTCATGAAACAACTGATATCGGAGGCACCCGTTATTTCTTAAATCTATAATAAGGATTCTTCTATCTAGGAGAAAATTATAAAGAATAACATAGTACTAATATTTAATGGATGAAATTATCATATGTGGATTTTTAGAATGAGATCACAATTAAAATCACTTGAACATAGTGTATAATTATACACAATTCATGATATTCATGTCAGTTATCCTATAGGTAGATATATGATGGAAGGTGGAAAAAATATGTTTAATTATGATACTAAAGACCATAAATTATTCATGAAGTGAATTGTACAATTATATTTATAAGATAGTTTTCAGACATTCAATTAATATAGTTATTTGGGGAAAACATTTAAAAACAATAAAAGGTGACACCAAGGTTAAAGAGGTAATGATTTCGATCATATAGAATATATTTGATGATCTAATGATGAGATCAAATGAAAATATAATAGGTTTTTATAATATTATCATTTATTTTTTTCTTCAATTCATAAACATGGCTATGATATTGAGAATTTAGATATTGTAAATAAGTTCATTAAAATACTAAATACTATGTACAATCCAAAAGTATCTGAACTAGTGGAGATCAATCATGTTGATTTGACTCTTCATGACTTACAAAATATGATAATGGTGTATGAAATGTGTTTGAAACCATAGATTTCATTATATCATTCATTTAATGTAAGTTTTAAATATATTTAGATATAGGAATGTTCATGATGAATTTTATTCACTTGTTAAAAAAAAATATTAAAGGGAGAAATAGAAAAATGGAGGGTAAATTATATCTAGATTTTTTTATTATAGGAAGGTCAGACATGTCACATTAAGGCCTATAAGAAAATATAATGAAGAATATAGTAAGTTAGATTTATAACTAATGTAGAATAGTATATTCTCATTTAGAATGAATTTTAATTATACAACTAGAAATGGAATGAAATTTTAGTGGAAAGTGATAGTTGTAAAAGAATAAAATTATATTGAGGATGATACACTTAAAGGAATTGAGATTTAATTTATCTCAAATGTTAATGATTTAATGATGGGAATTAAGCCGATGTTGATCATCTTATGAATGTTGTAAAAAGTGAAAATATACTCTAGTTCAATATGAAGATGATATTAACTATATCTTGAATATTGAAGAACATTCGAAGAACACTGAATATTTTAATACACACACAGATATATATATATATATCAATGATATGTTATACCTACATTGTAAATGATATATATATTTATCATAACTATATTAAAAAATGTTTGTGTTGTTTAGTTTTACCTCTAAGTTCAAAAAAGAAGGTTTTTTCTTTCATGCTTTGGTCTATAGAAAGGTAGGAATGTAATGTGGTTTTTACTCCCATCAAAAGTCTGTTTTTAGTGAAAACCATTTCTCTCAATGGGTAAAGATAGGTGAAGAGTTCATTTAGTATCACTTCAATCTAAACTACTTTAAAAATTTTAGTGTACCTTTTTATATTAATTACACTACACTTACTCTTGAAAATTTCTCTAAAATATAACCATAAAAATATTTTAAACTTATATATGATTTTAATATTTAATTAAATTTTCATTTGATCAATTAATATCAACTATATAACTTCTTGTAATATCAAAGAGGAAAAAAATTATTATTAGAGCCTTAACCTTTAGAATTTAGTTATTTTTCAAGGATATTTGTATTTATTGATTGTTTTTATTTTTTTTATAACATTCATTGAATACATAACTATCATAAGGAATGATATTTTTTGAGATGATAGGTTTAAATTCAAACAATGGATGGATTATATAGAGACCACAATTTTTTTGATGAATAAGACTATAAATAATTTAAATCAATAATTAAATCTTAGATCAAACATTTAAGTATTGAACACTGAACTATAATAGTAAAAACATACGAACCTCTTTACTCTTAATGATATTTATTAGCTATTACTAAATCTATAAAATATTTTTTAAATGAAAAAGTTTTCAATATTTTATATTTTTCTATATAAAGAATTGTTTTTAGTTATCTTCCTACTTGAAAAACCACACAATACATATAGAGTATTATTCATGTTTCAAACTATGGAGTAACAAAGATAAATAGGAATGAGAAAGGTATGATTTATTAAAATAAAAATTTCATGTCCTGGTATTCCTTTTAAGTATAAATTTTTTTCTTGGATTCTTTTTTTTTATCTTATCAATATTATAACCCATTTTTTATTTTATATATTTGAAGGATTTAAATAACTACTTATTCATTGATTCATGGTGTGAATAAATTGTTCATGTCACATATTATCATGGTGGTGAGCTTAAGTTTACATAACTATGGTTCATAATATGAAGCACATATTCTGTCCATGAACCAATTGAGTTCTAGGGATTCATGGTGTGAATGCCAGTTTCACACCTTATACTTGTCAGGTAAAATTTTAAAAGTTGTTTCTCCCCATTTTATCTTTGCCTGATTTAAGTCTATTGTTGAGTCCTTATTGTTAGACCCAAACCTGGATACATATATCTCATTCAAACTCATTTATTTGTTTGTATGTTGTATGATTTCAGTGTGGATTAACCCTAAATCTTCATGGAATATCATGTTATGTGTTTTCTCTCATCATCTGAAATATTTAACCCACTTATATTTTGTATTCTTATCAGTATAATGGTATGGAAGACTAGGGTTTGTTGGATCTATAATTTAGGGATGGAGTATTTTCATTTATGGATTGATTTTAATTTTTAACATTTGAATCTCCCATTGGGTTTTTTGTTCCATCAGACTGCTAATTATTCCAAGAGTTAAAGGTAGGTGTCTTCATAAAAAGGACCTATCATAAAAATATTTTTTAAAAGTGGTTTTAAAATATCTAAAGGCATGGATTTTATTTGGATAAAATTGTTTTTAAATTGGAAATTTAATTAATTATGGAAGTTATTTGAATCCATGTTTATTCATGGTTCTAGTTTATTTTTTATTTCTTTTATAAATCATGAATTTTATTGATGGAACTCCCTTCTAATATTTTTTTAATTTGGAAAATAGTGACACCTAAAGAGAGGGAAATCACACGGGAGCCTATGTAATTGGTGAGAAGTATTTTAAATAAATGTACAGGTATAGATAGCCTCCCTAGAAATAGATATTTAATAAAACTCTAAATAAACAATATAAAGTCATGGATACACATTGAGGTGATCTCTAAGAAGTGTTCACCCATTTGTTTTAATTCCCATGGTTAGTTAGGGTGTGAGAATCTAACTTAGCTCTGGAATGATTAACCATAGGACACCATATCATGATGATAATTTTTTAATGGTTTTCTTTTCAAAATTGGATATTGTTAAATATTTTTGATATGATATATTCATATATCCTTTGCAAACTGTTATGAAATGGATGATTACCATGACCTACATTAATTTTTTTAATATATTTTCACCATTCCTTTCTTCTATATCTATTGAAAAGTTTATATTATTATTATTTTATACAATAAAATTAAATGATTAACTCCTACCATCATCAATTTATAAATTGATAATAATTGATTTATTTAATAAAGTATTCTTATATAACACTTGTAAGGACCCTACTAGGTTGTTGAGATCACACCCTATAAACACCAAATGGGGGTATATATAATTTTTATTGCATGATACATGAAAGGGTAAGGAAAAAATTGATTAAATATGGTATTGATCTAGTTCATGTTCACGTTATAGTAATGGGATTGTAGGATGGTGTCCCACATGTCATGTGGAGATGTGTAACAACTCTCTATTTTTATTCATTTTATCTTTGTATGAACACATGTATCACTATTGTGGATCCTTTATATTTTAATTTTTTATATATTTATTTTTCTTAATATTCTTTATGCTTATTCTAAGTTTCTATTATTTATATTCTATGTTGCAATATTGTTTATTCCACAACTTCTTGAAGGATCCTGGTTTTTATAGTTCATTAGGGGTTAGTTCAATCCCAAAAGAATTTCTTGGATGAAAAGAAAATTGTTTCCAACCCATTGGGATTAGTAAAACATTTTAGGTATTTACATGGTATAATTCATGTTTCCTATTTCAATATGACCTGGGTTAATTTGTGAAAAATTGGTATCAATGGGTTTCATCAGTGCATGTTCTTTAGGATGTTTTAGTAAAAATGAGTTTGGAATTTCATGATATATATTGTAGGATATGATTGAGTTTCTAGTTAATTATCTTCATGGAGAGACTTATATTTCAAAGGGATGTTTCAAAAACTATAATAATCATTTTTATTTAAATTTTATTTCATATTTTTTATCAAGGATGTTTCTATATTTGATGTTTTCTCATCCTTCACCAGTGTTTTGTAGTATAATTCCTCCAAGAAGACATCCAATTAAAACTCAAGTGGGTGTAATGGATAATAATCAATGGGAAACTCATTTATTTGATCAAAATATTGTTGAAAATGTTGTTTTCCTGGTTAGTTCTATAGACAATGGAGAAACTACAATCCTTTCTCAAGATAGAGATGTGGGATGAGAGAAGGATATGGATAAGAAAAGATTCCTAGAGTTTCTCTCAAAAAAACCCCACTATATTTCCAATGTCAAATTGATCCTCATGAAGTGTATAATAGGTTATCGAAGATTGAATGTGTCTTTGACTTCTTGGGTACTTCAAATTCTTTCTTGGTTAAGTGTGTTGTATTTTTGCTTAAAGGCCCCAGTCAATGGTAGTGGGAATCAATGGTTTTGAAAAATTTGAATATGGATTTTAATTTTAATGGTATTGGTTCCATATTTACTGAATAATTTATCTATACAAAATAGTTATATCCATTTATATGTTGTTCCTTACTCTTTGACATGGTTACTGAATACTAATGGATCATGTAACCATTTTTTTGAACATTCCCTTCTACCTTTAGAGGTTGTATCGATTAAAAAGATAAAGGATCTATAGATATAATTAGTATTGGGACCAAATATTCATTCTTAGATATTCATAATAAAATATACCTCTTATTTTGAATTTATATATAGGTTGATGATTGATAAAACTGATCTAGTACGTTTATTGGAATTGTATGGAATTCCTCCCACATATTATGGTAGTTATATTGGCCCTTATAGAAGGAAGAAGAAGTGATTTAAGGTTTTCATGGGAAACGTAAGTGTGTTCGCACAACATGCTCATTATATAAATTTGGTAGTGGATTGAAGTGTTACTTTTACTTGATACATGTGTAGAAGAATAGATAGAAAGAATAATTATTTCTCAAAATCACCAAAGTCCTTCCTCTATTATTTATGTATGAACTATTTAAACATTTTATTTTCTGGATTTATATTTTGAGATAAGTGGTTCAAGTTCTTAATAACCATGATGGTCTATGGTGTAGTTTTTTATTTCTATAATAAGAAGTTTTTAGCCATAAGATTATAGCGGTAATACTGAATCATCTTTTGTGGAGTAACCGTTTCATTTGGTGGAAGAGTTTCTAGTGGAGGTTGAGGTGATCCCTATGACTGCTAGAGGTACTATTTTAATTGTTTCATATATAACGTCTACTTTATTTGATTCAATTTCCACTAACATCTTAAAATGAACCAAAATTATTATTATTATAAACCTCTATATTAAACTCATTGAATATATTATAGAGATAGAGACATCAATTATAAAAAAGGGAGCAAGAAATATGAATTCCCTCATGTACCTCTTTTATAATTGAGTTTGAGAAATATTTAGCTTTATTACTTATCAATATGAATACTTTTGAGGATATTATTGGGATAGAATTTATGGTTTCCCATAGGGATCTTAATTATTTTTATCATTGATTGGTTTTTTTTACTACCCTTTATGGTAACTCTAGTGTATTTCAAGGAGAATATTGGCTGATGTCCAATCAAGGAGGAATTTCTTTACTAGAACATGGTAAATATATATGCTTATTATTAGTTGAACATGATAAGGAAACATTGAGCTATTAATTTCCTCATATAGTTAATGAGTTTCTAGAGGTGTTTGTGATTGACATTCCTAGTCTACCTCCAGAAATAAAAATAGAGTTCTCAAATGAATTAGTACAGATACCCAACCAAAATATTTACATTTTCATTGTATGGTATGGATATAATTTAAATATATTAATTTTTTTGGATGATTTAGATTTAAAGGAATATATCTATCCGGGTGTATCTATGTGGGAATCTATAGCTCTCTTTCTATGGAGGATAATGGAACTCTTTATTTAGGTGTTGATTATCTGAAGCTCAATCGAGTGATGATTAATAGTAATTACCCCTTTCTGCACATGTAGAATTTGTTAGATAAATTAATGGTGGAAAATTTCTTCTTTAAAATTGATCTTAGTCTTAATAAAACCTACTCAGAATTATAGTGTCTGATATTCCAAGGGTTTTCATTAATAGAAGGTATAATGACATTGAGTATCTAATGATAACAGTTGAACTGAATAACACTCATTTTGTTTTCATAGAACCATTGATTAGGATATTTTACAAGTACCTAGATTATTTCATTATGGTATTCATGAATGATATCTGTATTTACTCAAGAAACATTAAAGATATTGATCTTCAATTGTGAACTATTTTGGGAAGTCCAATAGATTACTTTATTTATTATATGTTATCAAAGTTTCATTTATACCTCTAAGAACATAAAATTTTAAGACATGTGGTCTTGTAACATTGAATATTAGTGTAACCTGAGATGTTGGAGGTTGTCACATCATGAAAAGATCCATCAAATGTTTTCAACATTTTGATATTCCTATGTTTGGTAGGGAACTTCAAGTAATTTATGAAAAACTTCCTGAAGATGGAATTTACATTAATAAATATTACCATTAAGGGAGAGAAATTATATTAGGATTCAAGATGTTAGTTTTCATTCAATGAATAAAAATGATGTTTGACTGAACTACTAACCTTATATTTCCAAATACCAGATTTGGATACATAGTATTTTCTGATAAATATTATGTAGGTTTTGGATGTGTTCTTATGAAGGGTGATCATGTAGTGGTGTATAGTTCTCAACAAATTCCCCACATGATAATAATTACTCTACCCATGACGAAGAGATCGTTGTAGACATTCACACTCCCAAGATTTGGTGAAATTTCCTTTTTGAGTAATGTTTTACTATATTTCTTGTCTATAAATGTTCTAGGTATATTTTTTCTCAGAGTGACATAAACCTCATTCCACTGTGGTGGGTGGAGTAATTTAAGTTATTTGAATGTGACATAGCCTACACAAGGATAATGATTAATGTTTTTGTCGACATCCTGAGATGGTTGTTTCCCACTTAGGAATTGATAGAGTCCAAGGATGAATAGAACATAAAAATACTTTTTTTTATGATGCACTTGGATTCAAATTATGAAGGTACTTTTTTTTTCTGGTGAGTATAAATATGAAAATATCTCTACTCAATTTGATTTTCTAAGAACAATAGACAGATGGAGAACTCTAGAGTATAAAAAATTATTTATATGGTGGGGAGACCATTGTCAGGTGATATTTTTCAATTGATATTGTTCATTGATTCTAGAACCAGTGTGTTTTTCCTTCACACATGAGCATGGTTGTGGTGAATAAATTCTATTTCTCTTAGTGTTTTATTCACATATTCATTAAAAAGAAGTATTATATTATAAAGCATAAATTTTTGGGTATTAGTTTGAATTTACTAATAGATGATTTTATATCCTATTTTTTACATGTTAGTATATTAGGTATGTTCACAAAAATACTTATGGTTTACTCTATCCAATTTATGTTCTTGTATGTAAGAGAGATGTTGTGTTAATATATTTTATCATTGGAATAATATAGACTTAGTTATGGAATAATTCTATATGGTTAGTGATTTAATGGTTAATTGAGTCAGCCAATTTTACCCAAATATTAGATACCACAAAGGTTGAAGACATTGGAATGTTGTATATTCATAAAATTGTTAAGTTTTATTGGGTTTTTTCAACTATCATTTCTAAAAGGGACCCATGGTTTACCTCTATATTCTATAAATGAACTAAGGAGGTGATGTGATCTCATGTTAGGTTGAGAACAACCTCTATTCCTTAAAAGGATGGTTAAACTAAGTGAGTGAGATTCTATAAAATATTCATTATGATTGTGTGATGAACACTAGAGGTACTTGGGATTTTCATATGGGGTTGGTATAATTTGATTATAATAATAGTTAAAAATATTCCATCAGAATGTATCCCTTTGAATCATTTTTTGGTTAGCCTTAAATATCACCCCTTTTTTGGTTTTAGTTTGGTGAGCCTTCTTTTGTTTCACTATGTATCATTCATTATACTATTACTAAGATATATATTATCTATTGGTGGTTGATGATGAATCATTGAAAATATAAATCTTATGTGGATATCTGACACCATTATTTTGATTTTGTGGTTACTGAAAAAAAATTATTAAATATTTTACCATGGTTAGGTCACCAATATCTTGGGAAACAATGGTTGTTATCTTTGAGATATGTGATTCCTTTGGGAATCATAGTGTGGGTTGGAATGGTGGCCTATAATATGAAATTACAAACATAGTTGATAGTGATCCACTATGGGTTTCATGTATCTCTACTCAAGAAGTATCACCCTGACACTTCTCACATTCTGAATTCGGTGGAACAAAATTTATATCTAGATGTGTTAGTGATTGATCAACCCTTCCAGTTAGTTTATTCATTAGGATGGTCCTGTATGGAAAATATATTTTGTCAGTCTAAGTGATTTTGATGAAAAAAATTATCATGGAATGCTGGAGTGAGGATTATATGTGAAGGGGTAGTTGCATCATATATTTTCAGATCAATGCCCACGAGTCTGTACCCAAGTGGTACAGGATCCTACTTGGCATCCAAAAGACCCATGATCAAATCCAGGTAGGTACGAATTTTCGTGTTACTATAGCAGCACTATAGTAGGGCACTGTAGTAGTACTGTAGCAGTGGCAGAACTGTAGCAGCAGTGACACTATAGTGGCGGAGCCACTATATCAGGAACTGTAGCGGGTGGCGGTACTATAGTAGGCCAGGTACTATTGTATTACTATTCACTGAAGGGCCCTTTAGGAAAAAATGGGCTTTCAAGCCTTGTATTCATTCCACTTAGCGTTGGGACTTAGAGCTATGTAATGGGTCTCCCTCTACCTAGTCAAAAGAGGACTTTGCTTTAATAATAAAATGAGGCTTCATCCCCAACTTTAAAAAAATATTTTCAGATCAAACTTTATCCACTTTAATTTTTTAGAACAAATAGTGATATAATTTGGAGAATTTACATATACCTATATTTCTTTCAGGTAAAAAATCATTTTTAACTTAATTTTATATATCTTTATGAACTTATCTTCCTGTAGTGTGTTTTATCTCTTTGAAGGATCATAAAAAATTTTATTTTTATGATTAAAAGTATAAGGACCCGACCTTAAAACGTTACTTAATCTTCAATTTTAGACAATAACATACATTTTTACACATTGAGGATCTTTTTGAGTTTTGAGTTTTAGAGAATTAGGATACCTTACGTACATAACATAACACAATCATACAAGAGGATACTACAAAAAATAGTTTCCATTTTTTTCAAAATATAAAACATTAAAACATAAAGCATGATTTCATTGACAACACTCCATATCAAGAATCACAAATCCCTTATTTTTCTTTACCATCCTTATATCCTATAAAAAACATTTTTACAACATGGGATGAGTATAAAAATTAATAAGGGATATAGAGATAGAAAGTGTTAGTCAAGTGATAACATAAAAACCAATAAAACCCATAATCATAAAAAAAGCATATGCATAGGAACATCATGTAGTTGACTTGGGAAATATTTACCATATCACTCTTACATTCACCCTTACACATGTAATAACATTTTGGTGAACTTTTATCTCTGGAGTACCCAATGCATTGGAGACCAATAATGGGGCTCACCCGTCATATCTTGAGCTATAATGGGCTAAACCCAACATATCTTGAGATATAATGGTATTAAACCAACATATCTTGAGAAATAATGGGCTCAAAACAACATAAATAATATCAAAGGAACATATCATGGTAATAAAGTATCTTTAAATTAGGATAAAATACTAATTCCATATACATATAAAAAACAACCCTTTTGAAATTTATTAAAGAGAGTTTTAAAAGGATTTTAAAAGGAAAGTCCCTTAAAATATAATTAGAGTGAGAATTAATTGAATAGAATAGATATGTGTATACACTATAAATAGACATAGTGAAACATAATATAAACAAAAATTCATCACACCAATAATCTTAATACAACATAATGAATAAAGAAGAAGGTTAACCCAATGATTAGAAATTGGGTTAATAATTCCCTTACCTCGGATTTTTCTTACCTAAAACATGTTTAAAACTCATGTATAAAGGTTAAAATAGTGTTATTAATATCCTAAAGAAACATATCCATATTTATAATAACTTATATGGTCATTTTATTACATCATTTCACCCTTTAATTGTTAGTATTTTGTTTCTTGCATTATTTTGGGTGCGTCTCTTTACATGATTTCCATGATTGGTTCATGATAGACATTTTTGTCGATTAGAAGTGAAAATACAGAATTGGAATGGAAAGGTATTTAAATATTTCTAGTACCACAAATTATTAAATTTATAATTTTGATGTTTGATATTAGGATGATTCATGAGTTAAAACATTAATGATGTTTGTTTAGATCATTTTAGTGGTTCTTTGATAATAATGACCACATTTTGTTTTATAAATTTAAAACATAGGTACAAAATAAATAAATAAAAAACCATGTATGAGACATAAAACATATATTATAACCAGGTTCAACCATAAAAATGGTTTCATGACCATAAATGAAATAATTAAATCAAAATGAAACCACATCGTCCATGATGTCGGTAATTCAACACATCACGAACAATGTTTTTATTCCTTGAATATGTGGGAGAGGAGAAGAAGAATGATTATGAATTTTCCATGAATATGAGAAAATCTAGAATATACCTGATTTATGGATCTTTCATGCCTCTTGGTTAAGAGAAAATGAGGAAAAAATAATAAAAGAAAGGAACTCAAAATAAAAGAATAGTTGAGAAATCCCTTACAAATATTCGGCAGCATAACGGTTATGCAACAAGGTTTTAGAAAACATCAAAAAGAGAAAGGAAAAGGGTCAAACATTTGGAAATTAATCATAAAATAAAATAGGGAAAGAATAATATGAAAATAAGAACATGGTATGGATTCTTGAATTCTATACGACATAAAAGAGAACTTGAATGGAAAAAGAAAGAAGTTGAGAATTTACTTACCTTGTAGAGTAACTCCAAGAACATTAATATTGAGACCTTGGGGGATTGAGGAAACCTTGGGAGAACTACTAGGTATGTAAATAGGATAGAGCTTCATTTATTAAGAATTTGGAATGAATTTAATGAAGGAATGGGCTGGTATTTATAGCAAAATTGAGGGAATATTTTGATAATTTCCAAGGGACACCACATTAGTGGAATTTGCAAAACCATGGGCTTTCCCATGGTATTTTCCCAAGGTATTAGCCACTTGAGACACCTCACATTTTGTTTTACTGTACAAAAGTTGACCAGATTTATTACATCATTTTTACATCATTATTACATCATCAATGATGTCATTAACACACCGAAACTCAAAACTGTATTTTTACTATTCACCCAAAAAATAAACTATTTTAGAAAAATCCCACAAAATCACCCTAACCATTTTTAAACATGCATAATTAAAAAATGAAATCTATTTTCTCAAAATAATTTTATAAATATTATTAATTTAATTTTTTAATAAAATCATACTTAATTCAAAAATTAACAATTTAAATTCTATAACTGCTTTTATATCACATTGAAAAATTAACCAAGATGTCATTATCTTAAATACTTAAGAAAATAAAATAAAAATTCAATTTACTATTCATTAGGGTCATATTACAATTCATATTACTATTCATAAGGTAACCTCACAATTCACCAAAAAAACAAGTTGGTTCCATCAGATTCTAAATAACTTACTGAACACAATTGTAGATGACTGTTTTTCAAAATTCAAAACATAGAAGATAAAAAATTATATTGAAAGGGTAGTTATAAATATCTACTTAAAAAAAGTTTCATGCATTTTATTTATTTTTTTAAAAACATTGGGGAGTTACATTATCCCCACCTTCTAGAAATTGCGTCCTCACAATTTTATTTACTCATAAAAAAAGTGAGGGTAACTTTCCCTCATAGAATTTTTAGATTCCCATGTTGCTTCTTCAACCATGTGGTTTCTCCACAAAAATTTTACCTGGTGGATTACCTTATTCTACAATATCCATTCCCTTCGATCATGAATCTGTACTGGTTTCTCTTTATAAGAAAGGTTCTTTTCCAACTAAACTGCTTTTGGAATCAAGAAATGTGATGAATCTGGAACATACTTTCTCAATATCAAAACATGAAAAAAATTATGTACCTGAGATAAACTCAAAGGCAAAGATACTCGGTTTTCAATTGGTCCAACTTTCACTGGGATTTCCAAAGAACTGATGAATCATAGACTTAGAATTACTTTCTTACTGAAATGCATAAAACTTTTCCAAGGAGAGATTTTAAGAAAAAAATGGTCACCTACCATGAAAGAGAAGTATTTCCTTCTGTTATCTACATAAATTTTCTTCCTGTTCTGAACTATCCTCATGTACTATTGGATCATCTTCACTTTCTCAGCCACTTTCTCTACTAATTTCGGCCCCATCAACTTTTTTTCACCGACTTCATCCCAAAACAATAGAGTCTGACACTGCTTCCCATACAATGCCTCAAAAGGTGCCATCTGAATACTGTAATGAAAAATGTTATTATAATAAAACTCAACTAAATAAAGATGATTATCTCAACTTCCCTGGTAGTCCATTGAACAAGCTCAAAGAATATCCTCTAAGTTCTAAATCATTCATTCTGACTGCCCATCTGATTAAGGATAAAAAGCTGTACTAAAATTTAATTATGTTCCCAATGAATTCTAAAGCCCCTACCAAAAGTTATAAGTGAACCTGAGATCCTGATTAGATATAATGGAAAGAGGAAATCCATGTAACCTAAAAATATCTTTGAGGTACAATGGAGAAAGATGATCCAAGGACATTGTATCTCGAATAAAAAAGAAATGTGAAGATTTTGTCAGCTGAGCAATAATAACCCAAATCGTATTGTTTCCTCGAGAAGTCATAGGAAGTCCCATCACAAAGTCTATGGATATATTCTTCCATTTCCACTATGGCACTAGAAAATGCTGAAGCATCATATTTGGTATCTTCCGCTCTACTTTAACCTGTTGACATGTCAAACATTTCATAGTAAAATCAGCAGTATCCCTTTTCATTCCATCCCACTAGTAATACACCCAAAGGCCTCTGTACAAATTAATAATTCCTGGATAAACTAAAAATGGAGAACTATGAGATTCCCACACAAAATATTTCTTCAAATGGGAATCACAAGGCACACAAAACCTTTTTAGAAATCTTAAAACACAATATTTATCAAGGTTAAATTCTTGCTGCTTACCCATTTTAAAAAATTCTACATTTTTCTGTAGCTCATGTTCTTCCTTTTGTGCTGGCTTAATTCTATCTGATAATGATGAATATACTAAAACTTGAAGCAAAACAGATATCTTACCTACAAAAAAAAATTCTAATCCAAAATTCATCAAATCATTAATCAAGGGATCATGTTCCAAACCTAACATGGTTAATGATGAATGATGTTTTCGACTCAAGGCATCCTCCACTTTGTTTTCTTTTCCTGAATGATAATTGATCGTGCAATCATAATCCTTTATCATTTCAATCATTATTCTCTACCTCATGTTTAATTACTTCTGAGTGAATATATACCTTAGACATTTATTGTTAGTATATATTTGACATTTGGCTTCGTATAAATAGTGCCTCAAAATTTTCAAAGAAAAAACCACAGCTTCCAATTCCAAATAATGTGTGGGATAATTTAAATCATTAGGTTTTAGTTTCCTTGAAGCATAAGTGATTACATGATCATTCTGAATCAGAACACAACCAAGTCCCTTCAATGAATCATCACTGTAGATGAGAAACTCACCATTTATGGAAGGAAAAGCTAAAACTAGAGCATTCAACAATCTCTTCTTCAGTTCGAGAAAAAAAAACATCACAATCTTATATTCAAACAAATTTAACCCCTTTTCATGTTAACTTAGTTAAAGGGCTAGATAACCATGAAAAGTTTTTAAAAAACCTTCAATAATAACCTACTAATACAAGAAAACAATGAATCTCTGTAACATTTGTAGGTCTTGTCCATTCATCAAACACTTGTGTTTTGACAGGATCAACTATTATTCCATCCTTATTTACAATGTTCCTAAAATAAATCTGTTGCAACAAAAAATCACACTTGCTGAATTTTCCATACTATTTTTTTCTTTTAAGGTTTGAAAAATAATCCATAGATATTTTTCAGGATCCTCTTAAAATCTAGAATATTCCAAAATGTCATCAATAAATACAACCAAAAACTTATCCAAGAACTCATGAAATATTCTATTCATAATATCCATGAATAAAACAGATTCATTAGTTAACCCAAAAGGAATAACTACAAATTCATAATGTCCATATCTAGTACGAAACACAGTATTTGGAATGTCTTTATCCTTTACTTTCAACTGATGGTACCCCGAAATCAGGTCAACCGTCAAAAAATACTGCGCTCTCTTGTGCTAATCAAACAAATCATCGATATGAGGAAATTGATACTTGCTTTTAATAGTAATGTTATTCAAGGCTCTATAATCAATGAAAAGTCTCATTATACTATCTTTTTTCTTAACAAACAAGATAGGAGCCCCCCTGGTGAAGTGATGGGTCAGATGAAGCCTTTATCTAACAATTCCTACAAATGATTTTTCAATTCCAGAAGTTCCATTTGGGACATTCGATAAGGAGGTTTAGAAATGGTCTTAACATCAGGAACTGGGTCAATAGTAAACTCAACCACTCTATTAGGAATAAAACCATACAAATCCTCATAAAAAACATCCAAGTATTCATTTACAACTGGTACATCATTAATCTAGATAGTTCCCTTATATTCAATAATATAAGCAAGATAAATTTCATTTCTATCCCTTATCAGTTTATTATCTTCCTGGTATATTATTAATGGCATGGGTTCATTCTTGTACACAAACTGAAATTATTTCTGAAAAACAACTTCTTTTTCTATACAATCTATCTTAGCATGATAAAAAGAAAGCCAGTACATAACTAGAATAATATAAAACTCTACTAGTGTCACGACCCATCCCTCAGGGCCCGTGCCGTGACTACCCCAAGACTGCCTTCCATAAGCCAAGGGTTGGAGACTAGCACCAGAAAGGCGTATCCTTAAAACAGGTAGGCATTAGATTTTTCCCTATATAGACAAACTATCTAAGAACACAATAAGAAGAAACCATGAAGTAAACTATTGTACTAAAAGTGTACTAAAAGTAAAGGGGCTGGAATACAAGACCAACTAAAAAGTACATGTACAACTGAAAAGCACAAATACAACTGAAAAGTGAAAAAAAAAACAGATCCTGTATCATCCACCTAGGATCCTATCTGAAGGGTAGGTACAACTCAAAATCAGTAGTCCCTACGTCACTTCAGACAAAATGGTCTGCCTCTGAGCACCGTCCAAACCTAGATCCCTTTGCCTCAATCACTGCTGTCCGTTGTCTGCACAACTAATATCAAGGTGCGGGCATAGCCTGTGTCGGGGTGAGTATAACAATACTCAGTAGAGACCCTGAGACACCCGTAGGTCTCCCAAAGTTCCACAAAGGAAATACCACAAATCAAGACTTCAATCTCAAAGTATGAAGCAATAGACATCAACAATACTTAGGTATTTGCCCATATATACACCTAAGTTATCAAGATATAATCATCTCACACTTGAGGGAAGAATACCACATAGGTAACACCATGAAGGTAGAAGTTCCACACAGGTAACACCATGAAGATAGAGGTACCACACATGTAACACCATGAAGACAACACCACGAAGGTAGTAGTACCACACAGGTAACACCACGAAGGTATAAATACCACATAGGTATCACCACGAAGATAGAAGTACCACATAGGTAACACCATGAAGACAACACCATGAAGGTAGAAGTACCACACAGGTAACACCATGAAGATAGAAGTACTACAGAGGTGATAGCACAAAGATAGAAGACTCATATCACACAAGGTATAACTTATGTATAGAAGTACAGATGATTAGTCATAATCTAAATCATCTCATTATGTTAAGAGGCACTACTTATGACCCATACAGGATCGATAGGTAATAACCCCCACTGACCCACATAGGATTTGAACCACACATGATCGGTATATGCTGACCCACATAGGATCACTGAGCACTAACCCACATAGGATATGATAGATCCTAACCCACATAGGATCAATATACGCTGACCCACACAGGATTGATGTTATTTCTTCATGTTATATGAAGCCATATGATTCCTCTCACTCGGTGCGCTCAAGCTCTATAGAATCTTTCCCTCAAGATACCGGTCATACCTTGACAGCCACAAAGCTCTAAAAAAGAGTAACCCAAAAGACTTCCATGTCTTAAGGGTTCCAACATGAGATATGGTGCATCAATCAGACGCCCAAACTGTGAGTTATAAGCATTTTAGTTCTGAGGGCCTGGTTGGAAGTAGGTTTGATCCAACTCGGTCGTACTCCAAATTTCTCCAAAACTTAAGTGGAGTGTACCAAAAGAAGCTTCTCGCTCCAAGGGCCCTAGCACTGGATACTATTTGTCAAATGGATGCTCAGTTCACAAGTTATGACCCTTTAAGCAAAACTAGGATTGGTGGGGTCCGGGTCTAGTCTGACTTGGTCTGGGCCGACCCGACCTAGTTTGGTTCGACTCGACCCAATCCAGGTCCAACCCGGCTGGGATGGGCTACAGCGGGCTCGGCCCGCTGGGCCGCGGTCCAGCCCAGCCCGCAAGGGGGCCACCCGCTAGGCCCGCGTGGCCCGACCCAAAGAGGTGCAGCCCAGCCCACAAGGGTGTGACCCACTGGTGGTATGTCTTATACCTCAAGGGCTCGACCCGTAGGTGGCATGGCTTGGCCTGCAAGGGAACGAACCGTAGATGGCGCTGGCCGCTGATGCAGGGTCTGCTTGAGCTAGCACAGAGGAGTTTCCCACATTTGGTAAGCGAAGCGGCAACGCCCTTTTGGCACAGCCAGGTCACCGCGGGACCCACTGAGGGTCCCGCCACCACGACTTCCTTCGCCGGCGGTGTGACACATCCTCCCTTGGCCGACTAGTACCAACCACCCTGCTTGACCGCTGTGGTTGAAAATCCGCGACCCCTCTCCGCTGGCGGCGCGCAACGGCACGCCGCATCACCTTCGCAGCCAGCCAGTGCCGACCGCTCCACTGACCACTATTTCATAACACCATGGCCTCCTCTTGCAGCACACGATGGCGCACCACCTCCATCGCGGCCAGTCGGTGCCACCATGCCGGCTGTATTCCATGGAGAATGCAAGGGTAACCTAGGTAGCAGAGGGTCTAGGCCGGGTTCTTTAGGCCCGTGCCCTCCGTGTTAGCTTGAAAACCTGAGGGAAGATTTAATGATTCAATAATCCCGTGAAATTAATCAAAAATCAAATCCCTACCTCAAGAATGATGTAGAACGCCTACAATTGAGGAAGTGGGTTGGTGTTCGTCTTTCTTGCGACAAGCTTCCTACGACGCCGCTCGAACGTCGTCCTTTGGTTCATGGTTCGGTGTCACCCATCACTGCCTGCTGGAACTGGCTCCATACTCCAAGGGTTTTTCATCGCGACACTTTATCATCACTTTATTTCTTGGTGAATCCCTACCATTACCTCTCCCCAAGATCTATATAAATATAAGAGGATGAGGGTGTGGAACGCTCATAGAATTTATGAGGTTTCATTTAATAGGAAAATTTATAAATTCTAATGACGCTGTTATGTAGGAATTGAAGGGTCAATCCATTTAATGGCTTAACATGCCATTGGTCCCACACTGCCGCTTTTCCATTAGAGGAAAATAAACAAATCAAATAAAATAAAAAATTGATTTTATTGTTCTTTTAAAAAGTCCAAAATCTATCTTTTTTCTCCAGAACTACTACAGTCTAAGTGAAGTCTCCCTTAAATGAATCTCAGCACTACAGATTCAACGGTACCCTCAGATTTTTAATCTGAGAACTGATTCAAAAGTTAGAAAATGCCTCTCACATGTTTATTGAACATACTTTAAATTTTTTTATAAATTCATTCCAGACACACTGGGCCTCAGAATCACATGCCATCAATTTTCATAGACTCGTAATAATTCCATATAATTAAAAAATATTTCATGGAAAATCCAGGTCTTTACAACTAGAGGCAAAATAACAAGGTTTGTAGGTAAACTCTTTCTAGAGACAAGGCTAGGCATATTATTATAATTTCTTTTTGCTATAATATTTCGTCCATGCATTTTTATCATGATATCTAGTTTCATTTCATGAGGTTTAATTCCTATTTTTTTCAAAAAATTCTCAGAAATGAAGGAATTTGTAGACCCTAAATCAAACAACACATTTACAAAATATGTAAAAACAAGAAATGTACCTAATACCACCTCATTTTAAGGTTCAACATCTGTTTAAGTGGTTGAAATTCCAAACCCTTCTATTTTATATCTTTCTAATTCCCTTCTTGAGTAGCTAGCTTCGGAAAAACATTATAAAAATGACCCAATTCCTTACAGTTAAATCATCTCACCATCAACTTCTCATTAATTTTTTTGATCATTTTCCTTTCACTCATGAGACACGTGTCCAAAATTTACACATTAGTATCATTTTACATAATTTACAAGACATTCACCAGGATGCCTTTTACCACACTTTTCATAAGAAGGGAAATTAATTTTCACTACTGGAATGTTGGGTTTTCCCAAAACTTCCTTACCAATGGTTTCATAAAACTATTGGCAATGAAGGGTTTTTCCAATGGTTTCCTAAAACCATTGGAAAATCACCTCCTAATAAACCATTACCAATGGTTTAAATAGAACCATTGATGGACCTTTTACCAACGGTTTTAAGGAACTTTTGGTATAAGTGTGTCCCTAACATTTTTACCAATAGTTTTTAAAAACCGTTGGTAACATTTTCCCCAAAAAATTAGCAGCAACCCTTCCTCTCCCCCATTTACAAGATAGAACCCTAAAACAGAGCACTTCCCCCAAATTTGTAGCATCCCCCCTCTCTCGGTGATCATGAAGATTCTTCATCTTCCTCTTCCTCCATCCCATTCAAGCTACTGAATCTCCGGTGGAATCTCTATCCGACCCATCCCAAATTAGGTATTTTATTAAGTGGTACCTTATTTTTATTGAAATTTATCTAATATTTCTATTTTTAGTTTTGATTTTGATGTGTAAATGTTTTTGTTTTTGTTTTGATTTAACCTATAATTTCTTCATTCAAATCTATTTAATTAATTAAATATTTAACCCTCCATCGAAGATGATGGAATTTTTTCTCCAGAACCATAGAAAACCCTTTTAGATTTTTTAGTTTTTGCTTTAATTTATCATATCATTATATTAAAATGTTATATAAATTGACTGGATAGTTATAGACCTCTCAGTGTTCACCTACATGAATTGTATCTCACAGATTCTTTGAGATTCCATTGGGTACCCGGATAAACTACATGATTATATTTTTAGATAAGGGGAATCACAATCTTACAGATGCATGAATACTCACATTACATAGGATAGAGAATGTAGTAAATGATTGGGTTTTAGCTCAATAATTTAGGTTGAATTTTAGTATTTATTGAGCCTCTTATATAGTACTACTTCCTACTAGTTGTAAGTATGTTTTTCTTTTTGATACATGACATACATTACCATCATTCGGTTTATGATTTTTTATTAGTTGGTATTATTGATTTGGTTATTTTCATCCATTTCCAATATTTTCCCATTGTTATATTTCTTCTACTTTTTAACTGATAATATTAAAATTTTGAAACTTAGGTAATGAGGGAATAGTCTCCCCCCAGACACACCAAAGGATTTCACAATTAGTCAATAACATTTGGAATTTTGGTAGATGTGCATCAGGACATGTGGCCATCTGGGTTCGGGTCACTAATGAGTGGCATCCTAGTTTGGGATGTTACAATTCCCGGATATCCTTTTTATAAGTGTTTCTAAATAAGAAATTTACTGAATGAACCGGCCAACCTTATCGGAAACATTGAAACTGAATCATGTTTCTAGGTTATACCCAAGACATAAGTGCCTCCTCATTCTTAGAACCACACCTACTATCTATGCCATAATTGACCCAATCATGGCTAGGAATGGACACACTCTGCATACCTCCAAGTTTCAATCCCAAGTAATAATGCACTCAAAGTCATTAGGGGTGGTAAAATAAATCCACTTATTATAAAAATTAATGTGATATTTATAATATGTAAACTGTCTCGTACCAAAAAATAACATCAACATTCTTAATATATTGGATCATGATATACCATTGATGTCTATAACATACAACCACTACAAGAAACATTAGTAATTTCTAATAATGATCCATCCTCTTCTAAATTCTTGTATTAAGGCCCTAAAAAATAGGGGTAAAATCTATCAATAACCACAAAAAAGAAAAAATGAGATCTGAAATAAATGAATGTGAAGACCGATTAGTACATTAGGGAACTAATATCATTAATATAATGAAATCCATACCTATAACTATTGAAGGTACCTATCTAAAATCAATTGGGACATTATTGAACGAATACACCCTACCAACCTATGATCTATGGCCCCAAACCTAGGATCCTTTAATCCATGGTTAAGGTGAAACTTGATGAGGCCATAACTACTTTTGATGTGATCCTCATCCTACTCCTCATCCTGATCTCCCTAAAGAAGATAAAGTATAAAACTCAAGTACTCCCAACAAGAATCTTTAGGATTATGTATTCCTTGATCCACTTCCAATATCTTACTGGGAAATCCTTCAATATATGGATTAGAAATTCTGTATCTTATTTTCTTATATACACTGTATTTTGTTGTGTTTCTTAATATGATTCTCATATAGAGTATTGTGTCAGTTAAGATTTTATATAAAGTAAACAATTGTCATTTACCTAAATATTTTTTTGATTGAACTTTAATATTATTAAATTTCTTTTAAATGACTTATTGAAATTTTTTAAAGAATGGATAGAAGTTGGATGTATGAAATTGATCGGATTTCAATTGATTTTCAAAATAATTGAACATCTTTTGAGATTTTTCATTTGAAAAGTCTTCAAATAGTGGTCGCATACACATCCCATGTTCTAATTGTGTTGGAAGACCTTGGTTGAGTTGTGAAGCAGTTAGCTATTATATAACCAAATATGGTTTTCAAACAAAATATTATGTGTGGTATCAAAATGGAGAGAAAATGGAATGTCAAAATGTTAATGATCCAAATGATAGGATTGAATTGAAGAGTTTTATATATGACCAGTTTCCATTTATTCGGCCTCATGAGAAGGAAATGATGTCCAACTAATAAGATTTCGATACAAGAACACATGATGCGTCCAATGAAAATGATGATGTTGATAGGGTGAAAAAATTGAATGATGCTGCGACGACTCTAGTATATCAGTAATGTGGTCAAATGAAAAATTTGGAATTTTTAATCCGATTATTTCATGGGAAAACTATGTATGGGATTTCAAATACTGCAATCGATTACATTCTTACCTTCTTAAAGGACTTACTTGCAGATGATGCAGATATTCCCTCAAACCAATATATAGCATGGAAGTTAGTTGATGAAATTCGATTATAAAACAAAAATTCTTGATTTCTAGAATGATTGAAGCTTATTTTGGGAGGAAACTTATGAAAGAAATGATTGTATCAAATGTGGAACCTCCCAATGGATGCCAAAAGATGATGGAAGACCATCTCGCGTGCCACAAAAAGTAATGTGGCACTTTACATTGATCCTCATATTATAGAACCTTTTAATGTCTGATGAAATATTAGTAAAAATGCGATGGCATGACACCAAGAGAAAAAATAATAATGAAGAGTTGGTTCACCCTGTAGATGGATTTTCATGGAAGAGATTTAATGCTCAATATCCTGAATTTGCAGTTGACTTGCAAAACATGAGACTGGGTCTTTCATGTGACAGTTTTAATCCATTTGGGCAAATGCTTACATTGAACAACACATGACCGGTTTTCATACACATTTATAACATTCACTCATGGTTGTGTATGAAAAATCCTTACACTTTCTTAAGTATACTGATATCTGGCCCTTCTGATCCTAGCAATGATATAGATGTATACATGAAACCTTTAATAAAAGAGTTGAAACTTCTTTGGGATGTGGGTGTGCCTACATACGATGCATGTTCAAAAGACATATTTCAGATGCATGCTGTGCTTATGTGGATGATCAATGATTTTCCTGCTTATGCAATGATGTCTAAATGAAGCACAAAATAAAAATTGACATGTCCTGCTTGTATGAAGAATAATTGATCGAGAAGACTAAAATATCATCATTGTTTTAGTTTTATGGGACATCTGTGATTCTTTCCAATGAACTATCCATATAGAAACAGTTGTCGAAGATTTGAAAATACCATGGAGACTGATGATCCACCTCAGCATATGTTTGGAACTGATATGCTTAATGAATTGAAAGATTTCAGTTATTCATTTGGAAAGGGTGTAATGAAATCTAGAAAGAGGAAAAAAGTTTCCAATGATACCTGTTATAATTGGAAGAAGAAGAGTATATTCTTTGAGTTGTCATATTGGTCAACTAGCTTGTTACATCATTGCTTAGATGTAATGCACACTGAAAAGAATATATGTGAAATGTTGCTTTTTATTCTTCTAAATGTCAAGGGGAAAAAAGATGATTTACGATCTCAGCGTGACTTGGTAGATTGGGGGATCATACCAGAATTGCATCCTGTCTGTATCAATAAAAATAAATGGCAAGTTCCATGTGATTCTTATGTGATGAAACCTGCTAAAAAAATCAATTTATGGAAGTTCTAGAGACTATTAATGTTACTGATGTCTATTAAATCAATATATCAAAACGGGTCAATAGAAAATATTTGAAACTGAAATCTTTAAAGAATCAGGATTATCACGTCCTTTTGCATGAGTTGATTCCAATAGCAATCCATCATCTCTTGTCTAATAATGTAAGAGTATCAGTTATTTGGATGTGCTATTTGTTTAGAGATTTTTCTGCTAAGAAGTTGTCTAAATCCTTCTTGCAAAAACTGTTGGAAGAGACACCATCAATTTTGTGTGAGTTAGAGAAAATATTTCCTCCATCATTTTTTATATGCATATTGCATTTGACTATCCATCTTCTGACCAAAACACTTTTTGGAGGACCCTTTTCTTTCTGTTGGATATATCCAACTGAAGGAAACATGTACACATTGAAATCATATATTCAGAACATGAATTATCCTGATGGTTATATTGTGAACATTTACTTGGCTCATGAACGTATGGGTTTCTAGTCAATATATTTGTCTGATCTTACTACGAGAATAAACAGACCAATGAGTAATGAAGAAGAATAGTATGAGAAAATTGAACCCAATTTTCCATCACTTTTTTAGACAAGAGGAATTATGGGATCATATACATTGACGACATTAATCCTTGAAGAGCGAGAGATGGAACATCGCACAGTGTTGTTCAATGAGTATATCAAGTAAGTAAATTGTACAAGTATCTCTTATCTTATCTCTCGTAATTTTAAATATTTGTTAAACTATTATTATTTTTATCTACAAGGAACATAAAGAATTTAAATATAGAAAGCATCATTCTTTATCATTGATAAGGAAAGAGACTTTGCATAGTAAAGGGGTTTCTTCTTGGTTGAAATTGAAGGTAAAAATATTACTGTAATAAATAAATAAAAATAATATTTAATTAAGTTTACTATTTGTTTATATTTCAGGTATCAAGTATTCCTAAAGACTCTGTTTCTGAGGAAATAAGAGCTTTGGCTTTTGGTCATAGTACCATGGTTCGTTCTTGTAAATCACTTTTGATCAATGGATACAAATTTATTATCACTAAACGAGAAAGGAACATGAGAACACAACATAATGGTGTTATGATAACTACCACAATAGACTATTATGCCAGTTCATCAGATAATAGACCACATTATGAAAATGTATCTTACTATGGATTCATGGAGAAAATAATAATTTTGGAGAATTACTCGCATGGTCGAGTCACGATGATGAAATGTCAATGGTTTGATTCAATGATGAGGCAAGGCACCTTTATTGATGATTGTGTATTTCGAGTTATTGACATGACTCACACTCTTTCCACCAATGAACCATATGTATTGGCATCAATGATGAAACAAGTTTTTTATGTCAAAGATCATTGTCATCCTAAATTCGGTGTAATTATTGAAGTAAATCCCAGAAATGTTTTTGATGATGGTGATGATGAAGTTGACACTATCCCTACAACAATTGGAATAAATCCATTTATTACTTATGATAACTCCAATATCTTAATTGTCAGAGTTTATTGTGAACCCAAAGATGTGGTGGGAAATATATAAAATCATATAGTCGTGTTCTCACCTACATGTTTCATCTATATCATTCAGAGTGTGTATCCTAGTACTTACCTTCAAACCACCATAAATCTTCTATTTCATTATGTTTTTTTATCATAATGGGTTTTATATATTTTTTTGGGTTACACATTAGTTATCTATTTCTTATTAATTCGATATTTATTTTAATTATAGAAAATTACACCCATTGAAGAGATGTGACAGAGAAAGATGACAGAAAATAATTGTCACATGAAATAGATGGGAATTCCTCCACTCATCCCGGTTGTGAGTATTTTATTTCAAATATATATATTTCAATAACTTATAATATCAAGTGTTTAATTTTGTGTTAAACTTATTTTTTTTCAGGATCTACCCCCTAGACGAGAGATATCTGACGAGGAGCCTGATATTTCTCCCAGTATAGAGGCTTGTGGTAGGAGGGGGGTGGTGTCCGAGTTAGACGGTCATCTGGTGGTCCTGGTACTAAGGCCGATATTACGAGGGCTCGTGGTGTGAGAGTTATATGATCAAATGGTCGTACCTGATTGGACTATGAACCTACCACAAATGTATCTTCTATGCCCCATTTTGATCCTGGTGTGTCTTTAGGGACACACGGGATATTTAGGCCTCTGATGTTTACACTACTAGTTGGCCAGACATCTGTGCCATCATCTTTTTCTTTTGGTTCATTATCTCCAAGATATTATATTCCACCTTATTCAATTCCTGCTCTTACATAGTATGTGGCTGAGTAGCGTACACTGAGGGACACTCCACCTGTACAGGATATTCCTTCAGCTTATTCACATCTAGTGATGCCCATTGATCCAACTACCACAAGTATATTTATATAACTCTAACAAATTTTTATACCAAAATTTATTTTTATTATAACATGTACTGATATTTTTTTCTTTAATAATAGAGTCATCTACTGATAGAAGGTGGGGGAGGGGGCTTACTCACTTGCATGTGGTATGGAACTACCAAACACAATTGATGGTTGAATACAATGATGATGGACAGATGATTGATAAACCTGGGTAGGAATGTTGGGATTTTTTGGCAATGCTAGCCAAATACTCTGACATCATTCCGGCCAACCCTATCTCTTGAAAACATCTGCCACACAAAGTCAAGGATAATTCTTGGGAACTTATATGTGAAAAAAATCTATTAGATTTAATGTAGTATTTTTTTTTGTATTTATATGAATTAATATATTAGGTTTCAGCTTCGGTTTAACTTCCCTGATGGCGAGGGTGCATGACCAGCTCATTTAAAGGAGTTAGGAGAGCTTTGGAGAGATTATAAGAATGAGTTATATGTTGTCTAGTGTGATAGAGTGGTCACGGAGTTAGAGACAGTAACTATCATGGATGACTGCCTGATAGGGAAATATCTCCAAATGATTTCCCATTGGGTGACTACCAAATTTAAGGTATTAATCCCATTTGAGGTATTCAAATGACAGTTTTCATATTTTTCATTCATATTATCTTATTTATTATTAAAACTTATTTATGAATATTTTGAAAAAAAACAAAAAAACATTGATTCAAAGTAATACCTCCACACTTTGGGGTGCACTACTATGTCAGATCATGAGAGGCAGGTGGTACGATATAGTTGTTTATAATTTTTCTTTAGGAATTTCCCTTTTTATTGTTTCCTACTTAAATTATGTGATTTATTGAATATTGAATATATTATTATACTTTTACTTTATATTGTTTCAATGTAATTACAGAAGCACAAATTGAACATTGAAGGACGTCTCCCTAGAGAAAAATTGGTTTGCTCGAGTAGAAGGGAAAAAGATGGAACTGCGGTTAATAAACCGACACAAGAATAGATTGTAAGTTTTAATTTGTTTATTTATAAGTTTAATATCGATTTTTAAATTTAATAATATATTAATATTTTTAACAGGATGCATTAGAGGCCCTTGATGCCCAGGAGACTGACAATTTTGGGCCACACGATCATTTATATCAGGTTTTGGGAGATGAGCACTTTGGTCAAGTACACTGCAGACCTGGTAAGAATATAGTCCCAACGAGGTATTTGTCATATCTAGGTATCCATTCTAGTACCAATGAGTTGGAATAGGTCAAAGATCATGCAAGAAAGTCTGATAAAATGGTCACAGAGTTGTAAGAATAGGTTCAAATGAGGGAGAAAGAATTTATGAAACTGATCAAAGATTTAACTTCATCACTTCCACCAAAGGCCAGAGCAGCTTGTCAGACATATATGATGTCGATGGGTGCATTATTCAATGAACCAGGAGGAATTTCTAGTGGTGGTCAAGATGATGATGGTTCTAGTGATAAAGAGGATGCAGAAGAGGAAGATGTTGGGGATGATGCTGATGCTGAGATCGAGGGCGAGGATGAAGGTGAGAGCAAGGGTGAGGATGAGGATGAGGACGAGGGCGGGAATGAGGCCAAGGATGAGCATGGGGATGATGAAAAGGAAGAAAACGAGGATAGATATGGTGGCGAGGATGAGGCTGATGATGATAGTGGTGATGGTGATGGTGATCAGGGGTAGATTAATCCATTAAAATTTTAACCTATATTTATGACATTTGATTTTTGATTTAATATAGATGTGACGTTCTACTTCAAATCCTAGAACACCTTGAACACACCCATCACAAAACCCCAACCTCCTACCTGGACCCCGGAAATCACCCCCAATAGCCCCCCTAGAGAGCTCCTCGGATAGCACCCCCACCATCTGTCCTGGATCCCAGACGACCCCCCAGACAGGCCCCCGGACAGCCCCCAGACAGCCCGTCAGACAGCCCCCCCACCCTCCGCCCTGGACCCCAGAAAACCCCCTAGACAGCCCCCACCCTCCTCCCTAGACCCCATATATCCCCTCAGATAGCCCCCTGGACATCCCCCAGACATCCCCCCCAACAGCCCCCTGGACCCCTGACAACCCCCCGAACAGAATTGTTCTCAAATAATTTTTTTACCACCCATTGAAGGTGAACTTCAGGATGAGTTCCTTTAAATGGGAAGACTATAAGAACCTGGTTTTTCACTCAGGTATGGATATTTTTGAATTCAGTATAACTCTTTATTTTTGACCAAATATGGAAGCCTAATGATGTTATAATGGTTTATGGGGCTTCTGGGGCTTGTTCGGATCTCGGAACCCCATTCAGCGTAGAAAAACACAATGCCTCACGGTTAGTAAAAAATTTGAGTCCATCCCACAAGGTATCTACCAAACATATAGGACTATATATTAGAATCAATGTTCATGATTTTCCCTAACCATGCACTAGGTGATGCACATCATGCACAATGTCTATAGTTTTAGTATAAGATATTATCACTATTGCTGCACGATTTTCCTAACTAGCACATGGAAAACTGAAGAAATTCATTTGGATTGTGTTTATACTTTATTAAAATTATCCATGAGTTGTATGTTACGTGTACAAGTCAAACCTACCTCAATCCAAGACACAAAGTGGCCAATATCACTCAAAGTGTCTCTCTTTTATTTAAAATGGACACCCTTTTAAGTAAAAAACTAGCAACAGAAAACCTAACCAAATGTATTTGGATTGTGTTGATACTTTCAGAAAATGATCCATGGGTCATATGTGACGTGTAAGACTCAACCCCACCTCAATCTGAGGCATGGTGTGACCAGTACAACTCAAAGTGTCTCACTTTTATTTGAAATGGACAACATTTTAAGTGAAAACAACAACTGGCATATGAAAAACGAACAAAAATTATTCAGATTCTATTGATAATTTAGAAAAATGATCTATAGGAAATTTTTGACATGCAGGAGTCAACACCACATCAATCTGAGGCATGGTGTGGCTGGTACGACTCAAAGTGTCTCACCTTTATTTTAAATGATCAACATTTTATGTGAAAACAACAACTGACATATATAAAACCAACCAAACACATTCGGATTATGTTGATACTTTAGGAAAATGATCCATAGGATATTTTTGATGTGTACGAGTAAACTCCGCATCAATATGAGGCACAGTGTAGCCGGTACCACTCTAAGTGTCTATCTTTTGTTTAAAATGGACAATGTTTTACGTACAAAAAACTTGCATATAGAAAACCGATCAAACATATTCATATTGTGTTGATAGTTTAGGAAAACGACCCATGAGACATTTGTGACATGTAGGAGTCAACAATTCATCAATCTGAGGTGTGGTGTGGTCAGTACCACTTTAAATGTCTCTCTTTTGTTTACAATGGACATCATTTTAAGTGAAAATAACAACTGGCATACAAAAAACCAACCAAACGCATTCGGATTATGTTGATACTTAAGAAAATTATCCATGGGATATTTATGACATGTAAGAGTAACACCCGCATTAATCCAAGGCATGGTGGGTTTGGTACCACTCTAAATGTCTCTCCTTTGTTTAAAATGGACATCATTTTAAGTGAAAACAACAACTAGCATACGAAAAACCGACCAAACGCATTCAGATTGTGATGATACTTTAGGAAAATGATACATGAGTCATATGTGACATGTAAGAGTCAACCCCACCTCAATACGAGGCATGGTGTGGCTGGTATCACTCAAAGTGTCTCTCTTTTGTTTAAAATGGATGCTGTTTTAAGTAAAAACAACTGGCATATGAAAACCAAACGTATTAGTATTGTGTTGATACTTTAGGAAAATGATCCATTTGTCATATGTGATGTGTACAACTCATCCCCACATCAATCCGAGGTGTGGTGTGGCTGGTACCACTCAAAGTGTCTCACTTTTATTAGAAATGGACAACATTTTAAGTGAAAACAACAAATGGAATACGGAAAAACAACAAAACACATTAATATTGTGTTGATACTTTAGTAAAACTATCCATTGGACAGTTTTGACATGTAAAATTCAACACCGCATCAATATGAGTCATGGTGTGGCTGGTACCACTCTAAATTTCTCTCTTTTGTTTAAAATGGACATCATTTTAAGTGAAAACTACAACTGACATACGGAAAATAGACCAAACACATTCATATTCTATTGATACTTTAGGAAACCGATCCATGAGTCATTTGTGATTTGTATGAGTCAAACCTACCTCAATTCGAAGCATGGGGTGGATGGTATCACTCAAAGTGTCTCACCTTTATTTGAAATGATCAAAATTTTAAATGAAAACAACAACTAGTATATGAAAAACCAACCAAACACATTCGGATTGTGTTGATACATTAGTAAAATGATACATTGGTCATTTGTGACATGTATGAGTTAACCCCGCCTCAATCTGAGGCATGGTGTGGCTGGTAGCACATTAAGTGTCTCGCTTTGGTTTAAAATGGACACTATTTTATGTAAAAACAACTAAAATATGAAAAAATAACCAAACTTATTCAGATTGTGTTGATACTTTGGGAAAACAATCCATGGGTCATTTATGACGTGTATGAGTCAACTGAGACTCAATCTGAGGCCTAGTGTTTCCATTACCACTCAAAGTGTCTCACTTTTATTTGAAATGGATAACATTTTAAGTGAAAAAAACAACTAGAATATGAAAAAAACCAAACACATTCAAATTTTTTTGATACTTTAGGAAAATGATCCATGGGACATTTTTGACATGTACGAGTCAACCCCTCATCAATAAGAGGAATGTTGTGGCTGGTACCACTCTAAATGTCTCTCTTTTGTTTAAAATTAACTTCATTTTAAGTGAAAACAACAACTGAAATACGTAAAACAGACCAAACGTATTCAAATTCTGTTAATAATTTAGAAAACTGATCCATGAGTCATTTGTGATGTTTATGAGTAAACCACGCCTTAATAAGAGGTGCGGTGTGGCCGGTACCACTTAAAGTGTCTCACCTTTATTTGAAATGATCAACATTTTAAATGAAAACAACAACTGACATACAGAAAACTGACCAAACGTATTCGGATTGTGTTGATACATTAGGAAAATTATCCATTGGTAATTTGTGATGTGTACGAGTCAACCCCGCCTCAATATGAGACACAGTGTGGCCGGTAGCACTCTAAGTGTCTCTCTTTTGTTTAAGATGGACATTGTTTTAAGTAAAAACAACTGACATACGAAAAACCAACCAAATATATTCAGATTGTGTTGATAATGTAGCACAACAATACATGGGTCATTTATGATGTGAAAGAGTAAACGGAGCCTCAATCTGAGGCCCGGTGTGGCCGGTACAACTCAAAGTGTCTCAATTTTATTTGAAATGGACAACATTTTAAGTGAAAACAAAAACTAGCATACAAAAAACCAACCAAACACATTCAGATTGTATTGATACTTTAGGACAACGATCCATGGGTCATATGTGACGTGTACGAGTCAACCCCACCTCAATCAAAAGCACGATGTAGCCGACATCACTCTAACTATCTCTCTTTTGTTTAAAATGAACATCATTTTAAGTAAAAAAAACTGACATACAGAAAAAAAACCAAATGTATTCAGATTGTGTTGATACTTTAGCAGAACAATCCATGGTCCAGCCTCACACAATCCACTTCTATTCTGAGGAACTCCTACCCCTATTCTAAAACACATGACATTTAATACGCCAAGGACAACCATATTCCCTAAGAAACACAATCTTATTGATACAAACCCATTATCACCATCACTAAGTTCAAAGACACCTTCTCCAAACCATAACATTATATTTGTGTTTGGTTTAATTCATTTATTCATTTCTTATTTTGGGTTATTAGCTTCTAATTTATTAATTTAATCATGTATGTTTTATAAAAAAAATGAAATTTTGTATGTATTCTTAATTCTGTATCACATATAATTACATATTCAGTTTTTAATGTATTGTATTCATAATTGATTATTAAATTATATATCCTTCTAACTATCAATTTTTAATTATGTATCCTTATTATTTATTGTATTGTATTATGCATTTACTACTGTACAATTCACATAGTAGCACACAGAGCAGGCTGCTGTGTGAATTGTACAACAAATCCTATACCAATGGTTTTAAACCGTTGGTATAGGTTCTATATGTATTTTTTTAGCAACAGTTCTAAACCATTGGTAAAAACCTTTAACAATGGTTTAAACTGTTGGTATAGGGGTGAATGTAAGACTAAAAAAGATATTCTAATGGTTTTGAAACTATTGACATATGTGTTTTATAAGAACTCTATACCAACGTTTTACATAAACTGTTGGTATAGAGTAGATTTCTTCACATATACCAATGGTTTATCTCAAACCGTTGGTGTATGTCTATTTTCACAGCTTACTTGGCTACAGTTTCTAAAACCATTGGTGTTATTTATACCAATGGTTCTCCACCCTATACCAACAGTTTTCAACCATTGGTATACCTTTCATTTCCAGTAGTGTTTCTTACCTCCAAAATTCTTTGATGAGTTTTTCCCCATTTCCTGCCTACCTGACCGCTTTTTATTCTTATCATCATGAGGCACATATGTTTTAGAAAACTCCATCTCAACTATTTTAGCACAACTTAAAAGCTTCTCAAAGATTTTAAACTCTTGTGAGGCCATGGGTCTTTGCAAAAATAGTTTCAAACCAGAGTAAAATATATTAATTTTACTTTCAAAATCTTTAGTAAAATCTGATACATACCGGGACAGTCATGCAAAATTGGATTTATATACTGCCACAAAATCATCATCTTTCTTCTTTGTTCCAATAATTTTTTCTCCATTCTGAGTGGAATAGTTTTGGGGAAATATTTTTCCATAAAAAGACTCGTAAAATCATCCTATTCCAAATTGTCAAGATCATATCTTCCTCTCGTATTCTTAACTAGAGACCACCACTGATCGACTTAACCTTCAAAATGATAAATGGAAAGTATTACATTTTTATGTTCTGAACATCCCATGACTTTAAATATATTTTCTAGAGCATTGATCCATCCTTCATCTATCATTGGATCTGCGGTTCCACAGAATGATGGAGGATGTTTCCTCATAAAATGCTCCAAAAAAGGCATACTTCTTCTTGGTAGATCAAGTTTCCATCTATCATAGATACCACCCCCATTTATTTCTTGAGTCAATTGAGACATTTCTATCGTAAATTACGCAGTTCTGATTCCCACCATTTCAGGCTGCAGATTCGGACAAACATCAGCCTCTTGGTGCCTTCTTACTTCAGATTACCTGTTTCTTCTGTAGAAAACCATTTTATACAAACATAACTTAGATTAATCAAAATGGTAACCTTTAAATTCAATAAGATTTCAAATTACCATAGTGTAAAAATTAGTTATGGTATTCTTAAAATATCACCCCAAACTCTAAAGTTATCTAAACCATCCTTTGATACCAACTATAAGGACCCGACCTTAAAACGTTACTTAATATTGAATTTTAGACAAGAAAATACATTATTACACATTGATAATATTTTTGAGTTTATATTTCAAGATAATTAGGATACCTTACATACATAACATACCACAATCATACAAGAGGATACTACTAAAAATAGTTTCCATTTTTTCAAAATATAAAACATTAAAATATAAAGCACGATTTCCTTGACATCACTCTATATCAAACATCATGAATCCCTTCTTTCTCTTACCCATCCTTATATCCTGTGATTTTTTTTCAAAAATGGAATGACTATAAAACTCAATAAGGGATATAAAGATAGAAAGGGTTAGTCAAGTGATAACATAAAAACCAATAAAACCAATAATCATAAAAACTAATATGAACATGAACATAATATAGTTTCCTTGTGACATATTTACCATATCACTCTTACATTGAACCTTACACATGGAATAAACTTTTTTCCAACTTCCATCTCCAGAGTACCCAATGCATTGGAGAGCTATAATGGGGCTCACCTTTCATATCTTGAGCTATAATGGGATCAACCCAACATATCTTGAGCTATAATGGGCTCATCCCAACATATCTTGAGCAATAATGGGCTCAAACCAACATAAATAATTTCCAAGGAACATATCATGGTAATAAAGTATCTTAAAATCAAGAGAAACTACTAATTCTATATACATATAAAAAAATAAGCCTTTTGAAATTTATTATAGAGTTTTAAAAGGATTTTAAAAGGAAAGTACCTTAAAATATAATTAGTGTGATAATTAATAGAATAGAATGGATATATTTATATAGTATAAATAGACATAGTGAAAAATAATGTAAACAAAAATTCATCACACCAATAATCTTAATACCACATGATGAATAAAGAAGAAGGTTATCCCAAAGATTAGAAATGGGGTTAAGAGTTCCCTTAACGAAGGTTTGTCTTACTTAAAACTTATTCAAACCTCATTTATGATGGTTAAAAGAGAGTTAATAATATAATAAATAAACATATCTTCTTTATAATATCTTATATGGTCATTTCATTACATAATTTTACCCTTTAATTGTTAGTATTTTTTTCCTTGCATTGTTTTGGGTGTATTTCTTTACATGATTTCCATGATTGGTTCATGATGGATATTCTTATCGATTGGAAGTGAAAATCTAGAATTAAAATGGAAAGATATTTAGATATTTCTAGTACCATAGATTATACCATTTATCATTTGGAAGTTTTATATGGGGATGACTCAAAAGTTAAAACATTAATGATGTTTGTTTAGATCATTTTAGTGGTTCTTTGATAATAACGATTACATTTTGTTTTATAAATTGAAACCATGCCTAAAAAATAATTAAAGAACCATGGATGATAAATAATACATATATTATAACCTTGTTGAACTATAAAAATGGTTTCATGACCATACTTGAAATAATTAAAGCAGAATGAAATCACATTATCCACAATGTTGGTAATTTAACACATCACGAACAATGTTTTTATTCCTTAAATAAATGGAGTGGAGAATAAGAATGATGATGAATTTTCCATGAACATGAGAAAATCAATAATATACATTATTTATAGATATTTCATTCCTCTTGGGTAAGAGGATATGAGGAAAGCAGAAGAAAATAAAGGAACTCAAAATAAAAGAATAGTTGAGAAATCCCTTACAAAAATTTGGTAGCCTAACAGCTATGAAACATGGTTTTAGAAAAAATTAAAAAGAGAAGGGACAAGGGTCACCCATCCAGAAATGAATCATAAAATATAATAGAGAAAGAATAAGATGAAAATAAGAACATGGTACATATTCTGGAATTCTATACGACATAAAAGAGAACTTTAATGGAAAAAGAAAGAATTTGTGAATTTTCTTACCTTGTAGAGTAACTCCTAGAACGTGAAGGTTGGGACCTTGGGGGATTGAGGAAACCTTGGGAGGACTACTAGTGAGGTAAGAAGGCCATAGATTCATTGATGAGTAATTTTTAATAAAGTTAATGAAGGAATGGGTTGGTATTTATTGCAAAAGGGAGGGAATATTTTAATAATTTCCAAGGGACACCACATTAGTGGTATTTGAAAAACCATGGGTTTTCCCATGGTATTTGCCCAAGGTATTAGCCTCTTGGGTCTCCTCAAATATTATTTTACTGTAAAAAAGTTTACCAGATTTATTACATCATTATTACATCCTTATTACATCATTATTACATCATTAATGATATCATTAACATACTGAAACTCAAAACTGTATTTTAACTATTCACTGACAAAATCCACCATTTCAGAAAAATCCCAAAAATTCAACCTAACCATTTTTTGACATGTAGAATTTAAAAATGAAATTAATTTTTTGAATTTTTTTGCTAAATATTACTAATTTAATTTTTAAATAAAATCATACTTAATTAAAAAATTTACAATTTTAATTCTATAACTACTTTTATATCACATTGAAAAATTAACCAAGATGTCATTATCTTAAATCATTAAGAAAATAAAATAAAAATACAATTTACTATTCATTAGGGTAATATTAATATTCATAAGGGAATTTTACTACTCACCAAAAAAACAAGTTAGTTCCATCAGACTCTAAATAACTTACTGAACACAATTGTAGATGATTGTTTTTCATGATTCAAAACATAAAAACTGAAAATTTATGTTTAAAGGCTAGTTATAAATATCTAATTAAGACAAAGTTTCATTCATTTAATTTTTTTTTCATAATCTTGGGGTGTTACATTATCCCCACATTCTAGAAATTACGTCCTCAAAATTTTATTTACTCATTAAACAAGTGAGGGTAACTTTCCCTCATAGATTTTTTGGATTCCCATGTTGCTTCTCAAACCATGTGGTTTATCCACAAAACCTTTACTTGGTGGATTACCTTATTTTGTAATACCTATTCCCTTCGATCAAGAATCTATAACAGTTTCTCTTTATAGGAAAGGTTCATTTCTAGCTGAACTGCTTATGGACTCAAGACATGTGATGAATATGGTACATACTTTCTCAACATCAAAACATAAAAAACATTATGTACCGAAGATAAACTCAGAGGCAAAGCTACTAGGTATGAAACTGGTCCAAATTTCTCCAAGATTTCAAAAGGACCTATGAATCATGCACTTAGCTTTCCTTTCTTAACAAAATGCATCACACTTTTCCAAGGATAGATTTTAAGGAAAACATCGTCACCTACCTCAAAAGAGAAGTCTTTCCTTTTGTTATCTACATAAATTTTCTGCCTGCTCTGAGCTATCCTCATGTGCTGGTAGATCATCTTCACTTTCTCATCCACTTTCTCTACTAATTCCGGCTCCATAAACATTCTTTCACTAACTTAATCCAAAAACTCTAGAGTCCGACACTGCTTTCTATACAATTCCTCAAAAGGTTCCGTCTGAATACTAGAATAAAAACTATTATTATAAGAAAACTCCACTAAAGAAAGATGATGATCCCAAATTATCTGGTAATCCATTGAACAAGATCTAAGCATATCCTCCAATGTCTGAATCATTTGTTCTAACTGCCCATCTAATTGAGGATTAAAAGGTATACTGAAATTTAATGCTATGCCCAACGACTTCTAAATCCCCTTACAAAAGTTATATGTGAACCTGGGATCCCGATCAGATACAATGGGAAGAGGAACTCCATGTAACCTAACAATATCTTTGTGGTACAATTGAGAAATCTAATCCAATTACATTATATTGTGAATAGAAAGGAAATGTGTAAATTTTGTCAGCCAATCAATAATAAACCAAATTGCATTGTTACCTCGAGAAGTCTTAGGTAGCCCCACCACAAATTCCAGGGATATATTCTCCCATTTCCACTCTGGTACTAGAAAAGGCTGAAGCATCCCCTTCGTTAACTTCCACTTCACTTTAACTTGTTGACATGTCAAAATTTTCACAGTAAAATCAGTAATATCCCTTTTTATTCCATCCCACCAGTAATAGTCCCGTAGTTCTCTGTACATCTTAGTACTTCCATGATGAACTAAAAATGGAGAACTTTGAGCTTCACACGACAAATATTTCTTCAACTAGGAATCAAAAGGTACACACAACCATTTTCCAAATCTTAGAAGACAATCTTTATCAAGATTAAATTCTACAAGATTACCCATTTTAACTAATTCTACCATTTTCTGTAGCCCACAGTCTCCCTTATGTGCTTGATTAATTCTATATGATTATAAAGACTATACTGAAACCTGAATCAAAACATATGTATTCCCTACAACAACAGTTTCAAAGAAAAAATTCATCAAATCATTAATCAAGGGATCATGTTCCAAATGTAACATTGTTAATGATGAATGATGTTTTCAACTCAAGGAATCCACCACTTTGTTTAATTTCCATTGATGATAATTGATCGTGCAATTTCAATCATTTATCAGTTTAATCCATCTTCTCTACCTCATGTTTAATTCCTTATGAGTGAATATATACTTCATACTTTTATGATCAGTATATATTTGACATTTAGATCCATATAAATGGTGCCTCAAAATTTTCAAAGTAAAAACCACAACTTCCAATTTCAAATAATGTGTGGGATAATTTAACTCTTGAGGGTTTAGTTTTCTTAAAGAATAAGTGATTACCTAATCATTATGCATCAGAAGACAAACAAGTCCCTTCAATAAAGCATCACTGTAGATGAAAAACTCACCATTTCAGGAAGAAAGAAAAACAAAATGAAGTATTCACCAATATCTTCTTCAGTTCTTGAAAACAAACATCACATTCTTCTAACCAAACAAGTTTAACCCATTTTTATGTTAATTTAGTTAGAGGGGTTGATAACCGTGCAATGTTTTTAATGAACCGTTAGTAATAACATACTAATCCAAGCAAACTATGAATCTGTGTAACATTTTTTGGTCTTGTACTTCCATCAACCACTTGTGTTTTGGCAGGATCAACTGTTATTCCATACTTATTTACAATGTTCCCAATAAAAAAAATATATTTTAAACAAAAATCACACTTTATAAGTTTTCCATAGAGTTTATTTTCTTTTAATGTTTGAAAAATAACCCATAGATGTTTTTCATGCTCCTCTTCACTTCTAGAATATACCAGAATGTCATTAATAAATACAACCACAAAAATATACAAGAACTCATGATATATTCTATTCATAAGATTCATGAATACATCAGGTTGATTAGTTAACCCAAAAGGCATAAATATAAATTATTAATAGCCATATCTAGTACAGAACACATTTTTGGGTTGTATTCTTTTTTTATTTTCAACTGACGGTACCCCAAACTCAGGTCAACCATCAAAAAATACTACGCTCCCTAGAGATGATCAAAAAAATCATCAATATTAGGAAAAGTATACTTGTTTTAACATTAATGTTATTCATGGATCTATAATCGATGAAAATTATCATTTAACCATCTCTTTTCTTAACAAACAAGACAAGGGCGCCCCATGGTGATGTGATGGGTCTGATGGAGCCTTTATCTAATAATTCTTGAAACTAATTTTTTAATTCCAGAAGTTCCATTTGGGATATTCAATAAGGAGGTTTAGAAATTGTCTTATAATCAGGAACTAAGTAAATTGTAAACTCAACCTCTTTATTATAAATAACAGCAAGAAACTCATCAGAAAAAACATCCAAGTATTCCTTTACCACTGGTACATCATTAATCTAGATAGTTCCCTTATCTTCAAAAATATAAGCAAGACAACTTTAATTTCTATCCATTATCAGCTTATTAGCTTACTAATATGTTATTAATGGTATAGGTTCATTCTTGTACACACAATGAATATATTTATGAAAAAAACTTCCTTTTCTCTGCAATCTATCTTAGCATGATAAAAATAAAGCCAGTCTATACCCAGAATAACATCAAACTCTACTTGAGGAAAAACAACAAGGTTTACAGGTAAACTCTTTCCACAGACAAGGATATGAATATTATTATAATTTTTCTTTGCCCTAATATTTCCTCCAGGTGTTTTTACCATGATATCTAGTTTTATTTCATGAGGATGAATTCCTAATTTTTCTCAAAAATTCTAAAAAATGAAGCAATTTGTAGACTCTGAATCAAACAATACATTTGTGAAATCTGTAAAAACATTAAATTTACCTAATAATACCTCATTTGATGACTCAACATCATATGAAGTGGTTGAAAATCCCAAACCCTTCTATTTCCTATCTTGCTGATTCACTACTTGTGTACCTAGATTCGGACAAACATTGGAAAAAATGACCCAATTTCTTATAGTTAAAGCATCTCACCATCATCTTATCATTAATTTTCTGATCATTTTATATGAACTCATGAGACATGTGTCCAAAATTTCCACATTAGTAGCATTTCCCAGAATTTACAAGACATTCACCAGGATGCCTTTTACCACACTTTTCACAAGATGGGAAATTCATTTTCTTACCTCTATACGCCTTTGATGAGTTCTTCCCTATTTACTTCCAACCTAACCACTTATTATTATTTTCATAACAAGGTACATATGTTTCAACAGACTCCATTGTAACTTTTTCAACACAACGAACAATATTCTCATAGCTTTTAAACTCTCATGAGGCCATGTATCTTTGCAAAAATGGTTTCAAACCAGAGTAAAATCTATTAATTTTACATTAAAAATCCCAAGTAAAATCTGGTAGATATCTAGCCAGTCTTGTAAAATTGGCTTGATATGATACCACTAAATCATCATCTTTCTGCTTCAGTTCCAAGAATTGTTTCTCCATTCTGAGTAGAAAATTTTTGGGAAAATATTTTTCTAGAAAAAAACTTTTAAAATCATCCCATTCCAAACAGTCAAGATTATTTCATTCTCTCGTATTCTTAACCAGAGACCAACATTGATCGGCTTCACCTTAAAAATGATAAACGGATAGTATTACCTTTTGATGTTTCGAACATCCCATGAAATCAAATATCTTTTCTAGAGCATTTATCCATCCTTTAACTATCATTAGATCTGTGGTTCCCCTGAATGCTGGAGGATGTTACCTCATAAAATGCTCCACAAAAGTCATTATTATTCTTGATAGATCATGTTCTTATCTATCATGGATACCACCCCCTTTTATTTCTTGCATCAACTAAGCCATTGTTGTCACAAACTGATCAGTTCCGATTCCCACCACTTTAGGCTGAAAATTCGGATAGACATCAGCCTCTTGGTGCCTTCTTACTTCAACTTCCATGCTTCTTCTGCGGAAAACCATTATCTAAAAACATAACTTAGAATAAATAACATGCTAAACCTTAGATTCTATAACATTTAAAATTACCATAGTGTAAAAAGTAGTTATGGTATTCTTTAAATATCATCCCAACCCTTAATGTTATCTAAACCATCCTCTGATACCAACTATAAGGACCCGACCTTAAAACATTACTTAATCTTGAATTTTAGACAAGAACATAAATTATTACACATTGAGGATATTTTTGAGTTTAGAGTTTTAGAGAATTAGAATACCTTACATACATAACATTTGATAATCACACAAGATGATACAACTAAAAACAGTTTCAATTTTTTTCAAAATATAAAACATTAAAACATAAAGCTTGATTTCCTTCACAACACTCTTTATCAAACATCACAAATCCATTATTTCTCTTTTTCATCCTTATATCCTATGATTTTTTTAAAACATGGGATGAGTATAAAACCCAGTAAGGGTTATAAAGATAGAAAGTGTTAGTCAAGTGATAACATAAACACCAATAAAACCCATAATCATAAAAACTCATATGCATAGGAACATCATATTGTTGCCTTGGGAAATATTTACCATATCACTCTTACATTAACCCTTACAAATGGAATAAACTTCTGGTCAACTTCCATCTCTAGAGTACCCAATGCATTGGAGAGATATAATGGGGCTCACCCGTCATATCTTGAGCTATAATGGGATTAACCTAATATATCTTGAGTAATAATGGGCTCAACCCAACACATATTGAGCAATAATGGGCTCAAACCAACATAAATAATTTCCAAAGAACATATCATGGTAATAAAGTATCTTTAAATCAGTATAAACTACTAATTCCATATACATATAAAAAAACAATCCTTTTGAAATTTATTAAAGAGAGGTTTAAAAGGATTTTAAAAGGAAAGTCCCTTAAAATATAATGGGAGTGAGAATTAATAGAATAGAATAGATATGTGTATACATAGTAAATAAACATAGTGAAACATAATATAAACAAAAATTAATCACACAAATAATCTTAATACCACATAATGAATAAAGAAGAAGGTTAACCAAAAGATTAAAAATTGGGTTAAGAATTCTCTTACCTCAGGTTTGTCTTGCATCAAAATTATTTAAAACTCATGTATAAAGGTTAAAATAGTGTTATTAATATCCTATAGAAACATATAAATCTTTATAATTTCTTATATGATCATTTCACTATATCATTTCACCCTTTAATTGTTCGTATTTTGTTCCTTTAATTGTTTTGGGTGCGTTTCTTTAAATGATTTCCCCGATTGGTTCATGATGGATATTCTTGTCGATTAGAAGTGAAAATACAAAATCGGAATGGAAAGGTATTGACATATTTCTAGTAACATAAATTATACCATTTATCAGTTTGATGTTTTTTTGAGGATGATTAATAAGTTAAAACATTAATGATGTTCATTTAGACCATTTTAGTGGTTCTATGATAATAATGACCTCATTTTGTTTTATAAATTAAAACCATGTGTACAAAAGAATTACAGAACCATGGATGATATATAATACAAATATTATAACCTGGTTAAACTGTAAAAATGGTTTCATGACCAGAATTGAAATAATTAAATCAAAATAAAATCACATCATCCACGATGTCGGTAATTCAATACATCATGAACAATGTTCTTATTCCTTGAATAAGTGGGAGAGGTGAAGAGGAATGATGATGAATTTTACATGAACATGAGAACATCCAAAATATACATGTTTTTTAGATTTAATTCCTCTTGGGTAAGAGAGGATGCGGAAAGAATAAGAAAATAAAAGAACTCAAAATAAAAGAATAGTTGAGCAATCCCTTACAAAAATTTTGCAGCCTAACGACTATACAACATGGTTTTAGAAAACATTAAAAAGAGAGGCGAAAAAGGACACCCATCTATAAATAAATAATAAAATATAATAGAGCAAGAATAAGATGAAAGGAAGAACATGGTATGGATTCTTGAATTCTATACCACATAAAAGAGAACTTGAATAGTTTAAGAAGGAAGTTGAGAATTTTCTTACCTTTTAGATTAACTCTTAGAACATGAAGGTTGGGACCTTGGGGCTTGAGGAAGTAATTTTTAATGAAGTTAATAAAGGAACGGGTTAGTATATTTATAAAAAGTGAGGGAATATTTTAATAATTTCCAAGGGACACCTCATTAGTGGTATTTGAAAAACCATGGGCTTGCCCAGTGTATTTGCCGAAGGTATTAGACACTTGGTATACCTGAAATATTATTTTACTATACAAAAGTCGACCAGATTTATTACATCATTAATGATGTCATTAACCCACCGAAACTCAAAAAATGTATTTTTACTATTCACTGAAAAAATCAACTGTTTGAGAAAAATCCCAAAAAATTCACCCTAACAATTTTTCAATGTGTAGAATTCAGAAAATGAAATCCATTTTTTGAAAATGATTTTCTAAATATTATTAATTTAATTTTTTAAAAAAATCATTCTTAATTCAAAAATTGATAATTTTAATTCTATAACTACTTTTATATCACATTGAAAAATTAAACAAGATGTCATTATTTTAAAGCCTTAAGAAAATAAAATAATTATACAATTTACTATTCATTAGGGTCATATTACTATTCATTATGGAATGTTACTAGTCACAAAAAAAGTTGGTTCCATCAGACTCAAAATAACTTACTGAACACAATTTTAAATGACCATTTTTAAAATTCAAAACATAAAAGCTGAAAAATTATGTTTAAAGGCTAGTTATAAATATCTAATTAAAACAAAGTTTCATGCAATTCATTTGTTTTTTTAAAAACCATGGAGTGTTACAAACAGTGGGAATAGTTTATTCACATCATGAATTATCTTGATGGTGAGCCTGAGTTTATATAACTATATTTCATGGAATGGAACACATATTATATCAATGAACCATTTTATTTGAATGGATTCAGGGTGTGAAACTAGGTTTCATGCTGTAAACCCATCAATAAAAATTTTCAAAAGTGTTTGTCCCTATATGACCTCTACTAAATTTAACCCTATTTTTACTAGTTTTGGATAGATACAATCCTAAAAGTGTATCTCTCTAGAGGCATATTTTGTCTCTTCACTTTTGATTTGATTTTAGTGGGGATTGACCCAAGATATTCAAATAAAATTACGGTACATGGTTTATGTTGTCTTTCATGATTTTATTATTTTTTGGTTTTTTGATAATTATTGAGATATAGATTCCTAGAGTTTGATTGATTCTTAAATTATTAATAACGTCTGGTGGTTTAGAGATTACTTGAATCTTTTATGAGTGATCTATTACATTGGTTTTTGGATATCATTTGATTTCTAATTATTCCAGGAATTTGTGGTAGTGGGTTTAAAATAAAGTTATTTTCATTCTAATATTTATTACTTTCTTGTTTTGGAATGATGTTTTAAAATTTTTAATGGAATTATTTAAATTTCTTGAAATATTTATTAAATTTTGAAAATAAATTAATGCTGAAAATGGTCTTCCATAATATTTATGGATGGTCCTGGGGAATTTTTTATTGAATTGATAAATATGGTTTTTTTGATGAAACAACTCTATGAAATTTTAATTAATTCTAAATTGGGTGAATCATAGGGAGGTGGAAATAAAATGGGATCCTAGTAAATTGGTGGGTAATCTTGTAAAGACATAACTTTTCATAGATTAATTTTCTAGAATTGAATATATATGAAATTTGTAACTAAACACTTATAAGTTACGGATGAAGATGATAGTGATATCTAATAGCACACAACTATTTGTTTTATTTTCCTTTGTCACTTAAAGTGTGATGATCCTTTATATACTTTAAATAAATTAATTTAGGACTCTTTATCATGGTGATAATTTTTTAATGGTTTTATTTTTTTAATTGGTTATTGATTCATGTTTGTAAATTTATTTGTTCATATATGATTTGAAAACTATTATAATATTTTTTATTATCATGTTCTACAATAAAATTGTCAAACCTTTTCTTCATACCCATATTTTAGAACTATTTAAAAGTGGTAATTCATCTAATTTTATAAAGGATTATTAATATATTATCTTTTTCTTCATTTTTTCATTAAATTTATCATAGTTTATTTATATAATAATGTTTTCTTATGGAAAACTTGTTGGGACCCTACTATTAAAGTAATCTCTAGGGGGTAGTTGGTATTATTACTAGTTTTTTTATTGTTATAGTATTTTTATAATGGGATTCTGACCCCTATTTCACTTTGATATGAATTAAAATCTTGTATTTTTTTTCATTTTACCTTTGTACTAGAACTTTTATAGCCGCTAAGAAACCTCTATATTTTCTTTATTTATATCTAGATCTATCTTGTTATGTAGTGTGCATTTTCAATGTTTGTTTTATGTAATATTTTTGGATATAATTTATTTCTACTCTTCTTAATAGATATTGGTTTTGATATGTCCTTGCGGAATAATCCATTTCCAAAAACATTTCATGGATGCCTAGGGGCTTGTTTGTAGCCCATGGGGACCAGGAATTCCTTTAGGGACTTTCCATGTGATATATCAGGTGTCTTGTTTGATGCCTATGAAATGATGAAGCGAAAGAAAGGATTTAATATAAAATCTGAAAAGGTCAATCAAAAAGATAATTGAAAATTAAATAATAATATTTATTAAATTTCTTATAATAATTTTTTAGAATTAATGTGTTATTGTTATAAAAACAAAATACACATCAGGCATGAATTCCTAAAAACTATATCTTGAGGAAAATTGAAAAAGGAAAGAGAAAATTATCATAAGAGAATTTGTTACAAAATGGATTTTTATTGAAAAATTATATTCATGTAATGAATGTAGCCCTGAAAAGGAATGTTCTAATCAATGCATTACAAATAATAAAAATTATGTTAGTTGTGATTATGGTTTCACTTATAAAAAAGTTCTAACATTCAAATTACCAGTGATGATGAACTAAATAATGAAAATGAAAAAGTAATTCATAGATATAATATGCATTATTTATTTATACAATGAATTTAACGAAAACCATAAAAATATTAGTAAGTAAAATAAGAGTATTATGAAAGAAAATAGAAACATAAAAATACAACATATAGACCTAATGAAAATGCTTATGATAATTTTCAGATTACTCAAAAAGTTAATAAAAGACTTAAGAATAATATCCTTAGATTCAAAGATGAATTAGGAACCATTGATCAGGGATAAGTATATGATATGATGATGTCAAAGAATAATTTCAATTAAAAGAAAACTAGACTTTGATATGATATAAAACTATTAATGATGTAAAATGATTTTTTTATTAAAAACTATAAATGAATAAAATCTATTTTTACTAGTTTTAGATGTATAATTCAGGAAAATTATGAATGAAAATGTTCACTCTGAGTTAAAAATCACTAGGACATAAACATATTTTATTTATAAAAATATATCAACATAATTACTCTAGATTAATTGAATAAAATATTTTTGTTTACTAACTATTTCCTTAATAATTCCAATTGGACCCATGATATCATTTTTACTAAAACTATTTTATAATTTATTTTATAGGAAAAACCTATAGAAGTCCTAAGAAGAATACATTGTATATAAATAGTGGTTAATACCAAAATATGATTGTAGATGCATCAAATGTTTTATCATACAATAATTATGATAAATGAACTATAACTATTCGATATAATTCTTCATATTTCTAATTTTTTTAATTATTTATAATGTATTATATGTTGATGGTTTAAAACACAATTTAATAAGTATTTATAATCCATGTGATGTTTTCATCACTGTGAAATTTAAAAGTGATAAATATTTAGTTTTTTAAAATGATTCTGTTTTACTTTATTCCAATAAAAAAAATATTTACACTTTTGATTTTTCATAGATAAAAAGTAAAAAAGTTAGGTGAATTAATGTTTTAAAAGAATATGATTTTTTTGGAATATGAAACATTGAAATATAAACTTAAAATTATTTCACATGCCATATAAATATCATAACACACTAAATCTTTCCAAACTCAAAGTAGATAAATATCACTTTTCAGATTCATGGATGAATAAAAAGTAAAGAAATAAATGTTTTGGATTTATTAAATAATTAAATATAAAAAGTCCCATTGAACATATCAATTCCGATCTATTTAGTCCTATAAAAACGATATTTTCATCCGGTAGAAAATATACACATATTTTTATATATTATTATTATAGTTAAACATGGATTTGTTTTATCTCTCATAAAAAGAAAAATTTGTTTAAATATTCTATTTTTTAATATAGTTTAATATGAAAATGATAATTAAATTATTTATATTAGAGGAGGTAGAGGTGGAGAATTATTAAATCAAAAAAATTTGAAATTTTCTTGATATAATTGATAGTCTAATAATGTTTTACACCAAGATCACTATAGAAAAATCTATTAATAGATAGAAATAATATAACTATTCAAAAAAAAAATTATAAAATTAATTTAATTTACGTAAATATTTTTTCAATAAAAAACTAAATATTTCATATTATAAATTTAATAGTATTTTTATTAGACCATTATTTATGAAAATTATTTATGTGTTATATAAATGACAGAAACACATTTTTTGTTTTTTAGTGTTTCTAGTTGTGATGTCCCTTTTAAATGATGAAGATATTAATGATAATTTCAATTCCAAATTAGATGATGAAATATTCATTGGTTAATCATATGTTGTTAAATATTATATATTTTATAATAATTAAATTATTATTATTGTGGAATATAGTAGTGTAATATTTGATAAAGATAAAGTAAATAAGAAGAAATCATATTTTGAATATATTCAAAAAGAATTTGAAGAATGTTATTTTGGTAAAGAAAAAACTCAAAATAAATCTTCTAATATTGAACTAGTAGATCACCATCATCAAATAAATTGGAAAATATATAAAGACCACATATTAAAAGGATAACTATAAATGATTACTTTAGAGACCATACAAGAATTTACCTAAGGAATTTTAGTTCTTACTCAACTATTATTTTCAATTTTATCCCTAATATTTTTTTATTAGACATGGAAAATTATAATTTTACATTATATAATTAAGAAGAAGTTAACCCATTTTCTAGAAATTATGTATGGTTATTAGTTGAACTATAAAAAATTTAAAAATTATTGGAAGTAACTGCATTTTCAGAAATAAATTAGATGAATCCAGAATAATTATATGAATTAAAGAAATATTGGTGGTAAAAGGTTTTTTTTTAAAATTAGATGTAATTGAATATAATGAAATTTTTTCACTTGTTTATTTATTTCAGTCAAATAGGGTTTTATTAGCTAATTAATCTTATTATGGTCCTAATAATTTTCAAAGGGATGTACAATGTGCATTTTTTAAATGGATTAGTTTCTAAAGAACTTTTTTTAAAAGCCCATTAGTTTTGAAAAAAATTCACTATCAAGTTTTAATATATTATAAATCTCTTTATATACTTAATAAAACACCATGGTCATGGTATAAACGAATCTCCTAGATTTTATTTAAAAATAATTTTCTAAAAGGCATGAAATACTAGAATTTATTGATTAATAAATTATTTAATGATATTTTTATTTCTCAATTTTATGTTTAGGACATTATATTTAGACCATTAACTAAATTTATTTATAAATATTTTTTTATTTAAAGACTTCTACAATGGATACAGAGCCTTATTATATAATTAAAATCCATCATAGGAATTTTAATTTTTCAATGAAATGATTGAATACTTTTATATTAATGTAGGTGTACAAAATAATTTAGTAAAACATATGGTATTAATTTTAATAAATTTATAAGAACCCCAATAAATAATGAACATAAATTTTATTTTTATATAAAAACTAAATCCAAATATTTAAATATTTATAAAGGTAGGATAGTTATTTTCTATTATATAACTTTTTATAGACCAGATTTATTTTTATGTATACATGTGTGCTAGATTAAATCTATCCCCAATTTATTTCATTTAAAATATATTAAAATAACTAATTGATATGTTAAATGAACTATTAATGATATTTTGTTTTATTTTAGAAAAATATTTTTTATTTAAATATTTTCTCTCATTCAAATTTTGGGTATTATAGAATTAATTTAATAAGTATATTAGGTATGTGTCATCTTTAAGGAAAGATTTTATTTTCTTATAGTTTTAAGAAATAATTATCATTTTTATCACATATAAATAAAGTATAATATATATTTGTTTCTATCTATAGTAGTCAATATCTATTAGAAAAGAAACCAATATCAAATTTAAATGTTTATTTTGATAAATTACTTATTTCCTATAAAAATTCATCTACTATTTATATTTTTAACATCCCTTTACAATATTATAAGAAACAAATATTTGTAAGATTTTATTTATTATTGATCATGTACAAAAATGGGATACTATTTTAAATTATTTTTCTACAGATAATCAATTTGTTAGTATTTTTACAATCCTATTAGAAATTTTAAAATTTGAGAAAATTAAAAATAAATATGGAATAATGGAATCTTAAAATATAAGTAATATTTAAAATAAAACAAATCAATTATTTTTCTAAATATTTACCCAAATGATTGAAAAAATGTATGAGTGCTATATTATTTTTATAGATGAAGAGCTGGATTCTATAGTATGTTTGTAATATTTTCTTATTTTATATATTTTTCAACTATTTCAGTAACTTATTATATTTTAAAATATTTATTTTTGGTATACATTAATTTAAGGGGGTAAATTAGTATAGTAATTTTAATGTTATAAATGAGTATTAATATTTGAAATTTATAATTTTCATTTGATTTCATACCTTTCATTATTCATTATTAATTGCACATTAAAAATATTTTGTGATTTATATTTAAAAAGTTATTATATAGGAAAATAATTTCAAAAAATAATTTCAAATGAAAAATATTTTAATACTTTTTTTATTTACAAAAGGGTGATAATTTTCTGGTTTATAATTAATTTTTTTAGAAATAAAAAAATGGAGAGATTAAAAATTTTGAACATGGGAAGATTGTTTGAGATTTAATTATTGGATTTAATTATTTATTCTCTCTTACTATTTTTATTTTTTTAATTAGAAAACCATGAAAATTTTATCTTTCATGTTTTATACATGATTGTTTTTAAAAATTATTTTGATTCTGATTAATGTTATATTTCAAATTTAATCTCTTTTTAATCAGTCAAAATAATGTATTGAAAAATTATCAAATTATTTATTCTTACATTTATAAGCTTCTAATATTTTTTGTCCTCATATATATAAAATATATTTGTTTTTAATCTTCTTACATATTTACTATTCATTTTATAATATTTTTATGGGCATTTTGAATTGAAAGTTTGATAGATTATATATTCTTACATATTGAATTTTTTGGATAAATTTTATGTGACATTTCAGAAAAAATCAATATTTTTACTATGTATAAAGTAATAGGAAATTATCTATAATTTCATATAAAATTATAAATACATATGAAATTATTCTCAAAGTCTTATGATTTTTAATTAATGTATTTCAAATATTCACTTATTGATTTTTTTGAAAAATAATTTCAAAGAATATGGATTATGATGTCTGTTTAATTAATTATTATAGAATAAATACTATATTTTTTCGTTCATACATTATTTTATAATTGATTCTTGTTTATTTTTATGTATTTTCATGTCTCTAAAACATTTATAATTAGTGTATTACACTTAAAAAATAATGTTTTATTTATTTTTTAATAAGTTAATTTTTCTATTCTAACTATTAAAATGGGTATTATGAATCCTATGGTTCTAGTTTTTTAGAAAATGGTTTATTCATAAAAAATTTACGAACCTTATGAATATAAATCATTACCTCAAGAAATTTTAATTCCACATTATAATGGACAGATTGAACCATAAAATGATAAAAATCCCTTTGAGGATAATGAACATTTTAAATACATTGATCCATATGAAAATATGGATCCTTATGAATATAATGATCCTTAGAAACATAATTATCCCCATAAAGGTAACTTACCTTATGATTAATTTAAAATTTAACCTTACAATATTATGTAAATCAGGTTTATTATTACATAAAATTAGTTTACATTTTTAAAGACATTTAATTCATTGAATTATTATTGTGTTTCCTTAAAATATATATATAATTTTTATTGTTATGAAAACATTTATTTCATTCGACTAATTTATTTGAAATTATGAATTGAATATTTCAAAAATTAAATTATTTTTACTGTGAAGAATTCTTTCACTGAGTAGAATTTTCTTTTCTTTTATTATAAATATTTTTGTTTCATGATGTTTTTGTTTTAATTCCATTAACACTAAAAGTACACTCATGCTATGAGTTTAAGAGAATATTTTTATTCTTATAGTGTAGATTTCAAAACATGGAAACCAAATCTGATCTAATATTTGATTATGATTAATGAAAGTTCATGTATTTATTCATTGGATATTTCTATATAAATAGTGAGTAAAAAAAATAATGATGAGTGGCTGAAATATGCTTGATAAAATTTTTATACTGGGATATTGATACCATATAGATCCCTCAAATGGTAACATTTTTTAAATCCGTTCGTGATGTGACTGGTCTATAATAAAATTCAACTTCATTTATATCTTATTTATTCATTTAATAATTTGTATTGTTTGTCTCCATTTTGATCTTAACCATGTAAGGTTTATGTATTAACTTATAAAAAAATAAGTCTTTTCTTATTATACCTATATTATAATAGGTATGTTTTTTGGTTATACCACCACTACATAAGGTAAATGTTGTTGGGTTGTTTCTAGTGGATGAAAATGGTAGGTATGTTGGTTGTGACTTAGTCTATAGAAATAAAATTCAATTATAAGGTAGTTTCTCCTTTAAATAGTGAGGTTTTATTACATTCCATTATTCTTGGATAATATAGATGTGTGAAGAGTATATATTGGATCACATTGATTTGAAATACTATAAAAATTCTGATGTTCTTGTCTATTTTATATAATCTAAATTTACTCTTGTACACATTACCTAAATTTAATCCTAAAACTAATTTAAGCTTAAATAAAATGATAATATTTTTTAATATTTCTATTTGGTAATTTAAATAACCCTCTTGAAATTATTAACATATCAAATTGGGATTGTAATAGAATTCTAGGATAAAGAAACAACTTCTAGAGGTAGTTTTATCCTTTAGAACAAAGCATGAATATTTTATTAAAGAAAATTATTTAATAATGAAAATTTAGTTTAGAAAATTCTCAGATGATATGTTGAGAGAATGGGAGGTTCTTGGATCAAAATCCTTTGATAAAATGTTTTGTACTCAGTGACTATGTTATACTAGTATAACTGGTCCATGTAATAATAAGTAATCATCAAATGAAAAGATGATATTTATAAAGAGAGAAAGGGAAAAGAAGAAGGGAGAAGTTACCAACCATCAAGAAGTTTTCAATATTATAGGACATAATAAATAATTAGTGATACGTGGATAGGTAAAAATACACATATATTTCCATTAATAAAGTGTTAGTTCTATGGTTTTAATCTACTTATGATATCTTATTAAAGTGTTGAAGAAATTTATCTCATAGGTAAAGATATTCGTAGCTAAGAAATGTGATTTTGAGTACAATATTCATAATTGAATAAAATTTATTTCTATTATTGTCTAATTAGTTGATCAAATAGTCAATATAAAGCAGTTTATTTAAGGTATATAAGATGGTGTTTTTGTTATGGAAGATTGAAAATTGGATTTTAGACAATCCAATTAAATTCCTATCAAAAAGATGGTTTGATCCTCTTTAATTAGAATAATTTAATCTAATGGATTATAAAATTGAAAAAAATAATAGGGGATTAAAAAAAGTCACAACTCAATATCAAATTTATTGCAATGAAATAAATAATTACGAGTAGGAAAATTTGGATGAAGTCTCCTTGAATTATTAAAAGATTAGGAACACCTGGATTAGGAACAACATATCATCATATAATATGATTGACAGTATGATCATGTTGAAAAAATCTATGTCTGGTGCAGATATAATAATATTCTTTGGAAGTAATGGAGAGTAGATGAAAAAAGGACATGCAATGATTTGGTTGACTATATATGAGTTGTGAAACACTCATGTACTTTATGTAGATGGATTAAGATAAGATTTATTAAGTGTTAATAAAATTGTGACTCAGGTTTTGAGGCCATGTTCAATAGGAATAGATTAAGCTTTAAAGGAATTCATATAAATTCACCAATTAAAGGTTTCATAATTAATAGAAATATATATCAGCTTCAAAACAAAGAAAATAAATGTTTTTTAACATTATAGAAGAAAATTGTTTATGTAATCGTAAACTAGGCCACATTAATAAAAAAAGTATAGTGAAAATAATTCTAAATTAAAATTAAAAATTCTTTAATGTATTATTTATGGATGTATGTTGAGAGTGGACTTCCCCACATTGATCTTGGATTTGATGCCATGATGTATCCCAGTGAGTCTAGCATCAATTATAATTTTTTTTTGTATTATTATATATTGTTTTATTAATAATTTTGAGGATTTTTTTTTGAGATGGGTGCTCATGAAAATCAATTTGGTTAGCATGTGCATAGGATAAATTATAGAAAAATTAGTTCTAGTAGGTGGATATGATATTCTTAAGTATCTTTTTCATCTATTTTTTTAACCCTACACTATTAACATATTTATTTTCTATATGTGGTTTGGATTGGGTGATTTTTCTAAAAAATCTGATGGGTTCACAACATCATAATATTTAACATGGACCGTATATAATGATAAATGGTTTAATAGTGGTTCATTCGTCGAATGAGTGTCATTAGAAATTTTTATGGTATTCTTAGTGGTGTGAGTTAGTTTTTAAGGATTAGGATGTTTTCATTTTTAAAAATAGTTTTTAAAAAAGGATTTTTATCAAAGGAAATTTTAAGAGGAAATAGGTTATTCAGTAAATGGGTTTTGAAATTTTATTTCAAAATGAAATTAGTTTTTCTAAATATTATTTTTATGGGATTCATCCTAGTGTCTTGTATGGGTATGATGAATCTTGATTCATTTTTAAAATTATTTTTTAAAATTATTTTTCTTAGTTTTTAATGGAAATTATATATGGATTTGTTTGAGTGTGGCTTTAGTCTATTTGAACTTGTGATAGAGATAAACCTTTTTACAAAACAATTATGGTTATTCTGAATCCCCTAGTGGGTTCCCATGGATTGTTTCAACTCATGAGGATTCATGTTGTGTGTATAGCCCTATGATTACTCAGTTTTCTATTAAAATGACATTTTTATCAGGTGATATATGATATAAACCTTAGAGGTTTGAAATGTATATTGATTTGGGTTGATATGTGAGGCTAGGTCCCGATTGGAAAGTTTCGTATTGGTGAACCAGTAAACTGTGAGATGGGCAGTGTGGCATATCTTTTTGGTCTACGTATAATGAATAGATGCTTGTGAAAAGTGATAGATAAAGGTACGAGAGAGGATTTTGAGGCTTGGATTCTCCAAGAGAGAGATGGAGTTGGAAAGGTCACCATGTGATATAATGTATCTTAATTTTAATAATTTTGGGTTATACACTAAATGATATGGTAGTGGCCTTGAGTGAGAATACATGGGTTGATAAATAAATTTTGGGTCAAACCTGAGTGAGATTATTAGGATGATATGGGAGATTAGAAATTGGGACTGTCATTAGTGATATGGGGATTGCGTTTTTGTATGCCATGGGTTATGGATAGATTTACCTTTATTGAGTTAAAAAGGTAGTTGTTAGTTGGTGATACAACCTCTATTAAGTCAAAAGGTGTAGTTAAATAATTGGTGTGAGAATAGAAAAGGTATATCAACATACATTATGTCTTTTGGTATGATTTGAGGATATGGTTAGACATCATACTCGATATCTTTTGGTATGGGTTAGATTAGGGTAAGTACAACTATCTTCATTCTATTATATAATTAAAGTAGGTTGGATCATATTTCATTAAAACTAGGTTAGCACATGAAGACCTGACCTGAATAATTTTATTCACTTTGAGTGTTATGTTTTTTGGTGGGTGTTTTACATGGACACAACATCTACTATTTTTATATATTTCATGTTCATTGACTTGATCATATTTAAACTAAGTATTATTGAGGTTTTATAGATTTCTACCATGTTGTTGGAATCATCCCCTTCTCATGTAAATGGAGTGGGTTTCTATGTATGTTCTTTTACCTTCCTATTTATTCTAGGGATATAGTTATATCATTGATAATGATAAATTCTTCAGTTAATAGGTTCGTAGGTTGTGGATATAGTCGGATGCTATTTGAGTTGGGATAGAGGATGTTGTTTTGTTGTTATTATGGTTCAACATGTACTTGCTAAAGTTTATTTTTTATATATAGGTTGCATTATTTTATTCATTATCTTCCACTACATTATTATGGATGTTTCATCATATAGACTAGTTTTTTATTTATATTCTAGAATTTGGGGGCCTGCGTGGATCCTTATTTTTCTTTGTCTAAATGTATTTTTGTAAAGTATGATATATAGATGATTCATGATGAATTTTTGGTATATTTTTTGCATTAAAATTGGGTTTCATTTTATAGGTTATATTTATAGGGGAACAACTATTTCATACATAGATATTACATATTAGTATATTAATTTTAATTTTTGTACAAATACATACACAAGGGTTGTAAAGGTTTAGTTTCCATAGACATAAGATTCATAATATTCTTATTTTATAAATGATATTTAATATCTCCCCCGATGATATTCCCACATAGTAATCTTATAATACATACAGTACTTAAAACCTATATTCTTAACATGTGTAAAGGAAACATAAGAAAGGGTGAGCTCAAATGCTTGGTAATGTTAAACAAGCGAGATATCAATGATAACTGAAACATAACATGGTCATAAGGGTATGAGAAAATGATATTAATATTTTAAAATATACACCCTTTATATCATTGATCATAATAATAAATCAAGGAATATATCTTAAATATTTTCAATACATGAACCATAATGGAATCAAAGAACATGAGCCATGAGAGAATAACATTGAGATATGATAGATTTTTGTGGCATAAACATAATCATAGAATATCATTTACTTATTCAAGGATCAATTCAAAGATTATAATTGTGGATTGGGTTCACTCTCTATTATGTAATATTATTAGTCTAGGTTCACACCCAAGACTATCATAGTGGAAATAGTCCCTTACTGATTTGGGTTCACTTCCCATTCAAGTCCTTATTATCTCATGAGATATTTTTATTTACACAATGAATTATATGGATATATAATTTTGGGCCCACACATTACATAATCATAATCCATTCATATATTTTTAATAATATTATAAACCATTCATCATATATCACAACTCATAGAAAAGGAACACATTTCATAAACATTTCAAAATTTTATTATATCATAACCCAGGGATAAGAAATTATTATTTTAATCATCTCATCATAGTAATCTTAAAAGAATAATAAAAATAATAAGGATTTTATCATTAGATAATATCCCCTGTAAATAATGATTAACATCAAAGTTTTTATCTTAAAGGAAAAATTCCTTCGAAAGACTACATTGAATATTTCTTAAAGAAAATACCATTTTCATTTCAAAATCACTTATTTAAAATCTAAAATTTCCCAAATAATATGGAAAACATTTCTTTGAAAAACATATTAGGAAATTTTAATTTAATCTTAAAATCAACGAGTGGTCATGATGGTGGGAAATTTAATGCCTACCATGTATGATAAAACAAATATTTAATTCATATTTTCAATAAATATTCAAAAGTAATGCTTTGAGAAAATGAATAGAATATTTAATTTATTTTTTTTATAAATTAAATCATGAGTAAAAATAAATTTAAAAAATTAAAGGATAATATTACTAACATTATTTAAATCATTTAAAATAAAACATGGACATGGAAGAAAAATATTCCTGACCAAAGTGGACATAAATTCTGTTTTTATTAAAAAGATTATATCATTAATTTTAAGTACCATAGAGTGAAAAATGGTAATATTAATTAAAAATATAAAGGATAAATGTAGGATAAAAAAATTAATTGGGATTATTAGAAAATTATTATATAATTTCCATTAATGGTAATTCAAGTATAAAAAATCCTGATTAAAACAAGAGTGAAACATATATCACTTACCACTTTGGTAACATTCGAATCAAAACATAATAAATTAAAAAAATATATAGATTTTTAAATACCTATAATTTTCATGAGAATAATCACAAAATAAATTCATAGAAAGTATATTTACTACACAAAATAAATAAGTGATCAATATGGAATATGAATCATAGAAATAAAAGTGAGATGAGAAATTTTGTTACCTAAAGTTTGAAATACTTATAAAATGATATAAAAACCGGTACAATAAATTTACATATATTATAATTCTATAAAAAATCATTTACATACTTATAATATAATATATGACCCACTTATAACATTTCAACACCTGTTTTTTATAATTCCTTATTAAAATATCCTTTCCAAGCGTTAGCCATTTCATTTTTCATGAGAGTTTCAGTTCGTAAATTATGGTCCATGAACTTTGATCATAGTTCAATAATATATATAATTCTAGTAATGATTAAAACATCATATATTTTCATTATATATATATATATTCATATATAAAATGTATAAGTACAAAAATTATTTACACCTTTCATGGCGATGGTAGGCCTTTTATACATATTAATGATGTTTTCATTTTTTAATGAAAATAAAGAAAGAAAGATAAAAAATATTTTATCATTATAGAACCATAATAATATAATAAATATCATATATAGACATTACATCCATCTTTATCACCATCCAAGTAAAATTATGGTGAATAAAATTATGCCGCTATATAGAGACGGTAAGTCAAACGTACACATGAACGTTGTTTTTGTTTTCTATAGGATATAAAAGTATTTTATATTGGTTTTTAAATTATTAAAATAAACATTAAACCTATTAGTGATATAAAATAATTATTTTTAATTGATACCATTTATTTATAGGTGGTAGAAGAAAAAATAAAATTGAATGTACTTAGTTAAGAGTTACAACTCATTATTGAGAAACCTCTTTTGGATTACACCTTAATCCATGAAAGGACAATATTTCACAAAGAAATGAATCTCTAATATGTGGGGAAGGAATATAGAAAGGTATTATGGTTTGTATTATCCAAGACATTTAACTCATTATGTTTGGATAAGAGAGGATTGGTGGAATCCTTTTATAGGGAAGGGAAATGACACACTTGGGAATTGTTTAAAATATAGAATAATATATGTATAATAATATTGTAATGTGGATCCAAGACAAAAAATTAAAAGATAAGATATGATAAGGTCTAAAGAAACATACAAAATCACATTTGGTATTTTTTTTGATACATTATAATCCTTATATCATTGTTAAACTACTTTAAACATTTTTGAACCATAATCGTGATAACTAAACTTTTTACCATCATAACATATTTATATGACCAAAAATAAAAGGGGCCTTCTAAATAAAATTTTAAATAGTGATTAAGAAATTGAAATAAAGTTTTTTAGATTTAATTTCTATAGTTTTAGAAATTTATATAAATATATGAACATAAAACACATGAAAAACACTTTTTTAAAAGATACCATATATAATAATAAATATCTTTTTACCCTATTATTAAGTAATAAATTGGTTTCCATGAATTTATTTGTATAATAATAAAAAATTAGTGTTTTTGGACTTTATAGGTAATTTAAAACGGAATTAAACATTTCTACCATACCATTAAATGTAAAGACCCAAAAATAGTTATTAATTTGAATATAATATAATATATATTAAAAAATGTCAACGATGAGTTAGAAATTTCATAATAATGATTTAAAATTAATTATTTTACCCATTAGGTAAACATTTCATTGAAAAAACTCATTAAATATGATAAAATAATGCGTTAGATATGTTTTAATGTTTTTCCCCATGGTTTAAACCCAATTTTATATTTTTTACCAAGATAAAAAATACTTACTAGGGATAATATTCGTAATAAACAAAAATTAAGTTTAACCTATTAAATTATATAAATTATGATGATTATAATCACGGAATCCATTTTAACAAATTTATTTAACCTAATTGGTATAATTTAATTTAAAATCAAACCAGTAAAATTCGATGAAAGACATTTTTCTTGAAAAAGTCTTCTTATGTGTATAATGTTTTTATACCAGATTACAACATAAAAATTGATTCTTGTAAAATTATTTTGATAATTCATAATATAAATGAAATAATTTTACTTTGAATGTAATTTTTTTAAATGGGTATTTATAAATACTTGAAATGAAAATATATTTTTCAATAAAAATCATTATATAAAAATATTCACTTCAAAATCAAATTTTTAGAAAAAACCCAAATTTCACCATAAGATAGTTTTGATATACTGAATTCAAAAATAATAACATTTTTATCAAGTAAAATTTCTAAAATTTTTGTAAACAAATAATAATAATATCTCACAAAAAATAAATAAAATAATTTTTTGGGGGAAATGTATTTTTGAACCATAAAATGATATACTAAAAATTGAGTACTTATTTATCAATGAATTTAAATTATATGAAACCTTTTTAAATATTTTTATTAATTTGTTTATTCTTATTTTTACAACTAGTTTTAACAGCTATGTTATAATGTTCAAGTTTAAATAATACTATTTATATCGTGGTTCATTTAAACTCAGGTTTTCATGTATCACATGCTATTAAAGAAATTATAATTATTTAAGGAGACGTATATAATAAAATATTAATGTGTTACATTAGACCCACCTTAATATTATTTTCAATCTTGAGATAATATTACTCTAACAAATAAAGATGAAGATATGTAACATCTCATTACCCACTTTCAGGTAGCCCTAATTTTTTTTCTTATTTTACTATTTAATTATGTGCATCGTGGGACTCCCAAGGAGGTAGATTTTTTTTGAGAAAAATTAATTAATGTTAAAATATGGATATATTTTTTGAATTAATAGATTTTGAGTATAAATGTGTTAATGGTTAAGCAGGGTTCTCCTCAAGTTTAGAGAATTCCTAAGGTGTTTTTGAGTTTTTGGTGTTAGAACCTAGAGTTTTATGCTATGTTATTTGAAATTATATGATGTGTATATGGGTTACACAACATGTAATAATAAAAGATTGATTTTTTAATTAAAAAAGGGACTGATTTTCCAGCTTATGTAATCGTCGTGTATTACACAATGTGTAAATGGATTACACATTGTGTAAATTACTGAGTAGAACTTTTCAGGGTGTCGTGAGAATGATATTTCATTTCATTACTTGGTAGATCTTTTATAATTTCACCTAGAAGGATTCATTGGGGAATTTAGGTTTGTTTTCTTGATCTAGATTGAATCATTTAGCATTGGATCCCCAAATTAGTTGGTTCTCATCTCTCTAGGTAAGTGAGCCTTTCTGATTCTTCATTGATTTAATTATGGTAACACCATGATGTTGTGTTATCAGATCCATTGATCCATGATGATGTTTATTCCTATTTTCTTATAGATCCATGTTATAATCTTGTTCCATGAGCCATTTCCCTTTTTGGCTGTGGTTTGACGGGTGTTTTTTTAAGGTAAGTGTTGTTTCCTTTTTATATCTAACCCATTTTGTTAAATTGAATCAATTATAAGGTGTGTAGATTGATTTTAGGGAATCCTTTGTCTTTGTTGTATTCCTATTGGTTGTGGATCCTTTGTGGGCATGCGAAACCCTATGTTTGATGTTGATGATTCCGTCTCTAGACTTTGTTGATGAAATATACTACTCTTATTATTTTTAAAAATTGAAATATAAATAAATTAGCACGATTGTTTTGTTTGTGTAATTGTATTTGTGATAAAATGTGGGTTTTCCATGGTTTACAGAGAATGTAAAAAGTGGAATTGTCAAAGCATAAAAATGATTTATAAAATTTGGAACATGGGAATCATTGGGTACATAGGTAGAAGTCTTATCTTAGGTCTATTTTCCAAGCTATGATTTGAGGTTTTTTATGAGAATTTTATCTCCTCCATAGGCCTATTGTTCTAGGGATTTTTTTAACAATGTTGGGATGTTCACTCCTGGGGTGTTTCTATTCTCCTTAAAATGTTTTATCGTAATATTTTGTGCCCTAGTCATTTTTTATGGTATGAGTAGTCTTTTATCCTGGCATTTTGAGTTCCTTCAAGTGATTTACCTGTGATTTTGATTTGTACTATTTTGGTTTCTGATATGAATTATTAGTCTTTGAAATTGATATACCTACCTTTTTTTTAGAATTATTGGAAAAATAGAAATATTTACCATGATTTTGATAAAAATTATTTACTGCTTATCTTGGAATGTTTTATTTTAAATGATCACACTTGGATTATTATACAATTACTTGTTATGGAACACTTGAGTGGGGTCCTACCAAGCTTGTTAGCTCAAACCATGAGTAATTATTTGATGGTGCGTAGAAATTTGTATGAATTTCTATGTAGGGGAATGCAAGGAACTATAGTGAGGTGGTGGGGATTTTTTTCATCTAGGTTTGGGTAGCTGAATGGTGAGATGCTGTAGGTTTTACCATGATATCACATGGAGCCGTTGTTTCATTTTCTTGTTTTGGTTATCCTTTGTGGCTACACTTTCTTTGGAAGTTTTTTAGCTACTTTGAGTTCTTTGGTTTATACTATTTTTTAGTTATGAAATATATAATTCTTCCTTTGTTGTATCTTTTATCTATATATGTTCTATACTATTGCTTTAGGTTGGTATAAATCATTACATATGGTTTTTGTTTGATGCCTAGGTGCTAGTCGCCAACCCGTGGGGATTGGAAATTCCCTTTTGATATGTGAATATTCGGGTTGAGTACCGGTTTGAGAGGTTATTTGGGATGGTTCATTATATTTTGGTATCAGAGGTGTTCTTTCCTTAAGATTCCCTATCTTGAGATGTTTGATAAATGTGATATAGGATTGTCGTGACTTGAGATGTATGTTGTAGTATGTTCTTGGAAATATTTTTCTATAATGATACTCAAGTTACCATAGGATGTTGGGATGTGTGTATCATGTTTTGAGTTATTTATGCTAATATAAGTTTTTTTATCACATGTTTTATTATTTTAACTTTGATTGTTATATTTTATAATCATTTGTTTTGTTTTGGTGGTCAATACTATGCCTCCAAGACATGTCTTATGAGTTCCTTAGAAGGGTACAGCTGATGATTGTAAATGGAAATCTATGATGGATATGAAATTTATTGAGAAAATCATGTGAGAATCTCATGATATTGATCAGAATGTATTGCATGTTCAAAACACATTTGTTGAGATACATCTAAGATTTAGAGGAATCGGGGATTGATCATGAGAGTTCTTATGTCAAAAGCCACTATCCTTTAAAAGTATGAATGAAATTCAAGAGGTGGAGGAATGAATTAAAAATATTGATCAATTATTTGAATTCCTAGGAACAACTAATAATTTCAATGTGAAGTGTGCTATGTTTATAGTTGAGGGTCTTATCAATCATTGATGGGATTCTATTGTATAAGTTAACATGCATGTTGGATTTGATGGGAAGGGTTTCAAGACTCTCTTATTATAGAAATTTTTTCAGAGCCACTGATGATGGAGAAATATCTTGAGTTACTATCTTTATAGAAAGGAGATCATGCAGTGTTATCATAAACCAATTAGTTTTCTTATCTGGTTCTTTTCTAACCAGTGGTTGTTCAAAATGACTAGCTAAAAGATCATAAGTACCTATAGGAATTGAGACCAGATATTAGATTTTAGTTGTTTATGCTGAATATTTCAACCTATGTAAAGATAAAAGATAAGGATATGATGGTATATATTAATACATTGGGAAAGGTTTAATATTATACCAATTCTCTTCCACCTGTTGATAGATTCAGTGGAACATTAGTAAAGAATAGAAAGTGGAAGGATCATCATAGGGGTGGCGGAGGTGGTTTTTCGTAGAAAGAATCTTTAGATACTCTAGTTGTATCTAGTGATGTGCCTCTGACTTGTTATCAACGTGTCAGTGTCATACACATATGGTGTTCTTTTCATTTACATACAAATATATATAACAAATATAGGAATTATATTTATCTATAATTTTTCTTTCAGGATATGTCTACACCTTCGTCTATTTAGGGATCATTATCTCTAAAGGATAATGAGGCATAATCAAATGCTTCAAATAATATTGGGATCCCTACATAGCCCTCAAGAGTGAATTAACTTCATTCATTATATGAGTTTCCAGTGGAGGTATATTCAAGTACAATGATAGTGAGATTTACAAACATTATTGAATCCTCAGTAGTGGTTTCTTTTTTTGATATTGGTGATTCCCACTCATTTATATCTAGCTATTTTGTTAATATTATTAACCTTCCACTAAAACTAATGTCCTTTATTATAGATTTATAGACACCACTTGGGAAGGGGAATGATCTACGGGTTCAGTGTTCTTATTATGTGTAATATACCATTGAATTAGAGATAATCTGGGATTTTCTCTTGATATGGATCTGTTTGATGTCATCATCAAGAGATTGAATCATTTCTCATCATGACGAGGTTCATTTTTTTCATCAATGAATTTCTTTTCTTGTGGACTATAAGAGATCATAGGTGTTTTAGGGAGAGTGAGATCCAAGGTCTGGCCATATGAGACCTTCCCTCCCAGAGCTATGGAGGTTTTTTCTATTATTTTAGTTGATCCTAATGACATTTCTTATATTCTTGATTTTCTCATCATTGTTCACGGTTTTCCTGATGTTTTCCCAGATTATTTATTTAGATTTCCTTTGAAAAGGGAGGTAGAGTTTATAATTGACCTAGTTCCAGGAACACAGTCGATATCGATTTATTCTCATCATATAAAACCATTAAAGTTTAAATATCTTAAAATCCATTTGGAAGACCAATAGAAAAAGGGTTTTGTTCACCCTAGTGTTTCACATTGGGTAGCCCCGGTGCTCTTTTCCCAGAAGGTAGATGGTTCACTATTATTTTTCATGGACTATTGAAAGTTTAACTAGGTAATGGTTAAGAAAAAGTATCATTTACCTCGTGTGGATTATTTTTATACCTTTTAAAACGGAAAGAATTGATTTCAAATATTGATCTTTGGTTGGGATATCATCAACTTAGAGTTCTAAAGTGTGATATATCAAAGAAAACATTCACAAGCAGGTATTTCCATTATGAAAATCTTGTGATGCTATTTGGTCTGACTAATTATCATGTGGTTTTTATGGTTTTGATGTAGTAGATATTTCATTAGTATCTTGACAATTTTTTGGTACTTTTTGTAGATGATATTTTGTTTACTCGATATTCTAGCGTGAGCATGATCACTATCTATGTTTGGTTTGGGAATTCATGAGAAGTCACCATTTGTATGGAAATATTTTGAAATTTAAATTTTAGAATTAAGAAGTGAAATTATTTAGGCACATGATTTGTGATCATGAATTTTCAGTTGATCCTAAGAAGGAAAATGCTATCTTTTCATGTAAAGATCCATATAATGACATTGAAATTCAGAGTTTCCTTGGTCCTTTTGGATACTACCGATGGTTTTTAAAGTATTTCTCAAAGTTGGAATCACCATTGACTACTATTACAAGAAAATGGGTAAAACTAACATGGGATGCAAAGTGAGGGTCTTTTTTCAATGAGTTAAAATGAATTTTGACATCAGATCCAATTCTGATCTTTATAGTGCCCGGTAAGGGGTATATGGTTTTATGTGACTCTTTTGGTGCTAGTTTAGGGTGTGTGATCATATAAAATGATCATGTGGAATCTTAAGTCTCTCTTCATATTTGATCATACTAGAATAATTACTCCACTCATGACATAGATCACCCCCAGTAATTCATGTGCTTAATTTTTAGAGGAACTATATTTTTTAGGAAAAACTCACAGTCTTTTATGAATATAAGAGTTTTAGATACCCATTTTCTCAACAAGACTTGAATATCATAAAGAGGAAGAGGTTTTAATACCTTCAGACATTTGAATTAGATATCACCTATACAATGAGGAAGGGGAATGTCATTGTAGACTCTCTTAGTAGGAAAGTACCTTCACAATCCATTTTGGAATCGAATGAGGAGTGAAAATTTATGAAGTTCTTTTCTTAGTTTCATATGGATTCTTAGGAAACTATTTTATAATTAGTTCTAACCATTGTTCAGTTATCATCATCTCTCTTTGTGTCTATTCCATAGATTCAGTAGAAGGACATCAAGTTTAGAAGAATTAGTGAAGCCTTATATGGTGGGGATACCGTTTCTGGTTTTTCACCTTATATAGATGTTATACTCTATTTTGGGGATCAGTTTTCTATCCCAGCATATGTGAGGAGCTCAAAGTTTCCTAATTTTCATAGTTATTCATGGGAAATTCATCTAGGAACTATGAATATAAATTTTGATATGAGATGATGATTCTGTTTTCTAGGTACGAAGCATGGAATTTATGATTATGTGTCCCACTATTACACCGAGCAACAGATATAAGCAGATAATATGAAACCTTCTAGTTTTCTTCAACCTCTCGAGTTTCCAATTTGGAAATAGGCTATGGTATCCATGGAAATAATTTTCATATTTCCACAAACCCCCAAAGGGAAGAATACTATCTGGGTGTAGATTTATTGGTTGAAAAATTAAACTCATTTTATTCTAATCAAAGACACAAAAAAGTTGAATATTTGGGTAAGATTTATATCCTATAAGTTATGAGGTTACATCGGGGTCTTTAATATTTTTTTGGATAGAGATCCTAGGATTAGTTCAATGTTCAAGATAAGTATTCAAGAGGTAATCAGGGATCATGTCAATTTGAGTAAAACTTATTTTCTACAGAAAAACAATTAAATGGAGTGTGTTATTCATATTATTAAAGATATTATTCAAGATTGTCTATTGGATTTTAGTATATTGTAGGAAAACCATCTGAAAATAGTTTAGTTTTATTATAAACGTAATTATCAGTTTTCAATCAGAATAGATCCTTTTGAGGATTTGTACAATCATCCATGCAGTTCACTTATTTGTTGGACACAGGTGGGTGAAGCTTCTTTGGTTGGATCAAGTTTTCTTCTAGATGAGTGTACAAGTATTCAGGATATATTTTTGGCATTTGGTCATAGCACAAAGTATGAAGACATCCTTTATGGATCAATGACACTGTCTTTTAATTTTTCTATAGGTGACTTGGTTTTCTTGAAAGTTTCTCTTTGGTAGGGTCATCATTAGTTTGGAAAATAGGGAAATTTGGCTCTGAGATATGTTGTACCATTTATTTCGTTTAGTGGATTGGTAAGGTTGCTTATTAGTTGGTATTTTTGGATTAGTTGAGAAAAATTCATGATTTTTTACACATATCACAGCTTAGAAAATATCATTTTGACCACTCTCACATTTGGAGCTGGAGATATATGTTTTTTTGTTGAGAAACCATTTGAGATAATTGATTCTCAAGTGAAGTATTAAATTGTAATTTAATTCCAATGGACAGATTATTATGGATAAACATATCAGATTGTTACAAGACTTGGGAGAAAAAATCATTGATGAGGGTGAAGTTCCCTCACCTCTTTAACGAACTTCAGTATTCCTCATGACTTCTATAGGATGAAAATTATTATGGTAGGGAGTTTGTAACATCCAATTACCCTATTTAAGTTAACCCTATACTTTTTGTTTGTTTTACAATTTAATTGGGCACATTATGTGACTCTAGAGGATGGAAAACATTTCTTGAGAAAATGAATGAAAGTTTATAGATGGTTGTTTTTTAATTAATATATTCTAGGTATAAATGTGTTAATGTAATTCTAGTGTTCTCCCTGAGTTTGGAGAATTCATGAGGTGTTTTTTGAGTTTTTGGGAAAGAACCTAGAGTTTTCTATTGTGTGATGAGAAATTAAACGGTGTGTAGATGGGTTACACAATTTTTAATAACAAAATATTAGTTTCTAATTTAAACATTTATGGGTTTTCTCACATATGTGATCATCATGAATTAAAAAATGTGTAAATGTATTATACTGCATATAAATTTCAAATAACTATTTAGGGTGGTGTAAGAACGATGTTTCATTTCATTCCCCCACAACTCTTTTGGATCATAACCTAGAAGAATTATCCTATGATTTTTGGAGTCTCTATTCGATCTGTAGTGATCTGTTCAATAGTGAGTCACTGTATTAGTTGGTTCCCATCTCTATAGTTAAGTGAGACTTTATACCTCTTCTTTGATTTGATTACAGTGATTCTATGATGTTTCATTATCAGAGCTATTGATCTATGATGATTTTTCTTGTTATTTTCTTCTAGATCTATGGTGTAATCTTATTCTGATGGTATTTTCCTTTATTGGATATGGTTTAGGGGGTGTGCGTTCAGAGGTAAGTGTCATTACCTATTATTTGAAAAACCTTTTTGTTATATTGAATAAATTATAATGTGTGTAGATTGATTATAGGGCCTTCGTTTTCATTCTTGTTTTCCTCTTGGTTCTGTATCATTCATGGGCATGTTCAATCTTGAGTTTGAGGTAGGTGGTTCCATATATTTTTTATTTTTATGAACTCTATTGATCTTTTTCTTTTTATAAATTGATTTTTTTAAAAATGGAATTACTTTTGTGTGTGTGTAAATTAATTTGTGATAAAAGCTGGTTTTACCTATTTTTTCGTAAATGGAAAAGGGTTATTTTCAGATCATAAAGATGATTTATAAAATTAAGTACATGGGAAGCCTTGTGTACATAGGTGGAAGGTTTATGTTATGGAAATCATCCATGTTACTATTGAGGGATTTTATTAAGGGATCCAATCTTCTCCAAAGGCCTATTTTTAGGTAAATGTTTGAAATTGTAGAGAGGCTCACTCAGGGGGTGTTTCTATTCTTCTAAGGCTGGTATTCTAGGGACATATTGTGCACTTTTCATTTTTTGTGGTACGAGTAGTCTGCTAGCCTAACCTATTCAGTTCCAGGGCATGATATACCTATGGTTTGTATTTTTACTATTTTGGTTTTTGATATGCATTATTTGGATTTGAAATTGATATACCTAAATTTGTTTCATAATTTTTTGAAAAAAAGGGAATTTTTACCATGATTTTGATAAAACTTCTTTTCTGCTTATCATGCCATTTTTATTTTAAATGAGAATATGTAACACCCCGAGATTTTATGAAAAATATTCTTTTAATTTCATTGATGTCTTGTATTTTACGCTACACCAAAATTATCTTGTTCTATATGCAACACCGTATTAGATTATATTATTCAAAAACACTATTCTTGGCTTGTGTTGCACGCAAGAGCAACCTTCCTCAATAGCGTGTGTTGTATGCAATACTAAGTTTCACTAAACAATGATATATTGTTATAATAATATTATGAACTATCCATTATGAATATTAGTAACTAGATTTTGAATTTTATGACATTATAATTTATCTTATGCATTTTATAAAACATGGTAGTAGAACAAAATAAATTTTTCGGTTAAAATAAGTATTTTTTAAAAAAATGAAATTTTTCCGCCTTTTAATGGCACACCCACATTAAATTTAGTTTTTGGAATGTTTATAAGTTCAATTTGACCAAATAAAATCCTTCTTTTGAATCAGGATATAAAAATTTACTTTGGATAAGTTTTTGATATTTTTCTGATAAGGTTCTTATTTTGATGAATAGTAAAAATACGCTAAATTTTAATTAAAAACAACTTTTTTCATCGTGATAATTTATATGGTTAAATTATAATATTTAATGGTTTTAAAGTATAAATAGAACATATTTTTACCATTTAATATAATGTAGTTCCTTATCATTAATTTTATGCTGAATTTATAAGTAAAAACATTTCAATCTTTTACAACAGTTTAACATTTAAAACGTGTTTTCTCAACAGCGAGATTAATTTTAAACTAAATACTACAAATTTTGTGTTTTGAATTTGGAAAATGGATTCCATATTTGGAATCATTAGGTCCAAATTATGTTAATAAGCTACTTTTTATTTTTATGCATTATGAATAGTAAGTACGAAAACTTTTATTTACCATAGTTAAAGGTAAATCGATTAATTAAGGGTAAATATAATATTATAAAATTACCCTAACACTTGTATTAATATAATTGGATGATTATATTTTTTCCTAAATCATACTTGGTTCTAAATGGAATCTAATGGTACCTACTTGTATTTGATTAAGACCGTTTATTTATTTTATTTCAAGGAAAGTGAAATATGTATCACTCAAAATTTAATAATTAGATTATTTTTAATATAAGTTTATACAGAATATAAATTATATTATAAATTCTCATTTGAAAGATAATTTTTTTTCTTTATCATGGTAATTTATTTTTAATTTTTAAGAAATATTTAATTACCTTAATATCTTATACATTAATGATGTAGAAATTATTTATTTTGTAAAAAATAAATAATATAGTTTTTATTAAAATAACAATACCTATCAAAAAGACCAGAAACTTGACAAAAATTTATTGGTCGAGTATATATATACCATAAGAATCCAAGAGTTTATTTTTGGACCATTTGGAGCCTTATAAAACTGATTAGGACATTTATATTATATTATTTTAAATGATGTTAGTGATGTCACCTTCATTATTTAATAAATTTAACATTTTAAATGTTGTGATTTTAAGATGATAAATTCGAGTGAAAATATTATTATGAAAGGTATTATATTTATATTCATCTTAGGATTTTATTTTTAATTTTTATGCGACAAATAAGTATATTAAATAATTATACAAAAATGTTATAGTAATGATTTTATTTAGAGATATACCAAATAAATGGTTTTAAAAATATTAAAATAAATAATATATGAAAAAATTAATGTGCCCCATGAATTTTTTTGATGAATATGAATTTTTATAAATCTAATATATATATTTTTTGAAAATATCTTATGTGTGGTTTTTATTTAAATTCAAATAATCAATAGTGTCAAAATCGACACTATTGATATTTTATAAAAATAACATATTATTAAATTATTTAAAAATCACAAATATATTTAAAAACTAAAAAATAAAAATTATATGGTCGAAAATGTTATAAATTATCCAATTATGTGAAATTGAAAAAATATAAGTATGTATTTATAAAAATTTAAAATTTAGAATTTTATTACCACAAATAAAATTAAATAGATTAAATAACAATAAATCAAGTTTATAACGTTTAAAATAAACTTAAAACATGTCTAAATTTTATTTTTTGATGATATTACAACAATATATCATCTCATCTTTGAATTGGGTCATTTTTTGAGGTTTTTATGTAGGGTTTCATTTTATTATTAATTTATATTTTTAAAGTTTCCAAAAGTGTTCCTCTCCTCTCCTATATAAGGGTACCTCCTCCCTCTACTCCTCACACAATTTTGAGCCTTAAATCTTGGACAAACCCTGACCATTTATCTTCTTCACTTCTCTAGAAACATACTATAGGTCCTGGTCTTCTTCAAAGACCATCTTTAGTGCCCTAAAAGGAGGTTTAGAAGATGCGCGTCGAAGAAGAAGTAATCTCTTCTACCGATTCTTGAAAGTTTCTTTATTCTTATACTACCTCTTATTTAGTTGTTTAGTTATAAAGTAATAACATAAGTATAACTAAAATACTTATATGTTATTAAAAATATGAAACAACCCCATTTGACCTTCTATCTATCCTACGGAAAACGAAATCACCGCGCGTGCGTACGTACAGAATACCGTCTCCACACCGTGGTGTAATCTGTTTTTCCCCACCACCTTACTTGTATGGGTATAATGGTGTAAAGAATAACTATATATGGTTATTATAACATCATAATGATTCTGAGATATTATATCATCCACTCAAATTCCATTCAACAATAATGGGAACGATATCATCGCTCGTGCGTACGTACGGATTACCGTCTCTATGACGTGATGAGATTCATTATCCATGTTAACCATTAAAGAATGATTATAAAGTATATATAATGAATAATAATAGTATATATAACATAATAATTCTACTGGATTTATGTATATATATATATATATATGTCATCTACTTACTTCGATTCAAGTCAATAAGAAAAGGAAAGCAACGTTCATGTGTACGTACGACCTACCGTCTCCATGAACGGTGTATTTCTTTTCAATTATCTATATATTATATATATATATATACTAAATATATATGATATATAAATCATGTTTTAAATTCTTGAAGTAATTAAATAATGATATAAGTAATAATAAGATCAATAACAACAAGTCCAAACACGTACGATAAATGAAACGATTTGACCGAAAACACTACTTTAACATGGAATTGACAAAAGAACAGGTAAGATAAAGTCATAAGTAAATAATATATGATATAATAAATATTAATATGGTTCTTTTACAAGTTAATAATATTTTTAAACCCACTATACAGGATTTTCGGACACGTATAGAAGAAATTGGACCTTAAGTAAGGGATAATTTTGCTATCTTATTTTTATCTAAGATTGCTTAGATGTAAGTATTTATTGGGGTTATATTTTCCATCCATGTCCATAAAAATGTTTTCATAAAGTTTTTAATATTCTTACATGTATTTTTAAAGTCATGTTTACCCCTCTTTGACTTTTATATTGTGTTATGTAAGGAATCGTTCTTTTGTTTACCATAAAAGGAACTTTTTGACTTTTCCGACAAAAGTACGAGGAGAATGTTTTTTAAATTATACACCATGAACATATTTTTAGGGTTTCATAATGACTAATTTTTATGAATATTCCTATACAAGTTTCATTGTTATTTTCAATAAAATCATATTCTTTTAAAATTGTGTGGCATTTTGTGAAAAGAAAATGATTTTGTAAAAGAAGGGATATTTTCTTCAAGAATTCATTTCAAGTGTTTTTTCAAACCTATTTTCCATATAAGGTGACATTATTTAGTATGATTATGTTTCAAGTATAATGTCTCTATTATTTACATGGTTTTATTCTTCTTATGATGAAATGATATCCATTTGTTTTATATGGATTACATTATGATGGGATGATGTTTATGAAACCCATTTTATTATTTTGGTTATGATGAATGATTTATGTTTATTTTGTGGCACAAGTAAGAATGATTTCATTATTAGATGGGTGGGACCTATATCTCCCTCCAATACATTGGGTAAAGATTTATATCTCATGAGATAGACATGGATGGAATGGTAAGTTAATCCGGTTCAGTGACACGTGACTGGAACGAGGAGTGAACTTGATTCAGTAAGGGAATTTTCCCACTAAGATGGTCTTGGCCGTAATGACTTGGATATTATGGAAATCATATCATGTGATTAATGGTTTTACACAATTACATGTTTTATTCCCATGCTATTTTATCATGATTAATGTTCCTTTATGATCTATTCCTTATGTACTTCCAAGATTTATTTCTCAAGATTTTGATGTTTAAACTTTATTTTCATGTTTTTTTAAGTTTAGATGTATATGATTTATTTTACTTTCTCTATTATTATACTTAATGATCTTTTAATCTCACCATTTATATGTTTTATTTTCCCCAGGATTTAAAGAAAGGTTTTAGGTAAGAAAAAAAGGGGAACATCTTTATGGGAGATGTTGAAGATCTTTCACTATGATTAGAAGATTATGTTCTGAGTTTCCAAAGACACTAAACTATTATGGTATGTGAGTTTTTGTTCTTATTATGTATTAATTATTCCACAAAAGTAATGTAATGTCCATGTACTTAAAGATTGGGTCTCTACAGTTGGTATCAGAGGAAAGGATTAGTTAAGCTTTGGAAACTAGGATGAGAAAACTTTAGTGGGATCCCTAGAAGATATTTTAAAGGTATGTCTAGGGATGTCCCTAAGGTTACGTATAAGTATAGGTTATAGTCCTAGAATTATAGTAAAAATAGTATAATTTAACCTAAGATGTAAGATATTGAAGGTAATGCCCCTTGATTATGATTTTTTCCTCTCACACTATTCTTTTTGGGTTTTAGAAAATGGATAGAAACATGAAGATTCACGATAATGAAGGATATGATGGACAATGGAATGATATTATTCATGAGAAACCAAATGAAATTTGATCTGGAAGTCCATATATCATTATTATGCCTAATCAGAAATCTCATAATATGATCAATAATCTTAACTTTGGTAAGATTCCCAAATCAGCTAATAAAAGAAAAATAGAGTTTCATGATGACCATATAGGAAAGAAAGTTCAACTTCCCTCATGTAAATCATGTGGGTAGAGGCATCAGGGAGAATGTATCAAAGGAACTGGAAGATGCATTGGGTGTGGAAAAGAAGGACAAAAATCCAGTAATTGTAAAGGAAAAGGTTCAATTAACACCATGGACAAGGATAATGGTATTGCTAAGACATCAACAATGGTTAAATGTTTTAAATGTAGAACATATGGGCATTATGCAAACCAATTCCCTAAGGGAAAATCTCATAAAGAGAATCCAAATGGTCGTATGGGTAGTATTTATGTTGATGATGATGAAGAGACTAAAAATGGTATATGAGATTAAAGAAGTGTTGAGGAATACAATGATGAATCTCGGTCAATGGTTTAACAAGGTAGTGGAATGATTGCATGTTTATCAATAGTAATGTTGTATAAATAATTTCATGGTACTATGGAATAATGAAACCTCTAAGGATTGTTACACTATTGTTTTTAATTAAGTTTTTTTGAAAATATATGTTGAATGGTACTGGTAACCATGAAAGGTTATTTAGATATTTTTGGAAATCAGATGATATGTGCATAATGAAGGGATAATGAGATAATGAAATGTTTGATAATATTAATGAGCTCATGACTGATATAAGGAAAAAGTGATATCATGGTTTGAGTATATAGAAATTCTAGAATCATTCATGTTTTCAAAAAGATAATATGGTTATACATGTTTCAAGAGAATACATGATTAAGGTATTCACATGTTTGAAATGTGATCAACAAGATATATCTTATGATATATGGGGATGAATGATGGTATTCACGTGCTTGTTATGTGACCTTTCAAGTAATCATTTTCTTTATACTATGAGATTAGACAGATGTATTTTGGATAAGCCTAAATATTGGAATGGATTATGTTGGACATCAGATAGTATTATTTAAGGAATGAACTTGTTTTTAGATATTATTTCTGGAATGTTATAATAGTATAGTTTTAGAAAAAGGACAACCCATAGGACGAGTGAAAACCCGTCGCGTCGGACAAGGATGTAGGAATCGAACCCACAACCAAAGTGCGACATGACTTTATCGCATACCACTAGCCTAAAAGAAGTCCCTAGTTAGTATAAATTAGTTTTAATTTATTAATCCATATGATATATGAAGTATAAGTCCATTTTAGGAACCATATACAATTTATCTCATTATAGATGGACTTATGTATATTTAATAACTTTTGCTAACTTTTTGTTTGAGAGAGATGGAATGACCTATCATTTTATCGCATGACCTGCTAACACTTCAAGAATGAAAAATTCAACTTCATTTCTTTAAGAGATGAAGTGGAAATTGTTCAAGGAATGACCAACAGTGATATTGTACCAAAATCAAGAAAGTATTTCTTCTAATTCCAATTTTTTCAACTTTAGGGAAATGATCTTGAAAACCAATAATTTTTTCCTATTACCCTCATATCTGATGGTACCTTAGATCATCAAAAATTTACGGCTTTGTGATTGTTGACTTTTTTATAGCCATGTTCTCTATCACTCTCCATCAGAACTTGATGGTTAGATTTCTCTTCCATATCCATATTTTAACCTATGTTCTCATATGTGGAAACCCAGTGATTAGTTAATTTGGGTAACCGTTACATTTCATAATTTAGTTTTTAAAGTTATGTTTTGGTATTTTTTTAGGATGTCGTTTTCTATTAAATAAACTTTCATGTAGTAAACCATTTATAACCCCGACAAATTTCTAGGGTGAAATTCATTTTAAGGGGGGTAGAATGTAACACCCTGAGACTTTATGAAAAATATTATTTTAATTTCATTAATGTCTTGTATTGTACGCTACAACAAAATTATCTTTTGCTATACGCAACACGGTATTAGCTTATATTATACACAAACACTATTCTTGGCTTGTGTTGCACGCAAGAGAAACCTTCCTCAATAGCGTGTGTTGTACGCAATACTGAGTTTCACTAAACAACGATATATTGTTATAATATTATTATGAACTAGACGTTATGAATATTGGTAACTAAATTTTGAATTTTATGACATTATAATTCATCTTACACATTTTATAGAACATGGTCTGAGAAAAAAATAAAATTTTCAGGTAAAATAAGTATTTTTCAAAAAATGCAGTTTTACTGCCTTTTGATGGTGCACCCACATTAAATTTAGTTTTTAACATGTTTATAAGTTCAATTTGAAAAAATAAAATTCTTCTTTTGAATCAGGATATAAAAATTTACTTTGGATAAATTTTTGATATTTTTCTGATAAGTTTCTTATTTTAATGAATAGTAAAAATACTCTAAATTTTAATTAAAAACAACTTTTTTCATTGAGATAATTTATATGGTTAAATTATAATATTTAATGGTTTTAAATTATAAATAGAATATATTTTTACCATTTAATATAATTTAATTCATTATCATTAATTTTACACTGAATTCATAAGTAAAAACATTTCAATCTTTTGCAACGTTTTAACTTTTAAAACCCATTTACTTCAACAGCGGGATTAATTTTAAATTAAATAGTGCAACTATTGTGTTTTGAATTTGGAAAAATGGATTTCATATTTGGAATCAGTAGGTCCAAATTATCTTAATAAGCCACTTTTTATTTTTATGCATTATGAATAGTAACTACTGTAAATTTTATTTACCATAGTTAAAGGTAAATAGGGTAAATAAGGTTAAATATAATATTATAAAATTACAATAATGCTTATCTTAATATAATTGGATGATTATTTTTTTCCCTAAATAATTCTTGGGTCAAAATGGAATCTAATGAAACCCACTTGTATTTGATTAAGACCTTTTATTTATTTTATTTCAAGGAAAGTGAAATATGCCTCACTCAAACTTTAATAATTAGATTATTTTTAATATAAGGTTATACAGAATATAAATTCAATTATAAATACTTATTTGAAATATAAAATGTTTTTCTTTATCATGTTAATTTATTTTTAATTTTTAATAAATATTTAATTACCTTAATATCTTATACATTAATGATGTAGAAATTATTTATTTAGTAAAAAATGAATAATATAGTTTTTATTAAAATAACAGTACCTATAAAAAAGACCAGAAACTTGACAAAAAATTATTTGTCGGGTATATCTATACCCTAATCATACAAGGGTCTATTTTTGGACCATTTGGAGCCTTATAAAACCGATTAGGACATATATATTATTTTATTTTAAATGATGTCAAAGATGTCACCTTCATAATTTAATAAATATAACTATTTAAATGTTGTGATTTTAAGATGATAAATTCTATTAAAAATATTATTATGAAATTTATTATATTTATATTCATCATAGAATTTTATTTTTAATTTTTATGAAACAAATAATTATAATAAATAATTATACAAAAACTTTGTAGTAATTATTTTATTAAGAGATATACCAAATAAATTGTTTTAAAAATATTAAAATAAATAATATATGAAACAATTAATGTTGCCCATGAATTTTTGTGATGAATAATACATGTTATGAATCTATTATATATTTTGGTTTGAACATATCTTCTGTGTGGTTTTTATTTAAATTCAAATAATGAATAGTGTCAAAATTGACACTATTGATATTTTATAAAAATAACATATTATTAAATTATTTAAAAATCAAAAAATATTTAAAAACTACAAATTTAAAATTATATGGTCTAAATAGTTATAAATCATCCAATTATGGTAAATTTACAACATTTAAGTATGTATTTATAACAATTTAAAATTTATAATTTTATTACCAGAAATAAAATTAAATAGATTAAATAATGATAAATCAAGTTGATAAGGTTTAAAATAAACTTAAAACATGTATAAATTTTATTTAATTATGATATTACAACCCTATATTATATAATATTCTAATTGAGTCATTTTTGGAGGTTTTTAAGTGGGGTTACATTTTATTATTTATTAATATTTTTAAGGTTTCCAAAAGTGCCTCTCTCCTCACTTATATAAGGGCACCTACAACCTCTCCTCCTCACACAATTTTGAGCCTTCATGCTTGGACAAACCCTACCAATTTATCCTATACACTTCCCTAGAAACATACTAGAGGTCATTGTCTTCTTCAAAGACCTACTTTAGTGCCCTAAAAGGAGGTTTAGAAGAGGCATGTCGAAGAAGAGGTTACTTCTTCTACCGATTCTTTAAAGATTCCTTATTCTTATACTTCCTATTATTTAGTTGTTTAATTATAAAGTAATAACATCAGTATAACTAAAATACTTATATATTATTATAAATATTAAACAACCCTATTTCACCTTCTATCCATACTACGAAAAACGAAATCACAGCGCGTGCGTATGTATGGAATACCGTCTCCACGCCGTGGTGTAATCTATTTTTCACCACCACCTTACTTGGATGGGTATAATGGTGTAAAGAATAACTATATATGGTTATTATAAAATCATACTGATTATGAGATATTATATCATCCACTCCAATTCCATTCAATAATAATAGAAATGATATAATCGCTCGTGCGTACGTAAGGATTACCGTCTCCACGACGCGATGAGATTTATTCTCCATGTTAACCATTAAAGAATAATTATAAAGTATATATAATGAATAATAATGGTATATATAACATAATAATTCTACTGTATTTATGTATATATATATTTCATCTACTTACTTTGATTCAAGTCAATAAGGAAAGGAAAACAACATTCATGCGTACGTACGGCTACCGTCTCCATGAACAGTGTGTTTCATTTCATTTATTTATCGATTATATATATATATATATTGAATATATATGATATATAAATAGTGTTTTACATTCTTTAAGTAAGTAAATCATGATATAAGTAACAATAATATCATGAAAAACAAGTCCAAACATGTACGATAAATGAAACGATTTTACCGAAAACGCTACTTTAACATGGAATTGACAAAAGAACAGGTAATATAAAGTCATAAGTAAATCATATATGACATAATAAATATTATTATGGTTCTGTTACAAGTTAATAATATGTTTAAACCCACTATATATGATTTTTGGACATGTACGGAAGAAATTGGACATAAGGTAAAGGATAATTTTTCAATCTCATTTTTATGTGAGATTTCTTGGACGTAAGTATTTACTGGGGTTATATTTTTCATCCATGTACATAAAAATGTTTTTCATAAAGTGTTTAATATTCTTACTTTTTTTAAAAATCAGGTTTACCCCTCTTGTACTTTTACATTGTGTTATGTAAGGAATCTTTCTTTTATTTACCATAAAAGGAACTTTTGACTTTTTAGGAAAAAGTACGAGGAGAATGTTTTTTTACTTATACGGCATGAACGGATTTTTATGGTTTCATAATGCCTAATTTTTATAAATATTTCTCTAAAGGGTTTCATGGTTATTTTCAATAAAATCATATTCTTTTAAAATTGTGTGGCATTTTGTGAAAAGAAAATGATTTTGTAGAAGAAAGGATATTTTCCTCAAGAATTCATTTCAAGTGTTTTGTCAAAACTATTTTCCATATAAGATGACATTATTTAGTATGATTATGTTTAAAGTATAATGTATTTATTATTTATATTGTTTTATTCTTATTATGATAAAATGATATCCATTTGTTTTATATGGATTACGTTATGATGGGATGATGTTTATGAAACCCATTTTATTCTTTGGGTTATGATGAATGATTTAGGTTTATTTTATGGCACAAATAAGAATGATTTCATTATGAAATAGGTGGAACCTATATCTCCCTTCAATGCATTGGGTAAAGATTTATATCTCATGATATAGACATTGCTGGAATGGTAAGGTAATATGGTTCGGTGATACAGGACTTGAAGGACGAGTGAACTCGATTCAGTAAAAGACTTTGTCCACTAAGATGGTCTTGGTAGCAATGCCTTGACTACTATGGAAATCATATCATGTTCTTAATGGTTTTACACAATTTCATGTTTTATTCCCATGGTATTTTATCATGATTGATGTTTCTTTATGATATATGCCTTATGTACTGCCAATATTTATTTCTCAATATTTTGATGTTTAAACTTTATATTCATGTTTTTTTAAGTTCAAATGTATATGATTTGATTTATTTTATCCATTCTTATCCTTAATGAGCATTTGAGATCAACCTTTATATGTTTTCTTTTCCCTAGGATTTAAAGAATGGTTTTAGGTAAGAAAAAAATGGAATATCTTTATGGGAGATGTTGAAGATCTTTCACTATGATTAGAAGATTATGTTTCGAGTTTCCAAAGACACTAAACAATTACGGTCCTTGAGTGTTTGCTATTTTTATGTTTTAATTATTCTGGAAAAGTAATGTAATGTACATGTACTTCAAGCTTGGGTCTCTACAAAATACATGGATTATTTCATAGAGAATCATTATAAAACACCTAGGTGGGATCATACTAATCCTATTAGATCATAGTCTATACAATTGTTCAATGGTTTATAGAACTTTATTTGTATTTCAATACAGAGAAAGTAAATGTGCCGCAGTGAGGTGGTGGGGTTTTCTGATAGCTGGGTTTGGATAGATGGATGAAAAGAGAGTGCATATTTTCCCATGCTATCACAGAGAGTAGTTGTTTCATTTTCTTGTTTTGGTTGTCCATTGTGGTTGGAAATGCTCTTGAAATTTTATGGATGTTTTATGTTATTTGGATTCTGATGTTTGTTTCAATTGTGAAACATATAATTCTTCTACTGTTGTCTATTTTTCTATATATATTTGATATATCCTTGCTTCAGGTTGAAAGAAATCATTCCCTACAATTTTTTTTGATGCCTGGGTGCTAGTCATTAGCTCGTGGGGATTTGGAATGCCCTTCAGGTACGTGAAGGGTTGGGTAAGTTAATAGTTTGAGAGGGAATTTAGGTTAGTTCATTGTAAGATATCTTCATTTCATCGCCTCCTTTGGTTGTAATATAGCTTATGTCACACCCATGACTTTTTTTTTTAAATTCATTACTAATTTAATTTCCATTACCGATTTTTTTTGGGGGTTTACCACTCATTTTGGTGAAAATGGTGGGTTTTGAAAATTTGGGCCAAACCGTGAGCCCAAATCCAGATTTAAAAACAAATTTTGATTCTTATATAACTCATTCAATTTTTACTATTTTAAACCCATTCCACTTCCCAATTGGAATACTATAATATATTAAAATCACCATATCCTTTTGAACCAAATAGAAATCCCAAATCATGATGGATTTGGGTTTTTAATTAAGGTAATGGGCCTGCCCGTAAGCCCATTTCCTGCTTTAAATTATTTTTTTAAAATTTCAATATCTCATTCGTTGTTTACTGTTTTTCGGTGATTCAACCTCCCACTCGAAGCCAAAAACCTCAGCCTCACCCCCTATATCGCGTTTTCCTCTTTGGAGCTCATATACCCCGCGGATTGGGACGATCTTTGTCAATATTTCTCAAATCGACCAGATTTGATGAGGTAAAATGAATCTTTCATAACTCCTTCAATTTTCATCCTTTTCCCCCCATTTAAGTCCCCACATGACCTAATATGACTCCTTCAGACCTCCATATCAGTTTTGGGTACTTGTAGATTCATAGTTAGGTGGATTGGGGCCGATTTCTTCAAGATATTTCAAGTAAGGGAATTCCTTCTTGGTTCCTTCCATCCTCTTTTAGTTTTATTTCATATTTCTTGAAGTTCCTCATGTCCAGAAGTTAGGTTTGGATCCTAAGGTCTGATTTGGTATCTTTTGGGTCAATATTTGGTGGTCTAGGTCTGGATTTATATTCCTTGTGGTGCAACGGTGGTGCGCTTAAGGTTTCACACCAAATTTTGAGGGTTTCGACTCAAAAGGTAGGTGATTCAATGTGTAACCATTTTATGATTAGTTAGATTGCTTGTTTTATTAATTTAGTATGTTTATAATCTGTCTTGTGTGGTTTGAAAACTGTTTTTTGATGAATTTGGTTAAACATTTAATTTTTAGTTGTATTTTAGCTTGAAATTGGGTACTTTTCATGTGTGACTCTTGGGGTAATGTTTGGATTTAGTTTATAACATATGAAAGTGATTTATTAGTCTTGAAAGGGGCTGAAAATTCTGTTTTGTTAATTCCTTATTATCATGTGGGCCTTGAAAAGAGGTTTTTTGAATGAGTTTAAGTTGTAAAACTGTCTTGTACTTTTTGAAGGAGATTTATGAAAACGTGTGTTTTTCATGTGTATCTTTGTGGTATTATTTGATGTATTTTTATAACATTTGGGGGTGCTTTAATAATTGTTTTAGGGCTGAAAATTCTGTTTTGGATTGTTATTGTTATGATTTTGGTTTTGAATGAGGGGTTTGAAATGGGTTTAGAGTGCAAACAATGGTTATACCTCTTGGGTTTGTTTTATAAAAATTGCAAATGTTTTATTTTGTTAAAAAAAGTTGGGAAAGGGTTTATATGTACTGTTTGGGTTAGTGTGTTCACCTAATGTGGGTTTTTGAATGGTAAAGTGGTGATTTGAGATGTCAAACATTTTTAGAATGTTTTATAAATTGCCGAAATGTTTTACTAAATTGTGTTTTGTGTGCGAAACACGGGTGTGGGATGTTTCGTGTGAGTTTATTGATAAAATGAATTGTGAAGGTGAGAAGGGTATTATGTGACATGTGTGTGGGCTGTTTTTTGAGTTGAATATCTTGTAATGGTTTTATAAAATCATTTAAAGGATTTGTGTAAGTGTTAAAAAAATGTGAAAAGTGTTGTAGGGAATTTTGGTGTGAGTTTGATTTCAAAATGCATTTGAATGAATAGTGGAATTTGTGACTTGTGTGATGTACATGGGGCTATTTGGTTAATGTGTGATGTGGAATTTATATTTGCATGTGAAAACTATACTTCTTGGATTGTTGAACTTGTTTGAGCACAAAGGGAAAAACCGGGTATCTAGGTGGGTTGACGTGTACTAGTATGCTAGTGAATCCGTGGGGTTTGGCCTCAGTTTCACTTAGCAAGATTGATGCTTAAAACTCTAACTAAACAATGATGATGATGATTGGGGACCACTAGGTTATGGGTTTGATCCCTACTAGTGGCTCGTGCACGAGAATGGATATTTTTTTGTGGTTACTCTCACCGAGATACGAGGTACCTGGGACCCACAGCTAGCTAGTGCCTAGGGGTTATTTCCTATTACTTGTGCTCATTAGATCCTTTGTACTTACCGTCGGTATACGGTATTGTTGGCTGGAAAATTAAGTAGCTTTGTTATTTATTTTAAAATTTTTGTTCCTTTAAAATTATCTCACATGGAAACTGTTTTCATTTATCATTTCATCCTTTAGAAAATTGTAACTAGCATTTCTTATTTACAAAACATGCAATGCTTTTTGTCATGAAATGTTTATCACATGGAATCTCATAGAGGTGGTATCCTACTAGTCTTTCGCTCACACCCTACTTACACCTTTGGGTGTAAGTAGACTTTCTTATTTTATGTCACAGGTTTGGGTACAGGTTTTATGCCTTTGGTTCGGGTTTTTAGCGGTCCATCGTGATGGAGTGTTGTGGAGATGGCTTGAGGGCGGTGCCTCTTTCCATGTGAAGGTTCTTGGGCTGTATTTTCTTGGGTTTTTACCTTTGTAATGGTCTTTAAAAATTGTTTAAAATTGTGTAATTCAGTTCTGAATTTTTGAAAAAGATTATTTGGTTTGAAAAATCCAGATTCGTTTCATTGGATTCTTTTGTCGTTTTAAGTTTATAAACTCAGGTAAATCGTTCCCAATTATCATTTTATGATACCCGGGCACTTGTGCCAGCCCGTGGGGATCGGGAACGCCCTTCGGGACTTGTCACGGTCTGGGTTTGGTGTCGGTTTTGGCGGCGTCCAGATTCGGTTCGTGACAAAATGGTATCAGAGGAGGTTCGCTCCATTGGAGTCATGTTATTTGGGAAATGGTCGGGATAGTCTAGAGTTATGATTGTTGGGACATGGAATTCTGGTTATGGGTAGTGTGCTTGATCACCACACCTCATTTCAGGATTCAAGTCACCAGAGGAAGTTGGGATTTTTCTAGGTCTTTTGGTTTTCTTGGTTTGATGATGATTAGGGGAAATGAAAAGAGAGTTGGGTTAATGGTCTCAATGAGCTCGCAGGGTCTGGCAAGCCATGTAGAGCCAGGGATATTCCCTAGAACACTCTCTGTGACAGTGAAGTGATTGGAATATGGCCGCCAACCATATGTCCAAGTCACCCACTGAAACTAGTTTCCTCTCGCATTGTCTGGTGTTCTTTAGTTTTGAAATCTTGGAACTTTGGTTTTAAAGTGACTTGGTTTTAGGAAGTGTAATGTTTTTATGAAATGATTTTCAAATAAATATGGAATGGTTTGATTTATGAAATGGCAGAACTGAATATTCAGAATTATTTTGAAGTGGAAAATTGTGTTCTTACACCTCTTTTGAAAGCAGAAACTATATTGAATTTGGTTTTGAAAAAGTGTTCCCATTAGAGTTTTCTAAACTATTAAAAGTTTTTTTTAATGGGATGAGATGTTTTGAAATTGATGTAAATAAATTGAATGTGATTTTTCATTGGAGAAATTGTGCCTTTCTGAAAAGTTTTTTTAATGCGGTAATTTGGGTTCGACCTCCTGGTTAGCGGTTTTGATAAGAATGATGTGTTGGTTGACCATTTTGGTTTTGAAAAGTGGAAAGAATCAGTGCATTGACATTTGGTATTTCCATGAGTGACCACATGCATGGGGTTATATGGGATGATATATGGTTGATGGCATGACTGGATGAGTGCCAGGACAGATATGAGGAGGGTGCCTAGTGTGGCACAAAAACATGCATGTGTGAGGCCCATGGGGTACTATTGGTGGATACGCTCACCGCTGAACCGTTTTTTTTTTTCCAGAAATGGTTTTAAAGAAAAACATGTTTTCTTGATGAATATTTTGGGATGGTTTTTATTATGGGTTTTTGAAAATGTTGATGTTGTGGGATGTTTTGAGTCCAAGAACCCCTCCTGTTCGAACTGTTTTTTTTGGGGTTGTGTTTGGTCAGAAAGCTGGGTAAAAGGTCCGGTTAGTAGTCTCCTATGATATATGTTTCAGGACACCATTAAGATGGTTCCATTAACGAGTTTGGATCTATTTGTGTTATGTTTTTACCAATGGACCAGCTTGGTTGGGTCCTTGGGTTCTCTCTTTGGATAAGGTACGCCCCATTAAGATTTAGTGCACAACTGAAGTGCAATGCGGATTGTTTCACCATTAGAAAAATCCTCCAGTTGATCAATGTAAGGATTATTTTCTTGAGATTTGTGGAATGAGTCTACACCATTTACTTTCTTGGTTTTTTTTGGATCCTCTTGTTGCGTAAGAGTGCTCGTGGATGGTTGAAAGAGACCTTAGTTTCTTAAGCTACCTAATTCGTCGAAGGTGAAAGTTGTCTGGGTTGTCAGTATGGATAGTGTCTAAGAGGGCCTCTAAGTCCTTCATAGTCTCTTCGTAGAAGGGGTTTATGTTAAACTACCAGTGTGGGAAATCTGGACATGAGAGGCTGTTATGGACACTTTCTGGAATGCTGTGATATTTGGTGATATTGTATAAGGCCCCCTCCTTGTATTATTTCTCTCAGTCGCTTTGGACTTGTTCGGTGACGTGATGTGATGTCACGTGCTCGTTTGATTGTAAAGGTGAAGTTGTACAATATTATGTGAGTCTATTTTTTTTCAAAACTGTTTTCCTTTTGGGAGATCTCGACATCCTCTATTTTAGAGGAAGGTGTTTATATGTGTCCTTTATTTCTGTTGTTTCTCACCCGAAGAAGTAGGGTGTGATGTGAGTGCATCCTCTAAACCCTTATTTCAGTGAATTTAAAAGTTAGGGTAAAGTGAGTTCTGGAGTGTGTAATGTATGGGTGAACACATATCAGATTGCGTGTAGTTGTTTTTAGCATCGGAAGAAGAAATTCTATTTGGGGGTTTCCAAATCCTAACTACGGGGCCGAAGATGCTTCAATCATTCCAGCTCCAGCCATAGGTCCCGGAGAGAAGCTGGCACGTAGTCAAAGGAAATCCCATGGTAGTTTTTAACCTTGAACAAAGAACTGTTCTTAGTATGAGAGATGGGAATAGTTTAAAAATTTGGTGTTTTCATCTTTCTTCTTTTGTTCCCATTTGGTGGAAAGAGGTGGAGTGCCTCATCCCCATGTTATCTTCCAATGACTTTCTTTTCCCCTTTGGTTTCCTTTGGGTTTGGGGAAAGGTTTTGGATTTGTCTAGACATGTTGAGTGAACATTTATTAGTAACCATTCACCAGAAAACCATGTAGGTATAAGGATCCACATGGTTAGAGCACAGTTTCCCAAACTGCGCGGGCTAACCGTGTTGTCGTCCCAACACTTTAAGTTTTGAGGTTTTTCTATGCCAGCCCATATTTGTCAGTTAAGATGGATGGTTTTTATGGTGGGGAGAACCACTATGAGTCTCATATATATTATTTTGAAAATGCCTAATGGGATTCTACCCCTTGTGCTATGGAGTTTGTTCGGGGTTCCCCTGTTAGTCTCTTGATTCTTTCTCAGAAAAAAATTTTAAGTTGTCTCTTATGGTTGGGGATCCCATTTGTGTATCCTTGTACCAGTAACTCACTTTTGTACTTGGTCTTGGATTGGATGTGGTTAGTCTCATTCGGAGCTATATAAACACATACATCTTCCTTGAGTAAACGTTGGGATTGGAGGTTTCCCAATTGTTTAGTTATATCAAGGTAAGTGTAACCTTGTTTGATGTTCTTGTTTGTTTGGGTAAATTTATTGAGCCTTGTTCAGATAGTGTTTGAGGAGTTTTGTTTTAGGATAAATCTTGAATGTTCTTGATAATTTCAGTAATGAGGTGTATGTTTTGGTTGTGAAGTATTCCTTCCTTAATTGATCACTGGAGGTGTTTTGACCTTTGGGGGCGAAGCTTAGCAAATGAGTCCATTTATGCCTTTCGGTTGGGTTTGGTTTTTGCTTTATCCGTGATGTGGCTTTCCGAGGGCGGAAAGTTTTATGGTGGGGAGAATTGTCACACCCATGACTTTTTTTTTAAATTCATTACTCATTTAATTTCCATTACCGATTTGTTTTGGGGGTTTACCACTCATTTTGGTGAAAATGGTGGGTTTTGAAAATTTGGGCCAAACCGTGAGCCCAAATCTAGATTTAAAAACAAATTTTGATTCTTATATAACTCATTCAATTTTTACTATTTTAAACCCATTCCACTTCCCAATTGGAATACTATAATATATTAAAATCACCATATCCTTTTGAACCACATAGAAATCCCAAATCATGATGGATTTAGGTTTTTAATTAAGGTAATGGGCCTGCCCGTAAGCCCATTTCCTGCTTTAAATTATTTTTTTAAAATTTCAATATCTCATTCGTTTTTTACTGTTTTTCGGTGATTCAACCTCCCACTCGAAGCCAAAAACCTCAGCCTCACCCCCTATATCGCGTTTTCCTCTTTGGAGCTCATATACCCCGCGGATTGGGACGATCTTTGTCAATATTTCTCAAATCGACCAGATTTGATGAGGTAAAATGAATCTTTCATAACTCCTTCAATTTTCATCCTTTTCCCCCCATTTAAGTCCCCACATGACCTAATATGACTCCTTCAGATCTCCATATCAGTTTTGGGTACTTGTAGATTCATAGTTAGGTGGATTGGGGCCGATTTCTTCAAGATATTTCAAGTAAGGGAATTCCTTCTTGGTTCCTTCCATCCTCTTTTAGTTTTATTTCATATTTCTTGAAGTTCCTCATGTCCAGAAGTTAGGTTTGGATCCTAAGGTCTGATTTGGTATCTTTTGGGTCAATATTTGGTGGTCTAGGTCTGGATTTATATTCTTTGTGGTGCAATGGTGGTGCGCTTAAGGTTTCACACCAAATTTTGAGGGTTTCGACTCAAAAGGTAGGTGATTCCATGTGTAACCATTTTATGATTAGTTAGATTGCTTGTTTTATTAATTTAGTATGTTTATAATCTGTCTTGTGTGGTTTGAAAACTGTTTTTGATGAATTTGGTTAAACATTTTATTTTTAGTTGTATTTTAGCTTGAAATTGGGTACTTTTCATGTGTGACTCTTGGGGTAATGTTTGGATTTAGTTTATAACATATGAAAGTGATTTATTAGTCTTGAAAGGGGCTGACAATTCTGTTTTGTTAATTCCTTATTATCATGTGGGCCTTGAAAAGAGGTTTTTTGAATGAGTTTAAGTTGTAAAACTGTGTTGTAGTTTTTGAAGGAGATTTATGAAAACGTGTGTTTTTCATGTGTATCTTTGTGGTATTATTTGATGTATTTTTATAACATTTGGGGGTGCTTTAATAATTGTTTTAGGGCTGAAAATTCTGTTTTGGATTGTTATTGTTATGATTTTGGTTTTGAATGAGGGGTTTGAAATGGGTTTAGAGTGCAAACAATGGTTATACCTCTTGGGTTTGTTTTATAAAAATTGCAAATGTATTATTTTGTTAAAAAAAGTTGGGAAAGGGTTTATATGTACTGTTTGGGTTAGTGTGTTCACCTAATGTGGGTTTTTGAATGGTAAAGTGGTGATTTGAGATGTCAAACATTTTTAGAATGTTTTATAAATTGCCGAAATGTTTTACTAAATTGTGTTTTGTGTGCGAAACACGGGTGTGGGATGTTTCGTGTGAGTTTATTGATAAAATGAATTGTGAAGGTGAGAAGGGTATTATGTGACATGTGTGTGGGCTGTTTTTTGAGTTGAATATCTTGTAATGGTTTTATAAAATCATTTAAAGGATTTGTGTAAGTGTTAAAAAAATGTGAAAAGTGTTGTAGGGAATTTTGGTGTGAGTTTGATTTCAAAATGCATTTGAATGAATAGTGGAATTTGTGACTTGTGTGATGTACATGGGGCTATTTGGTTAATGTGTGATGTGGAATTTATATTTGCATGTGAAAACTATACTTCTTAGATTGTTGAACTTGTTTGAGCACAAAGGGAAAAACCGGGTATCTAGGTGGGTGGACGTGTACTAGTATGCTAGTGAATCCGTGGGGTTTGGCCTCAGTTTCACTTAGCAAGATTGACGCTTAAAACTCTAACTAAACAATGATGATGATGATTGGGGACCACTAGGTTATGGGTTTGATCCCTACTAGTGGCTCGTGCACGAGAATGGATATTTTTTTGTGGTTACTCTCACCGAGATACGAGGTACCTGGGACCCACAGCTAGCTAGTGCCTAGGGGTTATTTCCTATTACTTGTGCTCATTAGATCCTTTGTACTTACCGTCGGTATACGGTATTGTTGGCTGGAAAATTAAGTAGCTTTTTTATTTATTTTAAAATTGTTGTTCCTTTAAAATTATCTCACATGGAAACTGTTTTCATTTATCATTTCATCCTTTAGAAAATTGTAACTAGCATTTCTTATTTACAAAACATGCAATGCTTTTTGTCATGAAATGTTTATCACATGGAATCTCATAGAGGTGGTATCCTACTAGGCTTTCTCTCACACCCTACTTACACCTTTGGGTGTAAGTAGACTTTCTTATTTTATGTCACAGGTTTGGGTACAGGTTTTATGCCTTTGGTTCGGGTTTTTAGCGGTCCATCGTGATGGAGTGTTGTGGAGATGGCTTGAGGGCGGTGCCTCTTTCCATGTGGAGGTTCTTGGGCTGTATTTTCTTGGGTTTTTACCTTTGTAATGGTCTTTAAAAATTGTTTAAAATTGTGTAATTCAGTTCTGAATTTTTGAAAAAGATTATTTGGTTTGAAAAATCCAGATTCGTTTCATTGGATTCTTTTGTCGTTTTAAGTTTATAAACTCAGGTAAATCGTTCCCAATTATCATTTTATGATACCCGGGCACTTGTGCCAGCCCGTGGGGATCGGGAACGCCCTTCGGGACTTGTCACAGTCTGGGTTTGGTGTCGGTTTTGGCGGCGTCCAGATTCGGTTCGTGACAGCTTATTTTAATTTTTGATTCCTCCAGAGAACTTTAACCTGGTGAGTTATCCTATTCCGTTACACTTTATTTATATATCCGGGATTTTTGATGGTTTTTCATAATAGGAAATATTATGATCCCTTATTATAACATATAAGTTTAATACATGTGATGGATACATTATATACTTCTTCAGTAGAGAAACATGGAATGTATCGTGAACTTGAGATAGGTTTGGTATAATCTCTAATAAATAAGTTATCTTCTTAACTCAATAAATAATCTCACAGGGTAAAATATACACAAGGCTCAACTTTACCTTATTTCCATATCTTATAACCTTATTGTAATGATAAATTCATAGAGATATCCTCTCACAATGTTCAAATTCTATATTTTTTTGATTACTTTTATAATATTTTTTCTATCAATTATATGATTACTTGATGTGATGTTGAATGGATCTAACCTTCTTTACCATTTCCTTATATATCTAAAGAATAATAGCTATCTTTATCCAACATAATCACAACCCAATGGTGATCTATACTTCGTTCCATGAATGGATTCATATAGATCCTTTTGAATGATCAAGAGAAAGCTACTGCTATAAGAAAACTAAACTAGGGGAATGTATTGATCCCAACAACCTTTAAAATCCATTGAAAAAGATATTGAAATATAATCCAGAGTATGAATGGTTCTCTTAGAGATAAAATATATCCTTGTATGATAAGATGTACTAAAAAACAACTCTAATTGTAGAGCTTGCTGAATAATTAACCATAACATTGAGGTAATCCTCAGATCCTAATTTGATATAATATAATTTGGTACTCCATTTAATCTTTACACTTTCTTAATATATATTCTTACAAGATGATGTAAAGAGAAATGTTCTCTAAAAGAAAAAGTGTGTAATGATATCATAAGGTGATATACTAAAACATAAATATCATTATGTCCTTTATAAATTTAAGGGAGTCCAATGAAAAAATCTATGATTATTTTTTCCCATTTCAATTCAAGTGTGGGTAATGTTTGTAAAATCCCTATAGAATTTTATCTCTTAGACTTAACCAGCTGACATACCATGAACCATGATATATAATCTGTAATATATTTGTAAAAATAAGTTAATGTTAAGAAAAATAATTTTCATATCTTATTAATATTCATTAATTTTATTTTATAGAGTTATATTCATTATAATAATATTAGGTAATTTCTTAGTCAAAATGAAAAATATTTATTTCTAACCAAATTAGGATTTCATATATAATATGGTTTTATTTAAAATTTTATTTTTAAAATTACTATATTTTAATTTTAATTTTTTTATTCATTTTATAATTCATAATGTTAATATTATCTTAGTATTAATTTTTTATAATTTTCAGAAAAGTTTTATTTTTTAGTAAATAGTGAATTTTTTTTATTAAAACTCGTTTCTTCTTTTCAAGAATTTACTAGTAAAATTTTATTTTGGATTAGTTTCAAAATTTATTCAATTGAATTTAAATAAATAAATAAAATCAACATCTTTGAAATTAATTATATACTTTAATTTAGTAAAATGTTTTTCTTAAATGTCATTTTTGTGAAAATCCATTTTTTTCTTTGTTTGGTGTATTTAATTAAAATATAAATTTTAAAAGTTCAAGAAATTGAATAATGAAAAATTAATTCCATATTTTAAATTATAATATCAATTTTTTTAAATAGTCCCCTTTTATTTTTTGTCATTATGAATAGTAACCATAGTGAATTTTTGTTACCACTATAATGATAAAATGAGTTATTTAGGGTTAAAAATAATGTGGTAAGGCCTAAAATTAATTAGAAAGAGTGAATTTATTTCCTCTGAAGAGTATATTTCATCCATAATCATCCAAAATTCTAAATTATTACCATTTTTTCCTTTTAGCTGTTATTTTTACTTTTATAATACTTTAAGTATGGAAAAAAATGCCACTCTATTAATTTTAAATTTACCATATATGTTTATATAGGGTTAAAAGTAATATGTGGATGAATATTAAAAATTATTTTGAGAATAATGAAATTATTTTTATTATTATAATTTATTTATATTTTTTTAATGATTATATAATTACCTAAATGCTTTTGAAACACTAACTTTGTACTTATGAAAGTAGTAAAAAATTAATGTAAGTGATTTTAAAAACACAAAAATTAATATTTTTTGGTTGAGTTATAGTTTCCTAAAATTTTTATTGATAAATATAATAAAATATTTGGATAATAAAGATTTATAATCTAATTACTTTGCAGTCATGTTGTTTTCAAAGTCTACTGAAGTGAATAGTTTAAAAAATGACAATAAAGATAATTTATATCAAAATTTTTTTAATTGATTTTTAATTCATAAAAATAATATAATTAGAAAAATGAATATTATATGGTTAAAAATATAAACCATAGTCCATTTATGTGTCACTTTTCCAGTTATAGTAATTTTATTGACCCCTCAATAGTAAAAAACATTGATATCACCAAAATTGTCAAAAAGGTTAACAGGGGGGGTTAGAAAAATGATATAAGGATAAAAAAATAATATTAAATTTTCAAAAAAATTGTATTAGAGGATTTAGAACCATCCTAATATATTATTTTAATTATATCTGTTTTTAATCTTCTTTAAAAATAGTATTAATTTATATAAATTTAATAATTTAAAAATCCCTAAGAATGCACCTCCCCTTACTTATAATATGACACCCCTATCCTCTATTTCTTAGACCATTTTAGCTATTTATTTTAGTAAATACCTACCAGAATAAATTCCAAAAATAACTTACCACATTTTATAGGTATTATTTTGGACATAATACCAACCTTAGAGGGATTATGGTGTAAAACAAATAAGGTTTCCTAAACAAGAGGTATAGCTTTTAACTGAATGTTTTCATTTTATTGATTCTTCATATTCATTCATATCTTCATAAAATATTATGAAATAATAACACGAATATCTCCCATATACATTTTTTTATGTTATTAAAATAAACTATATCCATCTTATTCTTCCCTGAAATGAGTGATGAAACTGACATCCGTATGTACAATGAACTACCACCTCACAAACTGATGTAATTCATTTTCCAACACCACCTTTCATGGATTATTATAATAATGGATTCAATATATATATATATATAATATTTATGAAATTTTATCACTATATAATGATATTACATCATCAACATTCTTACCATTCCTTCTATTGAAAAATGACAATTCCGATCATGAATACATGTGGATTGTCACCTTCATGAATCTATGTGATTTAACTATCCATGACCACATCACATAGGTACCATTTATAAGTGTATTTAATGAAATAATACGAATTTTTTATATAATAATAATTTTATAAGTTTAAAATTATACTTAACTTATATCCATCACATTCATTGAAAATGGGAAATGTTACTCATTTGTACGTACAACCTACCTACTCAATGATTATTACACAGCTCATTTTTCATAAACATAATTCATTTTTGGTTTAAAAATTATAATTTATGTATAAAAATGACAATTATTAGATTATTATTATTCTAGGTATTATATAAAAATCATCACTTTTACTATATTCCACTAACAAATATAAATTTTGATATATGAGGTAAATATCATCAAAACGTATGACGTGACCTTAATTAGTTAAGTAATTAAATATAACATGAAAATAAATAAATTAAAAATAATAAATAACATGAAAATGGTTCTTGATAAATTAAATAAATAGCATAAATTTATTTTCTAAAAAGATAATAAATGTATATGATGAGTATAATTTGAGGTAAAGGACAATTTACCTTAAAAACTAGTTTTAATTTTTTTAAAGAAATAAGTTTCTAAATAATTTTCTTCCGTATTCATATTATTAAAGTTATATTTTGGATGTATTGATATGGAAATAAATGAATTATAAATTAATTCATGTATTTCATTTTACATTTTTTGATGGTTTTTAAAAGGAATCTTTTTATGTATTTCAAACGGAATATTTTTACTTTCTATAAAAAATGGAAAAGGAATAATTTATAAAAAATTATATGTTTTTGATGAAACTAAAACCATTATTTTATATTTTTAATACATTATAATATTCCATGTTTTCTTAAAAAAACCCTCTTTAATTTTTTATTATTATTTTAGTTATGATGATAGGATTAAAAAAATGGTATTTCTATATCCAAACATGTTTTTCATATGGTTTTGAAATAGTTTTCGAAGGTATTTTAAATGAAAAATAAAAATTATTTAAATTTATTATTTATGATAGGTTTCTTGGACTTTGTTTTTGATTAATGGTGAACCCTATATAACTTATGATGATGGGTAGTCCTGATATATCTCATGATTATGGGTAATACCGATATAGATCATGATGATGGGTGATTTGAAATAGGTATCCATTTAATTTGGTAATGATTATATTCACTATATAATTATGATGAAAGTTTAATGTATTTGTTTCTTAACTAATAAGGGTTATTTTATAGCTTCTATGAAGATTATTTCTCAAGAAAAATACATGATTTTTTATTCTTGCTAATGAGTTTTCATGGAAATAATTTTATTTCTAAAGGCATGCTAATAATATTTTGTTATAAAGTAAGGATTACTCCATTTTAAGATAAAATGAATGTTTTTGAGGAATAATTTTTTATGGTTTGTCATGTTTTCTATGAAACAATAATGATTATGATTTTTCACTTTATGATTTTTCATAAAGTGTTTTAAGAAAAAATTTGGGTAGTAAAGCCAATTTCATTTGTAAGTAAATGATTATTTGAGCTAAAAGTATATTATATTAATGAAAAAATATCTTTTATGATTTCATGTTTTTAAAATGGGATAATGAGTTTTTTATTATTTTTTATTCCCCTTAATAATATTTTTGTGCTCGTACGATATTTTTAATTTTTTTTTGAAAATTTTAATGATGATTAGGAACAATGAAGCCAGTTTGAAAATATTGAAAATTTATCATGAAAATAAAATGTGGATCATTTTTAAAATCCTTTTATTATGTATAAATGGGATAATAACAATAATTTTCTAATTTTTAATGTATTGTTTTATATATGTTAATTTTTACCAAATTCTATAAAAATATAAACCTTAAAATATCTTATAAAGTGTATAAAAATGAATTCTTGTTTTAAAAATGAATTAGGGGTTGATAAGGGAAAAACCCTTATAGTTGGTATCAGTGTAGAGGTTTAGATAAATTTAGAGGTTAAGATAATGTAAATACCCATAAGATATTATAATTTATGGTAATCATGATATTTTAGTTTAATATCGCCATGTTGATTCAACTAGACTATGATTTTTCAGAATGAGTTTCCACAGAGGAAACTAGGATGCATAAGTAAGAAGGAACCAAGTGGAAAATATCCTTCCAAATTAGCGACTTGTAATATTTAAAATTAGAATAGTGATGTTTGTTTCTATTATGTATTAGTTGATAGGGTAAATAGATGTTGTTTTTATCCAAATGAGAGAGAATCCACATTCACCATAGAGGAACATGTCAAGAGTGGATCATTTTATAAAAAAGAACCCTCCAGTACTTAGTGGATCATCTGACCTTGTGATACCTGAAAGATGGATGTAATACTTTGAGAAGATATTTTAAGTCATGGGACATAAATATAATCAAATAGAAACCCTTAATATTTACTATTTTTAAGGTGAATCTGATCAATATTGGTAAATGGTTAATAATACTAGAGAAAGATAAATGATTGATACCATGGATTGGGAAACATTTAAGAGTCTTTTACTTGAGAAATATTTTTCTATGGTTGTTCATAATAGTATGTAAAATCAGTTCATTGATTTGTGGTATAATTATTTTGTTTTATTTTCCACATATAATGAAAACTTCACCTGATTGAAAAAGTGCACACCAAATTTTTATGTGATTTTGATAATAAAATTTAATTATCATTACTCAAGATTAAATCCATGATATCAATAGGTAATGTATTACATTGAATTTAAAATTAATGAGAAACTTGTATTATGTTTTAAAAAGGTATAACTAGACTTTTTTAATGATAATGTATTATATGAAAATAATAAGAATAAAAGTCTTCATAGCAGGAAATAAAGAAACTTTGATCAATGAAATATGATGGTAAGAAAATAAAGTTTCCAGTTAGTAAATGGTGTCATAAAAATCACCATGGAAAATGTTTTACTAAATCTAGATAGTGTTTTTGATATGGTATTTTTAGAATTTTAGTTTTTGAATATAATGAAAATTATCATACAAATGAAGAAAATTTGATGGGAAGATCATTTAATTGTATTGAGATGGGTCATTATGAGAGTAATTTTCTAATGATATGAATGAAGGATGAAAATAATCAAGATCACAAATATAAAGGGGTGTTTAAATCATTTTATACTAAATTATTAGATGTTAGACCTTATAATATAGTGGTGTGAGGTACATTACATGTCTATTCAAATTTTACCAATTTCATGTCTGATTCAGAGAATACAAACTATTGTTTTCCATGAATTTGTTTTGTAAATTAGAAATTAAACCTCAAGAAATGAATCCATAACATTTAGTTAAAACATATGGTGGAATTACTATATAAAAATGAAATTATAATAATCTTATTATTATTGTCTATGGAAAGTCTTTACCAGGAAACCTTATTGTTTTTCCCTGAGTTCAGTTTGATTTTATTATGGGTATGGATTGGATTTTTGTTTACCATATTAAGATAGACTATAGAGCTAAGTGATTTTCTTTCATAATGAGTTTTAGTTTGTATAAAAGAATGAATTTATACCATTTATAACATATAATTAATTTAAGAAACTATTAAAAGATAGAAATGAATGATATCTTATATATATTTTAGAGAAAAGGGATATTATTCATATATGTGATATCACTATATTGAATGAATATATGGTTTTATTTCTTGATGGGTTCCTACTAATATAGCTAATCAGTAATTTGATATTGATGTTGACTTTGGTCCAGATACAATTACAAATTAAACATCCCAAAATCAAATTCCTAGATTAGAATTTTGGAATTGAAAAAATAGTTGCAAGAGTTTCTAGATAATGATTTCATTTATTTGATGAATTTTCAATGGGTTTCTATTATTTTATTTGTTAAAAATAAAGATGGTTAAATCAGTTAAATGAGAACTTGGGATCAATATATTTTATTAGATTAATTTTTTATAAAAACACTTTTTTATTTCAATATATAAATGACACATTTTGTGGAATTATATATGTAAAGTGGTGTTAGAATCCAGTTTTTTGGGATGAAATAGGTGAAAGAAAGTTTTTTGGGACCAAAATTGGTAGAATAAATCCTTGAAATGGTGAATATTATTTAGAAATATATTAGGATGTATCATCATTTGTAGAAACTTTATATAGATATCTAGAGGAAATATCTTTATTTTGAGCCAGGTGATCATGTTTTTCTTAAAGTATCTTCATGGAAAAGTGTTATAGATTTTTTTTAAAATAGAGAAGATATGTTCAGGTTTCATTAGACCATATTGAATCTGATAGGATGTTGGATTAGTTTATTTCTAAGTGTACATACCTATAAGATTATCTTAGGTATATGGAATATTTTATGTTTCCTTTTTTAGAAAATACATTGCAGATGCATCTCATATTTCGACCCCTGAAGTAGTTATGTGAGAAGAAAACATTAAATATGAGGAATAACCTAGTTTGATTATTGACCACAAATATTACGTATTAAGTAATAAGGTTATTCCCAAGGTTATTAGTTTTTGAAAACTAGATGATGTAATACGTAATGTGATAATTAGAAAATTTTATGAGTGAGAGATATCTACACTCATTTAAATTGTATATAAAATTGTGAGGATATAATTTCTAAAAAGTGGAAAAAATTTAATGACCTAGATAATGTTAAATTTTTTTTTCATGAATTATCATCCTTTATTAATTTTATTTTATAGATTTATATTAATTATATGTATTTTAGATAATTTTTTAGTCAAATTTAAGAAACATTATTTATAAAATTTTTTGGTTTTCATGAATTATAAAGTTTTATTTAAGTGGAAAATTTCCAAAATTATATAATTTTAATTTGAAAAAATGAAATTCATTTTTGAATACATCATTTCAAAATTATCTATGGATGAAGTTTGGAAAATTTATGAAAAGTATACTTTTTCAGTGAATAGAAAAAATTACCAACTTTTATTGAAAACAAAATTTTCCATTCCAAAATTTAAAAATAAATATTTGATTTAGGATTACTTTAAATTTTTTTAATAAATTTTTATTAAAAAATATATTATTATGGTCTTTAGAGTGAATTTCATACTTGAATTCAATATAATAACATTTTTATAGTTAGAAAGATATTTTTCTGAAAACCTATTTTTCATCACATTTTGTGGGTTTAATTTTAATTTTAATAATGCCACTTCTAGAAATTAAATATTTAAAAATGGATTCAATATTTAGAATTAGTAGGTAAAAATTTTGTGGAAAATACACTTTTATGTTTGGTCATTATGAATAGTAACCATAATATTTTTTTACCGTACTAAAGGTAAAATAGATTAATTAGTCTTATAACCAACGTGTTAAGGGTTTTAAGTCATTAGAAAAATATCTTTATTTATTTAAATAATTTTATTTTATCTATAGTCATCCAAAATTCAAATATATTTACCATTTTTTTCTTTTATCTTTGGTTTTTAACTCTATAATTTTTTAGTAAGGATAAATACAAAATGTCACTATCTAGCTTTTAAATTTTCATTATATGTTCAAATAAGGATAAAAATAAATCATGAATTAATATTAAATTTTATTTTTATAATTATGAAATTATATTTATGATAATTTATTTTTCTTTTTTTAGTGATTATATAATTTACTTAAATTCTCACAAAACATCGTCTCAATGATTTTTCGAGATGTAGAAAAATAAAGTAAATGGTTTAAAGAAAACCAAAAGTAATATTTTAAGGGTTTAGTAATAGTGTAACATGAATTTTAAAGATAATAATAACACATTATGGTAATTTGATAGGTTTATATTTGAAAATATCTTCTATCATTTTGTTTTCAATGTCAAATTAAATGAATAGTTTTAAAAATTTCATTAGTGATATTTTATAAAAAAAATATTTCATTAAATTATTTAAAATTCATAAGAATCATATAACCTAAACATATAATGGTATATGGTTGGAAATATCATCCATGGTCCATTTATGTTTCATTTTTCCTTATATAGTAACTTTCTTAACCCCTAAAGATTAAAATATATTTATATTGTTGTAATTATCAAAAGGGTTTACATGGGGTTATTACCAAGATATATGGATAAGAATATAATCCAAACTTAAAAAAATTTATTGGATGAGATATTTTAGACTCATTATCACTCTATATTAAAAATATTAAAAAATTAACCACATGAACATAAAAATCAATTCATATTAATTTAATAATTTAATAAATTCAAAAAATGACCCTCCCCTCACATATAAAAGAGAACCTTTTATGCTCTCTTCCTCACATCGTTTGAGCTATTGATCTAAGAAATTACCTAAAACAATACCTTATATAAATCCCTCATAATGTTCTAGATGTCATATTTTGGTTAGAATCTGAACCATATAGGGAAGAATATGTGAAGCAAAGGAGATCATCGGGAGATGAGGTGTAGATTTTGATCGAATGTTTTTATTTTAATTATTATTATATGTTATTAAATTATTGTTAAAACATAAAAAAACGATGAAAAAATTATCTTACATATACTAAGATTTTTTTATTCTAATTTCATAATCTATATCCACCCCCTTCTTTTATCAAAAAGAAAATTAAACCATCATTCAAGTATACGATGGACTACCGAGTCACGAACCGATGTAATTCATTTTCTATCACTGCCACTCAAAGATGGTTATAATAATGTATTTTATATAAATAAATATAATATTTATGAAATATTTTTCATTATATAATGATAATATATCTTCTAATTTATTAACTTTCTATCCAATGAAAAATGATAACATCGTTCAGGTGTACTTGTGGATTACCATCTCCATAAACTAATATGATTTATTCTTTATAACCACATTACATGGATACTATATATAAGTTTATTTAAATAAAAAACATGATTTATATAATATAATAATAATTATTAACTTATAAAATAATACTCACCATACTTCCATCATTTTAATTAAAAAATGACAACGTTACTCATGCGTACCTACAACATACCGTCTTCAGGATTGTAACATAGTTCATTTTTCATAAAAATATTTCTTGGTTGGTTATAAATATATAATTTCCGCATAAAAATTATAATTATTTCAACATTATTATTATGTATATTATTTTATAATTAACACTTTGACTATATTCAACTTACCAAATTTAGTTTGGACATATGAGTCGAATATTGTTAATAAATCCATTGTGAACTTAATTTATTATGTAATTCAATATAATATGATAATAAATACAGTAAAATGAATAATTAACATTAAAAATATACTTAATAAAGTAAATAATTAGCAACGGTTTATTATCTATGATGATAATGAAAATATATAATGATTTGGACTTGAGGTAAGGGACACTTTACCTTAAAAACTTGTTTTAAATGTTTTTAAAGTTATATTTTTTTCTGAATCTTTTTATTACATGAACATAATCCTAAAATTATATTATGGATGAATATATATAGAGATAAATGAATTATAAAAAAAATTCAAGTTAATTTTTTTACTTTATTTAAATGGTTTTCAAAGAGAATATTTTTACTTATTTTATATGGAACGTTTATTAATTTCTTTACTAAAGGAAAAATGAAATTTTCCATTTTTACATATACTGAATCAAAGTATTTTAACACCACTGAAACCATTATTTTATATTTTTATTCCATTGTAATATCCCATTTTTTCTTCAAATAATAATCCTATTTCTCATTTTCTTGGTATCCTAGTTTTGAAAATGGATTTTAAAAATAGAAGGGTATTTTGATACATGAATGTGTTTTACATATGGGTTCAAAAGATTTTTCAAGGGATTTATAATGAAAATTTTCATGAATAAAATTATTTATTCATGATATGGTTCTTTTAAATTTTATATGATGATAGGTGAGCTTGATATAACTCATAAGGTTGGGTGAGCCTGATATAGATCATTATGATAGGTGAAATCATTATAGATCTCCAATGCATTATGTAATGATTATGTTGTCTAGAAAATTATAATAGAAATTTAATAAATGAGTTATTACATATATAAGGGTTATTTTAAGTGTTTTATGAAGATGATATCCCAAAGAACCCACATTAATTTTATTTTCCTAATAATGATTTTTTATGGGATTTTTTTGATTTTAAGATAATGATATTTTGTTTTAAAGGAAGGATTATACCATTTTTGGTAAAAGGTATGATTTTTATAATTTTTTTCCTGGGTTCTCACTTTTTGTAATAAACTCTCATGATTTTGATTTTTCCCATTTTCATTATTATAAACATGTTATGAAAAACTTTGGGTAGTAAAGTTGATTTCATATATATGTAAATGATTATTTGAGCTCAATATTTATTATATTAATGGAAAATTATCTTTTAGGATCTCATGGTTTTAATATAAGCTAAAGGGTTTCTTTTTTTTACATGAATTTGTGATATTTTTTGTAATAATACCACATATTTAAATATTTTTAAATAGTTTTATTTATGATTATAAATAAATAAGTCAACTTTAAAATTGAAATGATTTGGAATGAAAAGAAAACATGTTTTACTTTAAAATAATTTTATTGTAGAAAAATGGATACTATAAGGAAATGTCCAATTTTTAATGTTTAGGTTTTTAATGTAATATTTATGACTTAAATTTTCTAAATATTTAAACCAAAAAAGTTCTTTGGTAATTCAAGAAAATTAATTCTTGTTTTAAAAATGGAATTATGGATTGAATAAGGGTCATGTCTTTATAATATCTCTTTATGTTTTCCTATAAAAAATAATCTAATAGATATCTAAAAATATTTTTACTTCCAAGATAAATATAGAATGATGAAATATGATCTTTAACCAATATCTCTTTCTTAATATATGGTATGTTTGGGACACATAAATGGTTTCTAAACCTTATGATTATATCACAATCAATGTTGAGCTCATGATCTCTTATGATATTATTCTGTAATTCTACATATCACTTATTCACCTATTTAATCATCACATGGATAAATGGTTATAAATTCATATAATAAATATAATATTTATACCTTTCTATAAATATTTAAATATACATCCTTTTTAAATAGATAAATATTATATATTTTGCGATCCCCATCATATATAACCTAGCATTATCCTTTTGAATCAAAGCTTCTGCCACATTGTTTTCTTTCCCAGGGTGGTAATGTATTGATCAGTCCTCATCTTTAATTATATCTAACCATATTATCTAGGGTATATTAAATTTTTTTGAGATAATATATACTTTAAACCTTTATTATTGGTATATATATTAGACATTTTTCTTTAAAGATAATTCCTCCATTTCTTTAAAAAAAATTACCGTAGTTAACTCCAAATCATGATTTGGGTAATTGTTCTCACAAAAAATCAATAATTGCGAGGAATAGGATATCACCATATCATTATGCATGAGGACACATCATAGTTTCTTCTTTGATGAATCACTAATGATAAAAGACCATATATACTACATGTTAGCGTAAGAATAGATGGGATGACTAAAATTCTCTTTATTTTCTTAAAATATTCCCCACATTCATGTTTGAAAAATAATTAGGCTCCCTTATAAGTTTACATGTTGATTTAATTATATATCCATGATAAATTCTCCAAAAATCATTGATAATATCCATCCAAACTAAGAAAACCATGGATCTCAGTAACTATAGAGAGTATGAGACAACATTCAATAACTTATGTCTTTGATGTATCCAATAATATACCCTATACTAATATTTTATGATTCAAAAAAGAAAAACTATGTAGGAAAAATTAACACTTTGTAAATTTTTCATACAACTTATCCCCCAATAAGGTCTTCAGTACAATGCTAAATTGATATCCATTCCCTTATTTGATCTTTAATTATATAATAATATCTACTATAAATACTACTAAAAAATTATCATGGTAATATCTAAATAATTGATTAATTAAATCTATAAAAATAGGAAGGTAATTAGTATGTACAAATGGTATCATTATATATTCGCATTGTGAAAACCTCCAATGAAAGGATGTCTTGGGTATGTCTTCACTTTTTACCCTCAACTGATAGTATATAATTCAAACATTGATTTGTTTAAAATATTAAGTTCTTAGTAATTCATCAAATAAATTATCAATATAAGGAATAGGATATATATTCTTGATTTTTATCTGGTTCAGTTATCAATAATCATTATAGAGTCTCATTGGTCTATCTTTCTTCCTAATTAAATGAGAAATTTCACCCTCTAGTGTTTCACATGGATGAATGAATCCCTTATCAAGATTCTCATAGAGTTCTATACTTAATTCCTACAACTCAATTTAAAAAAATTCTATATTGAGTCTTTATAATAGGTGTATCACCAGTTAAGAATTTTATTGAAAAAAAGTTCATGATTATGTGGAAGACCGGGAAAATATTACAGAAAGACATAAAAAGTTCTTATAAAATAGACATAACATTGATGCTGATTTTCTTCCCAACTATATAATATAAAAAACATTTTTAAAAAAAATCATGTCCCATACAATAGATGTAATATCCATTGGAATTTTATATTTATTTTCACATTGATTTATGATCATTGGTTGGTTTAGAATATCATATGGGAATCCCTTACTCTATAATTTATATGAGATTTATATAAATAAATATAAACCATGAAAAAAATAAAATATAATTTCATTAGAGGGAGTAGAACAAGATTTTTATGAAGAAAATCCCCATAATATTCAATCTTAGAAGAGTCATATAATTAATATTCCACTAGATGGAGGATAACAAGATTTATAGGAAGAAAATTCCCATAATATTCAAGACTAAATTATTAGTGTAACCCTCACAACTTTGTTATTATACCCCACATCTAAAATAGATCTTTCATGAGATTTACCTTTTTTTATAGGCTTAAGAGGTTACTGATGTCAATAATCATTCTTAACCATTAGTTTTGAGCACTGGTTTCGATAATATATAAAATATTTATATTTGAAACACTATAGTGTGTGTTTTTTTATTATGTGGTGCATTATATCCATAATTATCTATCATCTTTTTCCCATAAATACAATAGTCTAATTATTATGAAATAAATTTCCACAAATAATTTTTTTCTATTCCCCTTTAGAAAATTTCATCTATGTTTCCTTCCAAAATTTTATTACAAATAAAATATCATATACTTATATGAATGGTTTTTATTATTATAATTTCATCTAAATTCCATCTTTTAATTCTTATAATAATAATTATATTTATTGGTAACTCCAATATCAATTTATACCATGATATAAAATAAAAAAAATTCATTATAAATTCTAAAATACCTTATGGATAACCCCTTTAATATACAGTGTTTTATACAACTATAGAATATATAAATATTACTTTTAGGTTGGATGATAGTACTAGAACTTTACCTAAAATATCTTGTAAAACATTACTAATAGATACTAATGGACTCTACATCCTTCAACTTTAGCTCAAACAATTCCTTCTCCATTTTTAATAAATAATACAAGGAATTTACTTATTGAAAAATAAGCACATAAAATAATCCCACTTCATAAGTGAATTTCATCTTTTTACCTCATGTTCTTGACATGATTTGAAAAAGTATCTTCATTTAATTTCAAAATTCAAAAAAATAATATAAATTCTTTCATATTCTAAATATTTGTTACTAAAAATATATTTTATGTGGTATTGATCTATCACTATGTAACTAGTGGATCATAATTACCACTAAAATAATGTGAATATTACCTCATAAAGGAATAAAAAGAGAATATTTCCCTAATTTTCTAACTAATAATCTCAACATGATTCATAACTTGAGAAATTTTCAAAACCATTGTAATAATATTTTTATTCCAACTCCTATAATATTTTTTTCTTAAGAAGAAGATCACTGTATTTTCCATCACATTCAGTATTAACATAGTTAATTTAGGTTGAATCCATTGAATAAAAAAAATAATGTGAGTAACAATAATCATAGTGGAAAATAATAAAGTCACGAAATATCATTTATCAGATATCAAAATCATGAAACCTTCGTTTTTAGTCAATGAAACCTTAGGTTTAATGTTTGTAATTCATTTTCACCATCTATTCAAATCCTTTATGATAGTTCATAAATAAATTGTGAACTTACAAAATTATATACCCCATGAATTTATAACCATGTGTGTAGTAAGAACACACTCACCACAACCAAGAATGATATCTGAGATATACTCAATAAAATATTTTTAGATTTATTCCCCCTAGATTCATCTATGATAAAAACATATCCACTCTTAGAAAATAGATACATATTTATTTTAAGGAAAATAAAATAATATATACCTTATAGAAAACATTAGGATGATATCCTATAAATAGACTTACCATAATGGTTTTCAAAAAATATATCTAATTCTAATCTCCAATGACTGACTAAACCTTCCACTGATCCTAACTATAGTGACGCATAATTTTCATACATATATATTATATCATAATAAATTAATATTAAATATATTTTACAAATACACATTAGAGGACCATAATGGTTTAGTGTATTTGTATATGAGATACACAATGTTCTTATTTAATGAAATATCTTCAACATATCAAACAAAGATATACTCATATAGTACTCTTTTTTGACATACCTTATATAAAACCTTTCATTATTACCAGTGGAAAGGAAACATAAGAAAGGGTAAGATTATAGTCTTAGTAATGGTAAATAATAAATATTTCAATGTTCACATAAACATTACATGGGTGTAAGGGTATGAGAACATGAAATTAAAATTTTAAAATACATATCAATCATATAATAGATCACAATTATGAATCATGGATTAAATATTAATATTTTATAATACATAAATCATTATGTAATCAAAGAACATGATACATAAGAGAATAACATTGGAATAATACATATGTTTTAGTAATACACATAATCATAATCTATTGGTTTCAAAACACATTCCATAAAATCTTTATTCAAGGTTCACTACCAAGACTATCAAAGTAGAGAAAGTCCCTTACTGAACTGGGTTCACTCCCCATTCCTTTCATTATTTTCTGATGAGATATAAAAAATTACCTAATGAATTTTAGGGATATATAATTATGTCCCCACCTATCACATAATCACAATATATTCATATGTGTTCCACAAGGTTATAAAACATTTATCATATATCATAACTAATTGAAATGAAACAAGTTTCATAAACATTTCAAAATTTCATCATAACATGACGTTGGAAAGTAAACAAGTTTAATAAAAATATAATAATCATAATCATAAACCAAAAAAAGAAATAATAATTATGGTATCAATGGATTATATCCATATTAAATCAGAATTAACATCAAAGGTTTTTTTATTAAATGAACAATGACTTTAAAAAATCACATTGAATATTTCATGAGGAAAATAACATTTTAATTTCAAAATATAATATTTAAAATATAAATTTTTCCAAATATTATGGAAATTATTTTATTAAAAAATAATCTTTTTAGATTTTATATAAATCTTAAATTCATAGAGAGGTCATGATGAAGGTAAATTCTGTTCATGCTTTGTACATTAAAATAATGTTTTCTTTTAAAATATTTAGTAAAAAGTCAAAAGTAACTCATTGGAAAAAAGATAAGAAGATTATATTTTAACCATTTTTAAAAAATTAAATAATGGTAAAAAATTACACTAATTAATCATAGGTTAATATTAAAAACACTATTGAAAACATTTTAAGGAAAACATAAGCATGTAAGAAAGACATTCTTAACCAAAGTAGAAATGAAGTATATTTTTAATGAAAAAATTTTCTCAATAATTTTAAGTACAAAATAGAGGAAAATAGAAATTATTAATTTAAAATTACCAGTATAACTAGAGTATAATAATACTAAATGGTTTTATGATAAATGGATTATATAATTTTATTTAATAGAAATTCATGCATAAATAGTTTCAATTAAAATGAGATTGAAAATTAAATCTCTTACCAATTCTAATTTTTTTTAATAAAAACCTCATTAAATAGATAAAAATATATGTATTTTTAAATAAAAATAATTTTTGTGAGAATAATCATAAAATTAATTTAAGTGATTTATATCAACCTCAAAAAATAAATAACTGGTGAATATTTCATATTTCTCACAAAAATAAAAGTGAGATGATAAATCCCCTTACCCCAAGTTCGACTTTCTTTGAAAATGATATATCCTCTTGTATAATAAATTTATATTTATTATAATTATTTAATAAAATAATTTAAATACTTGTAATATAATATATGTTTCACTTATAATATCTCAACACCCACTTATTAATAACTCTTTGTGAAGTTATTCTTTTCATGGTGTTAACTATTCCATTTTTCATTTGTGTTTCAATTCATCATTTTTGGTTCATGAACATTGATCACACTTATATAATCTAAATAATGTTAATAATTATATAAATATCACACAAACACATAGATATATATATATATATATATTCATTATATATATATTTATAGTCATCTAAAAAATTTATAATTAGAAAATTGATTTGCACCATTCATTGAGACAGTAGGTCATACATACACATTAACACTATTTTATTATTTTAACAAAAAGAAGGAATGAAAAATAAGAAATAATTTTCCGATAAAGAAAAAAAATAATTTCATATATATTATATATAATAATTTATTTAATCAGTATTACCATCCATGCAAAACTTTTATGAAAAATGAATAACACTGCTACATGGAGATGATACGTCGTAGGTATGCACCCATAATGTTTTAATTTTCTATAGGATAGAAATTAGGTGGACAATGGTTAATGAATCCTCATAATAAAAATTAATTACTTTTAAAATAAATAATTATTATTTTTAGATTTTATACCATTGATTTATAGGATGTATAATTAGAAATAAAAGTGAAAGTACTTGGTTAAGTGTTATACCTCTTTATTGAGAAACATATTTCAAATTACACCTTAAGCCCTGAAAGGATGTAATTTTGTAAATAATAGATTATCTAGGATATGGATAAGGAATATCAGAAAGAATTATGGTTTGTATTGTATGATATAGTAGTTTTATTATGTGTGTGGAAGAGAGGATACATGGTATCCTTCTATTGGGGTCAGAAATGACACAATTGGAATTGCATAAATTATTAGATAATATAAATATTAATCATGTTAAGTGGAACTAAGGATCCCCAAATTTAAATATAAGATATTATAAGGAAGAAATATAATCATCCAATCACATATATATAATTATTGGAAATATTTTATGCCTTATCTCCTAGTTAAACCACATTAAACTCATTTTAACCTTAACCTTGATAAATCAACTTTTAACAATGGAAACATAATTATATAGAAAAAATATAAGGGACCATATATAAATTTTTTTACATTTTCGTTAAAAATTTCCAATATATTTTATCAGATATAATTTCTCTAGGTGGTAGGAATTTTTTTTAATATTTGAACTCAAAACACATGAAAACATTTTCTATGAAAATATTTGGTTGATGAGTAAAAAAATTAAATAATAAAATAACATAATAAAATGGTTTTCCTCATTTTATTTGAATAAATTATAAATAAATAAAGGTTTTTATACTTATAGGGAAATACAAAACCTAATGGAATATTCTAACCAATCCATTAAAAGAAATTACACAAAAATTATTTTAAAATTGAATAAAATATAGCTTGTCTTCACAAAAGTCAAGATTGGGTTCCCAATTTCAAGATAATAATTTAAAATTAATTATTTAACTTCTAAAAAATAAATTTAGTTTATAAATACTCATAACATAGGATAAATTCATCTTTTAGTGGGCTTTTAATGTTTTAACCCAAGGTTTTAAAATATTTGTACCTCTTTTACAGAGGTGACACATATTTACTATGGTTACTATCTATATTGAAAAAATTAAGTTGAAACTATTATATTATATCAATTCTTATGATTTCAAATATGGAATCCATTTTATCGAATTCAATTAAAAAAAGTGGAAGAATTTAATTTAAACATAATCCAGAAAAATTTGATGAAATGTGGTTTTCTAGAAAAAATGTTTTCTAAAGTATAAATGATTTTATATTAGAATCTGACATAAAATTGATTAAAATAACCATAAATGGGTTTTTAATAATATAAAACAAATAATTATACTTTTAATATATTTTATACAAAAATTATTCTTTTTAAATACTTGAAATGAAAATTCATTTTCAATAAAAATCAGTATTTTTCGCCATTCATTATAAAATAAATCCATTTAGAAAAATATAAATATTTCACCCTAATTTTATATTGATATTATGATATAAAAAAGATAGATATATATATTTTATCGAATATAATTTCTAAAAGTTATATAAACTATTTTTAAATTTTTCTCACAAAAAGAAAAAATACATTTTTGAGGAAAATGTATTCTTGAAGCATAAAATGATTTTACAAAAAATTGAGTACATATTTATCAATGGAATTAAATTATATAAAATCATTATAAACAATACTTATAATGTGGTTATTCATATTCATACCTCTAATTTTAACAAATAACTTATAATGATTCCATTTAAAAAATATTTTTTTATCTAGGTTTGTTTAAACTATGGTTTTCATGTACCATAATATATAGAAGAAATTAGGTTTATTTGATGAAAAATATATCATAAAATATCTAGGTGTTACAATAGTATCCCCATGATTATTTTAATCCCTCACCACTAGTCAATATCTTTTGGTATACTGGTAGGTGTGCTTAAGGTCATTTGGATTCCCTCACTCAGGGGTCGTTCGAGTGGTCTAGGATGAGGCATTATAATGTTTTATTAAAGCACCCCTACGGATGAGATATTGTAGTTATCAGTGAATTTATGATGAAAAAACTCCAGATGTGTATTGAGCGCACACTTAGAAAGCATGAAATTGGATGAAATAGATGTTTCTATGGAATTCAAAGTGATGTGATTATATACCATAGGATGAGTGTGGTGTTAGTTTGGATAGATAAACCCATGTAGGATAAATGAGACTCGGGATGAGTCAAAATTATCGATTGGTTGCTAGTGATATGTTTATCCATCATGATAATGGAAAGATTGGGTGTAAAGACCCTGCCCCCAGTAACCTATATCTGATTGTTATTTTCTTACTTTATAATAATATGTATGGAATTTCATTCCAAATGAACAATTAGTTTTTAAGTCTTGGTAAAATAGATACATACTTGAAATTATTATTATAATTTAATCATAAAATACACATTGTATTATATTTTAAAACAAATTACCTTTCTAATAATTTATATTAGGAAATATTTAGTATTTTTTATAAAAATAACCTTTTTGTATAAATTTTTTTATTTAGGAGTTGGACTCAGTCCATCATAATGAGGTTTGTTGAAAGTTATTGAAAGTTTGAAACCAAATATAAATGGGGTGACAAGTTTTGTTTCAAATAATGTTATTTTTATAGACTCAGAGAATCATACATAAGTCCATCAGTATGATGTTCAATATCATAGGATCCAAAATCATTATAGAAATAAATGGTTGATTTATGTAAGTTGGCCATTTTCCATAATTAGAGAAAGAAATAAGCCGATAAGTTAGAAATTCAAAAGTTTCTATAAGAATAAGCCGTAATGATGCTTCAAAGATTTGTTGAAGAAATTGAAGTCCAAAATTAGAATGTTTTCATAATTTATAAACCATAATAGATGATTATTTTCTAATCATGAAGTTATTATAAATCATAAAACATAATGATGATATAATATTTTTAGAAAATGGAATAATATTAATGATTGAATTGGTTAGGGTGATCAAGATAGAGTCTGTATTAGATTCAAGAAATACGGATTCAAAAGATCAGATCTAGATGTTAGAATGTGTGAAGCTGATGAGGTTTTAAGAGGATCAAAGTTTCTAAGTTGATTCATCATTTAATACTTTCCATCATTATAGAAAAATTATTATAATAGGATTTTCATCGTAATGATAATTACATCATTGCGAGGATTCCATTAGACTCAACTGAGAAAAAAACATAAATTATAATGATCTATGAAATAAATATAAATCATAATGTGTTGGGAAAGAAACAAAAATCTTAATGATTTGAGAAGGAAAATGATTCTTAATGAGATGATAAGAAAATATATTCATAATGTGATGAGAAGGAAATATATTCGTAATGGGATGATAAAGAAATAGATTTATAATGGGATGAGAAGGAAATAGATTCATAATGAGATGAGAAGAAAATAAATTCGTAATGAGTTAAGAAGGAAAAAGATTCCTAATGATATGATTATGAAGAAGAATAAAAAAAAGATTCTGAAAGATTTATTAATATTTGAATAGTTCAAAATTGAAATTTAATTTTTCATAAATCCTAGAGAAATCTAAGAAAGATTTAATAAGTAAAATTTTATGTTTAATTGTGAGAGTTTTTTAGAGTTTTTGAAATATGAGGAAGTGGGGAATGTTTTCAGGTATCCTGCTTTTGATTTTATATTTTTCCTATAAATACATTCTCAAATCATCTATTCATTATATATTTTCATGAAGGTTTAAAAGGCGAAGCACTAAATAATTGTATGTGAATGTTCCCATCAAACCGAGGAAGATTATAATGAGTTTTTCATTAGAGTTTGTGAAGTGTATATTGAGTAAGGGAGAATCATATTAATTTCATCAAATTGAGAAAATCAAATCCAACCAAATCAAATTAAGGATTCAGACCGAGAAATTGTATAGAAGTTTCAAAAAAGTTTTTATTTTTTATATCAATTATTTTGTAAGAAAACATTGTAAACTGATAGGATTCTGTAATATTTCCTATCAGGATATATAATGTGTCTAACTATATTCCACACACATTGTGTTAACTTATTATTAATAGTGATTTTTATAGACCTATAGAAGTGTCTATGTCAAGGATTTAGGTTCTCAAATTGAGGATAAACCCTTTAAATATTGTGTGATTTACTTGTTTTCCTACTTTTTAAATCATGAGTTTTTAAAAATTATGATAAAGAAATAAATCTTAACATGTTTGAGTGGTTAATTTTTGAAAATAATTTAATCTTATAAAAATTACAACAAATGATTCAACCCTCTTCTTAGTTGTTATTAAATCATTTGGAAATTCAATTGGTATCAGAGTGAAGATCTCCTTATTTAATACTTATCATATATAATATAAATTCTATCAATAGTATATGAATTCATACATTTTATGGAAATAATTATTATGGATGAAAAAATAGGATGATTCTTTATCTCTTGTATATTGGCCTGAATGTTATTGATGCTACTACTATTAGATTTCAACCAATTGAGAAAGATCCTCCTATGAAATTTATTGATAAGAGAAATATATGAGTTTATGGAAAGGATATTGATTAAATCTTCATATCCTTATCCAATAATTTTTATCAGAAGGTTATGGGTCTCTATACATAAAAAGTATATGGGATACACTAGAAATTATTCTCAAAGGGAATACTAAAGTAAAGGAGAAAAAAATTGAATTTTTAAGTAGTAAGTATAAAGACATCACAATGATATATAAATAAACTATTAATGAATAATTCACCATATTAAATGAAATTGTTGGAAACATCAGGGGATTCAAAGATTTTCTTGAATATTCTACAATTGTGAAGAAACTTATTTGAAATTTCCCAAATAGTTTTGATTCTAAAATTTCCTCTTAATAAGATAATATTGATTTATCTCTTGATAAATTACATAACTTTCTAGTTTCTTATGAAATAAAAAAATCTATGATTTTTAAAAAGAAGATAAAAGATTAAATTAATTTTGAAGCTATAGGAAAGATGATTATACAAGATATTGAAGAATATGATCCTTGCATGTCTAAAGATAATGAAGATGATGAGTTGAATGATAAGATTATTTCTATTATCTCTAAAAACTATTTAAGAGTAAGAGATAAATATGGAGGAAAAATTCCACTCAAATTTTTTAAGTGTGGTGAAATCAGACACTTTTCTTTGAATTTTTCTATGAATAAATTTAGATAATATCAAAAATATTTTGTTAAAAAACCTCAATGGAAGATGTGTAAAAAAAATGATAAAGAATAAAAGTCATCCAAAAAATCTAAGAAGAAGTCTAATTTAAACAAAATAAATATTTTGAGTAAGAAAGTTGAATTATAAACAACTAAAAAAATTCTTCTAATGTTGAAAGTTTTGAAAAATATCAAACACTCATTACAAAAGTTGAGAAAACAAATGAATCCACATACATTAAAGAAGGTGGTAAAGAATCTTATAGAGAGTATCATCTCAGAATAAAAATTATTTCATGTATTTCTCAAGATTGAAATTAGAGTAATGAAGAAATATTTTGAAGAAGTTTATGATGGAATAAAATATTTCATCAAGTAGGAGGAAGAATACAACAAGGATATGTTAAGTTACATACAAAAAATTGTTGAACAAGGAAAGATGGTTGAAGATATTAGTAAGAATCTAGAGGCTAAAGAAGGAGAAGTTAACAAGTCACCATCAAAACTTATTGATTCTGAATGTACATTGAGGAAGATGAATGGAAAGTTTAACAAAGATTCAGAAGTTAAAAATAAGACTTCGAAAGTTACTGATAAGGATTAATATGAGAATCATGTGAAATATCCACTCACCAAAATTAATGTTTCATCTAATTATTTTAACATTTCAGGTTATGAAAAATTTTCTTGGAAATCTTGGGTGGAGAAAGTATGTGATAAACCTATCAAATCTACAAAATTAAAAAACTCTCTCAAAAGAAAAGATGGTCAATGTCCTGAGTATGTTAGAGCTTAAAGAAGTTAACCACCTCAACAAAGTTTCTATAGAGAAAGATGTTTCCTGAATAGAAAATTAAGATTTTATTAATATTACTGGTGTTGTAGAATATATAGGAACAAAACATATAATTTTTGGCACAACTTATATCTACAAAAAAGGAGGTATGGTAAAAGTGGAAGAAATAGTGAATGTAAAATGAATAACTTTCACAACTTATAGAAATATAAAACTGTTAATTCTCAAGATGTTAGAAACATTCCAAAAAAATAAATTTTAATGTTTGGAATATGTTTTTGGAAGATACGATCAGGCTGGTCATCATGCCGAAAGATGTATGAAACTCCTTCAAGAACAAATTTCTCATGATAATAAAGAAAAAGAATCTAAAAATAATAAATTTGTGGAAATATATTTGTTTGTGACATCTTTTAATGCAAGTAAAAGGAATAAAATATGAATAATTTATTGTGGTTGTTCTTCACATATGATAGGTGATATAAAAATCTTGAAACATATTGAAAGTCATGATGGAGGATCAGTTATCTTTGGTAATGATAATTACTTAAAAATCATATGAATTAGAACAGTTGAAATTGAAGCGGAAAAGTATAAATTTAAGAAAGTTTTATTTTTTGATGGGATAAAACACAACTTACTTAGTGTAAGTCAACTTTTTGATGACATAAAATAAGTTTTTTTAGAAAATATTTTTAAATCATAAGAAGTGTGGAAGATGGGAAATTTATTAAAAAATTAGGAAGAACCAGTGGTAATCTCTACAAAATAGGAGAATTCAACAACTCCTATTACTTGAGTGCATAATTTGAAAAAAAAATTATGGAACTGAAGACTTGGGGACCTTGGATATAATATTATGATCAAAATTTATAAATTTTATGCTATTTGTAACATGTAAGAATTGAAAATAATATAAGAAGTTGTCTATGTAACTTTTCAAATGGGAAGATGACTAAACAGTTATAAAAGATTCGAGATTTAATCTACCAGACCACTTGAGCTTATTCATTCTGATTTATATGGGACGATGAGACATCAATAAAAAAAGTATATTTATACTTTAACACTTTTATTGATGATATATCTTGTATGAAAAACATTATGTTTACAAATTATAAGTTAGATTCTATTGAAATGTTCAAATTATTTAGAAAAGGTGATGATAATGAAATTTGGGTTTCCATAAGAAATGTGAGAATAGATAATGGTACTGAATACAAAATAAATACTTTTGAAACTAATATGAGAAATCATGGTATCAAAAATTAGTATAGTTATCCCTTTACTTCCCAACAAAATGAAGTAGTAGAAAGAAATAATATATGTTTGGTGGAAATAGGGATAAGTATGTTAGTATAATACAATCTTTCAAAATTCTATTAGAGAGAAGACATTAATACTACTGTATATGTTCAAAATAAATTATTTTTGAGACCAAAAACAACCTGACTCCTTATAAAATGTGGTATAACAAAAAACCTTCATTGAAAGAATTAATATTTTTTGTAAGTCCATGTTTTTAAAAAATAATAAATATGTATCTGGGAAAGTTTAATTGGAAAGATAAGGTATGCTATTTAAGGGTTAATCAATAAACAAATGAAATTAAAATTTTTGAACAAACATTTAAAAATGTTGGTGGACTCATATGATGTGAAATTAATTGAAAATTAAAATTTATTAACAAAACCTGTTAAGAATGCTAAGGAGGATAAACTGGAGATTTCCAACAATAGTGAAAGTAAGTCAAAAAATCCTTATGAAGATTCAAAAAATTCATGTGATGAGGAAAAGTTTAGTTAAGAAAGAAAAATTGAATTTTTTTACTTTACAAAAACATGTTGAGTCAAAAAAAATTATTAGAAATCATAAGGCTCTAATTGAGACAATAAGAAAGTTGAGATTAGAAAAATTAGACTTCACTTATCTCAAAAGTGGAATCAGAATCAATTTCAGAATCTATTAAGCCCATATAATTGGTGGAAGATATGAATGAAGAGTTTTATCAAGTTGAGAAGAATGAAACACATGAACTTGTTTCATGAACAAAAAATAAAAATGTTATCAAAACTAATTGGGTTTACAGAATCAAGTTAAATAAACATAGATAAGTTTTAGGAAACAAAGACATAGTTGTTTTTAGAATTTATGCATAGCTGAAAGTTGTGTATTTTGAAGAATTTTTTTCACAATTAGGAAGATTATAAACTATTAGAATGTTTCTATCAGTGGCCTCACCTTTAAATTAAAAATTTTATCATATAGATTTAAAGTCAAATTTCATAAATCATGAGATTGAATAAAAAATTACATTGAATAAAAATTTTCTTTTCAACATGATGATAATGAAAAAAAGTTTCATATATTGAATAAACCATTGTATGGATTTAAAAAATTCCTATGTGACTGGTATTATATACTTAAAAATGGTTTTATAATGTTGAAATTTTATAAGGAAAAGTTTTTATAAACTTATATGTGAAATATTTTGACTTGAGAAATCTAATTGTAATTGTTTATGTGGATGATATAATTTTTTGGGGATATTGAAGATGTTTGTAAAATATTGTTTGAGTAAATTAAGAATTATTTATAAATTTATATGTTATGAGAAATATATTTATCCTTAGATTACAAGTTCCACAAAAGGAAAAATATATTTTTTTTATCTCAAGAAAATTATGTGAGAGAATTTTTAAAGAAGTTTGGGTTGGAAGAATTAAAATAAGTTTCTACTTTTATATATTTGAGAACAAAGTTGATTAAAGATGAATATAGAAAAAGTGTGATTCAGAAATATTTGAGGAATATGATAGAAAGTTTACATTACCTTATATCTTCAAGACCTCGTATTTTTTATTCTAGGACTTTATGTTCTAGGTATCAAAGTAATCTGAAAGAATCACATATATTTGTATTAAAGAGGATTCTAAGATATGCTAAAGGAACAAATTCCCATAGGTTGTTATATAAAATAAAATGCAAGATGAATTTACATGGTTTTTCAAATGCAGATTGGGATAAAGATTGTAATAATAGAAAATTAATCCCTGGAGGAACATTTTTCTTGGCGTAGTAAGAAACCCAATTCAATATCTTTAAACATAACTAAATCTAAACATGTTTCTACTACTCAACATTGTACTCAAATGTTTTGGATGAATGTTCAGTTAATTGTTTTTAAAGAAAATGTTTTTAAACCATTGAAGATACTTTTTGATAATCCAAGTGCAATTGATCTTTATAAAATTCTATCCAACACTCAATATAAAATCACATTCATATAATGTTTTACTTTATAAATTAGAAAGTTTATACTAGAGATTAATTTTTGGAATACATTGCAACAAAGTTTCATATTATTGAAATCTTTATGAAAGATATTCCAAAATAAAGGTTTGTGTATTTTAGGTTGAAACTTCATATTCATCCTCCTCTAATGACTTCCTAAATCTCCCAAGGAAGACCCCAACTATGCTTTTGATTATTTTGAAAAAGGGGGAGAGAAATTAATTTTTTTTTTTACTTTATAAGATGTTTTTAATTATCCTTCATTGATGAATATGAAGATGTGGTTATAAAAAAATGGGGAAGAGAAAAAAGAAAAGTGAGATAAAAATAAAAGAGAGAGAATGTTTATCATTTTATGATTACAAAATTTTCTTGTTATCAAGGGATTTAATTCCTTAAAAAACATTACTTTTTAAAGTAACATAGTGTTAGGACACTCTCTTTTTATAAAGGATATTTTTTGATAAAAGTCAAAAGTTGAGTTGTGAAAAACATTTTAGGAGTTGAAATATTTGTTAACAAGGGTTGTCCACAAATCTAAAGGGGGTATTGAAGAAACTTTGTGATAAATTGTTTTAAGAAAGTTTTTGTATTTGTTAAAAACTAATATTTTTGTATATGAATGTTTTTTATTCTATAATTAGACCTATTCCATCATAATGATGTTTGTTGATAGTTTCTAAAAACTTAAACCCAATGGTAATGGGGGAGAAATGTTTTATTTTACCTAAATTTGTTTTTTCAGACTTAGGGAACCAGACTTAGGTATATCAATATGACTTTGATGATCATTAGATCTAAAATAATCTGTGGCATAAATTATTGATTAATGAAATTTTTTATTTTTATATAATCAGATAAAGAAAGTAGTTGTTGAGTTATAAAGTTTTATGTTGCTATGTGAAGATGTCATAATGATTATGAATAAATTTGTCGAATAACGTTTTGTCAGGAATTAGAAAGTTTTTATATTTTCTAAACTAAGTCAGATGATTCATTGCTGATTGTGAAGTTCTCATAAATCATGAAAAATACTCATGGTATTTTTTTGAATAAAAGAAGAAATTATAATGATTAAAGTAGTTACAGTGATCAAGATAGAGACTTCATTAGATTCAATTAATCTTGATTCATAAGATATAATATATAATTTAGAATGTTTGAAGCTGATGAAGTTTGAAGAAATTAAAATTTTAAAATTTGATTCACCATTGAATATTTCCAACGTTATAGAAAAATCATCGTAATGGGATTTTCATCAATATGATAATTCCATCGTTATGAGGATTCCATAAGACTGAGATAATAATAAAACAAAAAATAATAATGTGCTGAGAAAGAAATGAAAATCTTAATGAATTGAGGAATAAATAGAAATCCTAATGAGATAATAAGGAAATAGATTCATAATGAGATGGGAAGGAAACCAATTCGTAATGAGATAAGAATAAAATAGATTCATAGTGATCTTAGAAGGAAATAGATTCTTATTGATATGATAAGGAAACATATTCATAATGAGATGAGATGAAAACATATTTATTATAACTTGAGAAGGAAATAAATTTTTAATGAGGTTAAAAGGAAACGTGATAATAATGATATGATTACAAAGAAGACTAAAAAAAATCAAAGAGTTGAATAGGTCAAACTTGAAATTCAATTTTTCATAAATGCCATAAGAAATTTGAGGAGGATTGAATAAGTGAAATATTATCTTTAATTGAGATATTTTTATAGAGTTTTTGAAATATGACAAAGTAGGGAATGTTTTAAATTTTATCATTCATGATTTTCTATGTTTTATATAAATACATGATTAGATATTTCATTCATTGTAACTTTTCATGAAAGAAAAAAAGGTGGATCACTAAATAATTGGATTTGAAAGTTACCATCAGTCTGAGGAAGATCAAACTAAGTGTTTGATCAGAGTTTGAAATGTATAGACTGAGTAAGGTAGAATCATATTAACTTCATCAAATTGAGAAAATTGGATCCAGAAAAATTTGGTAGAGGATTCACAATGAGAAATTATATAGAAATTTCAAAAAAAGTCTTTATTATTTTGTTTGGATCAATTTTTTAATAATAACATTGTAGACTTATCAGATTTAGTATAATATTTCCTATCGGGAGATAGAAAGTGTCTAACAGGAGTTGGAATAAGTTTTATTCACTTCTTAATAGTGAATTTCCATATACCCGCAAGAGTGGCTATTGAAAGGATGTGGGGTCTCACACTTAGGACAAAACTTGTAAATATTGTGTGATTTAAGTTTTTTCTAACTTTTTGATGTGTGGATTTCTATAAATCATGATAAGGAAATAAATATTAATAGGTCATAGGGGTTAAGTTTTTAAAATCATTGAAACATATAAAAGGTATGAAAAATGATTCAACCCCCCCCCCCTCTCAGTTGTTATTTGATAATTTATAACTTTATATAACACAAATATTCCTCTTAGTGTAACCCTACATATCAAACATAAAACACTTCCCAATATCTTAGGGGAAATAAAAAATAATAAAGGGGTGAGCTCAAATGCTCCGTAAGAGTTAAGTTCAATGGAAGCTATCTTGAATCAGTAAACATAGTCAACATAGAAAGGTAAACAACTGAATAAACATTCCATTTAAATAAAATAAATATCTGAATAAGATAAGGCATAATAAATAAGGAAAGGAAAATAAATCAATATAGATACTATTTAACAAATAAATTGGGAGTGAAATGCATCCAGAGATAATATCATTGTGAATATATCATGGATAACAAAAATAAAAATCTTAAGGAAATGATTAATTATAGGCATAATCTTCTAAGGAACATGATATATCTTAAGTTAAGACCTTTAAAAAAGAGGCTAAAACTACTGGTAGAAACCCATTTAATGCTTTATTACTGATTCTCCTCACAAGACCATCAACACATCGATGGGCTATAAAATTCCGGGCCCCAACCATCCCTGATCTTCCAAAGCATTCCTCATATATAATTATCCAAAAATATATATTGAGTAAAGAATAATAATTTATCAATATTTCCCAGTTAATTAAAAAATTTTCAAAGTAAACAATATATGTAAAAATGGTATACAATTTATAAAATAATCATACCCATGATACACGAATATGGATATTTATGATAAATGCAACATCCAATGATCCCAAGTAAGTGGATTTTTCAAAGTATAGATTTATTAAAAAATATAAACAGTGTAGAATAAGTAAAATAAATTTATTTTTTATTCATCAATAAAATATCCATAAAAAGTTAAAAAACATTTATTTTAAGAAAATATATTTTCACATTGAAATTTAATTTAAAAAATAAACTATGAAAATTAGAAGGAAAAAATTTTATTTGAAAATTAATTTTTAAATATATAAAGTATTTTTCAATGAATTAATAATTTACGATGGAAGGAAATTACTTTAAGTCCTTATAAATTAAAAAAACATCACTTACTCACTTTTGTATGAAAAGTCAAAAACTGCTATGTCTGGAAAACCACAAATTTTTTTTTATTAAAATATTTTTTAAAAAGTAAAATATGGTTACAAATGAATTTAAATTTTTTTAAGAAAATAATAAAAACCATTTTGAAAAAACTTTCATAAAACATGTACTTGAAATAGAAATATTCCCTAGTGGGGACTTAAAAATAAACAATGTCGAATAGATATGAGATTGTGAAATAAACACTCACCACTTGGCTATCTTATCAATCGAAACACCCATGAATGAAATAAATTCAAATTAATATTTTAATATAATAAATAAAAATATATTCAGGACATAATATATTATAGGGAAGTATATAAACCACAAAAAGAAAATAATTGGTGAATAAGGCATGTGTCTCTGAGAAATAAAAGTGAGAAAAAATCCCTTACAATGATCATGACATTGAAGTGAGATTTAATAAATGAATATATTATATGTGTCAAATGTAAATACACATAAAATAATTGTGAATTCAACATAATATAATAAAAATTCATCAAACACATAATCTTTAAATATCAAAGATAGTGGATAATTAATATCATCAATGAAAATAAATCTAGTTATGAAATAATTTACCACTTGATAACATTCAAGTCAAATAAAATTGGATTAAATTATTAAAATTTAAACATAAAATACCATTAATTATGAATTATTCATGATTTTACATATTAAAGGAGTAGTAAATACACCATATGAAATAAATTCAGTGCATAACATTACAACATGACTTAATGAAAGGAATTTGAGATATATTTCCTTACCATAGGTTCAATTTACATCATATGTGTCTGATCCTACTATATAATAAATATAGTTTTATTATAAATATATTATAGAAAAATTATAATATAAAACATAATATATTAATTACCTATACATTTTTTCAGCCATTTATTAGGAAAATATTTATTAAATTATTATTCTGGGTGATAATTAATTCATTTTTCATGTAGGTTTTGATTTGGAAGCATAGTCCTTGTAATTTTATCATAGTTATAGAATATACATAATGTTAATAATTATGGTAATATATTATATATTCATTATATATGTATTCATAACAATCCTTAAAAGGTTGAGGTATAAAAATGAATAACACCATTTATGGAGATAGTAGGTCATACGTATGCAAGAACGATCATTGCATTTTTCAATGGATGGAAAAAAGAAAGTTTAATAGTAAATAATATTTCTAGAATAATTTTTATTTCATAAATATTATATATAATCATTATTTCCATCTTTATAACCATCCATAAAAAGTGATGATGAAAAACTAATTACACCGTTACATGGAGATGGTAAACTATATGTGTTCACAAATGATGTTTTTGATTTTCATATGACGGAGAAGATATGGAAAATAGTTTTCCCTTAAATGTAATAAAATATAATTATATTTATTATACTAGGTTTATTACTTTATAATTGACAGAACACATTAAAATAATGTAGAATAAGAAATAAAATTGAAAGTGTCATTAAAGACAATTATATTCTCATTAAGAATCCTCTTTTGGATCTCCTCTTAGGGATAATAGGGTTGGTATTTTTGGAAGAAAATGTCTTATATAACATGAATAATGATTTTGGGAAGATAAATGTATAGGTACTTTTAGTTATATATGGATTAATATTGTTTTAATAAGTGATGGAGGAGGTTACATTCTATAATTGAGGTGAGGTGACCTTTTGGAATTTCTCAAATGATTAAATTATAATAATTAATTTATCATTAAAAAATGCATCCAAATAGTAAGTTATTTTAAGATAACATATAATATGGTTTTAATCCCATTAAAAATAAAAGTTAGATTTTTTTTTGTATTTTTAAACCTTATCATTATGATTTACCCCTTGGTTAGTTGTTTTTTACCTTAACCATGCTAACCACTATTTTAATCATAAAGGGTTAGCAATTCAACTATAATTGAAAAAATGAGTCATAATTGGAATATATATGATTTTTTGAACTATAGTCTACTAAAAATTTTCAATATATTTTTAATAAATTTTAAATAATTGAATAAAATATTATTTTGATTAATTATCATTCATGTCAATTGTTTAAACAATAAATTTAATTTCGAATCAAATACATCGAGACAATGGATAATAAGAATATATTTCTTTGAAACTAATGTAATATCTTATATATATCTAAAAAATTAGTTTCACACATTAAATCATTCAAATTATATCAAAATTAATACTTTTCATATCATTTATTAAATTTTTATTTTAATTTAATAAATACTATATTATCATTGCACTAGCATTTAATAAAATTATATAGTTTCTAAAAATTAATAATAAATTTTTATAACGAAAATAATTTCATTAATATCAAAATATACATTTATTTTTATTCATATATTTCTTTTCTACCTATGTAGAAAAATAAAAGATATTGTAAACCGAGAGTGGCATTTTATAACTATCTTGGATTTAAATAATATATTAGACATTTTTATGTAAAATTTCCCATTAAACAACTAAAAATTAAATTATAAAGTGATAAGTTTATAATAACATTCATTATATAATTTTTTTACATGTTTCATTCATGGCTATACCCTTTTCCTTTTTTAACCTCCCATTAACACTCTTGACAATTAACGTACTATTAAAAGATTCTACTATATTAGGGTCAATAATGTTACTATAAAGTGAAAAAATACCCATAAATGGACTATGTTATATTTATTTAAAAATATATTATTAATTTAGATGAATTTAAGATTTTTATGATTTTTTATTCATTTAATTAAATATTATTTACTATAAAATATTCATAGTTTCAATTTTTAGAATAATTCATTACTTTAAATTTAAGAATATAAAGATAACAAATAGAATTAGAAAAAATTATTTATTATATCTCTAACATGTAAATTTAATATACCAAATTCATTTATCTTATTAATTATCTAAAATTATATTTATTTTAATATTTTTAATATCATTTATTTTATTTTCCTAATAATTGAATAAACACTCCATTAGCATTGTGTAATCATTTAATGTAATTATTTATTCACTAAAAAATAAAAAATATAGAATTATGAAGATAAATATTTTATATCTTATAATAATATTTATAGTAAAACATATCATTTGGAAAATCCCATATTAAAAATGTTATAATTATTAAACCATGTGTGTGACATCTTAGAATTTTCTTTAAATAAAATATTATAAATACCATGACCACTTCCAAATGGACAAAAAATCCATATGTTAGAAAATTTAATAATTATGAATGAAAATTAATTATAAACTAATTTTGTAACAAGTTTTACGGTCATTTTATAGTCCTTACAATATTTTTTTACCCTTACTCAATTTACAATTTACTGTGGTAACAATTTTTTTTAAGGTTACTATTCATATTAAAAAAATACAATAGAACTATTTAATAAATTTAGACCTTTTGAATAAAAATATGGATTCCATTTTTAATAAATAAAAACACATAAGTAGAATAATTTAATTTAAATTAATCCATAGAAACACAATGAAAAACTGTTTTTCAGAAAAATGAAAATTTTAAGTATAAAAATGTTTTTATGCAAAATTCAACCATGAAGTTTTTTCTAATGAACTTAGTTGAATTATTGATATTATAGTATAACTATTTTGATTTTAAACCATTGATATATTAAAATGAACATTTCTAATGGTTGAAATAAAATATAGTTTTCAAAAAAACTATATTTTTCATTATTCAGTGGAAAATCAATATTTTTAGAAAAATTAAAAAAATTCAACCTAATATAACTTTTCTAAGAAGATTTAAATAATAAATTAAAATTTTATAAAATAAATTTTCTAAATGTGTCAAAATTAATTATATTTATTTTATAATGTAAGTCAATAAAAATAATTTTTTTGAAAAGATATTTTAAAGAATAAAATGTATTTACTAAATTTTATTGTTTAATTATTTGGAATAAATTTATTATGAATATGAAACTCACTTATATTTTATCATATAGTTATTCTTATTCATACCATCTAATTCAATAGATCAATTATAACGATCATAATATTTCTTGGATTTTTTAAACTTGGTGTTGTGTGTTCTATATGCCACCAAACATAGTCTTCTTTTAAAAACCCAATGTGTAAAATTCTCACAGCATTCATAAAAGTTTATCCGCAAAATTTGGAATTGTGATCTATAATCATGTATATGACATTCAAAAATTCATTATTTGAAATATCACATCCTAAAAAGTGTCAATAAAACTTCCTCTTGAAGAGAGAGAAAGGGAAGTATGAATGTCATCACATAATAGGTTTCCATGTATAAGAAGATGTAATATAATAAAATCCTTAAATATATCACGATTCATATAACTATAATATCATTGATAAAATAAATTTACAACATTATTTAGGAATCCAAATAAATATGTACTTTAATTATTCCACTTTATTCTTAAACTATTAACTTTTCTTCATCATATTATTGCTTAATACCTCATTCCTTTCATATGTCACTTTTAGTCTCTTCATCATCATAAATATTACCATTACTCATAAATCATTATTGATTATCTTCATGAGATTTAACCATAAGACATTTAATTTCATAATTCCTATACATTCAACATTTAAAACATTCAAATATTGATGATTCCTTAGGAATACCATCATTCTCACCCATTTCATTAACCAAAATTTTACTTTTTTCCTTATAAATTAATTTTTTGTGTGTGATTATTTTCCACACCCAAAATACATTCCCACTCCTATAAGAAATTAACTTGGGTGTTTTTTCTCACATTCTCAACATATAGGAAACTAAATCTTCTATCGTCCATAGAACCCACCAGCCAAGATCTTAGTGAACTCTACATTTATCATCTTTGGTGAGTCCAAGAGTTGGTTAAGGTACATTTTATTAGTCATATACTGTGATAAATGATTATGTATAATCACAATAGCCTTTAACTCATCCAATGTTTTTTCCTCACATTAAACATTAACATGATTCCTTTTGGTTGCATCCATTGATTAAAAACAAAAACAATAGTGTGAGAATAAATAATCATAGTGGGAAACCACATTATTCAAACATTAACCAAATTATAGGGGGTTATCCTATACATAAACTTATACTCCAAATCATTCATTGGGTTATTTTATTTTATTGATGATTTATGAAATGTAGTTCCAAAAATTTCTACTAAACTTTCTCTAATACCAACCATAAATACCGCGACCCTAGTAGCCAAGTTCCAGTGGTTAGTTTATTAAATTGAAATAAGATATAAGGAATCACATCTCAATTGACCGAATAGTTTTTTAGTGTTGGTAAACTAGATACATACTTTAAATTCACATTACATTTTAAACATAACATATACAAAGTATTTTCATTGAAAAAACAATTATTACCCTAATCATAACCCTATATATCAACCATAAAACACTTTTTAGTGTACTAGGGAAAATAAAATATAATAAATGGGTGATCTAAAATTCTTAATAAGGGTTAAATACAACACAATATATCATTAATGAATAAACATTATAAATATAGAAAGAAAAATAACTAAACACACATTCCATTTAAATAACTTTACTATCTTAAGGAACCTAGGGTTGGAATTTTGGAAAGAAAAAAACCTATATATTGTATATTAGGATGTTAGGGAGATATTTTTTTAGGGTTTGGTCGATCAAAATTTCTTGATAGGTGTGAAAAAGTGAGGGGAGGGAGTTCCATTTTATAATTGAGGAGGAGTGACAATTTTGTAAATACCCAAAACTATTGAATAATGAGAAGTCACTATCACCCCAATTTCCTCAAAAAGTGATAAATAATAGTGTGTAGGGAAATTAATTACAATAAATACCTCAAAAACATAAAAATAATTTTTTTCTCCCTTATCCTCTTAGTTTACTTACTTCTACCATTTTAGTTTTCACCATGGAAACTATTTTTAACCCAGGTAATTAATCCATTAAGATTAAAATAAAATGATAATTATTATATAATTTGGAACCATTTATTATAAACATAAAATAAAATTTATCATATAAAATTTATATATGTGTGAAATATTAATTTTAATATAAGTGCATCCAGTGTGCAAAACCCCATTTTAACCTTAACTGAGGTAATTAATTTTTAATGTATTTATTAATCATTATTAATAAAAAATAAGATAAAATTACTAAATAATATTAAATAGGATGATTCAAAATATGGAATCTATTTTATCAAATTCAATTCAATAATTAGAATAATTTAGTTTAAAAAACCCATAAATCAAGTCGAAAAATGATATTTAAAGAAAAGAAGTTTTCAAGTATAAGATGATCTTATATTAACTATATGACTAGTAATAATAAATATATGGATTTAAATTCATATAGTTATATATATAATATATAAATTTAATTTAAATAATTCATCATTAAATATTATTTTAATTAATTAAAATGGACAGATGTTATGAATTTTTAACGCAAAACATTTTTTGGAAAAAAGAATTTTTTTAGAAAATACCAATTTTACCACCAAATGATCTTATAGTTATTTATATAAAATTTAATATTAATAAATAATTAATTATAAATATTATTATACAATATTATATGTAAACTAGGAATATTTATATACTTAATTATTTTATTTTTCATAAAATCTTATTTTTAATGGAAAATTTCAAAAATTCATTCTAGGATTAGTTTAAAAAAGTTAAAATTTGATATTCATCATATAAAATAAGGATTTTTGTACCATGAAATATAAAAATATGCATTTTATTATAGTTTTATTAAATATAAATTTCACTTACTATAATTGAGGCTCAAACATTACATTCTTCCATCCAACAAAAATTTTCATCCTTATAATTTTTATGGATGTCACTATTTAAACAAATGAAGGTGGTTATTATTCATGACATGATATAGTTTCCACATTGAATCCTCTATTTTATGAAATTTATAAAGTAAATTTACCAATTGAGTCATCTTATTCCTCAATAATTTCAATATAGTATTAAGAAAATGGATGGTCTCTTCATTGTAAGATATGCCACATTGCAATTTTATTTGTTCACAGGTGACCACATGTGATACTTACTTAATTATGATATATGAAAAAAAATCATGTACTTTAGAGAGTATTGGTGGAATTTAGAATTGGTAATCTACAACTATATTCCTTTTCTAAAATTATAAAGGGTTTGATGTACCTGGGGCCTAGATTTCCCTTCTTAATGAACCTTATGACACCCTTATATGAAGATACATTCAAGAAATTAGGATCTCCCACTTCATATTCCAAATCAGTACTTTGTTTTTTTATAACTATTTTTTATTATTTGAGGTACTTTAATATGATCTTTAATAGTCTTTTCCTTTATCATTTTATCCTCAACAATCTACGAGCCTACAATTTTCCATTCACCAACTTTATCCCAACTAGTTCGAGTAAGGTATCTCTATCCATATAATGATTCATATGACATAATTTAAATACTTTAATGAAAAATATTATTATAATAAAACTCCAACAAAGATAAATACTAACCCCATGGAACTTTAATTTCAAATGAAAATGAAATAATAATTTATTCTAATGTTTGAATAGTAATTTTAGACTATCCATCAGTTTGAGGATTGTATGTGATTCTCAGATAAAACTCAGTATCAAGAGTGTTCTAAAGACTCATCCAGAATTTCAATATAAACTAGGGATCATGATAAAGAAAATTGAAATAGGTCCATAATGAAGTATTAACACAAAATTAATATAGATCCCAATGAAGTGATCAAGTGGAAAATCTTATCTTAAAGTAAGGAAATGTGTATATTTGGTTATGCGATCAACAATAATCCATATTGCATCATTCCTTCAAAGAGTCTTTAGTAGTCCAACGAAAAAGAACATTGTAATGTTATAAGGAACTAAGACATAAATATTACACAATCTTTATTTAATTCATGAATTTACATTAAGGATCTTTATAGGTTTATATTTTTAGATAATTATGCCATACATTTTACATAATAACTCAAATTTATACAAAGTGGATACAATTAAACCAATATCATTTTATTCCACATTATATTTTTGTTAGAAAGTAAAAATGATTTATTTTCATGATAAAAATTATTATTGACTTCTTACTTTCCCTTACCCATCCTTATACCCTATGGAAAAAATTTCAAAAACTTGATTTGAGTATAAAAATCTCAGTAAGGGACATAAAACAAAGAAAGAAAAACATTAGTCAAAAAATACTTATAAAACAATGAAATCATACTTTTAGCCCATATAACAAAATATCTTTAACATACTCCCTAAAATCATAAGATTCATAGAAAACTCCTAGAAATCATAAATCATAAAGGTAACATGTGTCATCTATATCATATCTACCTTGTATCTTTGAGAACTACATAGGGAGTAACTTTCATAGTTATGTTTGGAATACCCATTAAAGTATATTACCTAAATATATTAGGATAAAAATTATTTTTTACCTCCTTAAAATTACCCAATGAATTAAATAGATATCACGAGCTCACCCACCCTAATTTTTTCATGGAATTACCTGTATACATAAGAAATATCCAAGAACCATCACATAATCATAACACAAGAATAAGCCTAAAGAAAAATAACATTTCCACATTGCAATGATAATATATCATTTCAAGATATTGATATAATCAATACATTATCAAAACCATTTTTAATATCAAAATACCTAAAAAGGGAATATGTTATTTAGTTTTCTTTTGAAAACATTACGTCTTGTAGAGGAAGGAAAATACCAAATAATGGTCATGATGGTGAAAAGGTCATTGTCACCGCATATGTTAGAAAAAACATTCCTTTTATCATTTAGTAAAATGATTCATTGAAAAAATATTCCTTTTGAAAACCTTTTAATGAAACTAAAAGTCAAAGGGGTTGAATATACACCATATAAAAGAAGGTGATATATAAATCAAAATATTTCTAAATGAAAGGAAATTGAGATGAAGTTCTTTTCCTCGAGTCTTACTTGTCTTGTACAATATATATATTCATTAATAATAAACATAGATTAATTTATACTTTATTTAGGTCCATTTTAATGTTTATTATATTTTTTATATCACTTATTACCAAGTTATAAAAATTATATAATTATTTATTTTCACATCGGATGTTTTGTCGATATTCAAAACTTGAGTCGAAAATAAACATGGTTTTGATGTCACTAGTTTATATGGTCATAATTGCACCATATATATAATAGTATTCATGAAATATTAATAAAATTAATATATTAATTATACTTTTATATTCATTAATTAAATATAGATATGAAAAATTAATAAACATTACAATTAGGGAGACAGTTTATCGTACGCACGCATGAGTAACATTTTCCTTTTTTCTTTTTTCAATATGAAAATAAGGTAAATATTATTTTATGTTTATAGAATGAAAATAAAATCATTAATATAATATTAATCATTTAAAAATATTTATATATGTATTTATAATAATTCTGGAATAGTTAATGTGGAGAATGAATCTCATTGTGTCGTGGAGACAGTAAGTCGTACGTACACACAAGTGGTGATATTTTTTTGTTGGATGAGTAGAAGGATAAATATGGTTGTCCCATAACCATAAAAACACATCAGAATATATTATATTCTTTATTTTTTACATTAGCATGGAAAAAACTTAGGAAAAAGGAGTTGAATAAAAAATAAAATAGAAATAATTAAAAAATAACACCTCTTCTGGTTGATCACCTTTGAAGAACTTCTTAACACCACTAAGAAGGGTGTTCTAGCTAAAGTAATTCCTCAAGAACGTGAGGATGGATTCTAGGAAGGATTTCTGGAAAAATTTTCTGAAAAAAAATTATTTGGAAGTATTATTATTAGAGAAGAGAGGGTACCTTTTTATAAGAGATAGGAGGGGCACCCTTGGAAATTCTTAAAATATTAAATTAATATAAATTATTTTTTTATTAAAATGATTCCAAATTGAGGTATGTCAAAGATAAGATGATAATAGTTTAAAATACTCTCATACAATAATTTTTAGACATATTTAATTATTTTATTTTAAACCTTATTGCTTTGATTTTCTCTTAATTATTCCCTTTTAATTTTAATTTCGGTAACACCATTTTATTTATTAATAGGATATTCATTTTATTTATATGGGGTAAATTTACTTTAATTTGAAACTTAATGAACTTTTAGACCTTCTTATAGTAAATTTATTATTTTAAAATAATATTATGATTTTCAAATAATTTATTAAATAACTATTTTTTATAATACATAAATTATATTAATTTTTACACTATTCATTTTATTGAATTTAAAAAAATCCCAACAAAGTGATAAATTCAAACCAACCCCTTGAATAGTTTTATAAAATGCAATATTCACTTATAAAATGGTTTTATAACATAAATTATTGGAAATAATATTTATTTTAGTATTTATAATATCATTTATTTTATTCCTTCTTTAATAAGGAAAACATTGCCTCATCATTATGTCATAATAAAATTTAATTATTTAATGTCTAAATTTTTTAAATAAAACACAATAATCTAGGAAATATTTTTATATTTCTAATTATGATTTATGTTCTAAGATATCTATTATATAAACCTATATTAAAATCGGTTTTATAATAAGATATATGTTTATAACATATTTTCCTTTAAATTAAAAATTAAGTGTCAAAATCACCCCCAAGTTGCTTAAAAAGGCCAAATTTTCCTCCCAAGGGTTTTCTTGGTTCGAGATATCTCATCCAATAGTATTAGGACAAGTATTATGGTAGTTTTGTATTATTATAATATTATTTTTACCCTTATTTACCTAATTTATCCTTTAAATGTGGTAAATAAAAATAATTACAAAATTTACTATTCATACTATTAAAAAATAAATGGGACCTATTTACATAATTTGGACCCACCCATTCCAAATATGGAATCAATTTTTACAAATTAAAAACATTGAAGTTGTAGTAATTTCTGTAAAATTAATCCCCATTTTCAAAATGATAAAACATGGGTTTAAAAGTAAAAACCATCAAAATATTGACATGTGTTTATTTAAAATTTCAATTTGAGATTACTTCAAATACCAAAATTAGATTAAATTTTAAAAACATAGTACAATTAAACATCAATAAAAATTAAAAGGATAACCTAACTATATAAATAAATTAGACAAAAAATCATTTTTTGAATTAAAATGCAGAATATATCACTTTTTATTAAAAAAATGAATTTTATCATAAAAATACCAAAATTCAATCAAAGTAAATTTTTATTTCCCAATTCTAAAAAATAAGTTTATTTTAAAGAATAGAATAGATAAAAGTGATAAAAACTATATTTTAAAAAGGTTTTCCATCAAAAGGCTGTAAAATGACCTTTTAAAAAATCTTGGAGTATTTTATGATTAAAACTGGATTTATTCTCATTTTGACCCTCTGAAATTTATTAGATAAAAGTAAAAATATTTAATAAACATGTATAAACATAGTATAATTAGTTCTGTTTATTCTCTCTAATACAATGGCTAGACAATAACTACCATTTAAAATAATAATATTAATAATGTATTATTTTTTGGTATAGCTCAGTCTTGTGTGAATCATATGATTTCAGAGAAACACATTGTTGTGTGTCGAGTACTCTATTTTATATAGAGTCCCCTTTTATGTAAAATTAATATATAATTCATATATATTAATAGTTATGAAAATTTCTTATTTTATAATTACCTAAGAAGTTACATCCTTTCCCCCTTTTGGAAATTGATACACCACCATTTTATTCAATTATCCAATAAGTGGGGCTATTTATCCCTCATATAATTTTCAGATTCCCATGTTTCCTCTTAAACCACATGTTTTTTACAAAAAACCTTAATTTGATGAATCACCTTATTCTATAATTCCTGCTCTATGGAGTGAAGAATCTAGACTGGTTGTTCCTCATAAGAAAGATTCTATTCTAACTGAACTACTTCTGGACTCGAAACATGAGATGAATCAAAAAAATACTTTCTCATCATTAAAACATGAAAAACATTTAGTACCTAGGATTAAGACGGAGGTAAATCCACAATATAGGAATCTGATCCAACATTATCTAGGATTTCATAGTGTCCAACGAACTATGGACCTAACTTTCCCTTCTTATCAAAATTTATCACACTTCTCCATGGTGAAACTTTGAGAAAGAAATGATCACCTACCTCAAAAGAAATATCCTTCCTTTGGTTATACGAATAAATTTTCTATCTGATCTAAGCTTCTCTCATGTGCTTCTAAATCAACTGAATTTTCTCTGCCATCTCTTCTACCAATTCTAGTCCCATCAAATTCCTTTCACCTAATTCATCCCAAAAAGATGGAGTTTGAAACCTATTTCAATATAATTCTTCAAATGGTGACATCTATATACTGAAATGAAAACTATTATTATAAGAAAACTAAACCAAATAAATATGTTTATCCCAACTTCCCTAGTAATTCATTGAACAATCACATAGAATATCATCCAAGGTCTATATTGTTTGTTATATCTTCCCATCAGATTAAGGATGAAAATTTGTACTAAAATTTAATTAAGTACCCAATGACTTCTGAAGGCATTTCCAAAAGTTAGATTTGAACCTGAGATCATGATCAGATGCAATGGAGAGAGGAACTCCATGTAACCTAACTATCTTTTTATGATATAACTACAAAAGTTGATCTAGAGGTAGCATATCTTGAATTGGAATAAAATGATAATATTTAGTAAATCTATCAATAATAACCCAAATCACATTATTACCTTGAGAAGTATTTGGTAATACCACTACAAAATCCATGGATATATTTTCCCATTTCCAATATGGTACTGGAAAAGGCTGAAACATCCCTTTTGGAATATATTATTTTGATTTCACATGCTGATAATTCAAACACTTCAAAGTAAAGTCACCAATATACCTTTTCATTTCATCCCACTAGTAATAATCCTGAAGATCTTTATACATATTAGTACTACTAGGATGACCTAAGAATCGGGATCCATGAGCTTTACATAAAAACTCTTTATTCAATTGTGAATTAAAAGAAACACTTAATCTATTACCACATCTAAAAACACATTATTTATAAATATTACATTCAAGAAAATTACCCTTCTGAACCAATTATACATTCTTCTATAACTCACTGTCTTCTTTCTAATCTTTCTTAATTATGTCTGATATAAATGATTTCATTGACAGCTGAAACAAAGTAGAGGAATTTCCTACACCAACAAATTTTATTCCAAATTTTGTCAAATCATTAACCAAAGAATCACGTTCCAAATATAGCATGGTTAATGTAGCATTAATTTTTTACTCAAAGCATCAGCCACTTTGTATGCTTTTTCTGGATGGCACTGAATTGTGAAATCAAAATCCTTTATTAGTTCGAACCATATTCTCAGTCTCATTTTCAATTATTTTTGACCAAATATTGTAACACCCCAAGCTTCCACAATATGCTTCTCTTTGAATAATACAATAACTTGTGTTGTACGCAACTTTGAGTTTTAACACACCACGACCAATCAAACTAGTCATTTTGAATAGTAATACCCACTTTTTGAAATTTTATAGTTTTTTTTTCAAATGAACTTCATTTTCCGATTCTGAATATCAAAATTAGCTTAGGGTGAATTTTTGGTATTTTTTTAAAAACTTTAAAGTTTTGATGAATAGTGAAAAAAACTGTGTTATTGTTTAGAACTAACTTTTTATTTAAATAATTATTTATTTTTTATAAATTTATATTAGGTAAAAATAGATAAATAATACCTATATATGTTCAATGTAATTCAATTGAGTCATTTTATAATAATACTAGATATATAAAATTTTATTGAACTTTTTACTGTATTTTACCCACCTTCTAGGCGCATTTGGAAATTTGCATAAAACATAATTTTACCGCTTCAATGAATTGAATCTAAAAAATCTGAGAGACATAGTTGAAATAAATAAGTAAAATTTGGTTCAATAATATTAAAATAATTTTTGGTGAATAGTAACTTTTGACTTTTATTTACCACGATTAAAAGTAAATAGGGTAATTAAAGGTAAAAAATGATATTATAATTACCCTAACACATGTCATAATTATATTGGATAAGTTTATTTAGAACAAAATAATCATTATTAATAAAATATTATCCTCTTGGTCCACTTGGAATCAAAGAGGACATTTATTATTATTTTATTTAAAGAAGAGTTAAAAGTGTTAAATTCAAAGTTTAATAAATAAACCATTTTTAATATAGGGTTATACATAAGATAAATTAGACAATAAATATTCATTATAAAGATAAAAATATTTCCTACATAATGGTATTTTATTTATAATTTTTAGACATTAAATAATTAAATTTATTTATGACACAATGATGATGCAGTAATTACTCTATTAATGAAAGATTAAAATAATTGATATCATAAATATAAAAAAAAGTAAAATGAGACTTATTAGGAATTAAAATAATTTTATAGGTAAATATGACATGTTAGGGTTTATCAAATAATTTTTTTGGAAGTGATAAAGTTGTTATGACTTTCAGAAAAACAAAAAACCAAATAGTGTCAAAATTGACATAAATGATATTTTATAACAAATACTATTTTAATAATTGATATAATATTCCTAAAAATATAATTTTCTGCAAAAGGACTTATATAAGGTTATATATATCAATAATGAACTAGTTGGGACTCTCTTGGCTTTTTATAGTATGTTTATTAACCATTTATTATAAAAATATAGGAAGACATTGTAAAAGTTAAACTATTTAACTAAGTGTTAAAAATAAAAGATAAGGATAATATGGTAAACTAAACCTATCTAAAACATATTGTTTGAGAGGTCATCAGCCCATACCCACCTTATTCTTAAAATAAATCTTTTTTCAGCTGTTATTAACTGAATATGATTGTATAATAAAATAATATTTCAAGCTTTTCCCAATGTGACCCCCACATGTCTTATAAAAGGGTACTTCCCCTTATCTCAAAATCACACCTAAAAAGACATTTTTATTATCCAAAACCTACTCAAATATCCTCCCAACTACCCTAAATTCAACATAGAGGCATTACTTTGATCATAAATCCAACCTAAAGATCCCTTTTGATCATCTCAAAAGGAAACACCTGAAGAAGAGGTAATAATTTCTCCACCTCTTTAAAAGTTCTTTTCTTCTTCAACTTCCTAATTATTTTATGTTTCTATAAAAAAATAATAAATATAGTACCTTATACATACTATGATTTTATTATAAATATGGTACAACCATATTCATTACTCTATCCATCCTATGAAGGACAAGTCACCATACGTGCGTACGTATGGCTTACCGTCTCCACGTCGTGGTGTAGCTTGTCATTCATACACTTCATTATTTTCATGGGTATAATAATGAGTATAACTGATGTAATTAATAAATATAACATGTTAAAGATTATGTATATATTATTTACCATTCAATTACATACTATTTTACCATCAATAGAATGATATTGTCACTCGGGCGTACATACAGATTACCGTCTCCACGAATGCGATGAAATTAATTCCCCATCATAACCATTCAGGAATAATTTTTTATGATTAAAAATAACTTTTAGGAACTTAATATAATTCTCTATATGAATCTAATACATCCTATCCATAACAAACATGGCTTACGTAACCATGCATATAAAGTAAAATGAACCTGTTAACACTCGATACAATGATACTACTGAAATATTTTTAACAAAGAAATATTAGATCATATATGATATCATATTTATGAATTTGGTTCTTGTATAATTTAATAAAATTGATTTAAATATTAAAAAGGAGGTTACGGTACCATCGATCAAGGAGAATTACAAGGTAAGGGTTATTCTACAATCTCTTTATTATCTGAAGTTGTTTATACATGAGTATGTACTGGGACCTCTTTATCATCAACATCCGTGTTTCTTAAAAATGTATTTCAATTTTTTTTACTATTTCATAGACTATGGGGTAGAGTCATTTATAACCTCTTTTGAATTTTTATAAGATGTTTATAAATGAATCTTTCTGTCGTTTTCTAAACAATGTCCTTTATGACATTTTTGACAAAATTAAGGAAATAATGTTTTTTAACTTATACGGTGAGTGAGACTATTTTCAACCATTATAACACCTTTAAAGATTCCCTTACAAGACTATAAGAATATTTTCAGAATAAATGTTTTCTTTTATAATTATGTTACATTTAAAATATTTCAAAATAGAAATATATATTTCTATCAAATGGTTTTGATTTCATTTATTTGAAAATCCTTTAATGGATTTTATACTTGTTTGAAGTTGATTTATTATGATACAATCTTCCATATTGTATTTAAGGTTTTGTGATATTTTTGACTGTGGATGTGTTATTTTTATATCATACATGGTTAATGGTTAAAGTATTAACATTTTGTATGCTATTTTTAATATGAATGTTTATGTTATGTTTCAACCTTTTCATATAAGGAATGAATTATACTTAGTAAGTGATGGGTGGAGCCCGCTATATCTCCTCAATGCATCGATATATCTCATGAGATAATATGGTGTCTCAGCACAAGGCCTTCAAAAAATATTATTTTTAGTCTTGGCATGAGGTCTTGACTATATGGTTATGATGTTTGACATTATGCATTCCATCATTATAAAATTGGCTATTGATGTTTCATGTGATTATTCGACTAGTAAAATATCCATGTGAATAAGTAAATGGAATTCTTTGATTTATATTTTCTATATTATGCTAAAGTTTATGTTTAAAAGGCTTGTATTTTAGACTTATATATTTCCCTAAATGTTCATGCTTATTCATGAATGTTTCTACAATATTGTTATCCTTACTGAGCATCTGAGATCACCCATTTCTTATGTTTTATTTTTCCTAGGATGTGAAGAAGTATATTATGACTGACCTGTAGGGATTGGCTAAGGGATATGAGTATGTTCTACAGAGATACAATGTTGTTTTTGTTAATTTCATAATGTAATGTAAGACTTATGTATGTATCTATTACTTCCAGGTTTACTTAACTGATCGGTCTTTCGGGACAAGATTCCTTGCATCATGCCAATGTTATGTAATAATGCACCAACTCTAGGTAACTGGGGTTGGGGTATTATAGTTGGTATTAGAGGAAGTTTAGTACAAGCCTTGGAAGCTAGATTTAGAAAAATTCTAATTAGAAAACATTACCCTAAGATAGATTTTGAGGATTAGTATAGAAGAACTTCGTAGAATTTTGGTAACGTAGTGATTTTGTGAGTTTTATAAGCAATACATCCATGTCTGGATTTGAGCAGGTAAAGGAAGATTTGGCCCAAATTTACCTATGAGTGGAAACTATAACAATGAGTTTCAGGCTTGACCTGGGGTATCCTAGTACACAACAATGGTCTTTTCTGCACTCTTGGTTCCTACAATCTCAGGGGATATGCTTAGGATAATTCATATTTTCTTCACAAACCATTATGAAGGATTTATGAGTATATACCTTCTCAAATAAAGCATTTTTATGATTATGGATTATATCCATAAACTGTTCAATTTATGTTTAGTGTTTTACAAGTTTGGAATTATGTATTTCGATTATAAACTAATCTATTGTATGCCATCATTTAGAAATGGGGACTAGTAGAAGGAATAGAAACTGTATCAATGCACGTAATCCATGTAGGGACTTCTCTCCTACTCAAGATAATTATAGTGGAGATGGTGATGCAACCGATGCTGATCAGCTTATCACCATATTGGGAAAACTCACTCAGGTTATGAATAATAACCTTACCCGTATGGAGCACCCTGATATACAACATAGAGGATCAATGTTAGAGCACTTCATGAGGAAAAAACCACCAATATTCAATGGGAATATAAATTATTTTGTAGCTGAGAAATGGATAAGCTCCTTAGAGAAAATATTTCTTGATTTGGGGTGTAGCGAAAGGGAAAAAGTTGTCATGGAATTTTATCACCTCACAGGAGATGCAGATCAATGGTGGTCATTGATTAAAAAAAGGGGGATGAATAAGTATCAAATATGGAATGAAGAGTGTTTAAAGATATTTTCGTAGAAAAATAATTTCCTCATGACCATCGAGTGGATATGGAAAGACAATTTCGGAGTCTGAAGCAAAAGGTTGATGAGAATGTCACAAAGTATGAGACTAAATTTACAAGGTTAGCAAGGAATGAAACATATTATATACGTAACCCAAGGAGTAAGATTGATTGATTATTTGATGGGTTAAAACCATTTATCCATCGAGAATTAGTCTCAAAATCCTTTTCATTGTACGAAGATATTGTCTCATGTGCTATCAAGACAGAAAATGAATTCTCTAAGTCTTACAAGTTTAAAGAAAATAAATTGAAAAAGATATCGTCTGAACACTTTGGAAATATAAATAAGGGGAATAAGGGAAAAGTTTAATTTCCATCCTATGGAAAATGTGGGAAGAAACACCTTGATACTTTATTGAGGGGAATGGGAGTCTGTTACAAGTGTGGTGAAGAAGGCCACCATGCTCATGATTGCAAGGGAAAGAAAGCGGATGTCAATGTTGAATGATAAAATTATATAGAAATGAGGAATTAATGAAATGAATGACCTAAACACCATGGAAACTTACATCATAAAAGGACAAGAGAGAAAGACTAAGCTTATGAGATCACTACTGCTAAGGTTGAAGCTCTGAAAGACATGGTGGAAGGTAATTTAATGGTTTCCTCAAGTTTAGCCAATGCTTTATTTGATTCTGGATCATCACATTATTTCATATCTTCCTAGTTTGCTAAGAAAATTAGATATTTCCCATTTTATTTGACAAGGGAGTTGTCAGTCAAAACTTTTAAGGGATGTATCTTTGCCACAATGTTTTGTGAATCAATTCCCATTTGTGAATATAAATTTTCTTTATCTACTGATCACAACATCATACCCATGATTGAATTTGATATAATCATTGGTATGGATTGGATTTTGGACCATGATAAAAAAATTTATTATAACAAGAAGGAGGTTACAATTTTCGATTATGATAAGGAATACCTTATCTTTAGAGCAAAAATGTCACCATCTAATTCTTATCTAGATCTACCCCCATTATCTCTCCTAAATTCAATTATTGTGGAAGAAGAGAATGAAATAACAATTGGTGAGGAAAAGAATGTTTTATTAGAGTATGTACCTATTGTACAAGAATATGTTGATGTGTTTCTAGAGTATTTACATGGAAATCCTCCAGAACAAGAAATTGAGTTTTCCTTTGATTTAATTCAGGGTTCATGGCCCATATAAAATACCCCTTATAGAATAGCCACTATGGAATTAGGGGAACTAAAGAAACAACTATAGGAGTTGAGTAATAAAGGATTTATCCAGACTAATGTTTCTCAATGGGGAGACCCTATTATTTTTGTTAAGAAGAAAGATGGATCTACGAGGTTGTGCATTGACTACAGGTAGATCAATGCTATAATAAAAAAGAACATGTATCCCCTACCTCGCATTGAAAATTTATTTGATCAAATTCATGGAGCTCAATATTTTTCAAAGATTGACCTTCGATCTAGATATCATCAGTTGTGTTTGAAGAAGGAATACATTCTGAAGAGAGAATTTCGTACCACGTATAGGCATTATGAGTTTACAGTAATGCCATTTTGACTAACTAATGCACCTTCTATTTTCATGGATATAATGGTAAGAGTTTTCAAGGAATATCTTGATGACTTTGTAGTAGTATTTATTGATGATATCTTGGTATACTCAAAATGCAACAAAGATACTTAAAATCACTTGTGCACTATTCTGAAAACCCTCAGAAGAAATGAATTATATGGGAAGTTTAGCAAGTGTGAATTCTAGATTCAAGAAATTTATTTTCTTTTATATATTATCTCCAAGGATGGAATCTCTATTGATCCTTCAAAGAAAAGAACAATAAAATAATTTCCAACACCGACAAGTATAACTAAGGAACGTAGTTTTATTGGTTTAGTAGGTTATTATCAGTATTTTGTCCAGAATTTTGCCCAATTTGTTAACCCATTAACCAATGTCACATGTAAAGGGGATAAATTTGTTTGTAAAAAGGAGTGTGAAGAATGTTTTGAAGAACTGAAGAGAAGATTAGTCAATGATCCTATCTTAAATATACCATCGGGGAATGATGGGTGTGTTATTTATAGTGATGCTTCAAAGAAAGGACTTGGTTTTGTCCTCATGCAGAATGATAGAGTTATTGCCTATGCATCCCAACAGATAAAAATTCATGAAAAAAACTATCCTACTCAAGATCTTGAGTTAGAAGCTGTAATTTTTGATTTGAAGATATGGAGAAAATATCTCTATGGTAAAAAATGTGAGATATATACTGATCACAAGAATTTTAAGTATATTTTCTCATAAAAATAACTCAGCATGAGGTAAAGATGAAGGCTTGAACTACTCAAAGATTATGATTAGACTATACACTACCACCCGGGGAAGGAAAATAAGGTGTAATATTATTTGAGAAGAAAGGATCATGAAGTTTTGAATAAAATTAGAGTTTAAAGGGATCCTATGATCATGGATCTAGTAAATTTGGATATGGGAATAATCATAGAAGGTGAAACAGCAACACTTTGTCAAATGGTTGTTAAACCATCTTTACTAGAAAGGATAAAAAGTTCTCTAACTGAGGATGAGGACTTTCAGAAGAAAATTAAAGCTATGAATGGTGGGATATTTATTGACTTCATATATAATGATGGAATTTTGAAATTTGGGAAGAGAATTTGTGTTCCTGATATATTTGATCTAAATAGGGAATTGTTAGATGATGCTCATAGATCCAATTTCTCTATACACCCTAGTAAAACAAAGTTATATAGATATTTTAAGGAAATTTTTGCTGGGACAACATGAAGAGAGAGATTTCTGATTATGTGTCAATAAGTATGGTTTTTCAACATGTGAAATTTGGAAGATAACATCCTAGAGGATTCATGAAACCTCTTCCCATACCTAAGTGGAAATGGTATGATATTCTGATGGACTTTGTCATGGGGCTACCAATGACTCCTAGAAGGAATGACACAATATGGGTCATTGTTGATCGTCTTACCAAGTCTGCACATTTTCTTGCTATAAGAGATGATTTACCACTTGAACGTTTAACAAGACTATATATTAATGAAGTTGTAAGACTTGATGGAGTACCCATATCAATATTTTTTGATTGTGATCCCCATTTTACATAAATATTCTAGAAAATTATTCAGAAGTTCCTAGATACTGGACTTCGTTTGAGCATTTCCTACCACCCTCAAACTGATGGACAATCATAATAGACTATTCAAAACATAGAAGACATGTTGGATCTTTCCCACTTGACTTTCTATGTATGTGGGATCAATATTTAACTTTGGTAGAATTTTTCAATAATAATATATTCCATTCATGTATTTAGATGGCACTATATAAAGCATTATATAGAAAGAAATGTCACACACCAACTTGTTGGGATGATGTTGGTGAAAAAAAACTTGTAGGCCCATAATTTGTTGAGGAAACAATGGAAAAGGTGAAGGGTATCCAAACCCACATCAGTGTAGCTCAATGTAGGTAAAAGTGCTACGCTGATAACCGGTGGAATGATTTAAAATTTCATGTAGAAGATAATGTTTTCTTGAAAGTATCTCCATGGAAGGGTGTTATAGCATTCGGTCAGAAAGGAAAATTATGTCCCAGGTACATCAGAACTTTCAAAATTCTAGAATTAATTCGATTTATAGCTTATCATTTGGCAATGCCCCCAAGTCTCTCCAAAGTTCATGATGTGTTCCGCCAATCCTTGTTGAGAAAATACATGCCTGACCCAACACATGTAATCACATATAATGGAATAGAACTGGAACCCAACCTATCTTATTGTGAAGATCATATTAGAATTCATGATACCAGAGAACAATTGTTGATAAACTGGACGACTCACCAAGTAAAAGTTCTATGGAGAAACCATAAGATAGATGTGGAAAAATGGGGACCCGAGGAACTTATGATTAAGAACCACCCGAATATTTTTATGCAGTATTATTCTAGAAATTTCTAGGATGAATTTATTTGAAGGAGGGAATAGTGTAACACCCCATGCTTCGACAGTACATTTCTCTTTGATTAATACAATAACTTGCGTTGTACGCAACTTCAAGTTTTAACACACCATGACAAATCAAACTAGGCGTTATGAATAGTAATACCCACTTTTTTGAAATTTTATAAATTTTATTTTTCAAAATGGTATTCATTTTTGGATTTTTAATATCAAAATTAGCTTTGGGTAAATTTTTGGTATTTTTCTAAAAACTTTCATTTTTTGATGAATAGTGAAAAGCACAGAGTTATTGTTTAAAACTGACTTTTTATTTAAATAATTAATTATTTTATTTAAATTTATATTACGTAAAAATAGATAAATAATACCTATATGTGTTCAGTGTAATTCATTGGATTCATTTTATAATAATATTAGATATATAAAATTTTATTGAACTTTTTACCGTCTTTTACCCACCTTTTAGGCGCATTGGAAAATTTGCATAAAACTAAATTATACCACTTCTGTGAATTGAATTTAAAAAACACGAGATACACATGTGACATCATTAAGTAAAATTTTGTTCAATAATTTGAAAATAATTTTTGGCGAATAGTAACTTTTGACTTTTATTACCACAGTTAAAAGTAAATAGGCTAATTAAAGGTAAAAAATGATATTATAATTACCCTAAAACATGTCCTAATTCTATTGGATAAGTGTATTTTGACCTAAATCAACCTTAGGAATAAAATATTATCCTTTTGGTCCACTAGTATTAGATGAGGAAATTTATTATTATTTTATTTAAAGAAGTGTTAAAATTGTTAAATTCAAAGATTAATAACTAAAAAATATTTAATATAGGGTTATACATAAGATAAATTCGACTATAAATATTCATTAGATTGATAAAAATATTTCATAAATAATGGTATTTTATTTATAAATTTTAGACATTAAATAATAAAATTTATTTATGACACAATGATGATGCGGTAATTAACTTATTAATGAAAGATTAAAATAATTGATATTATAAATATCCAAATAAATGTAAATTTAGACTAATGATGAATTAAACTAATTTTATAGGTTCATATGACATGTTATGGTTTATTAAATAAATTTTTTTTCTATGTGAAAAAGTTGGTATGACTTTCACAAAAAAATACCAAATAGTGTCAAAATAGACATAAATGGGTTTTTAAAACAAATACTATATTATTAATTGATATAATATTCATAAAAACCTAAGGTTTGGTCAAAGGAAATAGATATGGTTAGATATATAAAATATGAAACACTTGGTCTTCACTTGGATTTTTATTGTAATCTTATTAACCATTTATTATAAAAATACAAGAAGACATTGTAAAAGTTCAACTATTTAGCTAAGAGTTAAATCTAAAAGATATGGTTAATATCGTGACCTGGACCTGTCTAAAACCTATTAGTTGAGATATTTTCTATTAATACCCACCTTAGCATTAAATTAAATCCTTTTTGATCCATTAGAAACTGAATATAATTGTATAATAAAATAATATTTCAACTTTTCCTAAAGTGACCCTCACCTCTATTATAAAAGGATACTTCCCCTTCTCTCAAAATCACACATCCAAAGCCATTTGGCTTAGTAAAACCCTGATCAAATATCCTCCCAACTACTCTAAATTAAACCTAGATGCCTTAATTTGATAAAAAATCATACTTAAGGAACCCTTTTGATCAACTCAAAAGGAAACACCCGAAGAAGAGGTAATAATTTCACCACCTCTTTCAAAGTTCTTTTCTTCTTCCACTTCCAATTTCATTGTTATTTCCATAAAAAAATAATAAATCCAGTTAATTATAAATAATATGATGTTATTATAAATATGGTTCAACCATATTCATTATTCTATCCATCCTATGAATGACAAGTCACCATATGTGCGTACGTACAGCTTATCGTCTCCACGTCATGATGTAGTTTGTTATTCAAACACTTCATTATTTGGATAGGTATAATAATGAGAATAACTAATGTAATTAATAAATATAACATGTTAAGGATTCTTAATATATGATATACCATCCAATTACATACTATTTTACCATCAATAGAATGATATTTTTTCTTGTGCGTACGCACGGATTACCGTCTCCACGAACGCGATGAAATACATTACTCATAATAACCATTGAAGAATAATTTTAATTTTATGATTAAAAATAATGTTTAAGAACTTAATATAATTCTAGATATAAATCAAATAAATTCTATCTATAACAAACATGGCTTACGTAACCAAGCATATAAAGGAAAATGAATCAGTTAACACCTGAAACAATGGTACTACTGAAATATTATTAACAAAGCAATATTAGAATATCATATATGATATCATATTTATGTATTTGGTTCTTGTGTAATTCAATAAAAATTATTTAACTATTATACTAGATTTTAACATACCCTCGATCAAGTAAAAGTACAAGGTAAGGGTTAATTCTACAATCTCTTTATTATCCGTTGTTGTTTATACATGAGTATTCACTGGGACCTATTTATCATCCACATCCGTGCTTCTTAAAAATATATTTCAAAACATTTTTACTATTTCCTAGACTATGAGTCAAATTCATTTATAACCTTGTTAAAATTTTTATAAGATGGTTATAAAGGAATCATTCTGTCTTTTTCCAAACAAGGTCCTTTACAACCTTTTCGACAAAATTAAGGAAAGAATGTTATTAACTTATACGACAAGTGTGACTATTTTATACCATTATAACACCTTTGAAGCTTCCCTTGAAATCTTATAAGAATATTTTCAAAATAAATGTTTTCTTTTATAATTATGTTTCTTTTAAATTATTTCAATATAGAAAGAGATATCTCTCTCAAATGGTTTTTATTTAATCTATGTCAACATCCTTTGATGGATTTTACAGCTGTTTGAAGTTGATTTATTATGATACAATCTTCTATATTGTATTGAAGGTTTTGTGATATTTTTGACTATATATGTGTTATTTTTATACTGTTCATGTTTTATGGTTAATTTATTAACATTTTTTATTCTATTTTTAATATGAATGTTTATGTTATGTTTTAACCTTTTCATATGAGGAATGCATTGGACTTAGTAAGTGATGGGTGGATCCCGCTTGAACTCTTCTATGCATCAGTAGGTCTCACGAGACAAACTAGTGTCTTGTAACAAGGCCTTGACAAAATCTTATTTGTATTGTTGGCATGAGTTCTTGACTATGTAGTTATGATGTCCGACATTATGCATTACATCATTATAAAATTGGATATAGATGTTTTATGTGATTATTCGACTAGTAGAATATCCATGTGAATAAGTAAATGGAATTATTTGATTTATGTTTTCTATATTATGCTGAATTTTATGTTTAAATGGCTTGTGTTTTAGTCTTATACATTGCCTTAAATGTTTATGATTATTTATGAATGTTTCTGCAATATTTTTATCCTTACTAAGCATCTGAGCTCACCCCTTTCTTATGTTTTATTTTTCCCAAGACATAAATAAGTATATTATGAATGACTTGCAGGGATAGGCTAAGGGATATGAGTGTGTTCTATAGATACAAAATGATGTTTTTTATTTCATAATGTAATTTAATACTTATGTATGTATCTAGTACTTCTATGGATACTAAACTAATCCATCTTTTGGGACATGATTTATCGTATCATTCCAATGTTATGTAATAATGAACAAAATCTAGGTAACTAGGTTCGGGGTGTTAAAATTATATACTTCAAAATTTTCTGTTCAATATATATTTCACATTTTACTCCATATAGATGATGCCTCTAAATTTTTAATTCAAAAACAATGACAACTAATTCCAAATCATGTATAGGGTAATTTAACTCATGAGTTTTCAACTTATGTGAAGCATAAGAAATTACCTGATCATTCTACATTAGGATACAACCGTGTTATTTTAGTAAATCATCACTGTAGATAAAAAATTCCCCATTCCTAGAAGGTAACACCAAAACTAGAGCATTCACTGATCTTATTTTCAATTACAGAAAACAATCATCCAATTCTTTTGTCTAGATGAACCTAACACCTATTCGAGTTAACTTAGTTAGTGGGACAATTAACTTAGTTTTTTTAAAACCATTGGTTTTAACCAACTAAACGAAGAAATATATGAATATCTATTATATTTGTGGGTCTGTTAATTCTTCAAAAAATATTTTTTAGAAGGATCAACAGTTATGCCATCTTTAGAAATAATGTGACCAAGAAATTTGTGGTAACCAAAACTCAAACTTTCTGAATTTTACATATAGTTTATTTTCTTTTAAGGTTTTTTTTATAAAAACCTTAAATGACTTTCATGCTCCTATATACATTTAGAATATAACAAAATGTCATCAGTAAACTCAATCGAAAACTTATCAAAATATCAAGGAATATTCTATTCAAAAGATCCATGGACACAGCTGGTGCATTGGATAACCAAAAAGAAATAACTAAAAATTCATAATCGCCATATATAGTATGAAATGCAGTCTTGGGAATGTCATACTCTTTCAAATTTAACTGATTTTACTTGGACCTCGAATCAATCATTGAAAAATATTGATCTCCCTGTAGCTTATCAAAAAAATCATCGATATGAGGTAAAGGGTACTTGCCCTTAATAGTGATGTTATTCAAGGACCTATAATAAACGAAAAGTATCATTGAAACATCTTTATTTTTAATAAATAAGAAAGAATAATCCCATGGTGATGTTCCAGGTCAAATAAAACCATTATCAAATAACTCCTGCAATTGCTTCTTTAACTATGAATTTTCAATTTGAGATATTCAATAAGGCAGTTTTGAAATTGTCTTAGCATCTGGAACTAAGTCAATAGTAAATACAACTTTTCGACCGAGTATAATACAAGGAAATTCATTAGAAAAAACATCAAGATACTCATTTACCACCAGAACATCATTAATCTAAACAATTCCTTTGTTTTCAAAAAAAAATTAATGATAATATTCATTTCTATCTTTCAATAGTTTCTTAAATTCCTGATATGTTATCAATGTTAGGGGTTCATTCTTGTAAAAAACAGAAAATCTTTCTGAAAAGAAACTTCTTTAGCACTATAATAAATATTAGCATGGTAAACAAAAAGCCAATACATAACCAAAATGATATCATAATTTACTAGAGTAAATACTACAAGGATTATTGGTAGATTCTTTCTATAGGTAAGGATTGTAAGATTATTATAATTTCTTTTTTCCCAAACATTTCCCCCAGGTGTTTTTAACATAAGTTCTAGATTTATTTCTTGTGGTGGAATTCCCAATTTACTAAAAACTTTATTAGAAATGAAGTAATGTGTAGATAGAGAATCAAAAAACACATTGGCATAATCTAAATAAACAAAAAAGGAACCTGATACCACTTCATTTGATGGCATAACTTCTTCTAAAGTATTTACAAAGGATTTAACCACACCTTTCTTCTTATATTCTAACTTCTTCCCATCATTTGCGTTCTTCGTTGGACGCTTGTTTTCATAACGAATCATCACATTTCACTTAAAACATTTTACTGACTATAAATCATATTTTTTACCACTAACCTAATATTTTTCAGTGCAATTACGAGCCTCATATCCCATTTTTCCACACCAAATCACTTACTAGAATTCAAAAGTCATTACCCAGTGTGATTTTCAACACAATTTTCACAAACTATAAACATAAGTTTCTTACCATCATACCTTTTTTAAGAATTATTCCCTTTGTATTTCCACCCCAACTTCTTATTCTGTTATTTTTCAAAGAACATGTGTTCATTGACAAACTCCATTTCCACATTATCCATACATCAAAAAAGTTTTCCATAACTTTTTAACTAACAAGAAGCCAATACTCTTCAATAATTTGGATTTAGACATGTGTAAAATTGATATATTTTACTACCATGATCACAGATGAAATTGGGATCATACCTTGCCTGTCGAGTGAATTTTGATTCATCAACCACCACTGAGTTATCTTACCACCTAAATTCTAAGAATTTTTTTCCATCCTACATCAAAATCCCTTAGGAAGATATTTCTCAAGAAACATTCCTTTGAATTAATCCCAATCAAGAGAATAAATCTCTTCATTATCCTTGATATTCTTAACCATAGACCACCATTGATCGATTTCACCTTCAAAATGTTAAACAAAAAGACTAACTCTTTGATTGTTAGAACACCCCCTGACATCAAAAATCTTTTCTATTAATTTAATACACCCTTCAACTAGAACAAGGTCAGATGATCATATTAATGATGGATGATGTTGTATCATGAAATTATCCACTACATACATGTTCCTATGTGGTTGATCTAGCTGATCTCGTGCATGGATACCACCACAATTTATAGCCTGAGTCAACTGTGCCATCACTATAACAAACTATTCAGTTCTGATATAGACCATATTAGGTTGCTGATTTAGATGGTTGTTTTACTCTTGATGTCATTACATCACAACTACCCTATTTACTCTATGAAAAACCTTTCTAAAAAAACATATCTTAGAAGAATGAATATGGTAATCTCTAAATTATATATCATTTCAATTTTACCATAATGTAAAAATCATTTATTAATATTATATTAACAATATCCCAACCCCTAAAGTTATCTAAACCAAAATATAACCCCAACCATATTGCTAAATGCCTTAAAAATTACACAATCTTTATTTATGTCAAGAATTCACATTGAGGATCTTTTCAAGTTTAGAGTTTTAGAGAATTAGGCCATAAATATTACATAAAAACTCAAATTTATACAATGTGGATACAATGAAAACAATATCCATTTCTTCAACAATATAAATCTTTTTTAAAAATAAATATATTTTTTTCTTGATAAAAATTATTCTTGACTTCTTCCTTTCCCTTACCCATCCTTATACCCTATAGAAAACATTAAAAAAACATGGTATGATCACAAAAAGCTCAGTAAGGGATGTAAAATATGAAAATAAATACATTAGTCTAAAAATACATATAAACTCATGAAATAATACTTTTCAACCATAAAACATAAGTTATTTAACATAATACAGGAAATCATAAGTTTCCTAAAAAACTAATAGAAATCATAAATCAAAAAGGTAACTTGTGGAATCCATATCATACTTACATTGTAGGTTTCAAAACTATACAAGGAGTAACCTTCATGGTTAAGTTTGAAATACCCATCAAAATATATTCCCTAAATATCATAGGAGAAAACTTATTGCTTACCTCCGTCATGTTACCCAATAAATTTGAGAGATATCAAGGGTTCACTTGCCCTTAGTTTATCATGGAACCACCCATATATATAATCAATTCCCATGAACCATAACAAAATCATAACATATGAACAAGTATAAAGGAAAAATAACATATAAACATTGAATTTATAAGATATCATTTCAAGATATTAATATAACCAATACATTATCAAAACCATTTAAAAAAACAAAATACCTTAAAATAGTATATTTTATTTACTTTTCTTTTAAAAAAATTATGGGTTGTAGAGGAATCCAAATAATAAATAATGGTCATAGCGGCAGAAAGGTATTTGTCGCCACATATGTTAAAAAAATTATTTTTTCATTTATTAAAATGATTCATGTAAAAAGTATTCCTTTTGAAAACAATTGAATGAAATTAAAAGCCAAAGTGGATGCATATACACTGTATAAAATTAGGTTTTGTATAAATCAAAATATTCCTCAATCAAAGGATATTGAGATGGAGTCCCTTACCTTGAGTCTGAATTTTCTCATACAATATTTATATTCCTCAGTAATAAACTTAGATTAATTTATAATTTATTGAGAAACATTTTCATGTTTATTATTTCTTTCAAATCACTTATTACTATGTTATAAAAATTACATTATTATTTAAGTTCATATATAATGTTTTGTCAATATTTGATACTTGAGTCAAAAATGAACATGGTTTTGATGTCACTAGTCAATGTGGTCATAAGTCTATCATATCAAGAATTGTATTCATGAAATAATAATAACTTTATATACTAACTATACTTTTATATTCATTCATTAAATATATATATGAAAAATTGAACATCATTACAATCATAGTGACAGTAAGCCATATGTACGCATGAGTAACGTTTTACATTTTTCTTTGTTCATTATAAAAATAAGGTAAATATTATTTTATCTTTACATAATGATAATAAAATCATTAATATCATATTAATAATTTAAACATACTTATATATGTATTTATAATCATTCTTGAATACTTAATGTGGAGAATGAATCTTATTACGTCGTGGAGACGGTAACCCGTACGTACACACACATAGTGATATTGTTATTCATAAGATGGGTTGAAGGATTAATATGGTCATCCCATAACCATAAAACCATATAATAATATATTAGATTATTTATTTTCTACATTAGTATAGAAACAACTTAGGAAAAGGAATTATAAGAAGAAATAAAACATAAACACATAACAAATGATACCTCTCCAGGTTGATCACCTTTTAAAAACACATTTACACCACTAAGAAGGGTGTTATGACAAAAATAAGGTCTCAATAATGTGGGGAGGGATTCTAGTAAGAGTTTTAGGTAGATATTGTCTGAAATAAAAGGCTTTGGAAGTGTGATTATTAGAAAAGATAGGGTACTTTTTTATAGGAGAGGGGAGGGGCACCATTCAAATTCATAAAATATTAAATTTATATATATTAATATTCTAATTCAAATGATTAAAAATTGAGATATACAGAAGATAACATTAAGATAGTTCTAAATCATATAATTTAGTAATTTTTATATATGTATTTATTTTATTTTAAACCTTATCTTTTCGGTTTACCCATAATTATTCTCTTTTAATTTTAATTGTGGTAACAACATTTTAATTATTAAAAGGATTTTAATTTTTCTTATCTGGGGTTAATTTCCAATAATTGGAAACTTAATGAAATTTTATACCTTATCATATTCACTTTGTTATTTTAAAATATTTTTAGGATTTTCAAATAATTTATTAAATTAATTTTTTATAAAACATCCATTATGTCAATTTTTACTCTATTCATTTTGTTAAATTTAAATAAAATCAAAATAGAGAGATAAATTAGAAAAAAAACCCATTCAATAGTATTATAAAAGTTTATGTTCACCTATAAACTTTTTGGATGACATAAAATATGTAAAATAATATTTATTTTAATTTTTATATATCATTTATTTTATTATTTAATCAATAAGGAAAATACTACATCATCATTGTGTCATAATTAAATTTAATTTTTTATATGTAAAAATTATAAATAAAATACCCAGATTTAGGAAATATTTTTATATTTCTAATTAATCTTTATATAATAATACATCACTTATATAAACCCATATTAAAATTTTTTTAATAAGAAGATATATGTTTATAACAAATTTTCCTTTACTTTATATTAAAAGTTATAAGTGTCATAATGACACACAAGTGGCTTCCAAAGGCCAATTTTTCATCCCAAGGGTTTTGGTGGTTAGCTATATCTCATTAAATAATATCAGGACATGTTTTAGGGAAGTTTTGTATTATTATAATATTATTTTTACTTTTAATTACCTGATTTACCCTTTAACCATGATAAATAAATATAATTACTAAAGTTACTATTCATAATGTCCCAAAATAAAATGGACCTATTTATATAATTTGGACCCACTAATTCCAAATATGGAATACATTTTTCAAAATTCTAAATATATAAGTTACAATAATTAATGTAGAATTAATCCTGGTTGTCAAAATGAGAAAATGGTTTTTAAAAAGTAAAAACTGTCAATAGATAGACATGTGTTTATATCAAATTTCAATGTGAAATTACTTACAACAACAAAAATTGGATTAAATGATAAAAAAATAGTAAAATTAAAATTTAAAACCATCTAAATTATAACCTAACTATATAAATTAATTAACTGAAAATGATTTTTTGAATTAAAATGAAGTATTTTTCACTTTTCATTAAAAAAAATTATCATAAAATTACCAAAATTAAACCAAAGTAAATTTTTATTTACCACTTATAAATAATAAGTTTATTTTAAAAAATAGAACTACAAATAGTGAAAAAAAATATTTGAAAGGGGTTCTCAATCAAAAGGTGTTAAAAATACCTTTTAAAAAATATTAAAGTTTTTTATGATTTAAATTAAATTTATTCTCATTTTAAGCCTCTACAATTTATTTTATTAAATTAAAAACAATTAATAAACTTGTGTAAAAATAATATAGTTATTTATGCTCAATCTCGATAATATAATGGATAGGTGATAACTACCATTTAATATAATAATTCGAATAATGTACTATTTTTCAGTGTAATTGTGTCTTGTGTGCAACATAAGATTTGGCAAGAACCCATTGTTTTATGTCGAGTACACTATCATACATAGTGTCCCTTGTTAACTAAACATTATATCTAATTCATAAATATTAATAGAATAAAAATGTATTATTTTATAATTACCTGAGATGTTACAAATGTCATCACATTTCAACATAGAAATAGGTTGAGGTTGTATGAATCCTATAGGATTCTACTTATTAGCCCTTAATTTAGGTCAAACCAAACATCTGGATACAAATCCTTAGTTTCCCACTTCATGTTAACCCACTAAATTTTTTTCCTCAAATCCATAAGCATCTTGGTTCTACAATGGTGTATATAGAAATTTGAGCTATGAGAATCATCCAACAATTCCCTCTTCATATCATGTATAAATAGAAAACGTAATATTTATCCAAATTTTAGAATTCCATCTTCACAAATGAAGTCTTCCAATTTCCCATCATTCAAAACATTAATTTTCCTCTTAAAATTCCCATCATAATATTGACGACTCTTTATATTTTTCAATAAGGATGGTATTTCCATAATTTGAAAAATATGTGATGTGTCCCCTTATTTAATAATTCCAATATAAAGATTTATTATTTAAATGAAAATATGAAACCTCTAACTCCCATTTGGATCATAAATCCATGATAATTCCTAGTCAATGCCTCCACTAGCTTATTTTTCTTTCACTGGATGGAAGTGTATTGAGAAATCATAATCCTTTAGTATCTCGAGCCATCATATTTACCTCATGCTGAGCCCTTTCTATTAAAATATGTATTTTAGTCTCTTATGGTCTGTGTATATCTAAAATATTTCACTATAAAGAAAATGTTTATATATTTAAATCTAATATGATTGTTGAAAACTAAATATCATGGGTTGTATAGTTATTTTCATGTGTCTCTAACTTCCTTGGTGAATATTGAATATCTTTATTGTAACAAACTGAACTTTTGAATAATATTTGTCTCCTAAATTTTTGTGTTATTTCATTTTATACTCGATAAAACTATATCCTTTAATTATTGAAGTGATACCATTGGGTTTCGACTGTTATATGACCATTGGAAACTAAACTCTTAACATTACAATTATTATTTATAAATACAAGTGATCTTGGTTAATTAATATAGAAAAAAGAGTCAATGGACTCATCCAATAGACTCGATCCGTACTAAGCCCATCTGCCAGAGATTGGGGAGGATGTAGCATCAATGGGATTTTCTCTAGACCAAGCCCAAGATGATCTTCAACATGTGAAGCTTGAACAGAATCACATAAGGGAGAAGTTCAAGCAAATAGAAATCATGACTTCGATAATGTTGTCTGAGCCACCCCAAGATTCTACCACTATAGTACACCTTACACTTATGTCTTATGCAGGTGTTAAAAGGGGCTATGTAACGAGGCCTTAGAAACATTTTTTAATTCCTTGGTATAAATAAAATTGTTATTTCTTATTATGGACAAATTTGTGATTTTCAAATATTCGGATAAATATAGGATGAATATTGATGAATTTTGGAAAAAGGTTATTTTAAAATATTCATGTAATAATTAAATAAATAATAATGTGAAATGATTTTCAAAAAAATGGTCTTCTCCAATTGTGATCAGTAAGAAATTTAGTGTCTAATAATATCAACTTGATTTTTAGTGAATAGTAAAGTATGAATAGTAACACACCCTTATGAATAGTAATGAATAGTAATTAATAGTAAATTGGCCAAAAAACAAATATAAACTTTATCCATGAATGTATAAATACAATTTAGACATCTAAAAATAGAAAAAATGATCATAGCATAAGTTTTGATATTTTTGTAAGTCATAAATATTTTAATTAGAATTTTATAATTAATATAATAATTTAAAATGAAAACATATTTTCATAAAATTTAATTGTAAATTTTTAATTTATTTTATTATGGTTATATGATAATTTTATGTGATCTTGATTACTTTTTCAATGTGTTACAAAATAAGTTATAGTTTTAGAGTTGTTTTTTTGAATAAATAATGATTTTATTTAAAAATTAAATTAAAAATATTTATAAATTTATTTTCATAAAATGGAGTTCATTTTTGAATTTGGATCATCGATATTAGGTTAGGGTAAATTTTTGGGATTTTTTTGAAACAATTGAATTTTTGGCGAATAGTAAAAATACAGTTCTGAGTTTCGGGTGTTTAATGAAATCATTGATGATGTAATTATGATTTAATAAATCTGGTTGACTTTTGAATAGTAATATATGTTATGAGGTGTCCCGAGTGGATAATACCATGAGAAAATACCATGGGATAGCCCATGGTTTTGAAAATACCACCAATGGGGTGTCCCTTAGAAATTAATTAAATATTCCCTCTCTTTCCTTATAAATACCATGCCATTCTCTAATTCATTTCATATAAAAATCCTCTTGAACGAAGTTCTAGTCTTCTTACCTCCCAATGAGTCCTACCAAGGTGCCCTCAATCCCCCCAAGGTCCCAACCTTCAATATTTCAAAGTTACTCTTCAAGGGAAGGGAATCGTTCACCCTCCTCTTTTAATTCATGACTTATTTTATGTTATGTCTTCTAGTTTTCATTTAATTATGTGGGGTTATGTTCTTCTATATCATTATTATTATCCATTTCATTTTCAATTGATTAGAGACCCTTTCTTCTCTCATCAACTGATTTTCTGAATTTTTAAGTGACGCCGTTAAGCTGTCGTATTTTCGTAAAAGAAACCAGATCTTCTCTTTTCCTTCGAGTTTCATTCTCATATGGTATTATCTTAAAATATCCATACCATGATATTATTTATTTTTATTATATACCCATACTTTATTATGATTTATTTATGAGTGGTTGAATCTTGTCCCATCTATTTTCAATGCCTTCTAAAACCATGTTATATAGCCTTTATGCTGCAGAATTTTCATCTCAAAATATCTCTATTTTTCTCTAAAAAATCCCTTTTATTATTTATGTGAATACCCAAATATATTTTCATTTCTAGGTGTATTCATAAATATATAAAATTTATCTATTTTATTTTTTAATTGACATACATATAACCCTCACTCCATTTGCATTGGATATAAATGACATAACGATCAAGTTTTTAAGAACTATTAAAACGTCATGATTTTGAAATGAAACCCATTTATTTTATTCTCTATGGGTTATTTGTGAAATATTTTATTATTATCTATGTGGATCACATGAATATAAAGACATATTAAGGGTGTTACTTGATAGCACTTCAATGCATTGGGTAAAGAATTTAATCTCTAGAGATGACAAGTTTCATGATACCTTGGTGAATAACCTTGGTAATTTTTATGACACCTTGGGGATGTGCCTTGGTGATAAGTTCATTAATGCATAAACTAAATGTTGTATCAACATATTTAAGTTATTATTCAATTTATTTTAATTATGAAATTCCTCTACTTCCTTTTCTCTTGTCTATGCTTTTTATCTAGTTCTTATTGATTTCACAAGTAAACTAATTCCCATGTTGTCCTTACTGGGACTTCTCCTCACCCTTTCCTTTTATGTATGTCTTTAGGTTATGAGATACAATAATTATACTTAGTATTAACTTATGATTAATACCTACAAGTGGATTACAAGAATTTTTTATATTTTCATGTTTTATTTTCCTGATTTCCAAGACACTAGACTTTAAAGATCCTATGTTTGTAAAATGTAATGAAACATTATGTAGTAAAAAGGCGGGATACCATAGTTGGTTTCAAAGGATAGTTTAGTTATTTATGGAAATTAGGATTTTAAAACTTTAGGAATAAACTTATTGAAAAGTTTAAGTATATAAAAAACATCCTAGTATTTTGGTGAGTATTGAGTAAGTGGTTTATCAAGCAAATATATCCCTACCTCGATACGAGTAGGTAGTGGTGGCTCTGGCACAGATGAACCTAGGAGTGAAGAATATGATAAGGATTTTTGGTCTTGACCCAAGTTATCCTAGAATAAGACAATGGGCCCTGATTCACTCTGGGTTATGACACTTTAGGGGGATATGTTTGGTTAATCATAAGCTTTTTATGAATCAATATGAAGGATTTATAGAGAAATGTAACTGTTTGAAACACAAAGTTTTAAGAAATAAATTCTTTTATAGTTAAAAGATTCATAAATTAAATAATATTCTTACTAAGGTTTTATTCTTTTAGAAAATGGTGGGCAATAGTAGGAACCGTGAAAATGGTGACCGCAATGAAACATGCGTTGACGACCCTCCGATGGAAGCCAGAATGGAAACTTCCATGCGAATGATGAACCAACTGACTCAAGTTATGGGAAATAACTTGAATAAATATGAGAGACTGATCTCACCGAAAAGGGAACAACTTTCTGTTGAGTCATTTATGCGTCAACGTCCATCAACCTTCAGTGAATCTACCGACCCATTGATTACTAAACAGTGGATTAGATCTACAGAGAAGATATTTTTTGTGCTCTGCTATTCTGAACAAGAGAAGGTTACGTTGGTTGTTTATCACTTAAAGGTAGAATATATTCAATGGTGGGAATTTATTAAAAACACAAAGACAAGAGTGGAAGTTTAATCCATGGAGTGGGAAGAGTTTAGAGGGATATTCTTCAACCAGTATTTCCCTCTATTGATGAGAACATGAATGGAGAAGGAGTTTCTTGAGCTAAAGAAGAAGTAGAATGAATATGTGAGAACCTATGAGATGAACTTCACAAGGATTTCACATTACACCTCTATATTTTTCATGGATCCGGATGGAATGGTTGAAAGATTCTTCAGTGGACTGATATCTTATCTACAGGGGAATCTGGCCAACTGAGATTATGATAGCTATGAGAAGATCGTGAGAAGTGTGATGAAAGTCAAACTGAAGTTTGGTGAGATGAAATGGTCTCCTAAATCCAATGACAAGAAAATATATATAGGTCAAATATTTTGGAGGATCTTTGATTAGGGAAGAGGAGGAGAGAAAGTACAAAGTCCCATGTGTAATAAATCTGGGAAAAAGCATTTGGGGAAATACCTATTCAGGAGAGGGCAGTGCTAAAAGTGTGGTAGAGATGGCCACATTATACGGAATTGTAATAGTGAGGTGAAGCCACAACATCCCAAAACTAACGAAAAGATGAAGATAGTGCATGCCCTACCTGATGTACAATGTTATAAGTGTGAACAAATAGGGCACTTTGCCAATCACTGTCCAAATCTGACGGCAGTGGAAGGGAATCACCATCAGCCTCAACAACGACCAAGAGAACAAGGTAATTATTTTAAAATCACAATGGAAGAAGTTTAAGTGCCAAATTATGTGGTGGAAGGTAATATTGTTGTTCTCTCAAATCTAGAAAGTACTTTTTTCACTTTTAGTTCTATAAATTCCTTTATTTTCTCCAAGTTTCTAAAGAATTTAGAATCATCCCCTGATTTTCTAAAAGTTGAGTTATCATTCAAGACTCCTGGAAAGATTATCCAGGCATTGTTAGTGTTTATAAACTATAGTATTTACTTTAGTGAGAACAATATTATTGAAAATATATTAATCATTCCCACGCTGGAATTCAACATTATACTAGGGATAGACTGACTCTTAAATTATAATGCTAAGATAAAATGCAGAAGCAAGGAAATCTTAGTAGTATTGAATGGAAAACCTATAGTTATCTTCCAATGAGAAATATCTCAACCTGATCTTTGTATATAAGAGCCTCCTATATTCTTATTTATAGAGCTGATCGGTGAAGAGGTAGAAGGAAATGAGAGTTTGGGGATAGAAAATGTCCCCATCGTCCAGGAATACGTTGACATATTTCCTAAGGAGTTACCTAGACCTCCCTCCAAAAGAGAGGGAGAGTTCTCCATTGAACTCGTACTTGGAACCCATCTGATATCAAAGAACCTATATAGGATGGAAAATGTGGAGCTATAGGAGTTAAAGAAACAACTCCAAGATCTTTTGGAGAAGGATTTTATCCAACCAAGTGTGTCTCCTTAGGGAGCACCTGTTCTCTTTGTGAATAATAAGGATGGGTCGAAGCGCCTATGCATAGATTATAGAGAATCGAACGAGTTCACAGTAAAGAAAAATACCCTCTTCCAAGAATTTATGACTTATTTGACCAAATTGTTGGGGGCTCAATTCTTCTCTATGATTGATCATCGATCTGTTTATCGTAAATTGAAGGTGAAGAAAGAAGATATTCCAAAAACTATATTTCGATTAAGATATGAGCATTACGAGTTTGTTGTTATGCCCTTCAAGCTGACTAATGCACCTAATATTTTTATAGATTTGATGAATATAGTCTTTAAGGACTACCTTGATAACTTTGTGGTAGTTTTTATTGATTATATTATGATATATTATAAAATTTGTAAGGAGCATGAGGATCATCTGAGGTTTATTTTTCAAACTCTACAGAAGGACATGATTTTTGGAAAGTTCAGTAACTATGAATTTTGGTTACAAAAAGTAACTTTCTTGGGGATCATTGTTACCAATGAAGGAATCATAGTTGACCCTTCAAAGAAAAATGTTTTAGAGGAGTGGCCTCAACCTACAACAATAAAAGAGATTCATAGTTTCTTTGGATTTGTGGGATATTATAGGAGGTTTTTGAAAAACTTTTCCTGAATTTCTAATCCATTGACCAAGTTAACTCAAAAAGGATTCAGGATCATCTAGAAAAATGAGTGTGAGGAAAGTTTTAGATAGCTGAAGAATAGATTGGTTACTTCACCCATATTAGTTGTGCCCTCAAGTGGAGAAGGATTCGTTATTTTTAGTGATGCATATCTGAAAGGGCTTGGGTGTGTCCTCATGAAAAGTGAAAAATTCATTTCTTATGCATCTCGACAGTTATAGACTCATGAGAAGAACTATCCTACGCATGATCTGGAGTTGTCTACATTTGTTTTTTCTATGAAGATACAGAGGCACTATCTTTAGGGGGAGAAATGTGATATATAAACAGACCATCAATGTTTGAAGTGTATTTTCACACAAAAGGAATTGAACATGAGATGGAGGAGATGGTTGGAACTTCTCAAAGACTATGATTGTTCAATTCATTATCATCCTAGAAGAGAAAATAAAGTCACAAATGCATTAAGAAGGAAAGACCCAGTTGTTCTTTCCATGAAGAGGATTAAAATAGATCCTTTAATCAATGACTTAGTTTAGGTGGACATGGAAATTATATGGGAAGGGACATTATAAACCCTAACCCAAATTATTTTTCAACCATCATTACTAGAGAAGATCAAGAAAGCTCAAAAAAGATCCTTCATTACAGAATAAGCTTGTGGATATGAAGGATGGGATGTTTCTTGTGTTCAATATTGATCAAGAAGGTGTACTAAAATTTTGTACAAGATTATGTGTTCCATGTATTCTGGAAATAAAGAAGGATCTGATGGATGAAGCTTATAGATCTAATTTCTCAATATATCCAGTAAGCATTGAAATGTATAGAGACCTTCATGATCATTATTGGTGGGATAATATGAAAAAGGAGATTACTAACTACACTTAAAGGTGCCTCATATGTCAATAAGTGAAGGAAGAGTGAAAAATTCCTAAATGGGTATTACAACCACTACTCATACTAGAATGGAAGTGGAAAATATCATTATGGACTTTGTCACTGGTCTCCTAATAACTTCCAAAAGAAACAATGCGATATGGGTTATTGTGGACTGTCTCACCAAGACTGCCCATTTTATCTCTATTTGGAGAGATCTTTATATTGATCTTCTTGCCAATATTTAAGTAAAAGAAGTGGTAAGGCTTCATGGAGTTCCACTTTCTATCGCATCTGATCGTGATCCAATGTTCACATCAAAATTATGGAGAAGTCTTCAACATGCTCTGAGCACTTAATTGAATTTCTGTATGTCCTATCACCCCCAAAATGATGGAAAATCTGAAAGGACTATTCAAAAACTGAATAATATACTGAGAACATGCTCAATGGAATTTAAAGGTTGATGGGATCAACATCTCCCTTTAGTTGAGTTCTTTTACAACAATTTCTTCTACTCAAGAATTCAAATGGAACCCTATAAAGATATATATGGTAAGAGATATAGAACTCCTACTTGTTGGAATGAATATGGTGAGAGAAAGAATCTTGGGCTTTATCTTGTGCTAGAGATGACATAAAAAGTCCATGCCATCCAAAAACACATTTAAGGCTGCTCAGAGTCGGTAAAAGAGCTATGTCGACAACCATCTAAGGGACTTGGAGTTTGATGTTGGTGACAAAGCCTTTCTTCAAACTTTAAATTGGAATAGATTTATGAGGTTTGGAAATAAAGGGAAGCTCAGCCCTAGGTACATTGGCCCCTATTAAATCCTTGATTGTATAAGAGTAGTGGCCTATCAGCAGACACTTCTTCTAAATCATGCACAAGTTCATGATTAATTCCATGTATCCCTCTTGAGGAAGTACAAACCCGACCCTTCACATGTTCTAAATCCAGAGGTGGTACAACTAGAACATGACCTCTCTTATGAGGAGTAGCCTATGGAGATCTTGGATTGTAGAGACAAGGTACTACGCAACAAGACTACCCTCCTTGTTAAGATGTTTTGGAGGAACTACAAATGCAAAAAAGCTATGTGGGAACTAGAGGAGTATATGAGGAAGAAGTACCCACACCTTTTCTATTCACAGGGTACGATTTAAAATTTTGGGGATGAAATTTAATAAGGGGGAAGAATGTAACAACACAATATTTGAAAAATATTTTTTTCCTAAATTTGTGTGTTATTTCATTTTATACTTCACAAAAATATATCCTTTAATTAATGATGTGATACCATTAGGTTTTGACTATTATATGAATGTTGGTCAATATGACCATTGGAAACCAAACTCTGAATATTATAATTATTGATTATAAATACAAGTGATCTTGGTTAATTAATTCTGAAAGAAGAGTCAATGGCCTCATCCAGTAGGCTAGGGCCATAAGAAGCCCATCTATCAGAGCTTAGGAAGGAGGTGGAATCTCTGGGCTTTGTTATGGACCAAGCCAAAGTTGAGCATCAACATGTGAAGCTCGAAAAGAATCGCCTAAGGGAGAAGTTTAAGCTAATAGAAATCACCATTCAAGCAATGGTGTCTGAGCCGCCCCAAGATTCTATCACCATAACACACCTTACACTTAGGTCCTATATAGGTGTTATAAGGGGTTATGTAATTAGGCCTTAGAAACTTTTTGTAATCCCTTGGTATAAATAAAATTTTTATTTATTATTATAGTAAAATTTGAGATTTTAAAATATTCGGATAAATATACGATGAATATTTATGAATTTTGAAAGAGTATTTTAAAATATTCATGTAAACTTTAAATAATTAATAATGTGAAATGATTTTCAAAAAATGGTCTTCTGCAGTTGTGATCTGTATGAAATCTAGAGTCTAATAAGATTAACATGATTTTTAGTTAATAGTAAAGTATGAATAGTGAAAACCGTTATGAATAGTAATGAATAGTAAATTGACATAAAAAAAAGAAACTTCACCCAAGAATGTATAACTTCAATTTAGACATCTTAAAAGTGAAAAAATAATCATAATATATGTTTTGATATTTTGGAATGTCAATAATACTTTATTTATAATTTTATAATTAATTTAATAATTTAAAATTAAAATTTATTTTCATAAAATTTAATCATAAATTGTTAATTTAGTGTCTTATGGTTATACAATAATTTTATGGGACCTTCATTACTTTTTCAAGGTGTTACAAAATAAGTCATAGTTTTAAAGTTGTTTTTTTGAATAAATAATGATTTTATTTAAAAATTAAATTAAAAATATTTAGAAAATTATTTTTATAAAATTGAGTTTATTTTATAATTTAGAGCATTGATATTAGGTTAGAGTAATTTTTTGGGATTTTTCTGAAACAGTTGAATTTTTGATGAATAGTAAAAATACAGTTTTGTGTTTCCAGTGTTTAATGACATCATTAATGTTGTAATCATGATGTGATAAATCTGGTAGACTTTTGAATAATAATATATGTTATTATGTGTCCCACGTGGACAATACCATGGGAAAATACCTTGGTCAAGCCCCTGGCTTTGCAAATACCACCGATGAGGTGTCCCTTGAAAATTAATTAAATATTCCCTCTCTTTCCCTATAATTACCAAGACATTTATTTATTAATTTCATTTTAAAATCCTCTTAAACAATGTTATAGTATTTATACCTCTCAAGGATTCATCAAAAGGTTTCATCAAGCCTCCCAAGGTCCCAACCTTCAAGCTTTCGAAGTTACTCTTCAAGGTAAGGGAACCGTTCACCCTCCTCTTTTAAGTCATGACTTCCTTTATGTTATGTCTTATAGTATTCATTTTGTAATGTGGGGGTATGTTATTCTATATCATTCTTAATTTAAATTTCATGTTAAATTTATGAGAGAACCTTTTTTCTCTCATCAACTGATTTTATGAATTTTTATGTGATGCCGTTAGTCTGCCGAATTTTCCTAAAACAAATCGCATCTTCTCTTTTCCTTCGAGTTTCATTTTCATATGGTATTTAACTCAAATATCCATACCATGATATTATTTATTTTTATTCTATACTCATACTATATTATGAGTTATATATGAGTGATTGACTCTTGTCCTCTCTCATTTCAATGTTTTCTAAAACTATGTTATATAGCCGTTATGTTGCAGAATTTTCATCTCAAAATATCAATATTTTTCTCAAGAAATTATCTTTTATTATTGATGTGAATACCAAAATATATTTTCATTTACAGGGTTATTCATAAATAAATAAAATTTATCTATTTTATTTTGTAATTGACATACATATAGCACTCACCCCCTTTCTCTGGGTTGTAAATGACATAACAATCAAGTTATTAAGGACTATTAAAATGTCACAATTTTGTAATGAAACCCATTTCTTTTTTTATATGTGGGTTATTTATGAAGTGTTTTATTATGATCTATGTAGATCACATGAAAATAATGACATATTAAGGGTGCGTCTTGATAGCACTCCAGTGCATTGGGTAAAGAATTTAATCTCTAGAGATGACAAGTTTCACGATACCTTGGTGAATAACCTTGGTAATTTTTATGAAACCTTGGGGATGAACCTTGGTTACATGTTCATAAATGTATAAATTAAATGTTTTTTCCACATATTAAAGTTATGATTCAAGTTATTTTCATTATGAAATGCCTTTACTTCCATTTCTCATTTCTATGTTTTTTGTAAAGTTCTTATTGATTTCAAAGGTAAAGTGATTCCCTTGATTTCCTTATTGGGCCTTCTACTCACCCTTTCCATCGATGTATATATCCAGGTTATGAGATGAAATAATTTTACTTAGAAAGATCTTATAATGAATCCCTACAAGTGGATTATAATAATATTTTATGTTTTGATGTTTTATGTTCTTGGTTTCCAAGACACTAGACTTTAAAGATCCCCTGTTTGTAAAATGTAATGAAAAGTTATATAGTAAAAAGGTGGGATGCCATATTTATCATTTTATATAAGGATACAACCAATTACCTTATTTTATGCATCACTATACATGAAAAACCCATCATTTTCTCATAATAGAGTTGAAATTGGAGATTTACCAATATCCTCTTAAAATCTTCAAAACATTATTCAGATGACATTGTCCATATGAAATTAGACCCTTTAAGTGTTATCTTGTTTAACAAGATAGATAATCTAGAAAACATCTGAAAAACTAGCTGATAATAACCTCCCAAACCAATATAATTGAATACCTCAATTATTTTCATTAGTGTAGTCCGTTATTTGACTAGCTTCATATTTACATGATCAAATGAGATTCTATACTTGGAGACAATATGTACAAGAAAATAAATTTTCTAAATCCAAAATTCGCACTTGCTAAATTTCTCATATAACCATTTTCGTCTAAGAGTCTTAAGAATGATTTAAAAATGATTCTCATAGTCTTTATAGAACTTATAATAGATCAATATAACATCAATGAACACCACAAAAAACATATCAAGGTATTACTTAAATTATCTATTCATTAGATTTATAAAAAGTGATGGTTCATTATTCAATAGAAATGGAATTAATATAATCTATTAATTTCCAAACATAATTCAGAATACTATCCTATAATGTATTCCTTTTTTTACTCACAACTGATGATACCCATAATGAATGAGAATATTTGAAAAATATTTAGCTCCATAAAGTTAATAAAATAATTTATCAATGAGAGGAAGAGGATACTTGTTATTTATTATAATATCATCGATTTCCATATAATCTATGAATAGTCTCATGGATCCATTTTTTTCTTAATGAATAGAATATGGGATCCCTATGGTGAAACACCAGGGTGAATAATTATTTTATCACAAAACTACTCTAGTTGTTTCTTTAACTCCACTAACTCCATATTGGTAATTATATTGGGAGTCATTGATATTGGTTATTCATCATGGATTAAATCAAAAGAAAACCCAACTTGATACTGGTGGATTTATAGGTAATTCCCCAGAAAATACATCCCTGTATTCCATTATAATAAGTGCAACCTCAATTTGAAGATTAAATTCTCCTTCCAATGATGGTGCTTGAACTTCTTCCCCATGTATCTCATTCATAATAGATACTAGAGGTGGATCTAGAAATGACCTAGATAATAGATTATCCTCTCTAAAGATAATTAATTCCATATCTTCATTATAAATCATAATTTACTTCTAATTTCAATAAATTTTTGCATTATATTTTGAAATGAATTCTATTCAAAGGATTATATAAATTTTAACCATATTTATTATATTAAATTATACTAATAGAAAAAAAAACTTGGGCCATAATAGGGACTTCTTAACACATCCTTATTCCAGTGAGACTTCCACTAGGGGTTTTAACAAATGAATCCCTTCTTAAGGTACTAGGGAAATACTTAATTTTATTGAAAAATATAGATGATATAAAAGATTGTAGAGATATATAATAAAATAAATAATTTTATATGTTTGAGTATTTTATTAAATTAACTTCCACTATTCCATTTGGTACTTCCACATCATATATAGTGATCACATAATCTTGTTCTTCACTTAGCATATTCTATTGTATGTTCCACTGATTCTTGGGGAATTATTGTGAATAATGACACATTTATTTACAAATAAATCACTAGAAATATTTATTTGTTTTTTATACGTTAATCCATGATCCAAATGACACTTATCTCTACACTTATAACAAACACCCATACCCTTCAATAATTTTCTAGAACATTTCTTTCTGTAATTTTCACTAGAAAGAAATTTATTCATCATCATCTTATTATTTGACAAATTTTTTTATTCTTGGTGTTTAGATGACCTATTTTTCTCTTTATTATTCTTGAATATATAGGATATTGATAATTACATCTCTATTTATATTAATTATAAACCAATTTCATCAGATAATGAAGAAGTTTGAGAAACCATAACCTTTCAAAGACTTGGCTTAAGCCCTTCAAATAAATAGTTAATATTGCATTATGTATTGTTCATGTAATCTATAAAACCTCTAAACAATCATATAAAGGTATCATAAATAAAAAAACACATTCTTATTACCTTTTCATTAATATAAAGAACTTTTTATTTATTTAAATAAATTTCTCATGAGGGATGTTTTTGAAGAATGTTTCATTAAAAGACCTATATTACATCAATTATATTTCTTCTTCATCCTTAGTATTTTAGAACAATGAACAATACTTATAATAACTTAACTTTATATAGTATATTATTAGTATAACCTTTTCCATTTAATTACAACCCAAGTCCATAAAAATATTTTTAAGGTACTTAGTCTATTTCTTAGCGACCACAGGATTAAAAGTTTGACTAAATGTTTCGGGATTCTTTTACATGAAGCGATCTGAAATTTGTGAATCACATTGTGGAACAATAGGTTGATTCATTTAGGAAATTTTATTGATAATAACTTGTGTAATATTCTCTAATATATATATGATATCCTCATATCCAATACATGTTGTATTATCTTTCTCATCTAGGAAATTTCTACATTAACCATGAGTGTTTGTACCCATATTTCTTTCACGTAAAATTTCTAAACAATGTAATATACTAGATTATATCATAAATTTATTAAATTGAAATTGTAATGTGTAATTATAAATCTTATGTGACACTAATATAAATAAAAAATTTATTCATATTTAATCTCATAATCATAAACCTTCTTTCATTGAGGACATCTTTATTTTCAAATATTTTATAATGGTCTGTAAAGAAAATGTGAAATATCCTAAAAATATCCCCTGGGATTTTCCAACCTAGTCTATATTAAGGCCTATTATCATTCACTGGGTGAAGATTGATTCAAATACCAATGTTTCCTTTTTTAAGTTACTACACATAGGTACAAATATTCCAGAACCAAGTCTAATTTTTGTATCTATAAAAAGAAGCATTTCATGGAAAAGCCACATAATATTTTCCTTACCAAAAAATTATGATTTATTTACATAGTTATACTCAAATTATACCATAGGTTTATGTTCCCAATTATATGTTTTCATTGATATAATTTCTAGTATTTCTACTAAACTTCCTCTAAAACCAATTATAACATTCCAAAATCCTATAACTCAGAGTAAATAGTCATTTTATTACATTTTCATTAATAAAATGAGATGAAATCATAAAGGAAAAATAATTTCAGTTTCCATGGAGATCTAAAAAAATAAATGATACCCATTTTACATTGGTTATAAAATATAGAACATATTAATAGAAAAGATTTGACATCCTTAAACTCATTCAAAGAACTTTTCTTCTTATCCTGGGAAAGAAAAAAAAGGGTTCGATAAAATTACCCATAAGGGACACGTACAATGGAATATATCATGAAAAAATAATTAATAATCAATAAAGGAATGATTAGTTTTAGATTTCATGATCCTAGACATCATGATATCTCTATTTCCAAGACTTTTCATAAGACTGTTTAAAAATATGGGTAAAAAACCAGTTAATTTGTCCAACTGATTTGTCTCATGAGACATAGTTATGCATCAGGGGGCTATTTAATTTTGGACCCCACTATTCACTACATGTACAAATAATTTATCATATATTCAAAGATCAAGTTTATTAATGAAAAATATTCCTCATCAACAAATATCCATATTGAGTAAAGAATATGGATTTAGAAATATTCCCCATGTGAATCAAATAACTTTCAATGTAACAATATTATGTAAAAATGGTATATTGTTTATAAAATTATAATATTCATGATAAAAAAATATTTTTGTTTAATATAATTGTAATGTATAATTGAAAATGACGGAACAATTTTTATTATATTAATATAAAGTTAATAATCATAAAAATAATCAATAATTGAGGTGTAACTGTTGGTTCATCGTGAACATAGATTTTTAAAATTTGATCATGATATTTGGAAGAACAAAGAAAGTGGAAGTTAAATATTAAAATATTATTTTATAAAATACTTTTATTTTTCAATTAATTAAAAAAAATTAGAATAATATACATTTCAAAAAATGGTTACAGTGGGTGGGAAGTCCATTATCATTATATACATTAAAAAATCATTGCCTCTATAATTTTGTAAAAAGAATCTCATTAAAAAATAATAGGAATATTACTTTGATTTTTTAAAATTAAACGATAAAATAAAATTAATTTAAAAAATCTTTTGATTAAATATAATTACTTTTTGAAAACAATTCAGTAAAAACATGGACGTTGTAGGAAAATATATCTGATTTAAAGGGATATAAAATCACAGATTCATCTAAACATTTCTTTTCTTTATTCATGTACTAAAGAGAAAAAAATATAAAAACTAATTTAATACCATGTGTATAATAAAATTATTGGATCTTATTAAGGATAAATGAAAATATTCCTTGAATGAGAGTAAAAGAAATCCCAAAAAAAGTGAGATTGTAAAATAGATTCTTACCACTTTGGTAATATTAAAATTGTAACCGATTAAAGTAATAAACGTTAACTGAAACATTAATAATAATTAAAAAATATTTATTTATGTTAAATATATAAAAGGGGAATTATATACGACACATAAAATTGAATAGGTTCATATTAAAAAATATGTCTTAATAGAATAGAAATTGAGATGAAATCCCTTACAATGATCATACCCATGAAGTGCGGTTTAATCAATGAATTGATTGTTTGTATAAAATTTATACCAAATAAAATAAGTAAAAATACAATATAAAATAATCATAATATTTTACAGATATAATATTATAATATCAAAGACAACAGATAAGTAATATAACCCATTGAAAATAAAATTAGTTATAAAATTATCTTCCACTTGGTAAATTTCAAGTCAAATACCCTTGGATGAAATAATTCATATAGAAACATAAAATAATATGAAATATGGAAAAATATTATTAAATAAAAACAATCCTATATAATTATATTTAATATACTTGTTTTATTATGTTCAAAGTGTTAATATATAATTTAATGTGGTAAAAGAAGAAAAAAAGGAAGAACTTCATTATGATGATTACCTTCTCTTTGAGAATCCTCCTTTTGATCTCTTATTAAGGGCCATAGGGTTGACCTTTTTGGAAGAGAATAACATTTAGAATGTGGATATTTATTATGGGGAGAGATTTTGGTAGGGAGTTTTTGTGCCAAATGTATTGACAGGTGTGATGAAGTGGGTAGAGAGAGTGCCGTTTTATAATTGAAGAGGAGTGAAATTTTTGTAAATACCCAAAACTATTCAATAATAAGAAGTCACACCCACATTAAGTGCCTAAAAAATTGATAAATAATAGAGTGTAGGGATTTGAAGGTGTATTTCAACCTACAACACATAGAAATAATCTTATTTTAAACATTTTACTCCCTTATCCGCTAATTTTACATACATTTACCATTTTAGTTTTCACCATGGTAACTGATTTTTTTAACATAGGTAATTTATCCATTAAGAATAAAATAATATGAGAATTATTAGATAATTTTTATGAACTAATTATAAATACAAAATCAAATTTATCAAAAAAATTATTTATTTTAGAATGATTAATTCAAATCCATGTGATGCACAAAACCCCATTTTAACCTTAATCGCAACAACTAATTTGTAATGTATTTACTAACTAATATGACCAAAATTATGTTGAAATTATTAAAAAATATGAATTATTAAAATTAAAAAATATGGAATCTAGTTTTTTAAATTCAATTCACATAAGTGGTATAATATAGTCTAAAAAACCTGAAAATCGTATAAAAAATAGTTTTTCCAGAAATTGATTTGTAAAGTATAATATGATCTTATATAAACTATATGAAAAGTAATTATAATTAGATTGATTTAAATTCATATAGTTATATACATAATATATAAAATTATTTTAAATTATTCATTATTAAATATTATTTTAATTAATTAAAATCGGTAGTGAATATTCCATTTTAAATAAAAATTATTTTTTGGAAAAAACATTTCTATTGAAAATACGTGTTCTTACACCCAAATGATATTATATTTAATTATAATACATTTATTATTTTTGAATTTTTTTTGATAAATATTATTAAATATTATTATAAATAGTCATATATATTGGTAAAATAAGACATTTTTTATTTATCATTAAACATTATTTCTAAGAGAAAATTTCAAAAATTCATTCTAGGCTTATTTTGAATAATTAAGTTCAAAAAAATATTCATCCTATAAAATTAAGATTTTTTTTTCAATGAAATGTAGAAATTTTCATTATATTAAATATTTATTAAAATATAATTTTTACCTATAATAATTATGGTCGTGATGTTACATAAACCATGATAAAAGTAATATAAAAGTATTGATAGATTTAAAATAAAATCCACTAGGTAATATTTGTTCTAAAATATATGGTGTTATTGGATTTTATTTTAATAAGAAGTTTTTCTATTGATCTGGGAAGAAAATTGAGAAATCTAGATTTAATTATGGATATCATAGTAAATGGTTCACTTACATTTCAAGCCAAGTGTTCCACTATGAGTATGTCACTTATAATGTTTGAGAAGAAAAGTTAAAAGGTTAATTAATGTTGTGTCATAAAAGGTCACATAGTGAAGGATTATATGATAGATTTAAATGTCTTAGTAAGTCTTAATACTCACTCCATGGATCAATATCTACACCATTTAGGATATTTTTGATTATTTCATTATTTTTTGGAATTGAGATTCTTACACCATGAAGCAGATGCCACATCATGAATGAAGTTTGTCTGAAATTCAACTACTCTATCTTATCAAACTAAAAACAATGAAATCAGTATAGAAACATGAAGAACCATTCTAGGGGCAGGCTAAAATTCATGATTACCTACCATGAATATCCTATATGAATTTGAATATAAAATCATAGAGGGTACACACTTCAAAGGTTTGAGCTTCGTTGTGATGATTCTGGAAGTTAATGAAAGTTTCAAGAGAAGGTAAATAATTTCAATATAATGTAACAAATATTTTCTTTTTTTTCTTGATGATATCAAATAAAAGGTACCATTTAGAATTTGTTTGATGGTTCAGTAGTGACTTTGAAAAATAATAAGTTTCAAATTATTATTATGTGGTGGTAATTTTATAGAAGATGATATAAGACTGAAAATTGTAAAAAATGTATTAGATGTAGATTATTTTTTAAATTTTAAAATCTATAATTATACAAAGATATAGTTGTGTTTCAATATAGAATTAAAACTAAATACACATATATAATAGAATAATAGAATATTGATTATTATAAATAATATAGTATCATTGAATATTTAAATTTAAGAAAAGAACTATGTTTGACTGAAATATATTGATTATCATGCTTAGACTATATAATTGAAAATAATATCAATAGATATCTTAATGTGATTAATGGGGAATTGTAATGAATAATAATTTTTTTGTGGTGTTTCATTCGTGATAAATATTCTTAAAAGACCGACCTAGATATTGATTATATCATTGCATCCATATTGAAAATAGTGCATAGAATAAAGGAAGACAGAATAGACCATGGATGAGTAGTTAAATATTCATAATGTTGTAATTTCATACTAGTAAAATAGATATTTTTGGAATATTGACACATTGTTGACATGTAATTCTTTGATGCATCCCATTATAAGTTATCTAAGTAAAATCAATGTCTTTATGGTCATTTAAATATCTTAATTATATTACTGGATTTATTTAAAGAAGATAACTAATTTAGGGTGTATTTTATAATGAAAATACATGATTAAATTAATTTAAAAAGATATAAGAAATTTCAATACATCCTACTTCTCCCCCCTCTTAGGCTAGAGTGGGATCTCAAGGTAAATAATATTTAATCTTATACAGAGACCTTTATCTATGAAAAGCTTATACTAACATAGCTAGATTTTAAATTCTAATGTTAATGGTGATAAATACCTCTAAAAAAATATTAAACAGATGATGTGTATGACTAATATATAGATATATTATATTAAGCTATTGGAAAAGGAAATCTATATCCATGGTAGAATAATATCACTCAAAAAAATGCATTTTTATTCCAAATATTTCCAAATACTTCATGGCTTAAAAACGTACTAATTTATTGATCGAAGGACTGAATCAATAATCCTTGACCTTTATATGGAGTGGAAATATTTACAAGAAAAAATAGTTTTTTCACAGTGGAAGAAATGCTGTAAATATATGATATAGGGGATTATAGAGATTAAAAACCATGTCCTTCTAAAGGATGACCCCTAGAAATAGTTTTTATAAAGGATCCTCATAGAAAAACCATATAGAAATATTTTTTAAACTAGTTTTTTATTAAGTAGATAGATTATGAAAGGATCCATAACCTCCATTCATAAATATAGCCATATATCATTATGTCTCATACAATAGTGATGAAGTATAACAGATGGATGGCCTCCAACAATTCCATACTCAAATTCAAAAAAGATAATTAGTTGGGATATCCCCTGATTGGAGGATTTAATAGACATATTTTGGATCTTGATTTTGGTAGAAAAAATAAAATTAAACCCTATCAGGATCAATTATATTGTCCATTTAATAAATATGTCTATTTTTATCCTTTCAAGCATAAAAATAATACCCTAGTCTGCGAGTCATTAAGGCATGGTAACCTGAAATCTAAGATTTATAATAATTTCTGTATGGGCAGTCCCATAAATAAGTATTTTAGGTTGAATCAGTTCAAGAATCACTGTAATACTCATTTATGATAAAAATCTATTTATACATCTATTTTAATAAAATTTACATGGGTTTTCCATATGAAAACTAATCTAAATCACTGTACTATGTATAATGACTGCAGGTCTGCAGCAGATTCCAATGATCACATTATTTTCAAATATTGATTTCCTATAACTCTATTGTATATTTTTTTGGAACCGATTTTATGTGTAACCATAGAATGGTGTACATTTCAACACTCTATTTCACTAATACAGAAAACATGAAGTATATACCCAGATGAGGAACCATCTATGGATTGATGTCACCAAAACCTCACACCATATATAGAGGAATTGGATTACTAGTAGATATAATAATAAACCCACTGACCTAAACATAATTATGATGATCATATTATTTTATATTAGTGTTCTAGCCAACTTTAATACTAGATTATATGGGAATTTTCTCTTGGAATTATCTATTTTCAATAGGCTAAGTATACAAGGGAGCTATAAAAATTAAATAGATATATTCCTTTTATTTAGAAACCTCCAGTTATGAGTGGGATGAATATCTACTTAGATGGGGACTTAAAGGGTAATCCAGAACCAGCTGGCTGTGGTGGAATCTTGAGGAACTCCCATGAGGGGGAACACTCATGACTTTATAAGGAATTAATATTGAACATTTATTATGAATCATATATAGAATGAATGATCATGGAGATTCAAATTACAGGATTTAATAGTAATTGTAAAATTTGGATGGATCTAGACTCTCCTTTTTTATGCATTACATTAAGCTTAATATTTTTTCGCTCTTGGAGATTTGGAGTGGCATGGGGGAAATTTTATTAATTACTATAGTCAAATTTAATTTGTTGTATTCTATATCTATAGAGAGGCGAACATATTCATTGACTATTTTTTTCAAATTAGGAGTTGTGTTAGTGGGTTGTAACTAGCATCGGTCTATACAAGAGATTATTATCCATTTTTTATTCTTTGAAATCTATAAAACTCTTTCATATTGTCTATAATATTTTCTAGACTATAGTGTTCCATTCTTTTTAGGCCTATTATTATAAAAAATAATTACAAGTTATTTATTTATAAAATTATATTATATTTATTTTCAATAAATGTTCAAAAATATTATTAAGGATAGTTAAAAATTAGTAATATGATTTTTTAATATTTAAAAAAATTATTAAATATTTTAGAATAAAGAATTTATATTTGTATTTATGGGTTTTAAATTTATATTATGTAAAAATAATGTTGTTTTAATACATTTTATAAATTAAATATAAACAATAAATTTACTATCAATTATATTCAAAAAAATATATTTATTATTTTTATATTTAAATTTCATTTATTTTAAATAATTGAAATATATAAATGTTTTTTATGAATAATATTACAGTGAATGATTATATGTGTGTAAGTATATGTGTGTGCATGTATATTTTTGGATAAAAATTTCATTAATTATATGTCAATTATGGAATTTATATAATAATGTTATTTATAATATTTATTAAATATGAATATTTTTATAGAAATATGTTACACTCAATTTAAGTTAACTGGAGTTATAATTTCAATATAGTGTAATATATTGATATTATTTTATAACAATATATATAAAAAAACAAACACACACACACATCAAAAATGCATATGTGATTATTTCAATCTATGTATGTATGTTTATATGTTATAAATGTATATTTGTTTAGAACTCATACATAATATTAATTAATACTAATGTATAAATATTATTAATTACTATTTATAAAATAAATAAATAAAATTAGTAATATTATTCAAAATAAATGTCAATAATTATTATTTCTAATTAAATAATATTAATTTTAATTTTAGAAATATTATTAATTATATAAATGAATAAATATTTTACCCTAGATAAAGTTTTATTTTTATACATGTAAATCTTATAAATATATTATATTCAAATAATACATATTCTCAATGATTTTTTGTAATTAATCTAAATATTAAAACTAATAGATTTTTTATTTATAAAATTCTATTAATTATTTTTTATTTAAATTTTATTTTTAAAACTATACATTTCATATATAGATATACATACTAATTACTAAAATACATATATAAATTTAAATAAATATATATAATTTTTTTATTATAGTTGAATAATGTTAATTATTGATATTTTAAATAAACATTCATATAAATAATAATAATAATTACAATATTTTAATATAATGTTTTTTATAAAATTTATTTATTATGGATATAGATGCCTCTTTTCTCAATTCATTTAATTAGATTAATGGTATTTTTATGAGAAACAATTTTACATTTTATAGATATATGTATTCTAAATATAATATATATATTTATAATCTATAATCACGCCCCAAAATCATTTTCTTGAGAGGAGGCAGAGGTGTTAAGAACCATAGGTGATGTCCCCAAGATACCAAATACTGAAAATTATTGTTAAGGGTTTAATAAAATGTTGGGTGACAATTTTACCAAAATAACACAACAACACGCTATGATAAAAGAATAACAACAGAACCAACTACATATGCATCATAAAATAAATCATAAAACTCAATGAAATACTAATTAAAGAACTAAATTAGAGTAAAATAGGAAAAATAAATAAGAAATAAAGGATAAGAATCCAAAATAATGGGACTCAGTCATGAAGGTGGAACCAATCCAGACCAAGACATAAACACTCCCTAGCTCCAGCTCCAACAACCAAATGAATGACGTCAAGGAACACTACTAAAGAAGTAATAATCTTATCCCTTCCATATGTATCAGTAAATAACATCTCCAAATTCACTAAAGAATCCAATTCGGGGGTGAGTATAACACTTAGTAGGTAATCCCTAGAAAATTTCCAGTACACACCATAAGAAAAATAACAAGTTAGCACAATTTATATAAAGTATATGAATAGAAGATAAATAATTTATACAAAACTATAAAAAAGGTACCATCCATTAAATGAAAATTAAATGTTTGTTACCCTTATCTTATAAATTCCATAACCCTCCCATGTTTACACCCATAACTACAAAATTTCATCACCTAGATCTCCGTATACTTTTTAGTGGTGAGTTATCATTTCACCTAGTCATCACCTATTGAACCAATTTGAAATTAGTACTTCTGAACATGCTCTTTCACAAGTTACAGATTATTTAACAGTGGTACTTCATCCCATGATCCATCCCACATAACATGAATTCAAACCAACACAACTGTTAAATAATTTAAAATTTATTAAAAACATACATTCCATCATGGTTATTTATAAAGAAATTTTTTCCATATTTATTAAATATAATTTTGAAATAAAACCCAAACTGGGGTTTTTACATATGAATTTATCAAGATATTTCCAATTAAATCACACGAATAATTTAGAAAAACCTAAGCCATCATTTTCTATAAAAATATTGTTTGAAAGAATCCACCTACATTAGGTTCATTTGTTATGAAGGTTCTAATATGATTCCACATATCAAACCTCTTAATTATTTTTTATATTAAAACCAAAGATCTAATTTAAGCTGATCCAGTCCTATAGATTCAGGTATTATAATAGTTATTTATAGTTATAACAAAGAAAAACTAAAGAGATAAAGATCTTAAGGAAGAAAGAGGTCCTAAAAATTTATTTCCTTGACCAAACCCTCAAAGATTCATTGAAATCATATTATAGACATTAATGATCATTGAAAATCATATAAGAAAACCCTGTAAGTTAATATTAGGAGAATTATAACCATATATATGAGGATTTAAAAGTGTTGGATGAATTAAAATATATCAGATCCGAATTTAATCATGGAGTTAATTAGGATTTCATGTCATGAGTCCTCAAGAGATTACATAAACTAAAATTCATGTTTCATCAGATAAAAATCATAAAAAACATTTCACAACATGAAAAATTCACACATTGTGAACTAAGTCTATCCAAAATCCATTCATGATTTAAAAAAATCATAACATCTACCAAGAAATGATTCATGTCATGAAAAAACCATTCACGGTGTTAGTATTTCCTATAGTAATATTCTAAAGTTTATATCAATTTAACCCTAAAAAATATTCTAATAAATTATCCCAACAACTATTAACAAGAAGGAATAATAATAACCCTGTGGGATACCTAAAACCAATGGTGGTACTTCAGGCCCTTCATATGGATTTCTATCCTTGGAAAGATGGAGATCAATATATACATTGAATAATTAAGGCCATTTTCCAAGCATGAACTTCTCTTATTCCCGTGTTTACTATTTAACCTCACCATTCCACAAAATTACTATTACTAGAGAAATAGATCTCCCTCACAAAGTTTTCTCCTATTTATCCATAACTTGGTCTTGTTTTGGTTTAAATATGACATCTAGTTCAATAGTAATGCGCCATAAACAAGTCACATGAATAGGAACATGATTATAATTATTTAGTTTAGAAACATGGAAAAAGTTGTGGATATCTTTAAATCTAAGTGGTAATAAAAAAATGATTTAAAACAGCACCAATTCATTCAATAATCACGAACAATCCAATATATCAAAGTGCTAACTTCCCTTTCTTTCCCAAGCATCGATGGCCATATCTGGTCGATAGATTCAAGAAGACATGGTTAATGAAATCAAATTATAATGGTTGTATATGACTGTCTACCTAGGATTTTGGTTGGATTTATTCCATAATTATCCACTTTTGGATCATCTAGATCTTCTCAATATTCTCACAAAACATAATTGTTTTAGTCAAAAATGCATCTCTTGTTTCCAACCAACATAATGATCAATGATAAGGATGGCCATATAAAGACTAAAAAAGGGATATATGTATCATCTCTTAATATTTATGATTATAGGAGAACCCCCCATGAGAATACGATCTTCCCAAGATCCACTGAAGTCCTTGACACAATCCCTGATCATATCTTCCAATATATCAATTTTGTGTTTTTAATTCCCATCCATCTATTGATGATGTATTATTCTCATGGTTAGTTGAGTATTGTGAGACTATTGTAATGTACATAATAATTGAGAAGTGAATCGAGGATATCATTCTGAGAAAATAAAAATTGGAACCCCATGAAAGATGACCAGTTTTTGGATCTATAACTTGTCAAAATACTCTAGTGTGTTAGAATCCTAGATAGGTATAAAGTGTGTTTACATTGTGAGTTCATCTACAATCACCCAAATAGAATCATTCTTCCACAATTTTATTGGTATGCCTATGAAAAATTCTATGGTGATATGATCCAACATACTTACATGTATAAACACATATTATAGAATACAAGCTAGTTTTTTTTATGTTTACGCCTCACCTTTTGATAAGTTAGAAATTTTATAAAAAAATATGAAATATTTCATTTCATGCTTGACCACTAGAAATAAAATTTAATTTACTTCCACATTTCTAAATACCTAGACGGGTAGATCATTTAGTGTAATGTCCCTGACCTAGGTGCCACTAAACCAGTGCCCCGAGTCGGGTCATCACAGGAGCTCAAGTGAACCTCCCCACACAATAGAGGTTACTGACTAGAAGCAAGGGTCTAAGAGTCATGTGTGGGGGGGGGGGATATACCCTATTTATCAGAGTTATCCATGTAAGAAAACATATAAAATATCAGAAACAACATAGAAAAACCAGTGATCATTCATAAATAACCATAACCCAAACATGGTACAAACCATAACCAATAGTAAATATGTTATTTCATGATACAATACCAAGTGGAAAAAACCCAAAATAAAGATCTATAATGGAATCTCCAAAATAGTCATGAATCCACATTCGAAACCTCATATCCACATATCCCAAACTTGACTCAACTTATAAGCACCGAACCTTTTCCCTTTACCTGACCTACGACCATGAAATCTTATCGGGTACCCAATGATGGACCGAGCAGGGTTTGAGTACAACTCAGTAGGACACTAGAAATAGTGTCTAAAAAATATATAGTCTAAATAGATAGTGGATGGAATTTCTAAATAATTAAAATAACATAAAAGACAATTTATGTACCCATTAGTAATAAGGTTTCCCTTAAGATAAGCAACCATTAAATTCATATTCAACATTTATAACATCTTAGTTCTTAATTTACCCTTTTCACGTGTTTAATGGATTATGAATTTTCAAAAATGGTAAGGAATATGGGATTAAATCATGTCCTATCTCACTAGGGAAACACATAAAAAAACCACATTATCCTCACCTTGAGGCCTCTTTCCTTGTGGAACGTAACCGCTAGGGGAATAGAACTTCGTACCCTTCCCTAAATTGTACATTGAGGGGTGGAGTTTGGAGCTTTAGTCCAAATTGACCCATGGGAGTAGAACCTAATATCAATACCCCACTCTACTAAGAAATGTGCATATGCTTATTTATTAATTTTCCACACAAAACCACATTACAACCAAGAATATATGATATCATTAGTAATATCACAAAAATATCAACTAAAATGAGAATCTATATTATTACACAATCCATTAACACATTCATAATTTATATCACAAAACTATTTAGCCTAATTCCCATTACCCATACCAAACTCAGGAATAATTTTCTAGTAAAAAACATGACTCACTGACAAATTCCCATTAAACCCATTCACATGCCGAATAAAACAATCCCTTAGCTATTATCCAACACTAGGAACATCTATCGATAATCCTTTCATAATCATTACATCAACACCTTCACAAATTCTCCAAGGCATCTACTTACTCACAAGTCAATTTCACACTTTAAAATTTCATTAACCATATTTTGGAGGGTCGACACACTGCATAGGTGGCCTTAAATTGGTTAAGTGATCCTTCATGCATCCCACGAGGATCATGAGGGGGTTAAATTGGTTATTTAGACATTCATTATATCAAATATTGAAAACGACACCAAGAAAACATCAAGTAAAGAACAAGAACACAACCCCACATGCACAAATATATATAAAAACCAAGGGATATAACTTTTAGACCACCTACATCAAATCCATTGACAAACACACTACTAATCAAAGCCTTAGATACCCATTCAACCACCCTTTAAAGAATCAACCTATATCTCACCAAAAAATAAGTTTTTTAGAGATTTGGATGGAGATAAGAGAACGATACAAACCCTTAACCAAAAAGAGAAGAAAGATAGGGATTAGAATTACTTGGATCTTTAATCCACACAAAATGGTGCTCCAAATGCCTTAGGATTGAAGGATAATCACCTATTAGATGCTTTGGTCACTAGGGGATTTTACTATGGATTAGAGGAGAAGAAATGGGAGGAAAATTGGGAGAGGTTCTTAAATCCTGTAATGGTATTTTTTTAATTTTTCTCAACTTTATAGGGGAATACAAGTTACTCGCATGGTTTGAGACACCATGTACTAGTAACTGTCTAAGGAATGATGGGTCACATAGTTACCTAGTAAGGAAACACAATTTTATAAACTGAGCACCAACTGTGTGTTAAGCCTCTTTCCAATGATGCACATTTTCCTTGGAATTCCACACGGTTTGCTTAACCATGTGCCAACCATGCGCCATGCATAGATTGGCATGGTTCTCCCCTTTCTCATGTCCAGAACCTTTAGAACACCCTAACCCCTAACATAACCCACTGAACCATTTAATTAACCAAAAACCAGAGACTAAAACCTAAATTTAAACAGGGACATTCCTCTATGAATTCTAGGATCTTACAACCCCCCACCTTATGACAACTCATCCCCGGGCCGCTCTTTTTGAGAATTACCAAGTTTTTGAAGTAAAGCGTTTGGGATACTAGGACTACATATCAAAATCTCACTCCCAATTTTCCTCCTAAAGATTTCCATATTTCCATAAAACTCAAACTAAAGGAATAATATTTCCCCACTTGAATTTTTCACTATGAACCACAATACAAATTGAATGATCCTTGGAGGAAGAATCAACCTCCAACTATACATTCTCAACATTTATCACATGATATGGATCAGGGTGATACTATCAAAGTTACAAGAAATGAAAAATATCATGCATTCAACTATACCATTGTGGAAGAGAAAATTGGTAAGCCATTGGTCTGATATTTCCCACGATTTCGAACTGTCCCACATACCTGTGTGCCAACTTACCATATTTTTGAATTCGACGGTGAAGCAACCTTGGAGACACATGAAGAAACACACAATCACCCATAAAAAACTCATTGAGTATACAATGTTTATATGATTATGAATTCTACATACATTGAGTCGTTTTCATATGCTTTTGAATCAATTGAAACTTCTATGACGTCTCCTACATGTGAAGTAGTCCCAATAGCTGAAATTACACAACTTCCAACCAAAAAAATGGAGATCTAAATGTTCATCCATAGAGTTCCTCAAAATTCTCCATCTGAATCGTAGTGTAAAAAATATTTTGGAAAGGAAAATCGATGAGTGGAAAGTGTTTTCCCCATGAACCAATAAAATCAAGAACATAAGATCTCAACATATATTCTAATAATTGAATCATACACTATGACTTCCTGTCCCTCTGTGGGTGATAATCCATACTAAAAAAATGGGTACAAAGCACCTTCTGTAATCCTTGGTAGAAACCCAATGTGAAATGCAGATCATGATACCAAACTATGGTTCTCGGCACACCATGATTCCATAATTTCTCTCGAACATATAACTCACTTTACTAACAAATTGTGTAGTTCTCTAAGATCAATAAGAAATGGCCCACCTTAGTCAATCAATCCATGATTACCCAAAATCCATCATTATTCCAAAGTGAACTCAAAATACAAACTACAAAGTCCATCATTACAACATTTCACTTCCACTCCATAATGGGAAATGACTATAACAAATCCCCGAGGAGTTGATGATCAGCCTTCACCTATTGAAAGGTAAATAATAATTACACAAAACCCACAACCACCTTCTTCATTACTGGCCTCCAATACTACTGATGAAGATCACAATACATCTTAGTCGGACCAGGATACACTGCCCACTTTGATTATTGGAAGTCATGTAACAACTCTTAGAACATACACACTAGTATAACCACATGACCATGAACATTGAAAATCAAATCATTTATAATACCCCAACAAGAAGGTGAATCCCCACCTTTAATAATTTCCTTCATATCCAAACAATTTGGATCCACCAGCTGACTCCCCATGACCCGAATCAAAAGCGAAAAATCATTTGATATAGACGCAAGGGTCATTTTCCCATTCCCATCCTACACCTTTAGGTTCATCTCAACGAATAAGGAAATCATTTTTCACTTGAAATTGGATTCCGGAAGCACTTGATTCTGAGCCTTTCCGCTCAGATAATCCGCAATAATATTACCTTTTCTTGGTGTGTAAACTAACTCAATATCAAAGGATTGAAATTACTCAACCCACCTTCATTGTTGAAGATTTAAATCCTACTGTAAGAAAATATACCTAAGACTTTTATGATCTGAAAAAACCCTGAACCACTCTCCCAACAAGTAATTACACCAAAAAAATAAGGCATAAAAAACAACATCCATCTCATGGTCACGAGTTGGGTAATTTCTTTCATAAAGACTCAAATTTCTTGATGAATAATCTACAACTCAATCATACATCATCAAAACTACCCCTAGTCCAATGCTGGATGCATCATATAATAAGGTTTACCTCTTACATGGTTCGGGTAAGATCAGAATTGGTGCGGTAGTCAACTAATTCTTAAACTCTTGAAAATAATTTTCAAATGCCTCTAACCACTCAAAATTAACTCTCTTCTTGGTTAATCCTCAGATTGGAACTATGAAATGGGATAAATCCCCAATGAACCTTTAGTAGTAACCATCATAACCTAGACAACTATAAACATCAAAATTATTCTTGTGCTGCTCCTGAGACACTAAATCCTACACTCTCTCTAGATCTTCTGACAACCTTAACTTTGAAATTATATGTCCCAAGAAATTAACTCTATCAATATAGAACTAAAGTTTTGATATCTTGGAATAAATCATTTTTTATCTTAATGTACTAAAGACATTTTCACAATGTTTGGAATGATCATTAAGAGTTTTTAATTACACCAATATGTAATCAAAAAATATGAATACAAACTGATCAAGGTATGGGTGGAATATCTGGTTCATAAATTCCATGAACATAGTCGATGCATTGGTTAACTCAAACGTCATCACTACAAACTCAAAGAACCCATACCTGCTTCAGAAAGTATTTCATGGTATTTCATATGGTCTTACCCTAAATTTATGGTATCTTAATCTTAAATTGATCTTGAAGAACACCAAGGTACCCCTCAGTTGATCAAAAAGGTTAAAGACTATGGGGAGTGGATATCAGTTCTTAACCTTTATCCGATTCAACTTCCTATAATCAACACATAGACTCAATGATCTATTGTAATTCTTAGAAAATATTATAATAGATCCACATGGTAACATACTAGGAGGAATAAACTATTTGCGCTCCAACTGCTCAAGCTGAACATTATGTTCTTGAAGTTATTCCAGTGCCAGTTGATATGGTGTAATGGAAATTAGCTCCATACGTAACAACAATTCAATCATAAACTCAATATATCTATCATGTGGTATCCATGATAAATACTCAAGAAACACATCTAGAAATAAATCCACAATAGAAGTAATGACTAGTTGTTCCCTTCCTCGTTCACCGAGAAAAAGGCAAGCCACTTGAGATGTGATTTATCCCAACTGTTGGAAAATTTTCCCTTTTCGGCATGATTGAACATCCTAATCACACCAAAAGACATAAGTGTTTCCATTGAGATATTTGAACATCACCAAAAATTAGTAACAATTGATATGGGCTTGATATAACCCTAGAAAATCCGTACCCAAAATCAGGTTAAAAACAGAAATCTCCAGGATAAATTAGCTCAAAAAAAATGATATCCACCAACCACCAAAGCACAAACCTTAAAACATATGATATATGGTACATGTAACCCTAACAAAGTATCAAGTGACATGACTCCACATGCACTTTCTAGGGATAATCCTGACACAACAAAAAACTGAGAAGAAATAAAAGAATGCATAGAACCCGTATAAAATAAAGAACTAGAATGTTTTGAAGCTACAAGAATCGTACCTCGAATGATAAACTATCCTACCTCAACACCTTATATAATATACTGAACTACATAATTATTACCTACCCCTCTACCCTAGGATCCAACCTGATTTTCCTACACTGAACTACCTTGCTGGTATAGATGATCTCCTCCAAAAGATCCAAATCCACCACCCCTATCAGTATGACCCATGGATCTCCAACTACCTGCTTGATACAAATTAACCAATCCACTTCCTACACTTAGCATATGCCTCTGACCTCCATCATTTCCTGAATATTGTGGGTTCCTTCAGAACATCTACACATGGTCAAACCTTCAACATCCATGGCACTCGACTGGTGGTCGAGGAAACTATCCATGCATGTGACCCGACCAACCACATAGGTAACAGAATACATAGTCACCACCCTAAGATGTTGGACCCCTCTTCTGAATACTATGTACACTTCCACCCTAATGTATATTCCCAAAATAGCGCTTCATTATCTTGGAAACTACACCACTTTCCCACTTGGCTGGCACAATAAGTCCATCACCTGAAACTCCCATTATGTTCCATTATGTGGTAAGGGACTGATCGACTACTTTATAAAACCCTTTCAAATGGAATATATTCATTTGGGACCCAATATCATGTCTCATACCATCTCAAAAACATTTCTCTATTCTTTCCTTATCTCTTGCCAGTGTCAGAACAAAGTAGCACATATCATTGAAACGACATGCATAATCTATCTCTAAAATTTTCCCTTGGGTCAAGCTCATAAAATCCAAAACCTTATTTTGGCTCAAGGTTTCTAGATAAAAGTGTTCGAGGAACTTCTTAGGAAATCTTTCCTCACCATTTCTTCATATTTCTCTATTTTAACAATGATGTACCTCAAACACTATTCCTAGAATCACAACATATAGGCCGGTAACATTACTTTATTCTCAAGAGGAGTATCCAGATGATCAAGAATAGTCTGAATAGACTCTATCCAGAACTATATAGCTTCTGGCACACTCAATCCAGTAAAGGATTAAGGGTGTTATCGTTGAAACTCCCTGGTCAACTCAAACTTACTCAGTGAAACCCTCTCTGGGTCTTGTTCCATCATCTACATGAAATGAGATAAAGTTTTCATGGAACTAATCTTCACTATTTTTCTGGATCACCAAGTTCTCATACTTCAATATGGGTGTATTGTTTTTGATAACATCTACTTATCTGCCTATTGGCACACGAGTTCATGGTGGAATTTATCTATAATGCCAAACATGAGCTTTAGAACATAGACCATAAATATTTCACAATATATATGGAAAGGTTTATCATTATCCCTAAAAAAATTGCATACACTACCTGAAAATGATTGAGCATACTTGAAACACTAACCTCATCCATCCCCAAGAAGTCCATAGCTAACATAAGATAAATAACTCACAAAATTAAAATCCTTACCTTCTAATCATTTCAAAACAGTTTTAATTTCAAAACTTATTCCAAAAATAATTTGATTCACTTAATTCCTCTTATCTAGCACACTTATGTAATTATAATTTAACATTTTTCTTCCCCATTTTACCAATTTTCATCATCTTATTAGACACCCGTTTCTTTACTTTCAATAAAATCAAATGTGTCCAACCCTTTATGCTCCACACACCCATTCTATGTGTTCCTACCATGATGAATATATCCTATATACCAAGATGACTATAATGATTCATGAATGAAATATCACATGATTTTGTGTCCATGAGATAAATATTATAAAATAGTCACACCACACCACATGTGAATCACCTGATAGTGAAATATCATCAACTAAAAAATTCATAACAAAAACAACAATTCCCACCCTCGGTGACTTGGGTTTTACCTCATACTTGGGTTACCTACTCCCAAGAACGTCCTCATTTCCAAGTCCCAACACATTCATAACATTCTATCTACCATTACAAAATAGTATTTAATAGAAAACACCAATTTGGATACCACTTTATAACATACCCGACCCAGGTTCTACTAAACTAGTGCCCCGAGCTGGGTCATCACTTGACCTCAAGCGTTCTCCCTATATTCCATAGGTTTTCGACTAGCAACGAGGGTCTAAGGATCTTGTGGGGAGACTATAACCTCTTTATCAGAGTAATCCACAATATAAAACAAATTCAACAGTGGAATAAATATAAAAAAACTAGTGAACATGAATAAATAATCATCATCCAAACTGGGTATAAACGACAACCAATAGTAAATATGGTATGTCATGCTACAATACTAAGTGGAATAAACCAAAAATAAAGATAAAAAACATAATATTAAAAATATTCCTAACTCTAAGTCCAAAACCTCATCTACACACATCCCAAATCTGACTCAACTCTCGATCATCATACATTTTCCCTTTACCTGACCTACTAACATGAAATTTGCTCAGGTACCTGATGGTAGCCCGAGCAGGGTTTGAGTAAAACTTAGTAGGCCACCATAAATGGTGGCTATAAAATATCCAGTCTAAAAAAATAGTTCATTCAATATCTATATAATTACAAGTATATAAAAGGATGTTCAGGTATCCATTAGTAATAAGGTTTCCCCTAAGATAAGCCACTATTAAATTCAAATTAAATACTTATAACATCTCAGTGCTTAATTAAACCTTTTATTTTGTTTAATGGATTATACATGTTCAAAAATCCCAAGGCATATGGGAATAAATCAAGTCTTATTTCACTAGAGAAACACATCACAAAAACCACAAAATCCTCACCTCTAATCCTTAGTTCTTGTGGAATAAAAATGTTACGGGAATAACTCTATCCCCTTACCCCAACCTATGAATTGAGGGGTGGATATTATATCTTCGATCCAACTCGACACGTGGAGTTATAAACTCATATCTATAACCCACTAAAAAAAGGAATGTTAACATGATTATTTGTTTGTTCACCACATATAACAACATTATAACCTACCATAACCGATATCATTAGTAATATCACAACAATAACAAAAAAAAATTGGAATCTATATTATGACATAGTATTTTAACACATTCATTATTTATATCACATAACCATTTAGACCAATTCCAATTCCCCATGCCTAACTTACTAACCATATTCAAGTATGAAACATGATTCATTGACACATTACCATTAATATCATTTAACACATTCACATTCTAAACCAAACAATACCTTAGCCATTATCCAAAAACTGGAAACATATAACCATAATAATTTTTTAATCATTACATTAACCCCTTTACACATTTTATAAGCGCTCTAATTAATCACAAGTCAATTTCAAACTTTACATTTTTGTTAACTACATTAAAGAGTGTCAAAACACCACATTAGTGGCCCTAAATTGGTCAAGTCATCCTCTATGCATCCCATGGGGATCATAAGGGGGTTCAATTGGTTATTTAGACCCTTATAATCTCAAAAACTGCAAATTTTCCCAAAAAAAAATTAAATAAAGAATAATAGCATAACCCCACATGAAAAAATATATGTAAAAACCAAGGGATATAACTCAAAGACCACCTACCTCAAATACATTGATGAACACACTTTTAATCGAAGCCTTAGATCCTAATTAAACAACCCTTAAAGCCTCAACATAGATATCAACAGAAAATAAGGGTTTTAGAGAATCATATGGAGATAAGAGAAGGATGAGAACCCTAAACCAAAAAGAGAATCAAGGGAGGGATTAAGCTTACCTGAATATTTTATCTGAACCTAACAACTCTCCAAATGGATTAGGATCGAAGGAGAAACACATCTTGGAATCTTGGTTCACAAGGGTTCATCACTAGGGATTATAGAATAAGAAATTGGAGGAAAATGTTATGAGGTTCTTAAATATTGTATTTTCATTTTTTTAAATTTTTCCCAACTTTATCGGGGGGCATAGTTTACCCGCATGATTTTACAAAATTTTTAAAAAATGTGTGCTAGAAACTATCCAAGGAAATCTAGGTCGCATGGTTACCTAGGCAGGCCGCACGGTTTTACAAATCATATGCCAGCCATGTGTTAAGCCTCTTTCTAATACTTCATGGTTAACTAGGAATTCTACATGGTTTTCTTAATTGTGCACCAACTGTTCACCTTGCACAAATTGGCTCAGTTCTCCCCTTTCTCATGTCCTAATCCTTTGAAACACCCCTAAGACATGACATACCCCATGAAACCATATTATTAACCAAAAAACAATATATATAAACCAAAATTTAATTAGGTACATACCTCTATTAAATCTAAGATATGACATTTAGAATGGTGACACATAGAATGAATCTATTCTTAGAAATATTGTAGCACCATAGTTCAATTCCAAAATTAGAAAGAAGAGTTTGAATTATTTTTCAACTCATTAAAAGTATCCACAAAATTTAGGCTTCACATAATGGTGATACTTTCAAGATATGAAACTTTTGACTCTTGTATAATGTTCATTAAGTATAAAATAAGATTAACTAGAAATAAAACAACATGATCATTCTGTTTGGCATGATCCTGATACATGTTAGCGACACACATAAATTTCATGAATATTTTTAATCAATTTTCATTGATTTTAAATAAATTTAAATGAACAATTCCCATATATTTAATGTTTTACAAAATTGTGGGAATTCCTAATTTTGGAATTAAAATGATTTAAAAAGAATTAATTTGTTAAGAAGTTGAATTGTATTATTTATCTGAGAATTATGATAGAATTATTTTAATTGGGTGAATATTTTTCATGTTTTATCTAAAAAAATAGGATCCAACCTTGGATATACCTCAACCAAAACACCCACCATCCTCATGGACACCCCTAGGGGCCGACTGAAAATGAAGGCCACAAAAGATCCTATTCATGGTGGATGTAGAGGGGCATCAGGCCCGTGAAGTGGTGGCCTCTGGGTGGTTAATATAGTAGGGAGAATAGTGGGCCTGAAGACTCAGGCATGCCAAGTGGTGCTTCTCAGACCATGTGGTGTGCAGGTGTGTATCCAAGATCCCACTTGGGTGAAGGATTTTGAGCCATTAAAACTACTGATTAATTGATAAACCATCTCCAAAATGCTTCTCTATTTTAATATGGACACAATTTTTATGGTTACTATACATCAATTGCTGAAATACCATCATCCCACTAAAACTTCATACTCTCACCCTTGGATAAATTTCTACATACTCCTATGGCGTGCTACGACCAATCGTCCTCATCGGTTGCCACTAATACACACCATAACCACCATGGCCGATGCACACAAAGCTCAAACTTGATTCCAATCACCATGTGAGGCCTGCAATCACCAAGGATCATCTCTTACACCTCATATGACTCCATGAAGATCATTTCAAGCCTCCTATGACCACTTTCAAGGCCTAAGGGATTGAGAGACCACCATCCTCCACAATTACACACACTCACCTTCACTGGAATTCTTATATCGCCACACCAATGGGTGAACGTAACCGATCAACTCCACCGAGTCCATTTAGAGACAACACCATCTGTTGATCTAATGGTGACTCACGAGAAACCATTGAAGACGATGGTGACTCATGATCCACAATTGATAAAACAATGACAAGTGATCCACCGTTGAATCCAAAAGTGGCTCGTGAGCCACCATTGATACAATAATGACTCATGAACCACCATTGAAGTTGATAATGACTTAGGAGACACCGTTGAAACAAAATTTACTTATGAGACAGTATTTATCATATAGAGACTCGTGATCCAAAATTGAGATGACGATGAATCAGAGCCACTGTTGATTAGTTTCCACCCCTGGACACTACCATCTTTCACTACTTCTTCTTGCTATAGATAGCCATTGTAAAATACCTAGAGGTTATATACTCTAGAAAGGACACCACTGTAACCCCTCATGACTACCATGGAACACCTTTTCACCCTCATAAAACATATATATTGTTTATTTAAACTCATCTGACCACTATGAATTGATGGTGAGGCTACTGCTGATCCTTCCCTATCCATGACCACCAAGTTCCACTACCAACACTACCATTGGCAGGTGGAGGGACACATCCATCCGAACATGCAAAGCTAATGAAACCCTTGAAGATAATTCCCCTATGTATCATAGTTCATAATGATGTATTAATCACCAGAATGATTCAGGGGTTTTATAAACTACAGACATGGGTCTCGAGGGATTTTAAAATAAAAGAGATACATGTGTATCTTGCTGATCCAAGGGGGATATTTGAAGAAGAATGAAGGAAGTACTCACTACCTATAAAAGGAGGAGGCATCCCATTGATGAAAGGGAGTTGATGACCCAAATGAGTGAACACCTGCACTTTTGATAGACTCTATTTTCACAACTTTACCTTATTTATATTTTTATTATGATTTCTAAATTATCTACCCCCATTGTATCCTTTTTAAAGGAGGTAAAAATCCCTTCTTCTATTTGGAGAAGGGGAGGTGACCTGATGTATTGCTGGAGTCTTATTTTTATCAAATATTTATGTATTTATTTGGTTTATTAAATGGTTTTAATTTATTATTTCAAAATTTTAATGGGATATGATGTTATTTTTATTTCAAATATGACATTTTATAAAATTAATTGATTTTAAAAATTATACCCCGTCGTATTTGTATTGGGTCACACTGATTGGGTGATATAGTGTCAGGAAGAGAAGTGTTTATTTGTTAATAAACATGTGGGAAATACATAGTTTTATAATTTTAGAACTTAGGGTACTCAATTCCTAATTTTGAATTTCCTAGGTGATCCATGGGAACTCCACAATTCCTTTCACACATTGGATGAAAAATTTCCAACCACGAAAATCGAGTGGGTTATCCTCACCATCAATAAATTTTAATTAAGGGTGGATATGTATAAATGATTGTTATTCTATTTATTAAACTAATTAATCAAAATAAAAGATTAAATTTCAGAAGGGCCCTGATTGCACTACCAAAGGAAAGCCAAATCAAAAACCCAATCACTCTACTCTAATCTAATCTTCAAAAAATAGGTTCCTTGTGGCTTGTCATTCAATATGTGTTTTTTAATTTAATTTTGCACTAGTGAAATATTGATTAAAAAAATACTCTTGGGATATTAATTAGTTAACTAATAATACTAAAACCTAAAGGGGAAATAATTAACTTTTTCCACACCCCATGATAGGGTGGTGTCAATACTTGGAGCCATTTCTAGGGAGTAGGGGTTAAATCAAACCCATAACTTGCATGAATGGGACTTCCAATGAGGAAATATTAGATATTGATTATGAGATAGAAATAAATGTTTTGGGAAGTATTAGTACACTAAACTTTAAAACCACTTTAGAAAAATAAATTTAGAAGACTCAAGTGAATCATAAAGTACTCACTATATTCCGATATACATGAAAATTAATCCAAAAAAGAACTTAAGGGACCTTTGTGGCCCATATTTTTTAAATCAAAATAATCAATTGACCATGCATGTACAACAATATGATTTTGAATTATGACTCAATATGATTCTAGTGTTACCCATGTTACATGGCCTTGTAGGAGAAAACCTGAACCGACACATACATGAGTTCAGCTATGTTTGTTTGAGCTTCAAGAAAAGAGGAGTGTAAGAGGAACAACTCAAGTGGTGGGAATTCTCCTTTTGAATTGATGGAGATACTAAAGAATGTTTGTACAACCTATAACTAGGAGTGATCCATGAATGAGATTATCTTCAAAGAATTTTCATGCATAGATTCATCCCAGCCTCCTGAAGCACCAAAATATGGAAGAAGATATATTCCATCAAACAAGATACTAGAGATAGCCTCTATGAATATATGTAAATATTAAAAAATATATGTGCAAGTTGTCCTCACAAAGTAGTGGAGGATCACCACTTCCTAGTATTATTCAACAAGGTATGCAGGTGTAAAACCCCAACCATTTCTGGAGATGTCTCAAGCTTATTTATGGTGACTATTTTTCATTTTTTGAGTAATATTAATTTTTTTACCTTGGGGCATGTTTGGGAGAAATTTTGAGAAAAATGGAAGAAAGAGGGAAGTGCATGGTTTATCAAACTGTGTGACGTAGCCCAGAAAACTATGTGAACATAAATAGAGGGGATTCATATGGATGGTGCATATATTTTCCAACCATGAAAACTAAAAGGAGAATCTCTGAACCCCCCCCCCCAAAGTGGTGCATGTTTAAGGTACACAGTTTGGAAAACTGTGTGCCTCTTCCCAGCAAATGACACATGACTTTTAATTAACCTGAAAATTAGTTTTTAAAATTTCTGAACCCCTATATTAACCCATAATCATCCCTATTTGGACCTTAATATCTATTTTATTATTTTGAAAGATCCCAACTAGATTCCAATCATTTACATCCTCCATTATTTAGGATTCATGTATGGATTGAAGATATTCACCTCTCCCAATAAGAGGATCTAATCCCTTATGGTTCTTTTCTTCTCTCCCATCTCTCCCTCATATTTTAGAAGGAATTTATCCTCTATATTATTAGATATAGATCTGAGATTTTTGTATCTATATATATTTGTTTGGGATCTTGATTGTTTGATCTTTAATTGGGTTTCTTATCCAGATCTTATTCTATGTAATTGTTCCTCTCAAGTTGGGGATTTCCATTGCTGGGAATTTGTAATCAAACTCTAGATATATAGTATATAATTCAAATCCCAAAGTAATTAATTAAAGTATGTGTATGTAATTATATAATTTATTTTTTATGATTAGAAATTTAGTTTCTTAAATTAAATTAATTAATTTTTTTAATTAATTAATTAAGGGAATTTTAAAATTGGGAATATTGGGATTGTTAAAGGAAATAATTAATTGTTAAATTAATTATGGAGTTATTGAGATTGAATAAATTGATTAATTAATTATTTAATTTATTAATGGTAATGTGGGGATTATGAAATTTATTTATTTTGAATAATTAATTTTTGAATTAATTATAGAGATATTAATATTATTGAATTAAATAATTAATTGTAAAAGTAATTATTGTTATATTGAGATTTTTTAATTAGAATAATTAATTATTTAATGAATTAATGGAAATTGTTATGATTATGAAATTTATATAGAAGATCAATTAATTGTTTACTTAATTAATGGAAATATTGTGATTAATTAATTGTTTCACTAATTAATGGAATTGATGGGAGTAATTAATTATTGAAATAATTAATGTGATAATTGTATGTGGGACATGATATGCTTCATCAAAATCCAAAAGTGTGAAAATAAATGATGAATGGTAAAAATGGAATTCACATGTGATAATCATGTGTGGGACATGATCTGCTGCATCAAAATCGCAAAATGTGAAAAGAAATAATGAATAACAATAGTTCTATTGATATGTGATTTGAAATGATGTATGATAATAGTGGAATTCATATTTAAATTTAGTTGAATAATTAAAACAATTGAATTCTAAGATATATGATATCCCTCAAGGATAGTTCAGAATCTAGCAATGGTCGAAGTAGTTATTGAGAGTTCAGGTGTCCCCAGGAACCTGAATGTTATGTGGTAAAATAAAGAGTAACTGACTAAGTGTAAAATATCCACTTTATTGCTTTTGTTTATTCTTTATACAACTTCATACAGTATTTGACTAGATATTTTGGGTGACACTATTGGTGGTGGACTACTGACTTGTACTCACACCTTAATCGTGCTGCCAGATCGATACACAAATGGACCTCATATTTTGCAGACATGATGAGGTAAAATTACCTATTCGGTCGGATGATTTGGGATGGAGCATGGATAAGGGAACTGGACCTGGTTTGGTACTCTTTGGGGAGTTTTCAATGTCTTTACTTTTGGGTTTTATATTTTTACACTTGTAAAATACTTTAGAATGTCATATATAATGTTCAATTTTGATATTATATTTCTAGTTTTGGTCAAATTATGATACTAGTATTTTCTAGGTTATGGTTATATATCATTTGGTTATTTATTATTTAATTCCACTAATGTGTTAATTTGATAAAGTGGGTATAGTCTCTCCATGATTGACTTTAGACCCACCCTACAAGTCGGTAGCCTATGATATATGGGGAGGCGTGCCTGAGGTCATGCTCCCAACCAGATCAAGGCACCTATGTGTGGCACCTAGGTTGGAATGTTAGAAAGTGGTTTCAGATGCTTTTTATATTATTTTTATTTTGTATTACTATTTTGGAAAGGTAGACATGAGACTAGGGAGAGTCAGGCTTTGGACCTGAGCTCATGGATGAGTGTTTGAAACCCATGTATGGGGTAAACCCAAGTGCCTAGGGTAGGATTTCGGTTATTGGGATTTGTTTTTATAGTTGAATGTTATTTCACCTTATGTGACACACTTGTTGTGTGATGAGATAATTTTTTATGTGATTTTTTATTATTTGACTCATGTCATGGAATGGAACAAGAGTTGGGTATACATTCATCATTCTAGGTATTCATGTATTTTTTTTTGATGTGCAATATTGTAGGAACACACCAAAAAATGAGTTTTGTGTAACTTTATGAACTGAAACTACTTTTACATTATTTTAAAATTAAATTGAAAAAAGTTATTAATGTGAACTTGAAAATTGTAAAATGATGAAAATGAGAATAATGGGTGTAAATGATAAACTTGAATACGATGAGTTTACCATTTGTTAACCATGACCTTGATGTAGTATTGTTGAGGGTAGTGATAGTGCCTCAGTTTTAACTGTGTGGCATGGTTTGGGGAAATAAGCTTTCTGTTCCATGTTGTGTCTTCCTCTTATGTAATTGTGATAAAGTGGTGTTAGGTGTCCTGAGATGTATTTTTGGCATTGTATAGATATTCCTCCATGATGATTCTTATTGATAGGATGACATGAGGATATAGATGGTGATGATATTATAGTAGTGAATCCTAAGGCACCAATAGTTCCAGGTGAGGAATCAGGGGTTCATTTCCATACACACTTTTATCGCTGCATGTAGTTTATAGAAAGAGTCCCAGAGCAGATTGTGAAGGGAATGTCTAACTTGATTCATGATTTTCAATTACAAGACCCTGTAACTTTCACCAAGGAGGGATGAGCTAAGGTATTTGAGTTCTATATTTTAGTCTATCTAGATTATAATTTACCATTTGGAGACTCCTGTGAAGAAGTGGGTTAAATTGGTTGATTACTTTATATGATGATCAATAAAGTGTTGATGGGATGTTTGGGCTCAGACAAGAAAGGTTGAGGGTATGTTATGAAAGGACTAATTGGATAATTTCCTGGAGCACTTTTATCTAGAGGCATTGAGGCCGGAGAGAGAATTTATGTTTTTAACGTTGACTTGTGGGAGTATATTCATGATGGACTATGATGTATTCTTTATAGATTTGAAATGCCTTTCTCTAATGTTAATAGAGAATGAGACAAATAATAATTGTTGTTTCCAAGATGATATTAAATGTGTGATTAAGTCCCAAGTTAATATATTTTGGTTAAATAATTTTACTAAGGTGGTATATTAGACTATCATAGTTGAGGGGAACCTGAATAAGGCTTCCGGTGTAGGAAATATTATCACTACTGGATGATTAAAAGGTATGAATTTCAAGAGTAGGAAGCTTCCATACAACAATGTTAGCCACAATAGTTGGATGAAGAGTACCCAGAAAGAGGGATCAATTACTTAGGTTCTTACAGGAGTGATCCTCCACCAGTGTGGTAGGTTAGGCAACTTTTTTAGATAGTTCCCTTGACTAGAATTAGAGTTCCAATATTACAGTAAGATGGAAAATCTAGAGATGTTTTGTGGAAAACCATAAAAAATGGGTAGTGGTGGAGGATTTAGATAAAATGATGGTGCACGAAGGGTATCTTCTACACCAAATCAGTATGGACTCAATGAGCCAATAAAAGAAGTGGATGATATGATTCTGGGAAAGAGTTCTTGTATCAAAAGAGTGGTGTATCTTAGGGAGCTTAGAATGCGTTGAATGGAAGATGGGTTGGATAGTTACTTGATTTTTATCCGACACTTGCGGAGAAAGAGGCTAGATCATCGATAGTGAGAGGTACTATTATTTTGGATTATACTCTATTTAATGACTAATTTGATACCGACGACTCTAATTTATTTATTTCTACACAAATTATGAATAGTATGAGCATGGTAATGAAGTTCATGAGTGGGGTGTTAATGATAGATACACCATTGAGAGTAGGGTCTAGATAAATCTTCTTATATAAGGGATGTTCTCTGATTTTTGGGGAGTATAACTTTATATGTTATCTTTACATCCATGAAATGAAAAGATTCAACCTAATTGTGGGTATGGATTGACTAGTATCCCTCTAATACCATATTTATTGTTACCATAGGAGGGTGATATTTACATCTCATACGGGTGATAAGTATACTCACCAAGGAGAGTGGGATATCAAGGTGGGCCATGTAGGGTCTGTTCACCAACAACTGGGGGAGATTACCACCAGGGTTTATAGTTTCTTACTAGATTATAGATGTGTAATGTGGTATTTCTTTCCACCCATAGTGAAAAGGTTCCAGGATGAGTTTCTTAAACACATATTAGGCTTTCCACCCAAGAGAGATGTGGAATTTAATATTTATCTCTTTCCTAGTACTGATCTAGTTTCTATTTAACCATATAGAATGACAATGATTGATCTTGAAGAGCTCAAGAACCAATTGGAGGATTTGGGGGATAAGGTGTTTATCCATCTTAGCATATCATATTGGATTACAACAGTGTTGTTTGATAATAAGGATGATGGGATTCTATCCTTGTGTGTTGATTACTGAAAGTTGATCCACATGATAATGAATAACTGTTATCATCTTTAGTGTAACAACAATCTATATGAAAAGGTGAGAGGGTCTTGTGTTATCTCCAAGATCAAATTGAGATTAGGGTATCATTAGTTGAGTGTTTTAACTTTAGATATAACTCAGACTACTTTCAGAAGTATGTATATCCTATATGAGTTCATCATAATGACGTTTTGGTTGATGAATTCACCATTAGTGTTTATGTCCATGATGAAACAAATCTTCCATACATACCTGGATCAATTTTTGGTAGTGTTTGTGGATTATATTTTGGTGTACTCCAAGACTCATGATGATCATGCCTAACATCTTAGCATCATTATGAGTACACTGAGAGAGCATCTAATACATTCCAATCTATCTAAGTGTCTATTCTAGATTATTCAGGTACACTTTTTGGGTCACATAATCATGGAGGATTGTGTGTGAATAGTCTTATAGAAGGTTCAGGTAGTTGTTTATTGGGAGAAACTCAAGAATTTTTTCGATATTCATAGCTTTATAGGGTTATTTTAATATTATCAGAGGTTTATTTAGAACTATTACTATTTGGAATCACCTCTTTCAAGATTGAAAATGAAGGGAGTAATATTTGAACAGTTAGAATCATGCAAGAATTCCTTCTAGGAGTTGAAGAAGTGGTAGAAATCAGCACCAATTTTGATCATACCTGAGTAGGTAAGAAGTACATATTGTTCTGTGATTATTCTAGGATAGGGAATGGAGAATTATTAATATAGGGAGATTGAGTTGTGGAGTTCAGGTCTCAGCAATTGAGGCCACATGAGTGGAACTAATTTGTGCATGACCTCGAGTTGGATGCAATACTTTTTGTATTAAAGTGTTAGTGACATTATCTAATGGGAAAAACTTTACTGTGTATATAGATCACCAGAGGATAAAGTATAACATTTCTCCATGAGATTTGAATCTATGGAAGTGGAGAAGGGGATGAGTATTTGAAGGCATTTTATTTTAATCTTTAATATACACCTGGAAAGGGAAACAATGTGGATGATGGTTTGAGAATGAATACATAGACTCGGGCTATTTTGGATTTTAGTGTTAAGAAGAAGATAATGAATATACCGGATGAGATGCTGATTTGGGTTTAGGATAGTGATGATAAGATGACTCTCACATCAGTTTTAATAGATTATATACAGTTGATATATATTAGATAGATGTAGAATATGTATCCAAAATGTTTGACCTTGAGGGAAGGCCTTGAAGGTGGGGAGTCACCTTTAGATTGAAGCATATATGAGGAAAATATCATCAATGTTAAAAATAAAGTTGATAAGTCTAAGAGAAATCAAGAGGATCTGATGTGGGAATTTAGTTCCTCAAAGGGGGTGGTGCATTTAGGTGTTAAAAAAGTACCATGACCTATGGAAATAATTTTGGTGGATGGGAATGAAAAAGGATACATCCTGATTCATGACATGATTCTACACCTATCAATAGGTGAAGGGTAAGAATCAATGACATGTTGGGTTGCTATAGTTTTTTCCCATTCTATAATGGAAGTGGAAAGATGTGACCATGTACATTGTGGTGGGTCTCTCGAGAATGACTCAGGAGAACGATGCTTTCTGGGTGATTTCAGACCATTTGGAAAAGGTAGCCCATATCTTTCCAGTATATAAGACTCTATCAGTGGAGAAGCTGGGTGACATATAGGTTTAGGAGATAAATCACATGTACAACATTACACAAACTATTATTTTATACTGTGACTTGCATTTTACTTCTCACTTCTCAAAGGTCTTATAGAAGGCGCTTAGTATACAAGTTTTATTGAGTATGACTTTCCACCCAAAGAAAGATGGGATATAGAAGTGCACTATATAAGTTATTGAGGATATGCTAAGAGTGTGTGTTATATAATTTTTTTGGGTCTTGGGAGATGAACCTGGATTTTGTTGAGTTTTCCTATAACAACATTTATCTAGAAACTATTTAGATGGAACTATATGAGTCTCTTTATGGTAGGCAATGAAAATCCCCCATATACTAGATAGGGAAAGGTGAGTCAGAGTTGTTGGGACTGAGTCCTAGGTTGGTGATGTTAAATTATGTTCAGTAAATCTAGAAATAAATGTCTATAACTCAGTCATATGAATATATATGTCAAGGACCCCTAGATTTTATAGAGTTTGACCATATATTACTTCAGGTGTCACCTAGATTGGCTCACTAAAGCATACAGAGATAGGTCAAGTTAGTGTATAGGTATGTTAGACCATTTAAGGTTATGGAGAGAATTGGACTGGTGGAATATTTATTGGATCTTCCACATAGACAATGCTATGCATGATGTTTTCCATGTGTCAAAAATTCAAAGGCATCACCCCAACCCTTATCATTTGATCTATGTGGATGATGTTGAGTATGAGACCGATGTGTCCCTTGAGGAGAATTTGATACATGTGTTTTATTTCAATGAGAAGGTGTTCTAGAGAATGAATATGATAATAGTTCATATATTGTGGATACATGGGTATGTTTAGGAGGAAAATTGGCATAGAGAAGTAGATATGAGTGATCAGTGTTCTGGTCTTTTTGATGCGGAATCTTAGAGATGCTTGGATGTATTGCTTGAGGATGAGTTATTATAAGGTGGGGAGATTCTAAAACCCCAAATTTTTATGGATATGTCTCAGTCACATTTATAGGTACTCCTTTATATTTTGTTGAGTAATAATAATTTGGGTTTTACCTTAGGGGGTGTTTGGGTGAAAATTTGAGAAAAATGGAAGAAAGTGGGTAGTGCATGGTTAGCTCATAGTTTTCCCTAACCAAGAACCCCATCACAAAAAACCGTGTGAGCTCAAACAGATGGGATTCACACAGTTGGTGCACAGGTTTTCAAACCATTCACCATAAATGAAGAAACTCCACACCCCCTTGAAGAGGTGCATGGTTAAGGCACAGGGTTCGGAAAACCGTGCACCTCTTCCTAGAAAACCGGGCAAATTTTTTTAGATAACTAGAAATTTAGTTTTTAAAATTAATAAAACATAAATATTAACCCCTCATTGGCCTTAGTTCAAAGTTCATCTCTATTTCATGATTTTGGAGGCTACCTGATAAATTCCAAGCCTTTCCAACCTCTATTATCTAATATTCATGTTCGGATAGAAGATATTCACCCCTCTCGGTGAGAGGATCTAATCCTATATGGTTCCATTATTCTCTCTCATATGTACCTCTTCTTTTAGAGAGAATTTATCCTCTTTCATATTAGATATAGATCCAACATATTTGGATTTAGATCTATTTTTTTGGGATCTTGATTTTTTGATCATGAATTAGTGTTTTCGATCCAAATCTCGGTCTACATTATTGTTCTGCTCAAATTGGGGATTTCTATTAGTGAGTGTTTATCTTCAAACATGTGGTTGGTGGTCTATAAGTTAAATTAAAATGTATAATGATCAATTATGTGTATGTAATTGTATAATTTCTATTAGATTATTAGAAATTGAGTTTTTCAGATGAAATTAATTAATTTGTTGAATTAATTAATTGAGGGAATTAGGAAATTAGGAATGCTGGGATTATGAATGGAAATAATTAATTGTTAAATTGATTATATATTTAATGGTATTATTGAACTTGATTAATTAATTATTTAATTAATTAATGGTAATGTAGGGATTATGAAATTGATTCATTTGGAATAATTAATTGTTGAATTTGTCACGACCCGTCCTTGGGGCCCATGCCGTGACTACCCCAAGCCCGCCTTCCATAGGCCAGGGGCTGGAGACTAGCACCAATGCGTAAATCCTGGTAAAAAGGGAAGGCATTGCCTTTGTAAAGTAAAAAAACACAAGAGAGCAAGAAAGCAGTAGAAGTAAACACTAAGTAAAAACTGAGTACAACAGTATGTGAGAAAAAGTAAGTGGTCCATAATACAAACCCAAACTGAAAGTAAAGTACAACTGGAAGGGAAAACAGCTACTGAAAAGTAAATCCCCAACGTCGAGTTGTCTACTAGAAGTCCCACCTGTAGGGTGGGTACAGATAGCCTCCACAGCTCCTCAGGTCCAGCCGTCCGCTCCGAGTACGTCTCGCCTAGTGGTCCACCTCCAGGTACCGTCCCGCTCCGCAAGCCTCCACCATGATCAGCGATGTCCATCGTCTGCAACCAACACAATGTAGTGTGGGCATAGCCCGTGCAGGGGTGAGTATAAGATACTTTGTAGGGACCCCGAGAGCCCCGAAGTTCTCCCAGAATCCATAAAGGATAATCCAGAAAGGAAAGATACATTCATGAAGTAACATACGGCACTGCTTAGGTATATTCCCATACATATACCTAAGTCATCAATTCCAGTTCAGCTCCAATACTAGAGCTCAAGTACAACCCAGTCCACAGAGGAAATAAAAACGTAAATCGACATAGGATATCTCAAGACAATCCACAAAGGAAAGAAAAACAGGATTCAGCTCACACAGGTATACTTCTTCGTATGATGATGGAGATGATCAGATATACCACTGATTCATCTAAGCCGTCGGACCCACAAAGGATCGATAGGTACTAACCCCCATAATGACCCACAAAGGATCTGACCCACAAAGGATCTATAGGTAACTAACCCCCGCAATGACCCACAAAGGATCTGACCCACACATGATCGATAAGTAACTAACCCCCACAGAGACCCGCACAGGATCAGACCCACACAAGATCTGTAGGCGCTGGCCCACACAGGACCGCTGAGCGCTGAACCACACAGGATCGGACCCACAAAGGATCTATAGCACTGACCCACGTAGGATCACTGAGTGATGAAGTCGTCGCCGTCGAATCCACTGAGGATCTCTACACAGTCATCGTCGTCACAGTCGCAGCCAGCTCTAGGGTTCCCGCACACAGCAAGCTCATTCGGGATGGCCCGCTCCACGAGCCGAGAGGCTGATACATCAACTAACACATAGTCCAGAGTTGATGTATCTAAAGGTTCTGTATCGTCAATAGGAACTCAACGTCGCAGACGGTGCGTCAATAGGACGCCCGGTCTGGGAGTTATTGGCTTTTTCGTCCCAGGGGCCCGCTTGGTTTTTAAGGCAAAACCAATCCGACCATAATCCACCTGCGTCCAAACCTCGGGCGGAGTAAGCCAAAAGATTCGTCTCACTTAGAGGAATCCATCAAGTCAACGGCACGTCAATCAGACGTCCGGAGCTTAAGTGATGAGTGTTTCCTCTATGAGGGCCCGGTTGGTTTCGTGTACGAACCAACCCGTCCAAACCCAAAGTACTCGACACCTTGAGTGAAATATACCGAAACGACCGTCTCGATCCAAGGATCGCATCGCCACCGACGGTTCGTCGATTGGAGGACCGCAACTCAAGATACTGGCAAAATAACGAAAAGGTCTGAAAACTGGGGGTCTGGGCCCGGCCCAACCCCCGCCGGGTCGGCCCGAACCGGGTCGACCCGACCCGAGTTCGGGGCCGACCCGGCCGGCGCGGCCCGGCCCGGACTGGGTGGCCCGACCCGGTCTGGACTGGGTGGCCCGACGCGGGTGCGGCCCGGTCTCCAAGCGGTCGGCTCGGCCGGTTACGGCCGAGCGGTGCGGGGGGCGAGCTGCCCCCGCGTGAAAGAAACGCGACCCCGCGTGGGGCCGCCCTTACCATCGGATGCGACAGCCAGCTGCGTCCCGTCCTTCGCCGGTCCCGCATGGTCACGGGATGGCCGGCCCGCCGCCGCAGCTTTAGCCGCGACGGTTCTTCCCGGCGGCGCGCCGGGTGGCGCTGCCTTCTGTCGCCGTGCCAGCAAGGTGTGCCGGCCGGTTGCTCCGCGGACCACCGGATGAGTTCCGGTGGTAGGAAATCCTTTCTGTCTTCGCCAAAAGCCCTCCCGGGGTCCTTCCTTCTTTGCGAGGACCTTACATCGCCCGTGCGGTTGATTTTGTCGACGTCCGCCGTTTCACACACCAAGAACGAAAGGGGCGGTGGGTTCGGACTTGTTCGTTAGTCCGCACCCACCGCGTTAGTGGTTTTAAAAGTCTCCCAAAATTTTTTAATAATCAAACACCATGGGTATAAATCACAAATATTTAATAAAACAATCCCCTACCTCGTCGTAGTCGTCGAACGTGTGTTCTTTGCAGGATTGACCGTCGCGGAAGAAGAGGATCGTCGCGTCTCGGAAGGGGGTGTCGCATCGTCACGGTACATGGCGTCGTGTCAGCGATCTCTGATGGTTAAAGAAAACACACATATTTAATAGAATGTTTAAACCCATGTTGAGGATAAAATCCACAAAGAAAAAGAGAACTGTAATCTCCTACCTCAAGCAGTTGATCGAAGATTGTCGCAGGGAAGGAACGTCACAGAAGAACGTCGCGGGAGGAGAATCATCGGCGTCGCGATACACGGTGTCGTGTCGTCAATCTATGAGGGTTCGGCGTTCTTCGTCGTCTTTCGTTGAAGGCCGGAGTTCTTCGTCGGCGACGATGCGTTCTTCGCATTCTTCGCGTTTTTCGCGTTCTTCATGAAGGAGGATGAAGATAGAGTTTCTCCAAATCCTCTCAACAAGCGACCCGTCAACAAAAAGGGTGTGGGTCTTATTTTATTCTCATGACAATGATTAGAAATTCAAATTTAAGAAACGAACCATTAATTTATGAATTAATGGTAATGACTTAACTTCCCAATTAATTGGGGCGTTTCTTGACCAGAAAAACGCACTGTTGACCTTCAATTAAGAGGGGTTTTCGCGGGTGCATTACTTAGAGGGGAAGTAATTGTGGGGCTCATGTGGGACCCACCCCACAAATATCCTACCAATAGGGTAGGATATTTTGGGTTCCACACTATCCACTTAACATAGCTTAAGTGGCTTTAAGTAAAATAAAATAAGTTTCCGCACCACTTTATTTTATTTTCTTAACTTAACCCCAAAAACTAAAAACCACACCCAAGAAAACAAAACCCTAGAAAAGGAGTTTCTAAGCAAATACCAGCGCTGTGATTCCATCGGTGCCCTCAGAATTTGATTCCGATCATTGGTTCAAAAGTTAGAAAAACCCGCTCGTTCGTTTACTGAACGTACCCAATCAAAACTTCGGAAAATGATTTCGGGCACACCGGGCCTTAGAATCAGGTACCGTCAGAAACTGTGTTCTTGTAAAATTCCAAAGAAAATTAAGAAAAAAAAATTTCCTTGAATTTTATGGGTATTTAAATCACTCCCACCTCAGGGCTTTACGTCATCGTAAAGATACATCATAAACTAGGGAAAAAAATGTGGGTACTGAGCACGAATCTGAGTCTCCCGCTCCCAAGTGCTCTCCTGGAGGTTCTCGTGCTGCCATCTGATGCGTAATATAGGAATAGACCATCCATGTAGGACTCTCCTGTCGATACTAGATCTCCACCGGGACCTCTGCAAAAGTCTCCCCATCATCAACATCCAGCTCTCTATGGTTAATGACATGCATCAGGTCATGCACGTATCTCCTCAACTGAGATATGTGGAAGACGTCATGCACCCGGTGCAACTGAGGTGGTAGAGCTAGGCAATAATCCACCTCGTCAATCCTGCTGAGGACCTGGAAGGGTCCGATGAGTGCGGAGACAACTTGCCGCCTCGTCCAAATCTCCACAATCCACGTCTAGGTGAGACACGCAAGAAGACGTGGTCACCATCCACGAACTCTAGTGGCCTCCACCTCCTGTCATCATAAGAATTCTGCTGGCTCTGAGCTATCCTCATCGGCTCCTGGATGACCTGGACCTTCTCTGTCGTGGCCTGGACCATCTTCTGTCCCACAAGTGATGACTCCCTAGGGTCTGTCTAGCACAAAGGAGATATGCAAGGTCTGTCTTACAATGCCTCGTATGGTGCCATCCCGATGGTGGAGTGGTAGTTGTTGTTGTACGCAAACTCTACCAAGGGTAGGTGGTCCTCCCAACTGTGACCAAAGTCGAGGACACATGTGCGGAGCATGTTCTCGAGAGTCTGAATGGTCCTCTCCGTCTGGCCATCCGTCTGAGGGTGAAAGGTGGTCCTCAGACGTAGCTGCGTCCCGAACGCCTCCGACAACCCCTTCCAATACCGGGAAGTAAAGCGAGCATCTCGATAGGAGACGATAGATGATGGAACACCGTGAAGGCGTACAATCTCCTGGACATAGAGACGTCCCAAGCTCTCCACTGATCCTTACTCTCTGATGGGTAAGAAGTGAGATGACTTGGTGAGTCAGTCGACAATCTCCCAAATGGAGTTGTGACCTCTAGAAGTGCGTGGAAGTCCAGTCGCGAAGTCCATAGATATCATGTACCACTTCAACTCCGGGACCTCCAAGGGCTGTACCATGCCTGCTGGTACCTGATGATCTGCCTTCACCTACTGGAAGGTGAGGCATCGAGAAACGAACTCTTCCAAAACATTCTTCATGATCAGCCACCAGTGCTGTCATCTGAGGTCCTGGAACATCTTCACCACTCCAGGATGTACCGCCAAGGGAGAAGTGTGAAACTATCTCAGCACCTCCTCCCGTAATGAAACTGGTACCAAGGTACATCCTCTGAAAAGGACGTCATGTTCTGCTCCAAAGGAGAAACCATCAGGTGCCTGACTTGAGGATATCCATGCACACTGCGTCTCACAGTCAGCGTCCCCACGCTGTGCCTCTCTGACCTACTGCAGTAGTAGAGGGGTGACTGTGAGAGACTGAAGGAAGGCCACTCCATCCCTATCCACGAAGGATATCTGCAAGGCGGCTAGATGCTCTGTCACCTCCTCAAGTAGCTGAATGCCCGTCCTCCTGTTGAGAGCATCGTCGACCATGTTCCCCTTCCCAGAAGTATAGAATATATTAAATTCATAGTCATGGATGAACTCGAGCCATATTCATTGTCTCAGGTTCAAGTCCTTCTGGGAGAATATGTACCTGAGACTCTGATGGCCAGAAAAGACTGTAAAGCGCTCGCCCATCAGATAGTGTCGCCATGTCTTCAGAGAGAAGACCACTGCTTCTAACTCCAGGTCATGGGTAGCGTAGTTATGCCCATGTGGCCTCAACAGACGTGATCCATAAGCGATCACTGCCCACTCCTGCATCAGGACACATCCAAGTCCGGTCCCTGATGCATCGCAGTAGACTACGTACCGTACTCCCTCCTCAGGCAACCTCAAGATTGGGGTGCTGGTCAATCTCTGTCTCAGCTCCTAGAAGATCTGATGACATCTGTCTGACCACACAAAGGGTTTCCCCTTATTTGTAAGAGCTAAGAGTGGTGCCGCATCTCTGGAGAAGTCTGACACAAATCTCCGACAATATCCAGCTAGTCCCAAGAAACTCCGCAACTCCATCATGCTCCTGCGTGGCTCCCAAGTCAGCACTGCCTCGATCTTCGCAGGATCCACTGCAACTCCTGCCTCAGAGATGATGTGTCCCAAGAAGTGGACCACACATATCCAGAACTGACACTTCAAGAGCTTTCCATAAATCTGGTGCTCTTGGAGTGTGTCCAGTACAACTCTCAAGTGGTAGGCGTGCTCCTCCTCAGTCGTCGGGTATATCAAAAAGTCGTCGATGAAAACAACTACAAATCGATCGAGGTATGGCTGAAAGATCCTGTTCATGAGGCCCATGAAAACTTCTGGAGCATTGGTTACTCCGAACAGCATAACCAAGAACTCATAGTGGCCATACCGACATCTTAAGGCCGTCTTCTGCACATCCTCGTCCCGAACTCTGAGCTGATGATAGCCTGACCTGAGGTCTATCTTCGAGAACCACCATGCTCCTTTGATCTGATCGAAGAGGTCATAAATCCTCAGTAGCAGATACTTGTTCCTCACCATCACCTAGTTCAGGCGACGATAGTCGACACAAAGTCGCAAGCTCCCGTCCTCCTTCTTGGCGAACAAAATCGGGGAAGCCCAGGGTGAAACACTGGGTCGGATGAATTCCTTGACCTGCAAGTCCTCCAATTATACCCGTAGCTCTTGAAGCTCAGCGGGGGCCATCTGATATGCTGAAGTGGATATCGGGGCTGTCCTGGGGTACTAATCAATATAAAAGTCTACCTCTCTACAAGGAGGTATCCTTGGGACGTCGTCAGGGAAAACGTCCGCATACTGATCCACCACTACAGGAAAACTAGGACTCTGCACGTCAACTGCTCCTAGGATGAGGCTAACCAACTAATGAGTGATGGGTTGTCCTCTCCTCTACGAGAGTCCATCCTATACTATGAAGGCTCCCTTCTTGCCGGTGAAGGTGAACCTGCTCTCGTCGGTGCGTACAGATCGCACCTTGCGCCTAATACAGTCAATCTGAGCATGGACTGTAGATAACCAATCCATGCCCAAGATAACGTCATAAGGCCTCGACGCCGCTACAAGAAGATCCCAGCTAAAGCTCTCGCCACCTAGAGTAATCTCACACTGCCGGAACTAGCGCGTAATCGTCGAGTCTGCTCTCGTAAGAGTCTATAGCCGTAAGGATCGAGCCAATGCCTCTGTTAGAATCTCTGAGCTCCAAACAAGGGAAGCGAATATGAAAGATTGACTTGCTCATGTGTCTATAAGAACTGCAGAAAAGGAGGAATAGACACAAATAGTACCTCGAATCATCTTAGGCGCGCAGTGGTCGTAGGCCTCCGCTGCCTGGAGCTGTGCATGTCTCTATCCGCCTACTCCCTGTGGCCGGGGTGGACCTCCTGGTGGTGATGGTGGTAGAGCCTCAAAGCGTCTCCCACCACATGCTGCTCGGCCAGCTCCTCTGCCTCGTCCGCCTGCTCCCTGCGGACCGCCACAATTGACCCTCTGCCTCTGCCTGGGTGGCCCCTCTATCGTCTGCTGCTCCTTAGCATGGTGGGTCGGGTAGTCACGATCCATGTGGCCCTGTCCGCCGCTTGTGTAGCATTGCCTGCCTCTCGAAAGACTGGCTCCGCACTGTGTGCCCCACACTACTAATCCAGTGTCCTGAAGTCGTCTGTGTGAGGGTCTGGTCTTCCTGGACCCATGATTCATCAGTCGACTGCCTGCTACAGAAGACTCTGCTACGTTCCATCCCACAGTAGGCCTCGCTGCTGAAGAAGGCTCAGCAAGAAAGATCTCAATCAAAAGGGCTCGCTCGAGTACTCCAGCCTGAGTCGGAATGTTGAGGGAGATCAGCGATGCCCTGATCTCATGTCTCAATCCCTGTTGAAAGGTCCGGGCCCAGAAAAATGGGTCCCGTACCATGTATGCCGAGTAGCGCGAGAGATCGGTAAATATCGCTGAGTACTGGGTGACTTTCAAGATGTCGTGTCGCAGCTGAAGAAGCTCCTGGATGTGCACCGCATGGAGGGTGGCTGGGACGAACTTCGAGCGGAAGAGGCTCTCAAAGTCCATCCAGAGAAGAGATGCCTCATCGTGCACCTGGAGCATCAAGCTCCACCATCGGCCCGCTGCCACGTGCAGTAGACTCGCTGTGAGGATCACCATGAGGTCTGATGGTATCCTCACTAACTGGAAAACTCGTACCACTGCCTCCAGCCAGTCCTCGGCTACCTGGGGGTCCGTCTCCCCACAGAACCCGGGCGGTCGCTAGCGCTGGAAACATGTAGTGCACAAAGACGACGTGCATCGTCAGCGGCTGGGGCTGGTAGCATCGGTGGATCGATGGGTAGTGGTACTGCCGGTGCCTCTGCTGTCAAAGGGCCATGTACAGAGGCCTCGTCGCTCGGCGGGCTGTCGTCACGCTCAACTTTCGGAACCCTAGCTGGCTGCCATCGTGGGGCCATCCTAAAAAGAAACAGGTGCGCCATGGTCAGAATAGTATGCCTAGTGAGCTGACACAAAGTAATCACAAATAAAACTTGAAACACACATGAAATCAATGTTTTCATGCATTAAGTCGGAAATCAGAAGTCAGGGTCCTAGTGTACAGATACGCCAGCCGCCGCACCAACATTGGACTCCCTAGACTGATAACCAAACCCAATACGCTTAACACTATTTCTTCACATAGAAGAAGATCAGAGTCCCAAGTTCTACGGTAGAACCGAACTCCTCTGATTCCAATTTGTCACGACCCATCCTCGGGGCCCGTGCCGTGACTACCCCAGGCCCACCTTCCATAGGACAGGGGTTGGTGACTAGCACCAAGGTGTAAATCCTGGTAAAAAGGGAAGGCATTGCCTTTGTAAAGTAAACAAACACCACAGAGAAAGCAAGCAGTAGAAGTAAACACTAAGTAAAATCTGAGTACAACAGTAAGTGCGGAAAAGTAAAGGGTCCAGAATACAAACCCAAACTGCAACTAAAGTGAACTGGAAGGGAAAATAGCTACTAAAAAGTAAATCCGCAATGTCGAGTCATCCCCTGGAAGTCCCACCTGAAGGGTGGGTATGGATATCCTCCACACCTCCTCGGGTCCAACCGTCCGCTCTGAGTACGTCTCGCCCAGTGGTCCACCTCCAGGTATTGTCCTGCTCCGCAAGCCTCCACCACGATCACCGCTGTCTGTTGTCTGAAACCAACACAATGTAGTGCGGGTATAGCCCATGCAGGGGTGAGTATAAGAAACTTAGTAGGGACCCCGAGAGCCCCAAAGTTCTCCCAGAATCCACAAAGGATAATCCACAAAGTAAATATACAATCACGAAGTAACATCCGACACTGCTTAGGTATATTCCCATACATATAACTAAGTCATCAATTCCAATTCGGCTCCAACACTAGAGCTCAAGTACAACCCAGTCCACACAGGAAAGAAAAACGTAAATCAACATAGGATAGCTCAACACAATCCACAAAGGAAAGCAAAACAGGATTCAGCTCACACAGGTATACTTCTTCGTATGACGATGGAGATGATTAGATATACCACTGATTCATCTAAGCTGTCGGACCCACAAAGGATCGATAGGTACTAACCCCCGCAATGACACACAAAGGATTTGACCCACAACGGATCTATAGGTAACTAACCCCTGCAATGACCCACAAAGGATCTGACCCACACATGATCGATAGGTAACTAACCCCCGCAAAGACCCACACAGGATCAGACCCACATAGGATCTATAGGCACTGGCCCACACAGGACCGCTGAGCACTGACCCACATAGGATCAGACCCACAAAGGATCTGTAGCACTAACCCACGTAGGATCACTGAGTGATGAAGTCGTCGTCGTCAAATCCACTGAGGATCTCTGCACAGTCATCGTCGTCACAGTCGCAGCCAGCTCTAGGGTTCCCGCACACAGCAAGATCATTCGGGAGGGCCCACTCCACGAGCCGAGAGGCTGATACATCAACTGACACATATTCCATAGTTGATTTATCCAAAAGTTCCGTATCGTCAACAGGAACTCAACGTCGCAGACGGCGCGTCAATCAGACGCCCGGTCTGGGAGTTATTGGCTTTTTCATCCCAGGGGCCCGGTTGATTTTTAAGGCAAAACCAATCCAATCGTATTCCACCTGTGTCCAAACCTTGGGTGGAGTAATCCAGAAGATCCGTCTCACTTATAGGAATCCATCAAGTCGACGACACGTCAATCGGACGTCCGGAGCTTAAGTTATGAGCGTTTCCACTCTGAGGGCCCGGTTGGTTTCGTGTACGAACCATCCCTGCCAAACCTAAAGTACTCTGAAACCTTGAGTGTGATATACCGGAACGACCGTATCAATACAAGGATCACATCGCCGCCGACGGTGCATCGATCAGAGGACCGCAGGTCATGATATGAGCAAAAGACCGAAAAGGTCAGAAAACTGGGGGTCTGGGCCCGGACCGACCCGGCCAGCGCGGCTCGGCCTGGCCTGGGTGGACCGACCCGGCTTGGGCGCATCCCGGCCCGGCCAGCGCGGGCGCAGACCTGTATCCAGGTTTTTGGCTCGGCCGGTTACGGCCGAGCGGTGCAGGGGGGCGTGCTGCCCCCGCGTGAAGGAACCGCCGCCCCGCATGGTGCCGCCCTTGCCAGCGGACGCGGCAGCCATCCGCGTCCCATCCTTCGCCGGTCCCACGCGGTCGCGGGATGGTCGGCCCGCCGCCGCGGCTTCAGACGCGGTGGTTCTTCCCTGTGGCGCACCGGGTGCCGCCTCCGGCGCCACCGTGCCGGCGGGGCGCGCCGACGGGTTGCTCCGCGGACCACCGGACGAGTTCCGGTTGTCGGAAATCCTTGCCATCTTCGCCAAAAGCCCTCCTGGGGTCCTTCCTTCACTACAAGGACCTTAGATCACATGCACGGTTGATTTTGTCGACATCCGCCGTTTCGCACACCAAGAATGAAAGGGGCGGTGGGTTCGGACTTGTTCGTTAGTCCGCACCCACTGGGTTAGCGGTTTTAAAAGTCTCCCAACAATTTTAAATAATCAAAATCCATGGGTATAAATCACAAAGATTTAATAAAACAAGCCCCTACCTCATCGTAGTCATCAAACATGTGTTCTTTGCGGGATTGATCGTCGCGAAAGAAGAGGATCATCGCATCTCAGAAGGGGCATCGTGTCGTCACGGTACACGGCGTCGCGTCGGCGATCTCCGAGGGTTAAAGAAAACACACAGATTTAATTGCATGTTTAAACCCATGTTGAGGATAAAATCCATAAAGAAAAAGAGAACCATAATCTCCTACCTCAAGCAGTTGATCGAAGATTGTCGCGGGGAAGGAACGTCGCAGAAGAACGTCGCGGGAGGAGAATCGTCGACATCGCGGTACACGACGTCATGTCATCAATCTCCGAGGGTTAGGCGTTCTTCGTTGTCTTTCGTCAAAGGCCGGAGTTCTTCGTCGGCGATAATGCGTTCTTCGTGTTCTTCACATTCTTCACGTTCTTCGCGAAGGAGGATGAAGATAGAGTTTCTCCAAATCCTCTCAACAAGCAACCCGTGAACAAAAAGGGTGTTGGTCTTATTTTATTCTCATTCCAATGATTAGAAATTCAAAGTTAAGAAACGAACCATTAATTGATGAATTAATGGTAACGACTTAACTGCCCAATTAATTGGGGCATTTCTTAACCAGAAAAATGCACGGTTGACCTTCAATTAAGAGGGGTTTTCACGGGTTCGTTACTTAGAGGGGAAGTAACGGTGGGGCTCATGCGGGCCCCACCCCACAAATATCCTACCAAGAGGGTTGGATATTTTGGGTTCCACCCTATCTGCTTAACTTAGCTTAAGTGGATTTATGTGGCTTTATGTGAAATGAAATAAGTTGTCACACCACTTTATTTTATTTTCTTAACTTAACCCCAAAATCTAAAAACCACACCTGAGAAAACGCAACTTCGGAAAAGGCATTTCTAAGAAAATACCAGCGCTGCGACTCCATCGGTGCCCTCAGAATTTTATTCTGGGCACTAGTTCAAAAGTTAGAAAGACCCGCTCGTTCGTTCACTGAACGTACCCGATCCAAACTTCGAAAAATGATTTCGGGCACACCGGGCCTCGGAATCAGGTGCTGTTAGAAACTGTGTTCTTGTAAAATTCCAAATAAAATTAAGAAATAAAAATTTCCTTGAATTTTATGGGTCTTTACAGAATTATTTATAGTGATATTGTGATTATTGAACTGAATAAATATATGTGGAATTAATTATTTTTATTTTGAGATTATTGAAATGGAATTATTAGTTTTTGAATTAATTATTTTAAATTATTGTTATTATGAAATTGATAGAGATGATTAATTAATTTTTGAATTAATTAATGGACCTAATGTGATTAATCAATTATTGATTTAATTAATGGAGTTGATGTGAGTATTTAATTATTTAATTTATTAATGTTTTAATGATGTATGAGATATGTTCTGCTACACACAAATACCATAGTGTGAGAATAAATGATGGATGGTAACAATGGAATTCACATTTGATAATCGTGTGTTGGATATGGTCTTCTGCATCAAAATATCACAATGTAAAAAGAAATGAAGAATGGAAATAATGGAATTCATATTTGATTTGAAATAATGACTCGTAATAGTTGAATTCAAATTTTAATTAAGATGAAGAATGATAACAATGGAATTATGAGGTATACGATATCCCTCAGGGATAGTTTAGACTCTGACAATATATGAAGCTGGTATTGAGAGTCCAGGTTTCATAGGGAACCCAAGTGTTATGTTGTTAAATAAATAGTAATTCAATAAGTGTAAAATATTTAATTTATTACTTTTTCATTATTTATAAAAATTAATACAATTTTTTCTAGATATAGTTTTAGGATATTGGTATTATCTTGGTTATGGTTATATTTCATTTGGTTATGGTGTATTTCATTCTTCTATGTTACTACTCTAATAAAGAGGGTATAGTCATTCCATGATCAACTTTAGACCCTCGATGGTTGTCGGAATCCTCTGGTGTATGGGGAGGTGTACCTAATGTAATGTGACTAACCAGATCAGGGCACCAGTGTGTGACACCTAGTTCAGAACATTACATATAGAAAATGAGAGAAACATATTGGATGCATCATCCAGAGGATCATTGATTGATAAACTACCCGTGGAATCTAAGAGTGTAATTGAGAATATTTCTTGTAACTCAAAACAATTTGGAACAAGAGGTATAAGAACTGGAGGCATATATGAGGTAAAATATTCTAAATCATCACCATTGATTGAAACCAAACTATAATAATTAATAATACTTTTAAGAAATATGGTAGTGAAACATGGTAACAAACAACCCTCCCCCTCATGTATGTGGTTTATGTTTACAAACCCATCACTTTATTGATTAGTGGTTATAGGTACATGGTATTGAGAGCTGTGAAACTACATCCAAGCCAATATAGTTTCAAAATAACCTTCCATGGAAGGAAGGGAATACCTAACAGGGATATAGATGTAAACAATGTTAGACTATACAACCTTTCTAGAAAAAATTCTAGAATGCACCCTCTTTCCAACAACCATAAAAGCAACAATACTAAAAAAATTCTACCAACCACCACCTTTTCAAAAAAAGCATATGGACATACCTCATCTAGTTCAACACTAGTCAAACAAAGGCAAGGAATAGAGATAGAGGATCTGAAAATTCTAGTAAATAATTAGTAAAATAAATTTGATAATCTCATGTGCTTTCTATAAAAAACCTAGGAAAACTCACAACTTAGACAATATCTAACACAAAGGAGAGTGTGAGCATGATAATACCAAGTAGTGGATAGAAGATCCATCATATAGAACCTAATGAAGACCATGATCACATAGAAGAAGGTGGATATGGAAATTATACAAATTCTGGATAGATTATAGAAGAGAAAACCACTCAACCTATATAATAGTACATTATGGTAGAGGAAGAAAGCAAGACAATATTTGGGAAAGAAATACTATAAAATCCATTGAAAAGGCATAAAAGGGAGAAAAAATGCATCCCCCATCCATTCCCTTCCACATTTATATAATCCAACAATATTGAGGAAGAGAAACTTAAAAAAGAGTCCTAGGAAACATTTTCGAAGGTTGAAATTCATATACCCCTCTTAGAATTCATAAGGAAAATTACCAAATATAAAAAATTACTAAATGAAATTTTAACTCATAAAAATAGGTTCGATGTGAATAAGTGAATCAACCTCAAGAGAAGTGTTTCATCCATGATCACACCACCATTACCCAAAAAATGTCAAGATGAAGGGACATTATATATTCCCTTTACCATTGGTTATTAAAAATTTGTTTATGCATTGTGTGAAATTGGTTCTTCCATTAATTTCATGTCTAAATATTCCTTTTGATCCTTGAAAATTGATAAAAATAATTCCCATAAGTGTGGTTTTCCAACTATAAAGTAGATCCACTATCTTCTCATATTGATTTATAAATGATATTCTAGTGGGAGTGAAATGATTGGTTTTTATAATAGATTTCTATGTGATGAAAATTGAGGAAGATAAAGCATTGGGGAATTAACCCATCTTTTGTGGAATACCACTCCTAAATTCACAAAAGAAGATCATTAATGTACACAAAGGAAACCTCATAAGGGTGCTGGTAGATTTTAAGGTGTACTTTAATATTCATGACTCCAAGGGGAAGCCTTCAAAAAATCACAATCTTTTTAATTATCCATAAAGAAGTTATTAAGCCAATGTATGACCTAGGTATTTGTAGATAATTTTTAGTCTTAGTAGATAACCTTATTTTTAAAAACATTATGGAATAATTAAATACTATAAAACCTTCATGTTCTTCTCAGTAATAAGTAACATTTAAAGTCATTGATAATTTTCTATAAGAACCTGATATGATAACCTTTACTAAGGAAATTCAATATTTTGAAGTAAGAAATTTGAATTCAATATCATCTCCTGAACAATCCCCAATCCATGAACTAAAACCTCACCCTTGTGACTTAAAATATGTATATTTTATAGAAGGATAAAAATTTATAGTGATCATCTCTAATAAGATTCCCTAATACCAAGAAAAAATTTTAATTGACCTTTTGAAAAGAAACATTAAACACATAGGATCGAGCCTTGAAGGCATCCATAAAATTAACCCCATGTTTTGTTCCCATATAATTTTTCTAAGGGTAGAATCAAAACCTATTAGGAAACCCTAGAGGCGACAGGAGATATCCATTATTAAGTTTGTTAAAAAAGATATTGAAAAACCATTGGCGATCAACATAATATACCCAATTTTTGACTCACAATGGGTCAACACCATTCATGTGGTTCCCCAGAAAACTGGTTTGGTGATAGTGACAAATTTGATTAATGAATTAATCCATACGAGAGTCCCAAATAGTTGGAGGGTATGCATTGATTTTAGAAAACTGAATCATGTCACCCAAAAAAGATCACTTCCCCATTACATTTTTATACCAAATGGTAGAATTGTTGGAAGATAGGACACATGGATGATTATTAGATAGATTCTCTAGTTATTTTCATATACCTATCTTCTAAGGCAACTAAGAGAAGAAAACATTAACCAACCATTTTGAGACCTTTTATTATAAGATGATTACATTTAGATTATTAAATGATCCAGGAACATTCTAGTAGTGTATGGTAATTAATTTCTCATATCAAATGGAGGACTGACTGAAGGTATTCTTGGATGACTTAACTATTTTTTGAAACTCTTTTTATTATTTATTAGGGAACCTAGAAAAATATTTGAAAAAATATATAGAGAAATATCTTATTTTGAACATTGATAAGTGTCACTTTATGGTTGAAAAGGGGATAGTGTTGGGTCATATCATTTTGAAAAATATAATTGAGATTGATGAGTCAAAAATTAAATCCATCAATTATTTTCTATATCCCACCTGTGTTAGACATCTAAGATAATTTTTGGGTCATATGGTTATTTATATAAGATTAATCAAAATATTTAGTGTAAAGACACCAAAATTCCAAGTAATGTTTTTCTAATTACATGGGAATATTATGAGTCCAAAAAAATTGACGACACGTGATTCTGAGGCCCAGTGTGGCCAGAATGAATTTATGAAATTTTTTTCGGGTACGTTCAGTAAACGTGTGAGTAGGCTTTCTTGTAACTTTTGAACGGGAGCTCGGAATTGAAATCTGAGGACACCGTTGAACTCACAGTGTCGGTATTTTCTAAAGGAGACCTTCACCTCAACCGTAGTAGGTCAAGGGTGGAAGTTAGTTATTCATTTTTTTGTGGAAGAATAGAAAAATAAAAATATTTAACATTTTTATTTTTCTTGTAACCTCCTTTTGATTTATGGAGGTGGGGAAAACAAGATCTTTAATCCCCCCAATTTGAATTCTATGGTGGGGACCACCCAAACCCTTAATTAAAGTGGAGGAATACCCTTAGAATTCCCTAATTAATTGTTTCAACTCTCAAATTAATTAATTGAGCTATTTAATTATTGTGCCAACATAAATTAATTGTAAAAAGATATTTTAATATAAGATTGAAATTCACCTCTTGGGTTTTGGGGGGAATCGTTGGCAAAGGGTGTACTTGGAGGATCCTCTTGAGGAAGATCAATTATCATCATGGAGGAACTGAATAACAGAGGATCGTCAAACAAGCAGTGTCATTGGAGGAGGCTTGCTTCAGGATCGAAAAATGCCAATCCATCTTCAACTGCAGATGATCTACAATGGAAACTTTGAGTTATGGTTTGTTATTGGTATACCCATTACCCCGTTCTTTACATTCTTCATAATTCAATAATAAACAATCCACTTTCTACCGTTATAACAAGGAGGGTGAGGGCCATACAAACATGGCCCGACCTCTCCGTAACCTATGTGGTTTTGATATGAATCTTTGTAATGGAGGAGGACAGTGATAGGTGCTGGCGTTTGGCACTGGTGGGACTCAATAGTAGTGACCGACACTCCGGAGGGCCGTAAAGAAGGAGGCGGTGCGACCGCACCACTAGAAAAGAGTCATGGCCAGTTGGCCGCGGCAGAGCAAGGGAGGTGGCCGACCACACGAAGGGGTGGCAGCATGAGTCCACAACGCCAAGAGGAGAAGAGGCATGGCCTTATGTCGCAATGGAGTGGTGATGTGTGGCTTGCTTGACGCTGACCTCTGGCGAAGGTGCGACATGAAACCGCGCTGCGCAGAGGAGGACGGCTGGCTGACTGGCCAGCCCTGAGCCGAGCGAACACCGCACAGCAGGCCGCCCAGCGCGGGCCACACCAGTAGGCTGAGATGGACCCAATGGGATAGGCCGAACTCCTCAGGCCATGTTGGATCCCGCAGGTTGGCTCTGACCCATGTTCGGACCTAGGTCGGGCTGAGTCGGCCCTACCGGGTAGGACCAGACCAGGACCAACTTTGACCCTTTTTGCTCTTTCAAACATATCTTGAGCTATGGGCATCCATTTGATGAACCGCCTATGCCGTCAGAAACCTTGGATCAAGACGGACCTTTGGGTATACCCCACTTGAGTTTTGGATAAGGTTGGGGTACGACCGAGTTGGATTGGACACAAATCCAACCGGGCCATCGGGACTAAAAGGAAAATAACTTATAGACCGGGCGTCCGATTGATGCACTGTTTGTTGTAGTGAGACCTTTTTTACGTTATGGTCCTTTGGAATACTTATTCATGGGACTTAGTGGCAGTTGGAGTATCGACCTGTGGCTTGAGGTGCGGACCCTCCCAGAATCATGTGATCTTAGTGTGGGAACCCTGTAGCTGGCTGTAACATGAGAAAAGGATCCTATGTGGGTCTGTAATTTGGGATCCTATGTGGGTCTATACTTTGGGATCGTATGTGGGTCTATGATTTGGGATCCTACGTGGGTCTTTTTCGGGAGTCTCACTTGGATCCGCTCCAGGAATCCATATGGGACTACTCTAGGATCCTACGTGGGTTTGTTGTACTGGGATCCTTCATGGGTCTGATGACTTTGGATCCCTCGTGGGTCTACCTCTTAACTGAGTAAGATGATTCAGTTGTACATCTAATCATCTTTACAACCATACATAATTTATGCCTGGTGTGGGATGAGTCTTTACCTTTGTGGTAATCTTCTATGTGGCGTACCTTTGTGGTACTTACCTTCATGGTGATACCTTTTTAGTATTCTTTTGTGTGGCGTTACCTATGTGGTACTTACCTTTGTGGTGTTAACTTCCCAGTACTTACCTTCGTGGTGATACACTTGTGATATTCTTCTATGTGGAATTACTTTTGTGATAATTACCTTTGTGGTGTTACCTTCTTGGTATTCTTTCCTTCATGGAATAGTTTTAATTTGGCTAAGGATTTGGTCCTTGAGTTTCCTCATGAATGTGATGGGTATACCTGATAACTTAGGTATATGTATGGGAATATACCTAAGTAGATTTTTCATTGGTTTACATGATTTGTGGTTTATCCTTTGTGGGTTTTGTGAGACCTTCAGGGTCTTGAAGTCCCTACTGAGTATCTTTATACTCACCCCTACACGGGCTATGCCCGCACCATGTTGTGTTTGTTACAGACGACAGACATCGTTGACTGAGGATGAGGGTACCAGGACTGGTGGATGTTTGGAGGTGGACCTTAGACAAGTCATACTATAGATATGACCATTCGAGAGCTGTACCTACCCTTTAGGGATGATCCTTGGTGGGTGTTCACCGAAGCTGTTCAGCTTACTTGTTCTTTCCAGTTTTCATGTAACTTCCAGTTGGGCTTGTAATCTGGGCCATTTTTCTTATAGTACACACTCTTTTTACTATTCAGCTTACTCGTTTTTGTTTATTATTGTGTTCTTGGTTGCGTTAGTTTATAGGTTATAAAGTCAATACCTTCTTAGTTTTAGGGAATACACCTTCAGTGCCAGTTGCCATCCCCTGGCTTATGGAAGGCGGGCTTGGGGTAGTCACGGCAAAGGCCCCGAGGGATGGGTCATGACAAATTGGAATCATAAGAGTCGGTTCTACCATAGAACATTGGACTATTATCTTTTAATGGAAATAGTGTTAAGTTTTATGAGTATGGTTATCAGTATAGGGAATATAGTGTTGGTGCGGCGGCCGATGTATCCATACACCAAGACCCCGACTTCTGATTTCTGACTCAGTGTACGAGAACACTGATTGTGTGTGTGTTTTGAAAAGTTTTATTTGTGGTATTTTGAGTCAGTTAAACATGTATAAATTATTTACTGTGGAACACCTGTTTCTTTTCAGGATGCCTCCACTCAGACATCCAACTAGGGTTCTAGGTATAGTACGCATTGATAGCCCACTGAGCGACGAGGCCTCGGTGCATGACCATTTATCTGTAGGAGTACCAGCAGAGGAACCAACATTACCATTAACCATTGGGCCACCGATTCCACCATCCCCATCACCAGAGGGTGCATGCCACTTGGGCATGTTTCATGAGTTCCAATACCAGAGGCCACCGAGGTTCCAAGGAGAGACATACCCACAGGGGACTGAGGATTGGTTGGAGGTCGTGGTGAGAGTCTTTCGACTGGTAGGGACACCAGCTAACCTCATGGTGGCTCTTGCCACCAGTCTTCTACAGGAAGCAATAAGTATATGGTGGAGCTTGATGCTCCAAGTTCATGATGTGGTGACACTTCTCTGGGAAAACATTGAGAGCCTGTTTTAGGCAGAGTTTGTCCCAGTGACCCTTCGTACAGTGTGAATTCAAGAGCTTCTTTATCTGTAGAAGGGAAATATGAATGTGGCTCAGTACTTAGTGAGGTTCAAAAACCTCTCATGATAATCCACTGATATAGTGTGGGACCCAATATTCAGGTCCCATACCTTTGATCAGGGACTCAGGCAAGAGATCAAGGATTCGATGATTTTTCTCAGCATCCCGACGCAGGAAGGGGTGTTAGAGCGAGCCCTCTTAGTAGAGATTTTTCTTGCTGAGTAGTCACCAATAGCGAGAACCAATACTGGGCATCAAGTAGAAGAGTCTTCTATAGCTGAAAGTATACAGATGTCACAGATGTCCAAGAGGACCAGACCTACAGGTGGATGACCATGGGATTCAGGGTCGGTTATGTGGGGCACCGAAGATAGAGCCAGTCTTGCGGGGAGAAAGAAGTGTTACACATGCGGTGGGTAGGGTCACATGGCTCGTGACTGTCCGACCAGCCATACAGAGAATCAGCAGATGGTCAAAGGATCACCCAAGTAGAGATAGAGGTTCGACCGAGGAGGTCCGCAGGGAGCAGGTGGACGTGCCAGAGGAGCTGGCCGTGCAACTGGCGGTGGGTGACGATTTGAGATGTTACCGCCTCCACCACTAGGGGGTCCACCCCGACCACAGGGATCAAGTGTAAAGGGGCGATCTCAGATCAAGGTAGCTATGATCAACGACCACGGTGCTCTGGAGATGATACGAGGTACGATCTGTGTCTACTCAACCTTAGTAGCAATACTTATAGACACAAGTGCCATTCATTATTTTATTTCCACTAACCTCTTTCAGAGCTCGGAGATTCTGGTGGATCCATTGGCTCGATACTTATGGATAGAGACTCCTACAAGAGAGGACTTGATAATTACACACTAGTTTCAGCAGTGTGAGCTTACTCTAGGAGGTGATAGCTTTGACTGGGATCTCCTAGTAGTGGCGTCGAGGCCTTGCAACGTCATCTTGGATATGGATTGTATATCTACAGTTCATGCCTAGATCGACTGTATTAGGCACACCGTGTGGTGTGTCTGAATGGATGGGACTAGGTTTACCTTCAAAGGTGAGAAGAGAGCCTTTCCAACACATGATAGAATTACCTGGAGGAGACTTTATCCAATCACTCATCAATTAAATAGCCTTACCCTCAGAGAAGTTGATGTGGAGAGTCAAAGTTATCCTATAGTGGGGGACCACTACGCGAATGTCTTCCCTGATGATGTTCCGGGTCTACCTCCTCATAGATAGGTGGTATTTTACATTGATTTGTTCCCTAGTACGACACCAATATCTACACCAGTGTATCGGATGTCTCCCACAGAGCTTCGTGAGGTTCTGGTACAACATGAGGACTTACAGGGGAAGGGGTTAATTCGGCCCAGTGTTTCTCCTTGGGCATCCCTGATTTTGTTCTCCAAGAATGCGAATGGGATATTGAGACTTTTTGTTGACTATCGGCGCCTGAAACAAGTGACCCTTGAAGAATAGGTACCCACTTCCGAGGATTGACGACCTCTTTGATCAGCTGAAAGGAGCACGTTGGTTTCCGAAGATAGACCTAGGATCAGGCTATCCCCAGCTCAGATTACTAGATGAGAATGTGCAGATGATGACTATCAATGAAGGTATGTCCATTAAGAGTTTTTGGTCATGTCGTTCGGTGTGACCAACACTCTAGCAGTGTTCATGGGACTCATGAACAGGATCTTCCAGCCACA